>CANUEP010128466.1:0-633704 GCA_947857235.1 Jatropha podagrica | reverse complement strand
TCCCTCGTAGCTATCCTTCTCAAATGTGGCAAATTGAGCAACTCTATCAGGTGCCTTTCCAGATAAATTGTTATGCGCTACACTGAAAACTGCTAAATAATGTAGTTGAGTAAGTTGAGCAGGGATTTTCCCATTCAACTTATTATAAGAAAGATCTAGACTCTCTATTTGGCTAATGTTGGAGAATGTTGTTGGAATTTCCCCTGTCAAACTATTGTGAGAAAGGTTCAACACTTTGATATTCTCAAGCTTTCCAATTTCGGGAGGAATTTCTCCCGTCAATTTGTTGACAGAAAGATCCATTCCAAAAAAGCGGAAAAAAAGAATGCTTTCTTGAAAAGGATATGTCACCCACTTTGTCGTAAAGTCTAAAGGACTTGGCTTCATGCCTGATAACAAATACCCAGTCTCGTCTCTCAACTTTAGACAAGGAAGGATATGACCAGAAAGATTATTGTTAGACAAATCAATTAAATGTAAAAAGTCCAAATTGCAAAGCTGGTTTGGAATTTGACCTTCAAAATTGTTATAACTCAAGGAAACATACATTAAACGGGAAAGTCTCTCGCCAATCCATTTTGGAATCTTTCCGTTCAACGAATTATTTCTAAGATCTAATACTTTCAATTCAAAGCAATTGTAGAATGCATTAGAGATTGTTCCTTGAATTCTATTATCAGATAAGTAAACACGTGATAATTGTGGAGGATTGAAGTTTGATGGTAGATTTCCAGAGATGATGTTTCTTGAAAGGTCCAACAACCAAAGAGAAGACATGTTGCCCATCCACTCTGGTATAACACCTGAGAAATGATTATCGCTAGCATCTAGCAGTACCAAGAAGGAACAATTGGATAAGCCGTTAGGGATATTTCCGTTGAATTGATTTCCATCCAATTGTAAGGTTCTCAAGAAGCTGACATTGCTAAATGAATTGGGAATGCTACCACTGAAATCATTATTTTTTATAACTACCCATATAATCTAAATCAAATCTCATATTTTTTATAATTTTTCACTCTATATATATAATATATTCATTTACATCTGCTAAATTAAAATTATATATACTTAGATTTAGTATTACCTATATAAAAAATATGTTAGTTAGTCATCTCCAGATCTTCTCTTTATTTTAAACATAATTGATTAACAATCTTACAAATTTTAATCCTACTTGCAAATGAAATTATTTTGCTTATTTTTTACATGAATATTTTAATATTACATTTTATTAATATTTTTATAAATTTTCACTTAGAAACATAAAATGTAACATTTGAAATAATTTTTAAATCATACAAAGTTTTCTCAACTATAATACATTATTTTTTAATTAATGTTATTTTTTCATTTTCAATAATGTATTACTTTTTAAAAAAAATTAACCAAACAATCACATTGTTCCGTTATAATTTTATAAATTTATTTAAAAGACGATTAATGTCTGTTTAACAAAAATAGCCACCTTCTTCGTATAGCCGCAGTTGTAAGATTTTAAACTGTAATAGTCGATTTTAATTTTAAAAAATGAAAAATCGAAATTAAGCGTTAAATGTATGATTTTGGACCAGAATAATTTTAATCGGTTGGGTTCAGATTTAAAACGTTGCTCATCCCTCTTCTTAGCCACAAATTTGTTCATCTCCCCAAGGGTGTGCACTCCTACTTGGGCTATGCATCCCACGGCCGATGTTGCTGAAGCCTATGCAGGGCACAGTATATTGCTTGCCTTGACCGGAGCACAAAAAAATATAATAATGAACTCCGTTTTTCTGAAACTTACGAATTGAATATTAAATATTAAAATATAGAAAATCTGGATCAGCTAACTGGAATTCAATCCATCTAAAAATTAAAATCCCCACCAGACTGCTAGGTGGCTACAGGTCGCCATGGCAGCCGAGATTGAATCAATGTCAAAATCCGTCCAAGAATTGGCCATCGACGGCAAAGAATCGCTGGAAAAGTACATCCAAAAAGGTACTGACAATGGAAAGTTGAATACTTGTGTTCCGTTGATAGAGGTTCCGATTGTTGATATTGGTCTTCTAAAATCTCCATTAACCAGAACAGAGGAGCTTCACAAACTCAGATCAGCTCTTAGCTCTTGGGGTTGCTTTCAGGTCCTTTATTATTCTTAAATATCATTTATCTTAATTGAGTATAATCACTGTGTATAGATTAAATTCGTAAGTGTAGATTGTGATTTTATCAGTAGATTTATATTTTTTTGTTAGTAAATTTTATCAGTAGAATCACTGGATATAGATTGTATTTCATAAATATAATTACCTGCATGTTTGCAGGTAATAAATCATGGAATGACAAGTTCATTCTTGGAAGAAATGCGTCAAGTTGCCAAGCAGTTTTTCTCACTACCAATGGAAGAGAAGCAGAAATACTCCAGAAAAACTGGCAGCATTGAAGGGTATGGAAATGATATGGTTCTTTTAGAACATCAAATACTTGATTGGACAGATCGTTTATATCTTACACTAAACCCAGAAGACCAGCGACAGCTCGGATTTTGGCCTGAAAATCCTCAAACTTTTAGGTAATTATCTTTTCAAACTTTTAGAGCATGTGCAGGGAAGCGTTCAAACTTTAATTAATTATTAACTCTGCAAAAATTGATGTGCAGGGAAATGCTTGATGAATTTGCCAAGAAAGGACAGCAGATAAATGAAATTCTGCTTAAAGAAATGGCAAGGTCATTAGGGTTGGAGGAGAATTGCTTTTTGGATCAATACGGAGAGCGACCACTCGTTACTGCAAGATTTAATTACTATCCTCCATGTCCAATGCCTGATAAAATTCTTGGGGTAAAACCACATGCTGATGGATCAGCACTCACCATTCTCTTGCAAGACAAAGAAGTGGAAGGTCTTCAGTTCTTGAAAGACAATCAATGGTTCAGAGTTCCCATCATTCCAGAAGCTCTTCTTGTTAATGTTGGCGATCAAGCTGAGGTAAATACTAAAATCTATTTGGTATTTTTGTTTGACCTACTGCTGAAAAATATGCTATGAATCTATTTGACAATGTTGCTTGATTTGCCATTGACAAAAACATTCTGTTGGAAATATTAATGAGAAGTTACTAAGATTTGTTCTCGAATCGATTTATATATATATGTATGTATGTATATTGGAGTTTAGAATTTTCAAGACCAAGTTATGCAGACTTTGAGTTCTTTCAAGTCTTGAATATTCCAATAATAGTAATATTAGAATATTTGTGTAGATAATGAGCAATGGAATATTCAAGAGCCCTGTACACAGGGTGGTGACCAACACAGAAAGAGAGAGAACGACTATAGCTGTATTCTGCATCCCAGATTCAGAGAAAGAGATTAAACCAGCCGATGGGCTAATCAATGAAACAAGGCCAAGATTATACAAGACAGTGAAGGATTATGTTAGTTTTTACTTTGAATACTACCAGCAAGGGAAGAGAACAATTGAAGCAGCAATAATCTAATTTTCTTTATATTTGTACTTTTGGTTTCTTGTACTCTCAATTTCTGGTGGTTTCTCTGAGTTACAGACAACAGAAACTGATTTCTCTAGCATTTGTCAGAACACTAACAAGAACCTAAACAAAACAGAACATGATTACAGATCCTTGAGTAAAGAATTGTGTTAGAAATAAGAAAAGAAAAAATATTTAAGAACATGAACAAGAACCTGTACTCCATACAAAAATGGAGCTCCTCTAATCAACAAAATGGAGTTACAGAAAAGTTAATCAAACAAATGAAACAAAGAACACCAACAAACAAGAAAAATGATGACCCTGGAACAACTTTGAAATCTGAACAAGAAGGAATTATCAAACACCATTTTTATCTACAGCTAACTTCAACTATTCTTTACATTATAAGTTTAAAGGAAAGGACTTACCTCCATCAAGTGCATGGATGACCTAATGCATTCGAAGCAGGTAAATCTTTTTCAATTTTATTAATAAGTTAGAAGAATCATTTCTTCTTGTGGAGGACAATCTAAAAATTACAAACCATCAAATTTTTAAAACCTTAACATTATCATGATTGAAACCACCACCACGTAGCTTGCATAATCGCCATAACCCGTATCCATATCAACAAAATGAATAATAATAGTAAATTCTATTATATTGGAAATATTCAATCTCCAACTAGCAAACATATGTAGCTAGCAAACAACATTGTTGTACATGTTTGACTCAATTCATTACTGTAACTTCTTGTGATATGAACTCTCCACGTAGCAAACATAGCTAGCAACAAAATAGTGATATGCATATTTGATTCCTTTGTTCATTTTCTATTATTTCAACTAATTGTAATACTCCTACTACTATATAAACTACACCAAACGAGAGGGCTTCTTGCGCCTTACACAAAACACTTGCCTTCTTCCTTCTTCTTCCTTTATATAAGAACCCCATTACACTGCAAAGTGCTAATCGGTAGCCATGGCAGCAGAGATTGAGTCAATGTTTAGATCCACCCAAGAATTGGCCATCGGCGGTAAAGTGCCACTGGAAAAGTACATCCAAAAAGGAAGTGAGAGTGGAAACTTAAATGCTTCTGTTCCGATGATAGAGGTTCCTATTATTGATATTGGTCTTCTCCAATCTCCATTAACCAGAAAAGAGGAGCTTCACAAACTTAGATCAGCTCTTAGCTCTTGGGGTTTCCTTCAGGTTTTCTGTTATTCTTATTTTTCATATTATTAAATATGGATTATCTTAATTTGAGCAGATTCACTATATACATAGATTGTATTTCATCCATGCATGAGTAAATATAATTACTTGAACTTTTTGCAGGTAATAAATCATGGAATGACAAGTTCATTCTTGGACAAAATGCGTCAACTTGCGAAGCAATTTTTCTCACTACCGGTGGAAGAGAAGCAGAAATACTACAGAGAAACCGGCTGCCATGAAGGATATGGAAATGATATGGCTCCTTCAGAACAGAAAACACTTGATTGGACTGATCGTTTATATCTTACACTAAGCCCAGAAGACCAGCGACAGCTCAGATTTTGGCCGGAAAATCCTCCAGCTTTTAGGTAATTATATTTTCAAAACTTTGATAGGATATATAGCTTTAATATAAGCCATGAAAACAGCCTTTCTACAAAAGTAGAAGAAGGCTGCATTCATCAATCCTTTCCACAACCCACAAACGTAGGACACTTCGTGCGTTGAGTCACCCTATGTTTTCAAACTTTTAACTTCGCAAATTGACTCTCGTGGCTAAATTCAAAAAATAAAAAATTCTGCAGGGAAATGCTAGAAGAATTTGCCAGGAATTCACAGCAGCTAAATGAAATTTTGCTTAAAGAGATGGCAAGGTCATTAGGGTTGGATGAGAATTGCTTTTTGGATCAATATGGAGAAAGACCACTCGTCACTGGAAAATTTAACTATTATCCTCCATGTCCAATGCCTGATAAAATTCTTGGGGTAAGACCACATGCTGATGGATCAGTACTCACTATTCTCTTGCAAGACAAAGAAGTGGAAGGTCTTCAGTTCTTTAAAGACAATCAATGGTTTAGGGTTCCTATCATTCCTGATGCTCTTTTTGTTAATGCTGGCGATCAAGCTGAGGTAAATACTAAAATATATTTAATATTTTTCTTCAAGCTACTGCTGAGAAATATGCTATAGATCTATTTGATATTGTTCCTTGAATATCTGTTGAGAAATGCACTCTGTTTAAAATATTAATTAGAAGTTACTAAAATTTTATATATAATATATATTATATGTGTAGATAATGAGCAATGGAATATTCAAGAGCGGAGTACACAGGGTGGTGACGAACACAGAAAGGGAGAGGATTAGTATAGCTGTATTCTGCATTCCAGATTCAGAGAAAGAGATCAAACCAGCTGATGGGCTAATCGATGAAACCAGGCCAAGATTATATAAAACAGTGAAAGGCTATGTTGGTCTTTTCTCTGAATACTACCTGCAAGGGAAGAGAACAATTGAAGGAGCATTAATCTAATTTCCTTTATATGTACTTTCGGTTTCTTGTACAAATTTCTCTGGTTTGTCTGGTTTGAGAAATAAAAACATGTCTCTTGCTTTGTCTAGTTTCTCAGGCATATGAAATGTTAAACGACGTCGCATACAAAAAAGCAACATCGTATAGTAAATGCATGTAGTTCTTTTGCCGCGTGAGTCACAATAAATTTTTTTTTTTTTTTTGGGCTTATTTAACCTCTTATTAATCCACAATTAGTAAACCAGATGTGAATTCAAATCGGATTGGAATGGGTTTGATTTCTAATGGAATCAGAACTATCTAAAAATGAGTGTTTAAAGCCTTGACGTCTCTCTATCCAGTAGCTGATCCGAGAGGGGAAGGGGGCGACATGGGGTATCCACTAAAGGAGTTCTTGTTCACAAATCTTTTTACGAAGTGCATATGTCTCACTCCAAGAGACCATGAGGGTGCTACAACACCATGAAAGACCGGTGAAATGGAGAAACTTCTTCTTCCTCCCTTTGTCAACAGATTGTTCAGACAATTTTTTATTTACTACTGACCAGCAAAAATATGGGTGTCAAGAGTTCTTTCCAAGATCCAATCTCCAAATCCAACAATGGTGGTGGTGATACATAGGATTATTTCTATGGACTTTTTCTTTCCTTCCTGTTATTGTATGAGTTTGAAATTTTTGTCAATGCTTTCATCTTTTCTGGATCTTGTACTTTTATCCTGAGTTACTCAGGTTACTATGTGTTTCTACTTTCTATGGAATGAAATCAAATATCTGTGTGCAAAAAAAAATAAAAATAAAAATAAAAAATAAATAAATAAATAAACAGTTGTTTTTACGGAATCTGCTAATGTAAATCCCATAGGCTGTTTTACATTACCTATGTCCAAGACTTTTCGTGTAAGGTATCGAGATTCAGATAAGGTAACTCTCCTGCTTCTCAATGGTCCCATTTTCTACAGACAGCAAAAATAAAAAGAAAAGGCAAAAAAAAGTATCTTGAATATCTTGATCGGGATCATGGCAGCCGATAATATCGATTCCATGTCAAAATCCGTCCAAGAACTGGCCATCGACGGCAAAGAGCCGCTAGAAAAGTTCATCCAAAAAGGAAGTGATAGTGGAAATTTAAGTACTTCCTTTCCGTTGATAGAGGTTCCTATCATTGATATTGATCTTCTCCAATATCCATTAACCAAAACAGAGGAGCTTCACAAACTCAGATCTGCTCTTAGCTCTTGGGGTTGTTTTCAGGTCTTCTACAATTATTAAGTGTTGATTGTGATTTAATTAGTAGATAATTTCATAGGGATTAATATATTTCCTATAACATCGCTAAAGTTCGAACCTTGTATAAGTATTTTTTAATAGCCTTTCAATCATCTTGCTCCATACGTATTTGGACGCTCTTCCTTTTCCTTCTAAATTCTAGCTCCGCCCCAGGATTCACTGCAAATAGATTTTATTGTATCTATGAATAAACAAATATAATTACCTGAAACATTGCAGGTAATAAATCATGGAATGACCAGTTCATTCTTGGAAGAAATGCGTCAAGTTGCCAAACAGTTTTTCTCACTGCCAGTGGAAGATAAGCAGAAATATTCCAGACAAGCTAGCAGCGGTGAAGGGTATGGAAATGATACTGTTCATTTAGAACATCGAATACTTGATTGGATTGAACGTTTATATCTTACGGTAAATCCAGAAGACCGGCGACAGCTCAGGTTTTGGCCTGAAAATCCTCAACCTTTTAGGTAATTATATTTTCAAACTTTAATGGGTAGCTTTAAAAGTTACTTCATTTCAGATCTGGAGGTCATGGATTCAAGCAGCGAGAAATATGGAATGTTTTGTGTACTCGGTCACCCTATTCTACCAATCTTCCTCAAGTTTGAGATGCTTTATGCACTAGTCACCCTATCCCTTCATAATTTTTGTTAATCATTAACTCTGCAAAATTTGACAGCCATGGCTAAATGGAAAAAAACAATCTGCAGGGAAATGCTGGATGAATTTGCCAAGAAGTCACAGCGAATACATGAAATTCTGCTTAAAGAAATGGCATGGTCATTGGGATTGGATGAGAATTGCTTTTTGGATCAACATGGAGAACGACCAATTGTTACTGCACAATTTAACTATTATCCTCCATGTCCAATGCCTGATAAAACTCTTGGGCTAAGACCACATGCTGATGGATCAACACTGACCATTCTCTTGCAAGACAAAGAGGTGGAAGGTCTTCAATTCTTGAAAGACAGTCAATGGTTTAGGGTTCCCATCATTCCAGAAGCTCTTCTTGTTAATATTGGCGATCAAGCTGAGGTAAATACTAAAATTTTTTTGGTATTTTTGTTTGAGCTGTTGCTGAGAAATATCATCTATTTGCTATTGCTACTTGAGTTGCAGTTGATCAAAACACCATTAATACTTCCTCCGTCCCATTTTATTTGGTTGTTATTCAATTTTCAGATGTCTCAAACATTTGCAATGTTTACAAATTTAGATATGGAAATAATTATTTTTTCTAATAAAAAGAACTTTTATTGACTAAATTTTTAATCTGCGTGTTTTGAATTGATTAGAAGTCATTGTACGTATATTGGAGTTCAGAGTTTTCGAAATCAAGTTATGCAGATTTTGAGTTTCAAGTCTTGGATATTCCTAGAATAGTAATATTGGATTATTTGGGTAGATAATGAGCAATGGAATATTCAAGAGCCCTGTACACAGAGTGGTAACCACCAAAGAAAGGGAGAGGATTAGTATAACTGTATTCTGCATTCCAGATTCAGACAAAGAGATCAAACCAGCCGATGGGCTAATCGATGAAACAAGGCCAAGATTATACAAGACAGTGAAAGGCTATGTTAGTTTTTATACTGAATACTATCAGCAAGGAAAGAGACCAATTGAAGCAGCATTAATCTAATTTCCTTTATGCATACATTCTAGTTTCTTGTACTTCATACTTCCAGTGGTTTCTGTAAGTGAAATACGACAGAAAATGATTTCTCAAGTGTTTGTCTGAACACTAGCAAGAATCTGAACAAAGCAGCAAATCATTTCAAGTAAAGAATTAAGCTAAATCTAAGAGAAAAAGGAATTATTAGGAAAATAAAAAATGATAGAAAAAAATTATTTCGTTCAAGCAATAAAGGAAAGGTTAAAATATAGAGAATTTATCATTAAATTAATAACTCAATGATCAAGTATTTATCTTGCAGTACTGCAGGCTAAATATTCAAACCATAAAAAGAATTTATAATATATAATATACCACAAAGTTACAGCTGATAACTGAAGTAGTCTTCAAGGCCAAGGCAAGATCATTAACCTTGGAAGAAAACTGCTTTTTGGATAAATATGGGGCAAAAGCACCAATGCCGGCAACATTCAACTTCTGTCCATGTTCACAGTCTAGTTCTCGGCTCAAACCACATTCTGATGGAAATGCAAGCACTTCAAGCAATAGTTTACAGTTTCTATTAAAGTGGTTCACGCCCTAAACTTAACCATTACTGTATATGATATCAAAGATAATGAGCAATGGACTGTTCAACAGTCCAGTACAGAGAGCGGTTATAGACTCTGAAAGGAGAGGTTTTCTCTGGCAGTGTTCTGTTCCCCAGATCCAGATAACAACACCAAACCAGTAGATGGTATTATCAGTACAGGTAACCATGGGAAAGTGTTTCATCATACCTTCTCTGCAGTTCTACCCTCTTCAAGACCAACTTAATCACCCGCCTCTATATCTGTCAAACATGCCACACACGCGTGTGCATGTGCGAGAGAGAGAGAGAGAGATGAAGTATTGCTATGGCTTATCATAGCTATTGTCAAAAAGGTAGTCGAAAAAGAATCTTTACTTCAATAGCCGATCAATCACGGGATCATTCTGCTTAAGAACTCAGAAATCAACAAAGGCTGGAGGAAAAATTTCTATTGGTGGTGAATGCAACAAATTTGAACACTAAAAGATGGAAGCGAGATGTACTCCAGACAAAAATAAAGCTCCTTTCATCAACAAAACGGAGTTCAGAAAAGCTAATCAAATAAATGATATAAGGAGCACCTACAAGAAGAAATATGATGACCCCTGAACAACTCTGAAAACTGAACAAAAAGGAATAATCAAAACTGGTGAATGAAATGAACATTATGCAAATCAATGGCTAGAATTGAATGTTCCTTGCTTGACCCTGAATTATAAACAATTGAGTCAACTTCCTCGAGTCTTTCAAGAGCATTAATCCAGGCACATGTCTTTTCATCAGCAATAGGTGCTTTCAACAAGTTTGAGAATTTTTACACATGGCTACAGGCCCATGCACAATGTTTTGAGCACTGCCAATGTTTTGTCTTTTCTTCCCTGCTGATTCTATTTAGCTAGATTCACTTTGTTTCCAAAAAACGACAACAAATTCAGGGTGTATCCTTCAGAACATCTTGTAAACCTGCAATATATCAATTCAATAATTAGTATTTGACAACACCTATATGATAAATAATACAAGAAAAAAAGCATTGTAATTGCACTTGTAACATAGTAAGCCATTACAAACCACCAAACAGCCTTTGCAAAATACAAATTTATCCACATGGAGGCAAGTATATGAGGAAACTGAGTATCATCTAGATGATTAATTAAAAGAGAAAAGCCTAGGAAAATGACATGGTGGTTATTTTTGGTTTTTGCTTCTCTAATGTAAAAGAAAAATATATTTTTAAAGCATACTCATTTTGTTATTTAGTTTCCAAAAACAGCAAAACAAGTTGCCATAACAAGAGAAAATCATAAAAAGTGGTTTTCCTTTGTTTTATCACCCATTTTCCACAGTATAAACTTTCAGTTCAGAAAAATAGAAATGGAAAACCTGAAACAGAAATGATACCAAACAGGCCCTCTAAGATTTTGAGGTTTTTAATGTGGTAATGATGGGGAAAAGATCCAGACTAAGTTTAGCAAAAAGAGACAGCGAGGGGAATCCCACCAAAATGAAAGATTGTGAAACCATCCTCAGTATAATAAACAGAAAATATTAAGCAAAACTACATCAGCTGCAATTACCATAGACACTCTCTTTCACAAAAATAACTTCTTTATTGGCATATCATTGACAACTGTGAGACTGATTTTCTAGATGGTAGCAAAAAGCATAGGTGGACAATTTAGCAATTCTGTGAGGGCATAAATCTTAAATTATTTAAATATTAAGAATTTCCATGGAGAATGCTGTTGCAGCATCACTTTGAGGTAATTCTGACGCCAGCGCTTCCACCCTCAATACTTGAGACTTCTCCGCATTCTCAAACAGTTGCTTCCGAAGAACACCATGCAACCGCCCAAAGAGCTGCTTCTTCAAAGATTCAAAAGCCAAATCCAATCTCTCTAGCTGCTCCATTGCATTGACATTATACATGAACAATCCATAGTACAGATCAAAGCTATCCCCCACAGTATTCTTTTCCAAATTTAACAAAGTTTCATAGCCTTTTGTGTTAATTGGAGTTGAACCCAGCCCCAACTTTTCCAGAACCCTTCCCATAGTATGTGTAATGAACTGTGACCCAGCCGCATGCCAATCATGTTCTGCACAGGACATCTCCACCATTCTGCATCCTTCACGAGCAAAAATGTCAAGAAACTGATTACATCGTGATATTCTTGTCACATCACTTCCTAACCTGACTTTATCAAAAACAAAGGCAAGATTGTTCCAACCATTTTTACCACTCTCTGGACCAAACATAGGATGTGTACAAAGAATATCAAAATCTGATGGCAAATGTTGAAGAAACAAATTCCTCGGAAACTCTTTCACTGAGAGTACATCAACAAAGAGGGTGCTCCTCTTCAATCTCTGAACTGACAAAGACTTGAGAACATTTTCAGTTGAAAGAATAGAAGTACAAAGAAGAATTATTTCTGGATGCTCTTCACAGAGGTCATCTGCATCAGAGAAGTAAGAAACCCCCAATTTCTGAGCCACATCAGAATAGTCAGAACGAGAATAGGCTAGAACTGTGTGGCCTTGCCGAACAAATGTTTTTGCAAGGAACTGACCAAAATTGCCAAAACCAACTATACCAATCTTGAGCTTCGAGTTGTCATCAATGCAATTGGTGATCTGTCCCTTGTACACGTAAGGTTGAGCAGCACCTTCCGATCTGAGGTTCCAAGTAATTTGGCAAATAAATAATTAATTAGGATCACACAGAATATTTCACTCTCAATCCCCAAAAACACGCATTATGTGGTACGCACAAGTATTGATCCAAAATTCCAACGTCCAAACAGCAATAAAATTACAGACCAATGTGATCTACATTTTTTTCTGCCTACAGCAGTATCCTAAGCATGTTTTTCAAACCCCCACCAAATAAAAAATAAAAAATAAAAACTGATAACATTTTTATCCAAGATAGGGGAACGTAAGATGAAATCTCAGTAGAATCATAGACTCAAGATGTAAATTAGTGAGGTAAAAGACAAACAAATCTTTCCTCAACCTTTTTTTACTAATGTCAATTTATTCCATAATACCAGTGAGTATTTTCTGAGGACATATTCGTTCCCTGCCATTTCAAGCCATCTTCCCAATTCAACAATCTTGATCATCCAAGCTAAATCAAATCCTATCTTTCACATTTTTAATCAAAAACTAATTAGCTTGTGAAACAGGCAATAATAATACTTCACACTCTCATTGTTGTTTCTTTTCGTTTACTTGAACTGGATATGGGAACTTCTCTTAAAAGATAAAATAGGAAAATAGAACTTGGACAAAGATTCACCAAATAAAAACAATAAAGTAGGTAAGATATCGCCCACATTACTCATTAAAATATCAATCAAATTGCTTTAATACTTACCTTTCAGCTTTTACAGCAGCCGTCAATGCAGTACCATTTCCTTGCCCATTCACATAATTCAGTAGCACAACGTGCCCCCTCTCTCCATTCCCAAACAACTGTTTCCTAACAGCCTCATGCAACCTTCCAAAAAGCTGCTTTCTCAAAGACTCAAAAGCCAAATCCAACCTCTCCAACATCTCAAGAGCATTCTTATTATACATAAACAACCCGTAGTAAAGATCAAAACTATCCCCTGCTGTATTCTCAACCAAATCTAACAAACTCTCGTACCCTTTTGTATTGATTGGCGTAGACTCCAATTTCAACATCTTCAACACTCTCGCAACAGTATGTGTAATAAACTGTGATCCTGCTGCATACTTATCTTGGTCTCGACAACTCATTTCCAACATTTTACATCCCTCTCTAGCAAAAATATCAAGAAATCTTTTACACCTATCAATTCTCTTTTTCTCTTTGCCAATTCTAACATTCTCATACACAAATTGAAGACCATCCCATCCAAGATTGGCACTTTGAGGACCAAACATGGGATGAGTACAAATAATATCAAAATCACTAGGTAAAACATCAAGCAACAGATTTTTAGCAAATTCTTTAACCGACAAAACATCAACAAATAATGTATTTCGTTTAAATCTATGTAGAGGTAAAGACTTGAGGAATTCTTCCGTAGAAATTATGGATGTACATAATAAGATAACATCAGGGTGTTGCTCACAAAAGTCATGTGGGTCAAGGAAGAATGAAACGCCAAGAGAATGAGCTTCAAGGGAGTGGTCCGTTCTAGAGTGAGCAAGGACCGTGTGTCCTTGAGAGACGAGAGTCTTGGCAAGGAATTGACCGTAGTTGCCAAATCCAATAATAGCTATTTTGAGGAGGTGGGAATTGGAGGATAGCATCTGGGTCGGGTATAATGAGTTCGGTTTGGGTGTTGCCGTAGCTGTAGCAGTCGCGGTGGAGGAGATGGATCGGATGCAGAGAGAAAGAAATGAATGGGTGGACGTGAGAAGCAGAGATTGCTGTGGTGACGGCTGGAGAGGGTAGAATGCAGATAGAGAAAGAAAGAGGGTTTGGAGGTAGACGATGGAGAAAGGAGGGAGAGAGCATAATTGTCACGAGAGAGAGAGAGAGAGAGAGAGAGAGGAATTACAAAACGACGAGTTTGGTCTTGAAACGACAACCAAAAGGTCAGAACCTTCAAACTTTCTACAATGTGACGGAAGCACAGTTCCCGTTCATGAACATGAAAGATTGCGTCACCTGGTTGGTATCGAATGTTTCGTTTGATCATGATCAGTTGATGAGGAGTTCGACATTTAACCAGAAATTAGTGTGCTTTTTGCACGTGAATGAAATCCCCGGAAAATGGAAATAGTTTATTAATTAATCATTTTCATATTCGCATGTTGTCGTTTACTATTCACATGTTTTACTCTCTGCTTCTTCTAATTATCAACTTCTTCAAAGAACATTGTCGTATTCTGAATGGCACACTTCTAAACTGCTAATTGTCAACAGGGAGCCGAGGCTAATGATATGGCACACTCAACCCAGTTTTAGCCAAAGCCAAGTTCAAAAGAATTGTATAACAAAATGGAAAAGATGAACTGGTACCTCCTAGAAAAGCAATAACGCTCTTCTTCACCATTTATCACCATTAGGATGGATCCTCGTTGACATCAAAATCCTCTAAAATGGGAAAATTTTCCCCAACATTCAACAACATGACAGACAAAATTCAAGAGTCAACATGAACTATGAACTACATATTCTTTGATTGCCAAATTATAACTAGGATGTATAACGAACCAGAAACTATCAGAAATGGCGGACCCTTTTTGTCTTTCTTGTCTCATAGTCCATATCTTTACAATATCTTGAAAAGCAGGCCTCCATGTGTAGCAAAGAATGGAGCGAAAACAAGCGATTCAACTGCCATAAGTTTGATAAGGATGTTTAGTGATGGTCCAGATGTATCCTTCAGTGGGTCTCCAATGGTATCCCCAATAACAGCTGCTTTGTGTGGATCTGAGCCTTTAGGACCAAGAGTTCTTGCATGCTCAGAGGCACCAGCCTATCACCCGACAAGAAAACTCAATGAGTGGTCCATATCATAAAAGTACGAATTTAAGAAACTTATTCAAAATGAAGAAGAAAAAAAAATCCACTCAGATATCCACCTCAATGTACTTCTTGGCATTGTCCCAGGCGCCACCAGTGTTGGACGCAGAGATGGCAATCTGTAGTATACAGAGAACAGAAATAAATGGTCAGGATATAGCAACACCTTAAAGTCCAGAAGTTAATATAGAAGATGCCGTTGCAATGGCCACTATACTGCTATTAAATGCCAACTAATGTCAGGCAACTTCCCTTACATACCTGTACACCAGATACAAGTGATCCAGCTAAAACACCAGACAGAGTTTCAACACCAAAAATTATTCCAACAATAAGGGGGGTGAGCATAACGAGTGCACCAGGTGGGATCATTTCTTTGATGGAAGCATCAGTGGAAATCTTAACACAGGTAGCATAATCAGGCTTGGCAGAGCCCTCCATCAGACCAGGGATGGTGTTAAATTGCCTGCGAACTTCCTCAACCATCTTTAGAGCTGCACTTCCCACACTCTTCATCGTCATGGCAGAAAACCAGTAAGGAAGCATAGCACCCACAATCAATCCAATAAATACTTTTGGTGTCAACACATCTACTGTTGAAATTGCTGCACGACTAACAAAGGCACCAAAAAGAGCAAGAGACACGAGAGCTGCAGAACCAATGGCGAAACCCTGGAAAGGGTAGCACAAAAGATATATTACAGTTAAGAAAGCTTTAGGTAAAACATTTCATGCGTCAGTGCAAAAATATTAGAAACTAAGCAACTTCTCAACTAGATTATCAAACTACCAAAAGGATCAACCTCTAGAGAAGCGATATATGTGTGAAAAGCAAAGTAATATGTAGAATGTTATTGATAATTCTCATTCTGAATGTTTCATTTGGAAAAAGAAAACCAATTTCTAACTGTTTCAATTATAAGCTGAAAATATGATGAAAACCCATTATCATTCATTTTCCCATAAAGAAAATCCATTTTCTTAGTTGTGTGTGTCCATTGAATCATGGTTCAATTGAAAGTTTGGAGAACCTACTCACTAAGACATCAATACAGATATAGCACAAGATTTGCATTTTGACATCATAAGTAAAAGCAGCAAAGATATTGCAAAGATGCAGATACTAACAAGTGCAAAGGAAGTAGCTAAGGCTCAAGTCAAAAGAAATTAGCAAACCTTCCCAATAGCAGCAGTGGTGTTTCCTGCAGCATCGAGGGCATCAGTCCTCTCTCGGATTCTGTGGCTCATTCCAGCCATCTCAGCAATCCCTCCAGCATTATCACTAATGGGACCATAAGCATCAATTGCCAATCCAGTGGCAATGGTGCTCAGCATTCCAAGGGCAGCTACTGCAATACCATACATAGCAGCAAAGGTGAAACTGACAAAAATGCTAACTGCGATGGCAAAAATAGGAATGATGACCGATTTATATCCCAATGCAAGGCCAAAAATAACATTAGTGGCAGCTCCAGTTCGACAGGAATCAGCAACATCTTGCACAGGACTGCAAATATATTGCAAAAGAGAGAACAAAATTAATAATTAAATTAATTCATATCAATATTTCAAAAAAAAATGTATAACGAAGAAAAAAATAAAAAGAAATATTAGTACCAAAGCTAACCTGTATGCATTGCTAGTGTAGTACTCAGTTACAAAACCAATAATAAGTCCAGCCCAGAGACCAACAGCAACACACAAGAAAAGTTGCCTGAATATAGAATTCAATGCCAATATGTTACCAAATTATGCTAGAAAGCGCAACATAATTAAACAGAAAAAAAAAAATGAAAGAACTTACCAGTTCTTTACATCTTTCTGGGTCCCAAAATTGAAGATGGTGAAAGAAGATGGAAGAGCAATCCAACTAACAGCGGCGATTCCAAGAGTCATTAGAACAGTCGAAATAATGAGCTGCTTCTTCAAAGCTGGCTCAATTTCCTTTACAGCCTTGATCTCAAAGAAATCGGTTGCAAATAAAGTAGTCAGCAAGCAAACAAGGATACCCACAGAACTGATGATAAGAGGATATAGCATTGGAGTCAACTCGTGATTAATTCCAAAAGAGGAAATGGAAGCAACAACTAGGGCAGCACAAGAAGACTCTGCATATGAGCCAAAAAGGTCAGATCCCATACCAGCTATATCCCCAACATTATCACCAACATTGTCGGCAATCACCTGAAAACAAAGAACAATTAGAGACAACCTCCAACCAGAAATAAATTCATTTCTCAAGATACAAAATCCTTTCCAAAGAGAGGAAGTTCCTTACAGCTGGATTCCGAGGGTCATCCTCAGGGATGTTCCTTTCCACCTTGCCAACAAGATCAGCACCAACATCAGCAGCTTTGGTGTAGATGCCTCCCCCAACTCTGCCAAAGAGGGCCATGGAAGAACCTCCAAGACCATAACCAGTTATAGCCTCGAAAAGGCCAGCCCAGTCATCGCCATAGTACAGCTTAAAGATGTTGATGGCCATAAAAAGCACCAAAAGACCATTTGCAGCAAGGAGAAAGCCCATGACAGCACCAGATCGAAATGCAGTGATAAAAGCCTTCCCAACTCCTTTCCTTGCCTCAAGGGTGGTTCTGGCATTTGCATAAGTAGCAATTTTCATCCCAAGGAAACCAGAAACCACAGAAGTGACAGCACCAAGCAAGAAGGATACAGTGCTAAAGGCAGCAGTGGCAAGAGCAGGCTTGCACAGCTTCAATGGGTTATAGGTGCAAGGCTGACTCTTGGTGCTGAATCCCTCAACAGAGCCAAGAAATAGGAAAATAAGGATTGCAAAAGCAACCATGAAAATTCCAACATACTGATATTCAGTAAAAAGGAAGGAGGTTGCTCCTGTGAAATCAACAAACCATATTACAAAATGACAAAGGTGCCCCATCAATAATATTTATTGAAGATTATCGACACAACACAAGGTAAGCATATGAAATGTGAATATCATCTAATTGGAAGAGGTCTCAACGAGGAAAGAATCACACGTCAATTAGTCAATACAAATTACATTCCACTTTTCAGAAGCAAGATAAAATGTAATTACATTTCCATTATGAATTATGTGGAGCAAAAAAATTATTTGTAAAATTTATATCTAACAAAAAAATTATTTGAAACTAAATATTACTAATTATAAAATATTATCTCTGTTCATTATATATTTGTGTGAGTTATCATTGAAACACAAATAAGAAGGCAAATTAAAAGGACCCATAACTAATCATGTATGGTCCAGAAAATATATTTATTAAATACAAATAAAGAAAACAGATTATCTAAATATCTTATCTCATATCATATCTCAATTATAAACTGAAACTTCCTTTCTTGTTTTTTTCTTTCACCTGAAAAAAAATATGGTTTATGGGATAAATCTTCACATTGTAAAGTGCAAACTGCAAACATCATAAAGAGGAAATTTAGCCACCAAAAAGCACTTTCAGTTAAAGTCTATCTGCAAAAATTTGAGTCAATCAACCATCCCTATTCTAGATTGTTTAAGATCAAAAGAAGTGGCTTCAAAAGCCGAAATCTGACATCTGTAATATTTTTTGGGAACTCATCAGATCCCAAGAGAGGGAAGCAGTAACCAGATCTAGCACCATTTTAACAAAGCTATAAAGACAAACTTTAACAGCTAGTAGATATATATAGTGTTGAATGGTGGGTGACAGCACACGAAAACTTGGAGCATATATTACCAGGGCAGGGAACATCACAATAACGATTCCAATTATGACAAAACGTCCAAAGCTTTTTACTTCACTGCTCATATGCATGTGCTTTCACTAAAACAAACACACGCATAAAACAATAAAAGAAATTCTCATATTTCAATTATATTACAAATCTCAAAAAAGAAATAATTCAATTACAAAATAAAATAATTAGGACACCCAGAATCCAAAATACTTTCTGAAATTGTTTAAGCACACGCTCCAATTGTAGTAGTAACTTTAACAAGAAGAGCTAGAAACCACAACAACAACAGATATACATAATTGAAAACTAATTTGACAACACATTCACTTATTTGTAGATACAAGCTAAGAAAAACATATATAAACGGAGAGGCCATCGCTTTTTCCATGATTAAAAAAAAAAAAAAAAAAAAAAAAAAAAAAAAAAAAAAAAGACAAACGAGCCACAGTTGCCTTTATGGGTTTCCCGTCAACCCCACAACCAAAAAAGAAAAAAAGAGCACGCAAACCTTTATCAATAGAACACACTAAACATCCAAACCAAAGCAGCAAACCCCACATCAAGCAAAGATCTAGTCTTTAAAAAAAGAAAAGCACACCCATATCTATACTTGTATGCAAGTAAACATAACCATGCGTTAATAAATGCATGCATGCATATCAATATAATTATTAGAAGAAAAAAATGAAAATTCAAACATAGAGAACTATAGATGCATTGAAATGTATCATTTACCTTCAGAGATAGCACTTTGAATTTCGGCGCATTTAAGAACAGTGCTATGATCATTAAGACCCTCTTCTTCTTCAATAAGATAATCAGAATACCCATTCTTTTTATTTCCCGCAGCCGCATCTCTGCCACCGTTACCGCCACCGGGAACCAGCTTCACTTTAGACACTAGGAACCACTGAACTAGCGAGAATCCAATTCCGATAATTGCACATATCGGAATCAAAATCTCCGTTCCAAGATCTGGCAAAATTGTCCCACCCATAATTATCTATCAAACAATTTGCTGGAGAATCAAGAACCAAAAAATAAAATAACAGAGCAAAACAGAGTGAAGCAGAAAAGAGAGAGTGTGGGCTCTGAAAAGAAATGAAAGGAAGAGTGAGTGATTGTTGGTTGGATAGAGCGGAAGGAACGGTTTTATATATAGAGAGAGAACAGTACATGTATGTATGTGGGGCTTAAGGTGTGGTTTGTTTAACGTGCGTAAGGTAAGAGAGAGAGAGACACAGAAGAAAAGCAATCTTACGGTGCCAGATCTAAAATGGCTATGTTTTGTTTTTTTGTAGAAAAATGTCTAATATCATTAATTTCATTTTCTTATCCTTCGAAAATTATTTACTAAAAATCTTTAGAAAATTATTATAATTTAAATATTTTATTTTAAAGATAAAGCATAATATTTAATATCACAAATAGGGAAAGAGCTCAAATTCATAACTATGACTAATGAGTGTGACATTGTTTTATTAAAATTAAAATTGCTTAATTAAAAAATTTTACACTTATTTTAATACTTCAATATTAAATAAAAATAGGATGGAGAAGAAAAAAAAAAAAGGCACGTGGGCTATGGATATAAGGTGTGAAACCAAATCTGCATCCTTTTCCTAAGGTTAAATTAATTATTACAAATAATAATGTCTATCGTTTGCTGAGTTGGCACATCATATTCTAGGATTGTGCCACGTGCAGCTGACATCATCAGTATTTATTTACCAATTTAAAATCATTTTTACTGTGGTGGCAAATGATAATCTCTATTATATTTTGGAAAGTATAGAATTTTCCTCAAAATTTTAATTTTAATAATGTAATTTATGCAAGTTAATAATAATAATAATATTGGCTTTTTTCTTTATGATATGGAAAGGTAATTTTGTAATTTATCTGTGGAATTATTTTTTCGGACAGGGTAAAATTGTACAATGGGAATTGAACACTGAGGATGATGATGATGAGGTGGCAATTATATTCGGATAACTTTCAAACAGGGAAGAAGGGAGCGTAAATTAGACGCATTCGTTGCCCGAATCTGACTTTTTCTCTTTTACTACTTTATTATTTCTTCTTCTCTAATCTCTTTTTTTAATTTTTTACTCTTTTTTAAATTTAAATTAATTGATGGAATTTCATTTTCGTTTGGCCATATGATGAACCTAATCATGAGTAGTTAGAATGGACCCACAAATCATCCGCGTGGGAAGATCTGGACCATTCACCCAAACTCGACAATACCCCAGCAGCCTACGAGCGTTGCTCCTATAGTAATGGACCTGCAACCCAATCTACAATGTTATTTTTCTTGGAGACCGACATTTTACTCCTTCCATGTCCAAATGGGCTCCATCGGTTGCAATATCTGTTGTTAAAAAAATGGAACTGGGACCAAACCTTTGGTTAAAGTTAAAGTTAAAGGTTCATTATTATTTTTCTGTATATTTTATTGTAATTTACTACTTTATTTTACATTTTTAAAAAATAAATTGTTTTAATTTTAATATTTAATTTGGTTAAATAAATATTCTTGAAAATATTTGTATATTATAATTTCCTCGAATTTTATAAATATAAATTTCTTTTTATTACCAATTCAAAATATCAATTGTACCCTTATTAGAATTGCAAATTCTGGTTCTTTGACAGGTTTTGATTGGACCCTCCTACTACCTAATTCCATCTCTCTCCTTCATTCATTGGACATGAGTTACCAAATTTTCTATACAATAGAAAATTCATTAAAAGCTTTTATTAACCGAAATAACTCTGCGAGCTATACAATAGATATAGACCTCTCTTTAATTTATCAAATCGATGAAAATAACTGTTGTCTAAAGAATTCGAATTCAAACTTTTCAACTCTTTACATAAATGAAAAGATTGACTAAATTATCACCCGATTGGCTATAAAATACATCTTTTTGACACCGAGTAATTGGTGAATATAAAATTGGGTAACTTGATTCCACATATTGAAATTGGTGTACCTAAATGCAATTAGGAGCCAATTTGTTGTGCTTTAATTGGATAATTATTGAATCAAACATTTCTTGTGAAAAAAGAAGAAAAGAATGAGAATCAAAGTAGGTGAAAGTATCAAATTAAAGTGATAAAAGTGGTGTGCTTCTTGGGATAAGATTGCATTACCGGTGTTGAGTTGGATCCATGCCATTTAGCTTTGCATACCCATCCAAATTATAAAAAATTATTTCTTTTGCTAAGAAGTAAAAACCCACTAAAAAAATTAATTGAAAATTTTTGGAATGGATGTTAGAAGATAGAACAAATCAAGGATTAAAAGGAAATTTTCTTGAAAAGGAAAAGAGAGAAAAGAATGATTGTCAAAAAAAAAGACAAAGAAAAAGGATTGTTTTTAAATTTTGATATGTACGTGTCATTGCGTGAGTTGAGGACGAAAAAAGGAAAAACAACTGAAGGAAGAAAAAGCGATAGGAAACGAAAAGGTAAAAAGAGAGATGTTGGCCGTTTGGGTGAGAAAAAGGCAAGTTTTGGTGTTCTCAAATAGTTCGATCCACGGTCAACTTTGGTCAACAACAATATTGGACGCAATTGAACACATCTTTATGTTTGAGGATTATATTGATAAAAGATAAAAGTTTTTTCATAATAATAATTGATTTTATATTTAATTTGGATGATAAAATTAATTTTTTTGAATTTTTTATATTTGGATTGTCATTTTGCAAATTTATTGTATATAACATCCACAGTTGATTTTGTGTATTATTGGTCGGAGAGTGAAAGATTCAAATCTGTATCTATTTTCAAACAATATATATAATTATTATTAAATTATATTTTAGTATCTAATATAATATTTATTGTAACTACCAAATTTATTGAGTTTTCCTAATACATTTTGTTAATTATACGTCTTATATAATATTATTTTATGTTTTATTTCATTTATTAATTTAATTATATTTACCATGTAATACGAGAAAAATGATTTCCGTTACGTTTTAAATTGGATAAAAATAATTCATTTTAAATTTTATTTTTAAATAACTAAAACATATAAAATAAAAATAATGTTTAATCCTATTATATGGATTGAGAAAAAAAAGTAAAATAAAATAAAATAATTATACTTTCAATTTTTAATAATTCTTATTATTTTAAATATATAAAACAATTTATAAAAACATTATAAAGTTGTCGTAAACTTCAAATTTATTTCTTAAATTGACGTACAAAAAATTTACGAGCTAAAAAAACAGAGGTGTTACTCTCCGTGTCTATGACCGACTTTTTCGTACGTTGTCATTTTTCACCGGAAACCGAAACTCTTCGGTTTGTGAGTGCGTGCGCGCGTGTAGGTGATGACCGTACACGTTCGCAAAAGACCACCTTGCCCGTTTTCATCAACTGCTTAAACACCGCAAGTATTTCCACAACTGAGCCTTTCCTCCCTAGCTTATGCACCTTAGCTTCCCTCTGTCTCTCTCTGAAAACTTAAAAAGCCATCAAGAAACTAAAACCCTACGATTCTTAATCAATTCTTGGCCATTAAACATTACACCAATCTTTTTTTAACATAATAAAAATATCAACTTTCTTTTTTATTATGGGGAAAAGAAAGCGAACTTCTCCTTCTACTGACAATAACGCCAACCAAAACCCTTCTTCTTCGGGTACTGTTTCTTTAATTTATTTATTTTCTAGATTACCAATCCTTTTTTCTTGTGTTTGGTTTTTGATATAATGGTGGAAACTGGCATGGGAATAAAGGGAATGTGAATTTTTGCTTTTGATTTTGCGTTGATGGTGGCATTTGATTGGAGGATTAAATAATCTTTAAGTTAAGCAATTCTTGAAAGATTCTTGATTTTAGTTAAGGTGGGTTAGCTTTTATGTTTTGTGGGTATAAGACGAGCCATAAAGACTTGGTTTTTCTTTTACCTCTTCAATCTTCTTTTCGACAGAGTAAATGAGGAGTTAGGTTTTGCTTTTTTTTTTTTTTTTAAATTTTCAACCGATCAAGATTTAATGCTTTAGGTTTTGTTTCTTTGTTTTGCTTAATTGTTAGCTGATCAAGATTTAATGCTTTAGGTTTTGCTTAATAGTTAGCTGATCAATATTTAAAAGGCTCAGTTTGTTTTTTGCTTTGGTTTAAATTGTCCCGGATTGATGATCACAGCTACTTCACCGCTTTTGTCTTGAACAAGATTTGATAACTTGTTATTATGTTTTGCAAAAATAGAGATATGAATATCGTGGCAGATAATGATTGCAGTTTTGATTTGAATTCTCAAGAGGTAACGCAAGTAATTTGGTCTTGAAGTGGCTTATTCTGGAACTGGAGTAAAATGGTTAAATGAATTGATCAAAGTTAAAAAGGAAAGAAAAAGTAATAAAAAAAATAAGAAAATGGGAAATGGCAAGGAGAATGAATACTATTTAAGCAATGTAATAAAATAATTAATGTGATGCATGCTTTGAGTTTGTACTTTTAACACTTTGTTGAGTCTTGTCCTGGCTTTGATATTGTTTGTGGTTCAATCATCATTTTGTGTTTTGATATCATTTTAAAAGTGATTGCGTTGCCTATGTTTCTTGATATTGTAAGGATCTTCTAAACTATTGCCATTGCTATTCTAGTCTAGTTGAACCACCTTGTAGCTCTAAAATTTTTCCATCTAAGTTTGGATTTTGTAATTCCTCGAGGTGCAATTTGATATTGCAAGCTCTTTGGATTTCAACCCTACTGTTCCTTTATTGATTTGGCCAGGGATTCTTTCTGTGAGCTAATTAATAGTGTACTGTGACTGAATTTCACAATAGTTAATGAGAACTCTATGCATCATTTCACCCTTTTTTTTTTCAGGTTTTCAATGAATCGCAGATTGCAAATTATCTTTTGCACTCATCATTACAGCTTTTGAAGTTACTATGCTTTTTGGTCATTCTTATAGACTAGGCTTTTTATTCCTCTCCTTCAGGTTCTATGGCCTCTTTGGTCAAGTACACTAACCTCAATTTTGCATACCTGCTTGAGCAATGTTTGATCCTTGAGTGATATGTTCCTCCTTTCTTTAATTTCATAGTGGTTAAGTTTGTCTTGTCTGCTTGTAATTCTGATGTTTATGCTCCTTACTGTGTGGTTGAATGTTTTTCCTGGTCTTGAGAAGAACTCCACAATTCTGCATCTGAAGTCATTGTGAATTAAAATATAAAACTTTGTTATGTCAGTTCTTTATTAATAATTGGCATGTAAATACTCAACATGTTTATTTTTGAATGCTGCAGATAATATGCCGTGCTCTTCCAGAGCAGAATTATTATCCAGTGAGGTTGGTTTTTCTTCTTATCAAATTTGAAAAAATGCAATTAAAATTTTTTTGCATATATTGTTCATTATCTTTTCATAGTTCTTGTAGTGTAAAATGATCTCTATAAAAAGCTTTTGGCTGATAATGAGGAGGAAAAGTTGAAAATTCAAAACTATGTGGATTCGAATTGTTAACATAGGAGTCTCACTTTCATGTGCTTGATCAATGAATGTAACCATTTGTGTTTTTTCTTTTTGCAGAAATCTTCTCATTTACTCGACTCTAATGAATTAAAGCCTCTTTCACCTGGGATGGATGTCACAGATAGTAGTGTGAAGCTGTTGAATGTGCACTCTTCTCTTGCAAATCAGCATTACAATGTTGGCCGTTCAATATTCTTGAAACGATCACGCCATCACTATGGTCATCATTACTCTCGGAGGAATTCAGGGAATCATGCCAACACGTCGACTTCTCATGGAAAGATTGCCCCATTGCGTGATGAGAGAATTCCTTTCAAGTTGACAAGCCAGTCTGGTTCAGAGTTTGGACGCCATACCGGTGACATATCTATGCTTGGCAATGTTGCATACCTAGGCCATTTTTTTCCCTCGAGTTTATCTTTGGATATATTTTTAATTTAATTATGCTTAATCGTGCATCAATGGGTCACATAACTTTTTACGGTATTAGCTTTTTACGTTTTCTTAGACTGACTTAAAAACTTTCTCTGTTTCTTAGAAAACAGGGAAAAAGCATTTGGCAGACCAGATAGAATTAGGCTTAGTTCTTCAGTGACAGATGCATCTGATGCAGTGAAGATGATATGTGGAATCTGTCAGAAGCTGTTAAGGCGGAAGCCATATTTTCTTGGAGACACGCTTTCTTCTGTCGAATGCTCCATTGCGGCAGTTCTAGTCTGTGGTCATGTTTATCATGCAGACTGTCTGGAGCATAGAACTAGCATTGAAGATAGACGCGATCCACCTTGTCCATTGTGCTCAGATTTGATCTCTCAGGAGGATGCTTCAAAAGGACAGGAGTAATATACATATTGACTTTACTTACATGATACTGATTATCTAGGAAAACCGAAAATAATTACATGGTAAACTTGGACAGAAGCATAGGTGGTTGACTTAGTCTAGGGAGACCGGCCGGAGAAGAACATGAGTTGCATTGGTGTTGCTAGTCTAATTGCTGCCAAGAATATCTAAGGAGCTCTTTCTATATTTATAGCTTCATTTTGTATTAGCTCTAGTAGGAAGCATCATGGTTTTTGTCAAGTGAATGCTATAGCTATAATAATTACATAACACCTTTATTGTAATATTACTATCACTGATCCAATCTTTAGTTGTTGTTCACATTTCACAGTATCTTTCTCCCGTGTGCACAGGTGAAAATGTCAAAACAAATTCAACGAGAATCCAACCTGCTATTTTTAAGACAATTAAATGTTACACACGAGGATGTATTTGTGTCGGTCAAGCTTTGTTTTGGTTAACAAAATTTGCTTAGAAGTTTAAATTTTCATGTTTGGTGATTATCCTTGTGACCCATTAATTTACTCCTTGTGTTTTGCGGAAAATCCATAATGATTCTGTGTTTTTACATTTCAATAACTCATAATGACTCTGCGTTTTTACATTTTAATAATATCCCTGTCTCTCGTTAAATTAAAATTAGTGTAATTATTCTTGATATGTGAACATGTAATCATAATTGGACTCTCGTAAAATTCACGAGGCCAGAGGATAATTAAACAAAATTCATGTGAAATGTCATACATCACTAAATAATATCCTATCATTCACAAATGACTTCAACATTTTAAGTTCATTTAAAATATCAATCAAAGGGTTACATGCAAATGAAGCTTATATGTAGGTCATTTCCTTCTAGAACTAGGGAAATAATAGTTACAAACCCCGGAGAAATCAATGGTCAGTGTGCTCACAAATTGGATTGGATTAACCTTCACATCAGAACCAAATGAGATACATCTCTTGATTCTTGTAATTAGATTAGATAGCTAGGCCAAATTTCAGCAATCCCACCATCCAACACAGAAAAAATTTCGGTATCTGAAGGAGCTCTTACTCAACCACTTTACTATACAATGCAATGCCATGATCCACAAAGCAGATCACTGCATCCAGATTGATATTAGCAAGAACCACTTGAGCTCCAAAAAAAGAAATAGAAAAACTGTACAATGTCAGACATACACAAGGACAGTACAGGCCTAAATTTACTCCTGTTTTTTCCCCTCAATTAGTAAAAATCTGCAGTATTAGCTGAGCTCGGAATGACAATGATTTCTTATAAGGGTTCCTTGCAGGTAGCCTTATTATGCCCTTCTCCCTTACACCTGGAGCAGGTCATTATTCTTTTGAGTTCAGCCTTTCTTCTACTTTGTCTTTCCTTTGGCTGAGGCGGTGGTCGAGGTGTAGTAGGAGGAATCACTTCCCTTGCCTCAGAACCATCTTCTTCCCTTGGAGGCTCATAAATGTCTAAAACCGGATTTATGGACATGGAATAAGTTAAGCAGAAGCCATCAACCGTGAAGTATTTTGAACAATAATCATACACGCTCTTCCCTGTGCGATTGAAGACAGCAATTGCATGGCAGCAAGGTAACCCAGTAAATTTCCACTCTAGACAAGTGCAGTCCCTTTTAACAATATCCACAACATGAATAGAGTCATCATGAACCTCAAATAGGGTATCAGACGAGAATAGTACTTTGAAATTACGTGCTTTTAGAGTATCCTCTTGTAATTTTTGCTCCTTGGATGGAGTAAGTTTTGTGGTCCACCCTTTTGAATCCATTTGCCGTTTGTGTATCAACTCCATCATTTTGCATCTGAGTGCTTCTACCTTCTGTATGATGGGTAATTCCCGCACTTCTTCAATCCAGTTAGCGTATAACTCAGCAAAATTTACTGTATATTGATTATAAATCTCACCCTTGAATAATGCATTTGTCCAATATTCTGTCTCAACCTGCATAACCCAATCATATGCATTTGAAGACACCTGTTTAATTTGCTCAGTTAACATTCTGAAACTATCAAGTCGGACTGCACGTGCAGCAGCCAATAGAGTTCCAGGCAATGTACCTCTCCCATCTCCTTGGAATGGGCCTTTCAAATTTTTTCTGAAGCTTTCCAGCAGGTGATAAATAGAATAACCATGGTAAGCATTTTCAAATACTTCAAGCACAGATCTCATTAGCCCCTTCTCTTTATCAGAAATAAAAGTTATTGGTTGTGAAGTTGAGATTGCTGATCTCAACTGTGCCAAAAACCAATGCCAATTATCATTGTTCTCAATATCTACTATGGCAAATGAAACTGGAAAAGCACCATCATCCCCATCTATTGCAGTAGCCATCAACAAAACCTCATGGAATTTTGATTTAAGTGCTGTAGAGTCAAGAAACATAAGTGGACGACAGCCATTCTTGAAACCATGTATTGAGGCATGAAATGACACAAAAAGTCGCTGAAATTTGTTTTCATCACCAATGCAGAGTTTCACAAAACTACCAGGATTTGCCTCTGCCATCTTATCACAGAACCAAGGCAACTGAGTATAAGCCTCTTTATATGAACCCTGAAGTTGCTCCCTTGCTTCTTCAATCCCACGCCACACTTGTGTATAGTTCAGCTCAAGCCCAAAATCTTGAAAAATACCATTAGCAATGTCTTTAGGTTTGTGGTGTGGACTATCTCTTAGCCTGTCCTTTATAATGCTGACCAGCCAACTTTTCGCTGGATGTGCAGCCTTCCATGATTCCCCTCCACATGTATGTGCTTTATTCATCTTTTTTATTCTAAAGACTTCAGCAGAAGGAACCCAAGAGGCATGGATCAACCAAGAACAACCTTCAGCAATACATACACCACTTGCTCGGTTAGTATCATTCTTTTTTAATCTGTACATAAAACGATTTGCAATAGCGTACTTCTGCAGCACATCGCGAAATTCAACTACGCTTTTGAATTCTTGGCCAATACCAGTAATTCCATCTTTCCAAGAAGCAACCGTTTTTTCCAGTGATGCATCTTTATGGTTGACACCAGGAGATGAATAATGAGAAACATCTATCTCTGATACAACACCAGGTACTATACCTGGCTCCTCTTCTATATCAACATCTATGAGCCCAGCATTATCATGATTCCAAGAACTCTTTTTTCGAGATGAACTTTTTCTTGTCTCCCCAACTTTATCAGCAATAGAGACGATGGTAGGACCATTGGCACCAATTTTCCAGGATGCAGTACGCCTTCGCTTCTTAACAGTATCAGCAGGGGTGGCACTCATATCAAGTATATCTGAGCTGTGGGTTGCATCACCAGCAGAAGCAGCTGAAGGGATATTTGCATCATCTTGAGATGCTGCAGCTGCAGACACTGTCTCAGCCAGTTTTATATGGGATGGTCTGTGGATAACTCAGACAAGTCAATGCAAGTTAAAAAAAGACAAAAGAAAATCAATGCATTTTTATTTTTTATTTTAACTATGCTCGTAAAAACATGATACACCTGAAGGAAGGAAAGTGTACCTGCTAGCATGCATATGTAAGTCTTCATGATTAAAACCAGCTCTACCGACAATGAAAATATCTGCAGTGATTGAGTCCCCATGAAAATCATACATCCTTTTCAGATCTTTATCATTAGCTAAAGTAATGAGAGTTCTCCTGTTTCCTGGTAAAAAGTACTTGATGGACAATGATTTATATTCTATGTTACACATTTCAGCCAATTTTAGCTTGAGATCATCAAATGTAGTTTCAGGATTGATATCTAGAGCATGCGCCTCTCCACCAGAATATGATAAACACCCATCATCAGCAGTAACAAATTCACCACCGGACTGGCAAATCAGAATAAGCTTTCTTCTTGGCATTGGAATCACTTCTGCAATTCAGATATATGATGAAAATATGTTTTATGACCAGTCAAAAAAAAATCTGTCATATGGTACCCTTAATCTCCAAAGTAAGACTTCTGTATGCAAACCTAATTCCAAGTCAGAGCCCATGTTTTGATGATTAGCAATTACAGAGGAAAGCCGTCAACAAATTTTGGACTATAACTAAGTATAACAATTTACAAATAAGGAACATTGACTGCATAAAAGTTCCAACTCAAGTTAACAGGTTAATAAATTTTTAGGTCAGTTTATGCGTTATAATTATTTCAAATATCAAGAATAAAAGCCAAGTCAAACGAAAAAATTATGCATAATTAAGAAAGTAATAGACCTTCAACACTGATAATGAAAAAAGATTCTCAAAGGCATCCCCGTCGAAGATATTTATTAATTAGAAATTCATATACTAGAAACTATTTTCTTCTTTTTTCCCTCTTTTCAATGGGACCATTAGAAGTTTTACAAATAAATATATTCATAATGTAATATAATGTAATAGCATCTCTAAAAGCCCTCGAATTGTGATTTTAATAACCATGGCACTGAATGCATTTTCACTATGCTATGGGAAATCAGAATGTGGATTCATGGGAAACACTAGTTATCCACCACCAACCAACAAAAAAAGGATGTCTAGCTCCACCATTTTCCATGACAATGACAATCAGTTCATGTGCCGGCATGAAAAGAAAAGTTTAGAAATGCGATCATTCTTGCTTCAAAATGTTGCAAACACAAAGCAGTCACCACCAATTTCGGAACATAGTGGCCAGAACTATCTTGACAGAGCATACCTTAACATGAGCTACCTCGACTAAAAGAATGAAGGCAATGTAGACTATCAATTATCAAGTTACAGTGCCTTATGCATTCCTGTAAATATAATATTCAAAATTATAACCAGCAGAAGCCTACAAAAATAGTATAGCTAAGAATGTAGTCAATCAGTTCAAGATTTCACAGGACAGCATTTCAACAATTAACAAGGAAGTATAAAAACATGATGAAACAGAGCAGAACCTAAAATTGAGCCACCAATGGCGGACAATCACAACATTATATTTCCAACTTCCAGCAAAACAACTAAAAAATCCCCAAAATTTACAACTTTAAGCAACAAACATAACATGCACTATCACTGAACACTCTTTCCATACCAGAATTGAAGCCCAACAACAAGATAACCAGTCTCAGTGCTGGTGAACTGAAATAGCTAACCATGCAGATATCCCCAAATCCAAAAACCAAATTAAGAACAAATTTTTAAAATACAATAAGCTAATCGAACACATGAGATTAATTAATTTTCGAAAGGGAAACTGAATTTATAAAAGGGGGTGGAGAAGAGACGAAGAGCTTACCAGAGAGATAGAAACCCTAGATTTTGGGGCCTTGTGGAATTTGCGGAAATGGAGTGAATTACAAGAGTATATATATGCAAGGACGTATTGGAAAATGAAAGAATAAAAATGGGGCTAGCGCTATAACTCAGTGAAGTTTTAAGGGGTTGTTTTGGAATTTCAGGACAATATTCAATATATATTCTTATTTTATGGAATTCTTTACAGATTAATTTTTATTTTACGGATTTTTTTTAATTTTATAAGTAATTACTTATTTAAAATAGTAGAATATTTAAGAGTTTTACTTCGATTTTTATAGAGTTCAGATTTTTGCATAACGAAAAAAATGGAAAGACAATAAATCCCAGTATGTACATATTCATGATATTTTAGTTAATTAATTAATTTATTTAAGTGTATATATATTATTTTGAAGTAATTACTATTTCATAAAATTACTAAAATCCAATACACATTATCAAAATAAATATATGTATTAATTTTGGGACTATATTGCGAAAAGTTTCTTTTATCGGTTCATCAGTTTTTATTCGAAAAATTAACGTTTTTTATTAAAATTATATTCAAATAGAAAGTTTTAATTTTCTATATTTATATTTATTGTTATTATAAAAATATTATGATGCATTCTGAATCATATTTATTATTTGATAAATTTGCTACTTTTTCAAAATTAATCATAGGTTTCTATGTAGAAAGGAGATTTTATTTATTTTCTTTACTTTTACATATAGATTTGAAATATTTGTGTTGATGACTCAAATAATTAGCCTAATTTTTATTGTTTTCCATTAATATATATTATTATGGGCCTTAATTGTGTTTCGCACATTGAAATTTTATAATAAGTGCTAGTTAAAAAATAACATTACTTATATCTGAAATTACGTTTTTAATAGATCAAAATAATATTATGAATTATCTCTTACTCTCTACATTTTTTACAATAGATAGAAAAATCAATCAGACGACACCTAATTAGTATATAAAATTATATTTATCCTCAAGTTATAAAATTATATTTGAATTAGGATATAATTGCAATAAAAAATTATAATTGAGGAACTTGAAGAGTTAAGTTGAATTTAGAGTATAATTATTAAAATATATAAAGTATGGGGTAAATTTAATAGGTTTTCCGTTAATGTAATTTAACGTCTGTTAAAAAATAAAAGTTAAAATACACTGTTTTAATCCCTTCTACAACTATGTGAATATCATCATTATATAAAAAAAATAAGTTCTGAAACAAAGACCGCATAGCGCAGTGGATTAGCGCGTTTGACTTCGGATCAAAAGGTTGTGGGTTCGACTCCCACTGTGGTCGTTTAACTTTTTATATATGAATTATTAAAAGTTTTTTTTTTTTGTTTTTTTTTTGTTTTTTTTTTATATTCAATAAAGCATAATATGAATTTATCTTACTGTGTAGTTTTCTCTTAAACTTTTATTTCAGTGTTTTACCGAATATATTTATAACCAAATAAATAAAATTAAATATGATCTATTATATATTTGAATTTATAAATTGTAGTAATTTTATAAATAATAATAGAGTTAGTTGAATTTTTAATAAATAAAGAAATTCATATAATTTTAAATTAAATTAAAATAAAAAATATATAATATTAAATTTTTCTTTTTAGAGTTGAGCTTAACAAAATATATATATATATATTTTTTTTTTCTTAACAGCAATTAATTTTTAAATTGATTTAGACGTCAAATTAATAACTCTTATGGATATTTTATAAATAAATTACTTTTTAAAAAATTTTCAATATACGATAAATATAAATGAATTTTTACCGTTATACGTCAATAGTATTAAAAGCAAAAGAATATAAAAAAAATTAAAAAATGAGAAATAGGGTGCTAATTTTGATTGATTTAAATTTATAAAATTAAAGTATTGAATAAAATAATTTTAAAAATTAAATTTTTTAATAAATATTATTTTATAAATTAACATATTTAATAGATCAAAATAAAAATTGAAAATAGCGCAAAATTAAATTTTTGTTATGTTTGCTAGGTAACGGTGCGCCCTTGCTAAGTACAGGGATAAGTACTTTGTTCCACTAAAGATCAGAGTTTTTAGAAATTTGGAATTGACTCTGTAATAGAAAATTATGCTCTAAAATTCCATGAACCAAAGGCATATTCTCTTATTGTCAAGAAAAAAAAAAAAAAAACATTTTGTCTTTCGTTTTCATAATGGTCGTTATCATTAATCTTATTATTAATCGTAATCATTTTTGTTTAGTCATTGCTATCATTAATCACATTTCTTATATATATATATAATATTACTTTTTAGTATTAAAAATTTATTTTATCCTCTAATATTATTAGTATTTTTTATTTTTATGGTGTTATAATTTAATATTTTTTAATATTTTTAACTCATTTTTAAATTGTAACCAAATAATAAAAAATAAGTTATTTAAAAAAATGTTTGTTAAATAAATTTTATATTAAATATAGTAAGAAAATAATATTTTTAAAAGTTTTAATGTTTTGCTGTAAAATAATCCAATTTTTATTTGTTATATTATATTATATCATATAAGTTATATATTAAATATGTTAATAATATAATAAATTTAATAATCACTTTTAATAAATATTTAAAAATAAAATATCTAAACTTTTGTAACCAAACTAGTGGCTAGCTTAGTCTGTCTATGCCAGCTTGACCACTTGCTTCAAATAGCCAATCACTCCCATTTCCAAAACGCAAGGCATGTCCCGCACCCAACCTGATTTTTGAAATCTTTGCTCTTATGTCCAAACACTTTTGGGACATCCCTACTTATGCCCACACAAATATTTTATTCTATTTTTGGATCCTTGCCAATAGAATCAGATTGGAAAATGTCTAAATTTTCAAATAATAAAGGATGCATGCAAATTTATTTACTTATTTTAAATCCCAATTTTACAAATAAAATTAACGTAAAAATATTATTTATTTTTGCTAATTCAACCTCTTGAAGTTTATTTAATTTTGAAAAATATATGACATTGTGTTATGTAGGGTTTTCGTGTACATAATAATTTGGACCAGGCTGGACACCTTGGGGGTAATTATGTCCAAAAGTTTTTCTTTTATTTATTTAGAGTGTGGAATAAGCATCTTCTTTGCTTATTCTTTTCATTAATAACAATTACAGTCACATGCATTTTTTGATAATTCCAATTGAGGACCTCAAATAATTGTCAATCATGAAATTGTTTAATTTCTTTCACTAAATTAGTCCATTCCAATTCATATAATTAAAGTGGACCTAAATTATTAATTTCAGTAAAATTTGAGGGACTAAGGAGTAATTTTCCCGTGGAAGAAAAAATTACGACATTGTTGAAACAGGGTGTTACGAGATTCGAATCTTTCTATCAGAACATTCCAAAAGAAAATGCGGATCTGACGGCTATAAGTTCTTCGTATGCCCATTTAACCAAAAATTCCAAAGCATCATTCTTCATTCTTTAGCATATTACATAAACGCCCTAACAATAACATTTTTGCCAACTCATCTCAGACAGACATACAACCTTAACATTAGCAAACGTCGTCCAACTTTCTCTCTATAAAAAAAAAAAAAACAAAACAAAAACCACTCTCTCTCCGCCGGTGAATCCCATTTCCGGTGACGGGAAGGGAATTTACCGTTTAATCCATCCGTCTTCCATTTTACCTAAATTTTCTTTTTATTTTGTGAATATTTGAAAATTTGCTTGTCTTTTTCTTCTTCTTCTTCTTCTTTGTCTGTGCAGTTGGTTACTGGTTTGTCTCGTTATTCTTGTTTTTGGTTTGGAAATGGTAATGAAAGTAGCGTTGCCCAGAAAAACTTCGATAACGGAGGTATTACAAAGAGTATATGGAAATTTTAGCGCCAACAGTAGTAACAACAGAAGCAGTTACAGTACAAATCACCAAGAACCCAAGAATTATTTTATTCATGAGACTGAAAGTGATTTTGATGAAGATGGAACTATGGAGTTGGAACAAATTGGAGCTGAAAGAACCAAGAATGTGTTGATCCTAATGAGTGACACGGGCGGTGGCCACCGTGCTTCGGCGGAGGCCATTCGTGATGCTTTCAAGATTGAGTATGGCGATAAATACAGGGTATATGTGTTTTCTTGATTTAATTTTTTGGACTTTTTTGTTTGTTTCTTGGGATTATTTGATATAGACTATCTTAAATGAATTCTTTTGTTTCTTTCTTGGACTTACTTGGATCTCTGCCTTGTAGTTTTGTATCTTTCCAATTTCTTGTTTGAAGCTTTTTTCAATTGCTCTGTTTTGTACGTTAAAGTTAAAGCTTTTCTTTTGGGCTTTTCTTGTTGTTCTTGCTTTGTTGATCAGTGATATTACTTCAATCTATTTCTTCATGAAATTTCCAGTTTTTTGTTCTTGCTATCTCATCAATTTTATTACTGCAATCAATTTCTTCATGAAGTTTCCAATTTTGGGGTTATTAAATATGCGTGTTGTAGAAGTGTTTCAATTTTCTGTTTAACAAATTCTTCTTCTTCTTCAAGTCTTCTTTTTGTTACTGTTTCCTCTAAATAATTATTCTCTCAGTCAAAATTTTATATAATTTTTCTCAGAATGAATTCTCATTTTCTTCTTCTAATTTTTATATTTATGATTGGTTAATTTCAGATAATTGTGAAGGATGTGTGGAAAGAGTACACTGGTTGGCCATTGAATGACATGGAAAGACAATATAAATTCATGGTTAAACATGTACAGCTATGGAAGGTTGCATTTCACAGTACTTCTCCAAGATGGATACATTCATGCTATCTCGCTGCCATTGCTGCTTACTATGCCAAGTAACTCTACTTCCTAATTAATTAGCCTTTTTCACTTTTTAACCTTCTTCATCATTGTCTGATGATTTGAGTGAAAGTTTAATTTTTGAATTAATAAAAATATTGTCGTTAGGCTAGTAGTTCAGCAACCGAATGCCTACCTCTATTGCTCGGGGTGAGGGTTCAAACTCTGAAAATTCAACATTGGTGCTATTAAAGCTTAATTATTTTCTGAGCCAGAAATGTGATTGGATCAATGCTTATTCATAATTTTAACGCAATTTTTCTAACCATTTCCATTTTTTGACTGAAGAGAGGTCGAGGCAGGTCTAATGGAGTACAAACCAGACATTATCATCAGTGTACATCCATTGATGCAACATATTCCTTTATGGGTGCTTAAATGGCAAGGTCTACAAAAGAAAGTGATTTTTGCTACAGTAATCACTGATCTTAATACATGTCATCGGACATGGTTAGTTAAAAACAGTTAAATTGTTTCATTACTTTCGTTTATTATTGTATAACTAATTGCCATGTAAACATAGTATAACAGCATTGAAAATCTGAAACTATTTTCAGGTTTCATCCTGGAGCCAATAGATGCTATTGCCCTTCAAACGAAGTAGCCAAAAGAGCTTTGCTAGATGGTCTTGATGAGTCTCAAATCCGTGTTTTTGGTTTGCCCATCAGGCCTTCTTTTGCTCGTGCAGTTCTTTCCAAGGTGCATGTGTATACATATTCCAATCAAAAAACATTTTTATAATTTTATAATCATGTCTGATACTGATTTATGCTGTTTTTCTTTCTTTCTTTCCCATTTATAGGACGAACTAAGAGGAGAGCTTGAGATGGATCCTAAGTTGCCTGCAGTTTTGCTAATGGGAGGAGGCGAAGGTATGGGTCCTGTAAAGAAAACTGCAGAGGCTTTAGGAGAATCACTTTTTGATAAAGAACTTCAGAAACCAATCGGGCAATTAATCATAATATGCGGGCGTAATAAGGTTCTTAAATCAACACTTGAATGTCTTGAATGGAAAATCCGAGTTAAGGTAATTGATCTTTCACTTCTTTAACTTATGCATAGATATGCAGAAGCATCAAGTGATCAATTCTTTGATATTGCAGGTTAGAGGATTTGAAACGCAGATGGAGAAATGGATGGGAGCATGTGACTGCATAATCACTAAAGTATGCTAGAAACTATTTTATTAACATTATGTACTATTAGCGTGTAATATTCTAATAGAATGTATTGTTTATAGGCCGGACCAGGTACAATCGCAGAGGCATTGATTCGAGGCTTACCGATTATTCTCAATGACTACATCCCAGGACAAGTAAGTGATCAATTGTTCTGTAACTGCACTTGTCTAACAGTTTATATTGAAGTTTCTGTTGAGAAAATGTTGGAAATGTCATCACATTTAGGTCTAATTCTACTCCTTTGGGCAATGTTTTAGGAAAAGGGAAATGTGCCTTATGTTGTAGACAATGGAGCAGGTGTTTTCACCAGAAGTCCAAAAGAAACAGCAAAAATTGTAACAGAATGGTTTAGTATCAAGACAGATGAACTTAAGAAAATGTCAGAAAATGCGCTTGGACTCGCTCAACCAGAAGCAGTGTTCGACATTGTAAAAGACATTCACCAGCTAGCTCAAGAACGCGGTCCTCTAGCCAATATCCCTTACATATTGACATCATCATTTACAGGCCTAATCTGATTGATATTGCATTATACATTGTACAGCTAGCTCTAGCAGCATCATTCTTTGTCATATTTAGGATCTTTGAACACCAAAATGACGTGTAAAGAATGGCAAGCATGTTCTAATGTCTATAAGGCGTGCCAGCCTGAGCACGGAAGGTGGGGCTTGAACACCAAAAATGAGGTGTAAATTCTGGCCAGCATGTTGTGATATTTGAAAGGGTTTCCGATTCTTTTAGGGGTATTTTTAGGAGAAACTGCTAATATTGTAATTTGTTTATTAATATTGCCCTGCTATTAGTATTACTTATCTCTGTACCTTGTGTATGATAATTCTCCTTTCCAAGCAATATTTAAAGTTTTCTTGGCTTAGAATGGCAAGATTTGATTTGAACTTTGCTTCTAAGCTAAGACTTAATAGCAGATAACAGACTAATCTTCCTGGGACCTGAAGAAGTGTGAGACGTGAGCTTTTTCAGAAGTGGACAATTGAAAACAACTGCCTTTGTGCTTATATTTTTGGCTCTAAGAGACTGTTCTGCAAGATTAGCTGTTTTAGTAATATTTGTTTGTTTTTTTTTTTTAAACAGTTACCTGAAACTGTGAACTGCATGTCATGATCATGAGGTCCATTTTGCAAGCTTTTGATTGGTCAAATCTAATGGTCATATGAACTTTAATGGGTGTCAACATTTTTGAGAGGTGGTTGTGCTCTTATACTATTAGAGGAATGGTAGTTTTTGACTCATTGGAGCATTGAAAAATATCATTTTCTTTTGAAAATTCAAAATAGCTTTATTTTATAGAGAATGAATTACAAAACCAACAATCAAATTAAATGATTTGATTGGCTTTGAAGTAGAAAATAGTTTATAACTCTCAATAACATGTAGGAGAGTTCAGCTCAGTATTTTACAAAAAACGTTTCCACTAAATTTTTATTATCAAAAAAGAAGTTTTTTTTATTCAATTAAAACCTTAATTGCAAATGCAGATAATTAATTTATTAATTCAGTTTAGAAAAATAAGTTTATTTCTTATTATTTTAATGAATAAGTAGGAAGTCCAGTAAGCTGAAATAAAAAGCCCTTGGAACGAAAAGTTTTCTTTGGCTAGAATACTGCGTGGGACATAAAATGTCGTCGTTTAAAGAAAAATTCCACCTAGAAAATTTCTCCTTGGCAAGAATAAATGCATTGGGACATGACGACGCCGTCGTTTTACGAATTCCTCCTTTGCGTGAACGGTAAATCAAATGCTGAGCGAATGCTTTCCACCCACCGACAGGCAGCTCAACAACGTTCTTGAAACTGTCTCGCTTTTACAAGAATTTGATTCTTAAGCTCGAAAAATATAATTTAGTCGGAGAAAAATGGTATCCATTTGATTTGTTTCGTTATGTTGCAATCTTTATATTTCCATCTTCAAGAAATGGTTAAAAATTTCTTGAATGTAACCATTTCGCTTCCAGCCTTGGAATTTCTTCTTATTAGGTTGATTGAGCATGTGCCTTTATCGAAGCGTATTGAAAATCTTACATCTTTAGCTTTATTCATTCACTTAGAAAATCTCGGATATGGTTGATTATAATTTGGGTTTGTTTTGTTAAGGTAGCATTTTTGGAATTGATTTCGCTTTGCTTGCAAAACCTAAAAGATGAATGTTCATTCTGGGTAGGTTTATCACTCTAGCTTTGTAGATGAAGAAGGAGTTGAAAAGGCTTGCGGGTGTCCTTTACTTCCTTTGAAAAGTCATATAAAAGGTCCTGCTCCAGTTTCAGATCAAGGTAGTAATAGATGCTTTTGTTTATTTGACTTATTGTCATGGGAATGTTTTCTTTATTTGAAATTATGGATTGTGGGAATGTTTTTATGCAGACAGAACTGATATAGTTGATGAAGCAATCACATTTTTCCGCGCCAATGTTTTCTTTAGAAACTTTGATATTAAGAGTCCAGCTGATAAGCTTCTTATTTATTTGACATTTTATATCAATGTGGCTTTGAAGAGGCTTGAAGGATGCAGAACCTTGGCTGAAGGAACCAAGGCAATCATTAATTTGGGTCTGGAGAATGTTCCTGTTCCTGGAGAATCGGGTTTTCCTTTTCCTGGCCTTTTTGTGAATCCTGAATCGCAGAAGGAAGCGGGTAAAGATCATTAGTTCTTTTTTATTTTTGGATGTAAAATTCGGTGTGAACATATTTTAAGCAATATCCAGATAAACTCTGAGTCTTGTTTTAAATGATATTTTCTTTTGAATTCAGCCATGAGGAAATCAGCTATGGCCTTATTTTTTATCAGAAACATGCAGGCAGCAACTTCTAATGTTAAAAATGATCGATTTAACTATCTAGACCTACCTAGAATTCATAGAATAATCAATTGTCCTACCTCCTAATGCTTCATTGGTGCCATCAACTTGATTGCTATTTTTTTTTTTTGAGAATACTTTATTGCTATTTTCAAGAAACTACTTATAAACTAATTTACTGTGATGGTTTTTTGTTGTTCTGACTATGATTGTGTGTTTAATTTTCTCCTATGCCTTCTCATTTCATTTACAGAAATCGGTCACTTAGACTGATTTAGTGTTCTAATTGTTTATTGCTGCATATATTGTGGTAAACAGTTTTGTTTTATGGACTCTTGATGTTTTACTTTGCACATCATGAGTCTTTCCGTAGACAGTTGTTCCTGTTTAGAGGACAATCTTTACTGGGACTGTGTTTCATATTATGAAGTTCTCATTATATCAATACATTTGTCGAGGAAGTCCCTATATGACTGTTGTTAAATTGTTACCAACATGAGACAGACTCTTAACTGCGAATTGGTAACTGAAATCCAATGAGGTAAATAATATAAAATAGCAGTATCAGTTGGCTTCAAAGTTTTTTTCCATGGCTCACTCTAATAATTGTATTAGATTATTGATTCTGTGTGACCGTAATTCTGAAAGGTTTGACATATTAGGGTCCTTGTTGTCAAGGCCATTTTGACATTCTGTGGTCCATTTTACAAAATGACATCTTTTATTTTGCTGAACTAAAATCTTTGGTTATCCGTGCTTTTGAATTCTTACACGCAGAGCTATTCAGAAATTATCTGAAGCAGATAAGGGAAGAAACAAGTGGGCGGCTATTGAGTGTTGCATACAGACCCAATGGGACTCCAAACAAATGGTGGATTGCATTTGCTAAGAGGAAATTTATGAATGTTATTGCTCTTTGAGTAGTTCGCTACAGTCAGCAGACTATGAATTTTACAGTGATGAGTTGTGAATATTCTTGTTACTAAATCAAGGCTTGCAATCCTGTCAAGAAAAATAGAAAAAATATGACCTGGGGGGTTTATATGATTGTTGTCTGATAACTGCCACAACTGGGAACAGTAGCTTTTCATGGATTATGAATTGAAATATGTTCTGAAGAGGTTTGTATTCTCACTGTCTTCATTTTCTTGAAGGGAAGGAGGGTGTAAATGCCTTCTTATTAATGTGGTGAACTTTAGGTAGGGGATTTATGGCAGGAATGTGTAGGTTGGTCTTGTGCTGGTGTCATATGTGTGCTGGTTTTCTCATATTCAGTAGCCCTTAAACTGTTATATTCTGAGCTGATGGATGAAAATAAATTGCATTATTGGGTTATTGAAGTGAAATTATTATATTAATAAGTGCAGTTGAGTAAAATATGAGAAAAGTGCACATAATACAATTTTACATTGGTTTCCATAAATTAATTTACATGAAAAAATATTTTTCATAATTTTCTATTGCTTGAGGTGTTCAGAAAAGTAAGTAAATAGAGAGTATTTCTTCAATTAAAGGAAAATAAAATAGTTTTTCATTTTTAAGAGTGTATAATATTTTTCAAATATTTTTTAATTATTTCAATTCATTTTTTATAAATTTATACACTTTTTGTAATTATTGTTTTTATATGTTCTAATATAAATTCATTAGATTACGTTGCGTTTTCTACTTAAAATTCAGTTATATCATAACTGGATTCATTAAGATTTATTCTAATAACAGAAACTTGTCACATGCTAACTAAATAATTATGAGTCTCCAATTTTTGTCATTAAAATTTAATTTCATGTCAAAGAAATCAAAGAGTACGGACAACTAAATTTCAGAATAAATGGTTATTTATTGAACTTTTTGTAATAAAATTACACAATTCTTTGATTTCTCCTTACAGAAATGCAAAAGATAAATATTAAATAAAAGTAACAATTAAATGCAAAGTCTAAAAAGGTGGTTCCATTAATGTGCACTATCATGACATCTGATTTCCAAACAATACAATACAAAACAATCGCTCCCCTGATAATCCTCATCTTCATCACTCACCATGCTCCGTCACTCCCATTCCTTCAATCTTAGCCGTTAATCTTATAATCTATGATCCTTATGTTCTTCAAATTTAGGGTTTCTACCGTCACCGACCGCCATACTATCCCAATCTCCCTCCATGTCATCAAAGATCAACCACCACCAGCATCACCGATTCAACGGCCAGATTTCCCCTCCTACTTGTCCCCACTTGGCAGAGTTCCGTGCCCGGAACGGTTCGAAGCCATTCCGGGCCCTCCAAGACTGTCTCAGGGTGAAACCACCGGGTGGACGCGCCGCCATACGCCGGGACCCGTCTGAGGTTCCCCGTTGTGGCGCGTGTGGAGAGTCTTCGCGGCCTCGACTATACGCTTGTGTCGCATGCGCAGCCGTCTCTTGCCACGCGCCACCTGGATCCTCCCACGCTGCTGCACATGCTACTTCCATGCCTCCGGGCCATGAGATCGCGGTCGATGTTGATCGCGCCGAACTCTTCTGCTGTGCGTGTCGCGATCAGGTCTACGACCGTGATTTCGATGCTGCGGTGGTCTTATCCCAAAGTGGCTCGCTAAAGTCCGCAACAATACAATCCGCAAAACCCGAAAATCTCCGTAAACGGCGGAGAGTTGATTACCGCCCCTGGTCTCCCGATATACGGGATCGTGTATTAATGGAGAGCAGCTCAAGTCCGCTAGATTACACGTCTGATATGCCGCGGGGATTGAGAGGATTGAATAATCTGGGAAACACTTGCTTTATGAACTCAGTACTTCAGGCATTCCTTCATACGCCGCCGTTGAGGAATTATTTCTTGAGTGATCGGCATAATAGATTCTATTGTAAGCTGAAGAATGGTGTTACAAATACCAATGCTAGTGGAAAGAGAAATGTGGGTAATGCTGATATCAATGGTACCAAGAATGCAAGGTTGTGTTTGGCTTGTGACATGGATGCAATGTTTTCTGATGTTTTTTCTGGGGATCGGACGCCTTATAGCCCCGCAAAGTTTTTGTACAGGTGACACCCGCTATCAGCTTTCTGGTTATTTGAGTGTAGGACAATGTGTGATTGTGGTATTTTACGTGCTGCGTTTCCCTAAATCTGCCTTCCGGATCTGATATTTGCTGCTTTTTATTTTTGATTGGGATCTTACTTTGGTCATTCTGAAGACGTTTAACTCTTCTACTTGGTTTGGTTTTGATTGTATTGGTTGCAGTTGGTGGCAACATGCGTCTAACTTGGCCAGTTATGAACAACAGGATGCGCATGAATTTTTCATTTCCATGCTTGATGGGATACATGAAAAGGTGGAGAAGGATCGAAGCAAGCCCCACGGTCAAGGTAAAGATTATGTTGTCTTTCATTTTCTGATGCTTTAACTTCAGTTATTTCTAATTAAAAATATGGGGGGTTCACTAAGAATCAATTGTGTTTCTAACCTGGGTTGCCATGTTAGATGTAATATACCAGTTTCCAAGTTCCATTTTTGTGATGATTGTCGCCAGTGGATAAATAGATTTGTTTTTGTATGGGCCAAGTAATCGACTGTATAATGTGTGGCCCCCATCTTTCTCATGCATTGTCCAACTATGTTTTGACTTCTGTTTTGTTGTGAATTCTAAGTTTCTTTATTGCAAATCAACACCTAATTGTCTTCCGTAGAACACATTCGATCAGAAGGGAGCTAAAATTCTTATATTTTGAGAACCTTCCTACCTTGCAGTGATGATACTTGATATCCAAAATGGAGCTATAAAATCTGGTTTCCTGTATCATGAGAAATCACTCCCAATTTGCGGTCTGTTAAGCTGAATGTTAGCGTGTATTTCTAGCTCCTGAATTTTATTGTCATATTCAGCTAATAATTTAGGCTACTGTTCAGTGGTAAAAATTTGGGATGGTTTTTATTCTCTTGTTGGTGTCTAGGTGGCTTCTGTTACGAAAGAATGAGAGAAATTTAGAGGCTTTAGAGCATATCCTGCATTCCATAATTGTGGTACTAGGGAGCGCGATCATGAGATTATCTAGCATGAATAAGTGGTTAAGATGCTGCAAGAAGATTAGATGGAGTTGTGTTAAGCTGCTATTGACGCACGCTTTTCTATTTGTAGTAATTCTGTTTGATCAAAATAATCCAAAATGCTCTGAAAGATTAATTAGTGACCATAACTTTTAACTGCAGGGTGTGGGTTTAGGTCTCTGTTATTGGCCTAGGAGTTGACACGTGCTCCCAGATTTAGGCTTATTCTCAACATCAACATGCAGACTTGATGATGTAATCTGCTTTGCTCCAGTAAGTCAACTTTTTCAAAGCCTGCTTGGTTTCATCATAGGATTCTCACCTGTCATAATACTCATGTTCATACCACCTTTCTCATTCTTAGGGTCTCATTTCACCACAAAGTTGACCCAATCCCAGAATAAGGAGGAAGGTTACTTTAGGTTCGCCTGAAATTTCTTTTTTACTCGAGAAAACTTCAATTGTCATGCTGCTTCTGAAAGATGCTCCTATGGGATCTCTTTTTACCTAGAGAGAATGTTGGAAAATCATTTTTCCTAGTTATATCATTTGCTGCTTTGCATATTTCATTCCCAGCCTCTTCTGTATGTTCAACTCTTTGGTTTTCCATTTCTCACAAAGCTTGCTGTGCTTCTCCTCTTCAAATTTGTGCATTAGTTATATATCCTGCTATTTGGCAATAAACAGTTATATTATGTTAAATGTAAATGAGCTATCAGATGTATTCCGCGCATTGTGCAAAATAGAAGAGAGATTTAATGAATTTAATCTGGGATAGAAGTGTTGATAAGTCACTACACTCCATCTCAATTTGAAGTTAGAAAACAAATATTGCTGGTCTTCTGACAAAAGGTTTTAAAAATTCTTTTGGCTCTGGTAGAGTTATAGTTGAGAAACAGAAAGATAGAGAACCCTTGTACAACAAATGGTATCTATTTAGTATTTTAGTGGAAGCAGAAAGAAATCCAAGGTACATGTTTTAGTTAATTCTATAGAAGAAAACAAACTGGCGTTGTCTTGTGCTGTGTTTCTAAAAATGATGTTGCAATCTCTTCTATGTGCATAACTTATTGAATTTATTTATTTAGGTGTTTATCTTATAAATTGAACTTGATGAGTTCAAATGCTTTTGAAAGTGCAGGCCATGGAGACTGTTGTATTGCGCATAGAGTTTTTTCTGGTATATTGCGTTCTGATGTCATGTGTATGGCTTGTGGTTTCACATCTACAACATATGATCCATGTGTGGACATCTCACTGGATTTAGAACCTCACCGAGGGGGATCCGGAAAGTCAGCATCCATGAAGGATCATCATTTATGCAATGGTGAAGCAGATAGCAAAAATCCGAGCCAGAACTGTGGGATATCTACCCTGATGGGGTGTTTGGACCGGTTTACTAGACCTGAGAGATTGGGATCTGACCAAAAATTCTTCTGCCAACAATGTCAGGTGAGGCAGGAGTCTCTCAAACAGATGTCAATAAGAAAGCTTCCTTTGGTTTCTTGCTTCCACATCAAAAGATTTGAGCATTCTTCAGTACGTAGAATGTCAAGGAAAGTTGATCGGTATCTGCAATTCCCTTTTTCATTGGACATGGCACCTTACCTTTCTTCTTCCATATTGAGGAATCGATTTGGCAACAGGATTTTCCCATTTGATGGTGAAGAACAAGATGTTACAAATGAGATGTCATCAGAGTTTGAATTGTTTGCTGTTGTCACACACTCAGGTAAACTTGACGCAGGTCACTATGTGACCTATTTACGTTTAAGTAATCAATGGTACAAGTGTGATGATGCTTGGATTACTCAAGTCAATGAGAACATTGTGAGGGCTGCACAAGGCTATATGATGTTTTATGTGCAGAAGATGCTTTTTTACAAAGCAAGTGAGAATCAGGTAGCCTCGTGATATAATGGCCAGAAATGGCAGTAGTTAACTGCACTGGGAAAAGTAATCAATGAATTAAGTCACCGTGGACATAGAATTCTACATTGGTGATACGCAATGGCTAGTTTTATATGCCAAGCAAACAAATGTTGGAAAGTTATGGTATTCCCCTCGGAGAAGCTGTACCCATCTTATTTTAGTTCGTCAAGTCATGGTTTATTATACTTGGAACGTAACGTTCGCCTGAATTTTTGAGGCACTTCAACATTTAGTTTTTTATGAAGGTATGGATTTTTCTTAATTGCTTCCTGATTTGATAATTTTTCCCTGGAGGGCTTTTTCTCCCTGCTTATTCAAGTGTTTTTGGTGGGTTGATTCTTTTTTCATCACGGATCTCTCGAAGCTACAATGCTTGGGAGTGTAGTTGAAACATTGTACTAATCTTCTTTACATGACATATATATGTCAAAATCTGATATAAGAGTTTAGTTTCTTTTACTTCTTAAGGCTTCAATGACAGTTTCGGCTACTTCTAAGCACAAAGATTTGGTACATCTCTATATGAAATATTGATTGATGCCAAAGTAATGAAAATCTTGTTGCAGTATACTTGATACTGTATCTAACAAACGATACTGATTTCTTTACTTAAACCTTGCCCGTCGAACAAATAGTGAAAGCTGAAGCAACAGATGAGGACATTAGGAAGGGCAAATCAGCAAGGAGATGGAGATACAATTTTTATGGTGGTGATACTGTGTATCAAAATCTTAGCCTTTTGGGAAATCCAATCTGCCAGGTTAGCTATTACAAATCCCAGGAATACCTGTTAGAGACATCATCAATATTACAACACCAAAAACATAAAAGAGAGAACTTGCAAATAGAATCAGTAGAAGATCAATTAACTGTTATGAGTTTTCAGATCATTAGAATTTGTTCTTAAGGTGAATTTTAGATGTTCTAATAACTATAGTATTTCTGAACTTTTTTTTTTGTTCAATCTCCTAACTTTTGCTTTCTCAGAAAAGTGATTTCAATCTCCTAGTTTGATATTTGAAATTTTACCTGAGCTGAGCCAATAATATAAATTCCTGAATACTGTTGACCATGGAGCATCATGTCCTCTAACATAGCAAGTGGTATGGTAAGAGAAACACCAAGTGCAGCCACCAATGGGCTGGTCCAAACAACTCCTAATCCCCTGGAAGTTTGACATAACACCATCTAGTTTATCATGATTGAAGACACAGAAACATAAAAGAAGCATAGAAATCAATTTCACAAAGATATTTCTCTTAAATGTACCAGAAATAATCACATAGGAAACTCCCAACAAAACTGTTAAGAAGGATAATCTCTTCCATCTTAGCTGAATGTGGAAGTTTGAATTTTGGTTCTATACCCATGGCAGTCAGAGGCCACACTGAAGAAGAAAATGTCAAAAAAAGGATCGGCCAAAAACTCATTAGAGGGTTAAAAACAAATAAAAATAAAAATTGATTTTTACCTAGCCACCAGAGTGCAGCAAATGTGAATAATCCTATATAACCAAACAATTTCTGCACATCTACCCTTTCTCCTTCTTCACCAGCAAACTTTTTGAGCAATACTGCAACTTAATTTCTTCTGTTAATTTCTTATATCATTAAGAAAGAAACATAATAACCCAAAAACAGAAAAGGAAAAAAACCTGTAAATAGTCCATAGATCAAAGCTGATAGAGCAGCATAAAGATCTCCAACAAGAGAATGCTTATGATCTCTGGAAATAAATATTAAAGAATCACTTTCTTTAAGCTAAATAACTGAATTTTCAATTAATGAACTGTGGAAGAACATACTTAGAAGTGATTGATTGTGATCCATTTGTAGCCCAAGTTTTGCCCAGTATTGTCATAGCAACACCAGCCATACTAACAAGAACAGAAATTACTTTGACTAAAGTAATGGACTCTTCACCAAGAAATGCTCCAATCAAGAGAGTGAAAAGGCCTGAAGTTGATGACAATAGTGTCGTACTTGCAACACTTGTTCTTGCTAGTGCAGCATTTGTTAGATACTGCATTTACCGAAAAACCATCAAATTACTTGTACATGTTATATAAATTCCATTATTTTTCAACCTAATAAGTAAATTTGACCCTTTAAACTTTGGCCAATTCTCCTTGTGGCCATGAGCATAATTATATCTCTCGCTAAAATGAAATAACTATTAAGGGGTTCAATCATAACCTTGGACTTCGCATTTCATTTTGGTGAGAGGTTATAGTTACTAATGAAATGTGAAGCGTAGCGTCACGATGGGTTTCCTGAAAATTTTAGAGAGCCACAAGGATAATTGCTGAAAATAATGGTTAAATTCATGCATTGTCGACAAAATTGTTTGCTGCTTCCAATCAATAAGCATAATAAACTACTAACCATTAAGAGAATCTATCTCAATGTTCTAATGAACTGTGCATTGCATGTTTTCGTGGTTAATTAAGTCAAACAAAATTTGTTGGATTCAAATTGTACTAATCAAGGTCTCACCTCTGTTAGAAACCACAAAGGAGCAATGCAGAATCCAACAACTGAAGTTTCTCTCGCAGTAAGCTTACTATTAGCTTTCAAGCTCTCAACATCGTCGATGCATTGGGAAACTACTTGATTTCCATCCTCCTTTAGAGAAACATCAATGGCAGAATCTTCATTAACCAAAGATGCATTCAATTCAATGTCATAATTAGCAGAAACCCGATTTTGTTTGACAGGACGATCAATTTCTGCTATTGACTTATCATCAGTAGTAATTCTTGCATTCTTGCTGCTACTTCTTGCACCAGAACGATTTCTTATAAATTTTAGCAGCCAATCTTTAATGAATGCAATAGGAAGATAAACAACTAAAAGAGAAGTCCCCAAATATGTCACTCCAAATGGGTGATTATAGTTTCTGTATACTTCCTGCAGAAATAATTATCAATAAGGTTGAAATATCAGCCGCAATTTAAGACCGGGAGAGACATCTAAAGAACAGTGCTGATATATATATACACACATAAAGTTGGAAGAAAGGAAATCTTGGGTGCCTAGACCACTATAAAAGGAAAAGAGTGAAGAAAAAGTTTAAAAGGTCAAGCCAAAGAAAAAGATATTCAAAGGCAACCTGGTACGTGATCTTTTTTGTATTTCACTAAGCACTAACACCAGAACATCAGGAAAAAATTAAGATAATCATTATTCAACTAATGAACTTTTACCATTGTAACAATGGCAATCTTTGTCATCGGACTCGATGATAGAGTTTTTGTCTCGTAATGCTCAAGGAGGGGTTCAAGCTCTAACAACTCTTATCCCTTTCAAAAACTTCTAATGAACCAGAAACCTTCATGCTTATATATAGTTCAATATTACAACACAAAAACCAACAAGAAAACCACCTTTGAGTTTTCTCAGAAAGAAAGGATGCATGTTTGTCAAAGAACATCAGCGGAAAAAGAGTGTGTGTTATTAAAAATATCATGACTTGGAGGATATAGCCATCAAGAGAGAGAACTAACCTGAGTAACCTCTGCAGAACTAACCCAAAGAATCACAACAGTGAAGAGAAAAATCAAACCTCCCTTGTATTTCCAACCCATCTCTCTCAAATTGGTTTTTGTAAACTCAAGAATATATTTCTTCCTCTCATATAAATATATGTAAATGTATATAACCTTTCCTTTTCTCTCTTCTTCTAATGTTTCGGTCTCTCCATAAAAGCCTCATCTGTAGATATATACACAAAATTGGCAATACACAACACACTAGTAATCTTTTAGTGGTGTCATTTCTCCTTCCTTTTAGAGTAAATGGAGAGAAAAAAAAAAGAAACAAAAGCTAATGGTGAAAAGTGTAGAGCTTGAGGTCTACAAAAGATTTGTAAATACTGCAATCTTCTTTCTTTCCTATAAAACCTCACCCGACAATTCCTTCTTCAACTGGTTGACAGTTGCACCATCAAAGATTGATGTTCTGTTTGTTTAAAATTATATTAGTTAATAAATAAAAGACCATTACCAATGAAAATTGAACTCAATAAAAATACAGTAAATAGCTGGAGAGTACAAATAGTGTTTTCACTATTTTGGTGGCATTATTATCGAACAGCCGTTTCTATATTTTTTGTGTGACTTTAACTAAAGCTTTTGATACCTATCGGGAAGGAAAAAGTACATAGCAAGAACTAATAATTGCAATTTTCTTTCTTTTTGTTTTGTTTTTTCTGGGTTCTTTTTTAATCTTTGACCATGTTTTGGCTATTGGAAGATGACTCAAACCATTATTGTTGATGATGGGATCATGCAAGTTTTTCATTTTTTTAAATTTGTTTTCCATTTTTTCTAAGTTGGGTAATCTTCAATAGTTTGTTGCAGTGTAAACGATTTCCAATTTAAAGGATTAGGCGTTGGCTTAAACCCATTATTATGATTAAGTTGTATAAAAGCAGAAGGTGCAATTTTTATTGCACCATAAGAGAATTCGAAACTCATATTTTAAGTCTATATATCAAACCAATAAAAAAAATTATTTTAAAATCTTGTTCTTATTTTCTTTTTTTTTGGTTAGAAATACAGCGATTACACTAAAACTATTATCATTATAAATGAGTAAATTTATTTTTGTTCTTGTAATTTATTTTTCTTATTTAGGGAAGCCCATACTGAAAGTCAAATTTAAGAATGACCATAGTGTAGAGAACGGAACAGAGGATAAAAAATTTCTTTATTTTGAATTTCTTTTTCATTTTCAATTGTCTGTCATTATTTCGTGCTCGCAAAACCCCAAACGAAACAACCAAAAAACGAAAAAAGGGTGTGCGAGCGAGCCTGTGTGATTGCGTGCTTCTATCTCTGTCTTATCTGTTACTTCTCCTCTCTCTCTCTCTCTGCCTCTTCTTGGTTTCCTCTTCGTTTTCATTAACACCGTACATATGCGAAATCCGAGAAATCGGGACCTTTTGTAATCAATTCTTATTGGGTTTGGGATTCGGACCTTGATTTTTACATTCCAAATGTCTGATAATCTGTTGGCTAATTTTGGTTTTCGGATTTGAATTTCGTTTCTTGGTGGGGTTTTTGATTAATTTTTGGGCAGTGAAGCTGGTTCACTTATCCGATTTAGGTTGGCATCTATCTGCTATTTTATTATTTGTAATTTTGAGCTTTAATACTTTCTGTTCTTTTTATGTGAATGAATGAACCATGTTCCTATTTTATTTGTTACTTGTTACTTTTTCCTTTTCATAGGCGTTGATAAATGAAAGATTTGTCTTCTTTTAACAATTTGAAAATTTTGAAATTGTGTATATATCAGGATGAAGAGTATTAGAGATTGGGCTTTTACTCAATTGTTATCCAAGTCTTTGGCTTCGTATAGGCCTTTGTCGGGCACTGGCAATTTCTTCTCGGACGGACCTGTAGATGAAGTTTCTAATGATCAAGGTACCTTGCTTCTGTTTGCCTCTTTGTTACATAATTTAGCAACTCTGCTTGAAATTTTCAGTAGTCAGTGACTTTCCTTGCTACTCATGACGTAATCTTGGTGAAGGAGAGACCATCACAATACCCAAATATTTTAGATAAACTTTGGGCATTTGTTGTCAAAATGACATCATCTTTATGCGTTTAGCCATTCAATTTATACAAGTTATTGATTTCAAACAAGAGTCTTAGAAAAGTGAAAGTATCTAAAATGATAACTGGCAGTGATATTAGCTATCTTTGTCAGAAACTTAGAATTAGCTTACTCCGTTTGATACAAGTTCTCTTGCTGCAATGAGGGTTGCCGGGATGTGTTTTATTGGTTCATGCTAGCTTGTATGTTTACTATTTTGCAGTGTGAGGTGTTCCTTTTTGGTTCTTGTCCATTCACTGAACTGATCAATTACCTGACTCTTTTGTTTTGCTCTGCATTTGATATAATTCATGTTTTTTGTGATGTGTGTCTCCAGATTAAGGAACTTTCCATCCTTGCAACAATGTTAGGAGGAATGTAGCCACATTCCTATGTGAACCATGATTGATAAGCAGACACTAAACTATTAGGGATCTTGGAAACATCTGTCTATGAGTGGTCTAGCTAGCATTTTAGTTCTGAATAATGTGCTGCTTGATGTAAATATATTTGAAAAAAATTGGGTTGAGCTTTCCTCTTGGTGATATCTATGTGAACAATAATTACCATAAAGCCTTAGATTTCTTTGGCTTGGAGTGTTTATGAATTGAAATTTGCCACAATGGAACTGATTTTAGTAGTAGGACATAAAAAATATTTTTTTCTGATGAAAAATTATATATGTTGATTTTTATGAGAAAGAGCTTCTTGTTTTATCTGCAGCTCTCATGGCCTGTTCAGAGGTTGTGCCACAACCCCCTGATACATCATACTCATCCAACGATACTCAGGAGAATGGACCTCATCCCTCTTCAAGGCAAGTGTATCAGCATTCTAACATATCTAACCATGACAGTGAACTTGAAAAGAGGGATCCATTGGCAAAGATTGATGGTCTCCAAATTAAGTTTTTCCGGCTTCTCCAACGGTTAGGGCAGTCACATGACAATCTTCTGGTGGCAAAGGTTTTGTACAGGATACATCTAGCAGCAACAATCCGAGCAGGGATATCAGATTTGAAAAGAGCCAGGAAAGTAGCCACAGAACAAGAGGCAACTGACATACCCAAATTAGATTTCTCTGTAAGAATACTTGTCCTTGGTAAAACCGGTGTTGGAAAGAGTGCAACCATAAATTCTGTGTTTGATCAAACTAAGACCACGACTGATGCATTTGAACCGGCCACCAATTGCATCCAAGAAATTTCAGGGACAATCAATGGAATCAGAGTAACTTTTATTGACACTCCTGGTTTCTTACCATCATCAACAGGTAATGTGAGAAGAAATAGGAAGATCATGCTCTCTGTTAGGAAATTCATTAGAAAATCCCCACCAGATATTGTTCTGTTTTTTGAACGACTTGACCTCATCAACATGGGCTATAGTGATTTTCCTCTTCTGAAGCTCATGACCGACGTATTTGGCAATGCAATTTGGTTTAACACTATCCTTGTAATGACGCACGCATCCTCAACACTTCCTGATGGACCAAGTGGATATCTGGTCAACTATGAAACATATGTGAGCAAATGTACGGACCTGATGCAATACTTTATACACCAGGCAGTATCTGATACAAAACTAGAAAACCCAGTGCTTCTAGTTGAGAATCATCCTCAGTGTAAAAGAAATATCGTGGGGGAAACTGTTCTTCCCAATGGACAAGCTTGGAAATCTCAATTCTTGCTCTTTTGCATATGTACCAAAATTCTTGGTGATGCTAATACTCTCTTGGAATTCCAAAACAGCATTGAATTGGGGTCATCTCATAGCAATCGAGTGCCTTCGCTGCCACATCTCCTTTCATCTTTTCTGCAGCATCACTCAATATCTAGCCAAAATGAAGCAGACCATGAAATTGATGAGATTTTACTTTCAGATGCAGATGAAGAAGATGAATATGATCAGTTACCTCCAATCCGAATCTTGACAAAATCTCAATTTGAGAGATTGACTAAATCGCAGAAAAGAGACTACCTTGACGAGCTTGATTACAGAGAGACCCTTTTTTTAAAGAAACAGCTGAAAGAGGATGCTGCTCTCAGGCAGAGGAAGAAGAAGCTTTCTGAAGCAGAAAATGTTGGAGAAGATAATAATTACGATGACCAGCAGGCATCTCCCGAGGCTGTCCTCTTACCAGATATGGCAGTCCCTCCAAGTTTTGACTCGGATTGCCCTGTTCATAGATATCGCTGCTTTGCTACAAGTGACCAATGGCTTGTGAGACCTGTGCTCGATCATCAAGGATGGGATCATGATGTGGGCTTTGATGGTATAAACTTGGAGATGGCTAAAGAGTTAAAAAAGAATATGCATGCCTCAATTACAGGACAGATGAGCAAGGACAAGCACAATTTCAGTATTCAGTCTGAATGTGCTGCAGCTTACACAGATCCCAGGGCTAGGGGACCTACTTATTCCTTGGGTTTTGATGTTCAGTCTGCTGGTAAAGATGTTATTTATACAGTTCACAGCAACACAAAGTTGAGGAATCTCGAGCACAACATTGCTGACTGTGCAGTTTCATTGACATCCTTTGGGGACAAGTACTATGTGGGTGCCAAGATAGAAGATACTATATTTATTGGGAAGAGACTGAAGTTTGTAATGAATGCTGGTCAAATGAGGGGTCCTGGACAAGTGGCATATGGTGGGACTTTAGAAGCAACATTAAGAGGGCGAGACTACCCAGCGAGGAATGATAATATTAGTCTGTCAGTGACAGCTCTGTCCTATAAGAAGGAGACAGTGTTGAGTGGAGGATTTCAGTCCGAGTTTCGGCCAATGCCAGGAATGAGAATGGCAGTTAATGCCAATATAAATAGCCAGAAAATGGGGCAAGTTAGTTTAAAGATGAGTAGCTCTGAGCACATTGAAATTGCTTTGATAGCTGTTTTCTCAATTTTCAGGGGCCTTTTACGTGGAAAAGCGGCCGAAATGAGAAACGAGGAAGCACTGGAGACGTGATTAATCAGTGTTGCTCTTTTTGGTGATAGAGTTTCTTAGATTGGAGAGGAAAAAATAGTCAGAAAGCAATTTACTTGCAGAACTAGATGTACATGTTTCGAAGAGTTGGGTTTCGCAAAGGTGTTCACCTTTTATTGTCATTGCAATATACTTGAAGCATTTGGAGGAGGCTGCTAGATACTGATATTTAAATTCTCTCTCTCTCTCTCTCTCTTTTTTTAAAAAAATTTATGCATACTGCTAGATAGTGATATTATTTTTTGTTCAAACGAGTGATTTGCTTGTTTCTGGTTGACCTAAAAATGTGGCCACCGATCTTTGTAATTAGTAAATCTCTGATATAATTGTACAGGGAACATATCAAAAAATAAGTTATGTGATTCCTGGAATAAATTTCTTTTTGATCATCCGTATATGAAGAAGTATCTTTGAGATGTTATCGAGCTTCATTTTGTTGTGCAATATGGTAGCAATTTATGTTTCGTTCGAGTCTGGCCAGAAATGAAAATGCACTCAATCATATGAATTATTACCTATTAGCCCTAATGGTATTTTTTTACTGGGGGTTTAGGTAAAATTCTTTAAACAGTGATGACACCAGATTTCATTCTCTTGACTCTAAACTTGCAGGAATATTAGATTTCACACCACTGTCCTAATCTTGTAGGTAAAATCTGTCTATGCATATGCTGATTTGCACTGATCCAAATGCACACACTGCTTCTTTGTAAACTCTAATTGTTGCTTATTCAAATGCTTTTATAAAATACATGAAATGATAAATACAATATTATAATGATTCCCATTTATACTAACCAATTAATTGTTTAAGCCAGTTAAGATTTATTAATAAACTATTTAAATTAAAAAAAAAAACAGAAAAAACATAATTAAGATTCTTTTAAGCAAACAGAATATGCCAAGAAATGATGCGCTTCAAAGTCCCAATCCAATAATAATATTCTCAAAGAACGTAACGATGGTCACGTGATATAGTTTTCTGGTGAATTCTTGTGTGTGTGTGTGTGTTTTTTATATAAATAAATTTGCATTAAGCAATATTAAAATACAACATTACAATTTTTTTCAAATATAACATCACAATTACAACTTAAATAACAAAAATGAAAAAAAAAGAGGAAGATGGAACCTGAAACTTAAAACAATAAAAAAATTAACGTTTTTAATCTTCTCCTGCAAACTTTAAATATTAAATATTAAATATTAAATTATAATTAGACTAAACTTTAACTTAATCATTGTGAAATAATCAGATTATGAATTTAATTGAAAAAATTTAAATAAAACCTAATCAAGTGAGAAGCAAAATGAAAATTTGGAACTAATTGCTTCACAATATGTAAAGTTCATCAATCAAGAATGCATCCAATTTATTCAACAATTCATATTTACATAAGACCTCAACACATGCATACATAATTTACACCAAAAGAATTTTTTAATATTTTTTTTTTCAACTAAAAATTCACTAAAAGAAGGAAAAAAAAAAACATGAACATTTGACTAATTTTTCAAGGTGAAGATCCCCACAAAACCTCAGCTACAATAGTAGCAGATTCAGCATCAGAAACAGAAGCTTCTTTAACTCTCTCCAATATTTCTTGCTTAAATGCTCTTTTCTCTCTTTGCCTTAACCCTTCTCCAACCTCTAATTGCACTGCAAATTTTGCTACACAGCCTGCAAATGGAAACCTCTCTAAAACCTTCTTTTCCTTAATCTTTTCACTCTCTTTCTCCTCATCAAAACTTGTAATATCAATCAAATCGCTACCAAGATCCAATCTTTGCAATTCCACAAGTTTTTTAATCAACCCTTCTTTAAGCATAGCCTCAATTGCTTCTTTTCTACCAAAATACCCAATTTCAAGAATGCATTCCATTGCCAAAACCCTAATTTGTAAATCTTTGTAATCCAAGAAGCTAATAATTTTGGGTATTTCTCCGTTTGACTCAATCTCATCCACTAATGGTGATTTAATTAACTTAATCAAAGAACAGAGCACTTTGATCGATTTCCAAGAAGCCATTGATACAAGAGCATGTATTAATGGACCCATTAGCACTTGACCCACAAAAACATCTTTATTGAATCGAATCAAAGCTGCAACTACAAGACCACACTGTTCTTTAATTCTTTTAGACCAACTGTTATTATTAGGATCGCAAATAATATTTTCAAGAAAGTATAGAATTTTAGACTTAAAAATTAAATCTTGTAACTCGCGATTAAACCCTTTTGAGACTCTGTTCTCAAACTGAGTTAACAAACTCACCAATACCTCCTCGTTTTTGTTCTTCCCAGGCTCTTTGAACGCCGCTGTTAAACTCTTGATGCTTTCACGATCGATCCAAGCTTGAATTTCTGACTCGATTGACCCCGCGACTCGTGAAATGGAGTGAGTCGAGACTCGGCGATTTAGGAAATTTCTGAAACTGTAACCCCGCGTTTCTTGTAAAGATTCAACAAGAGACCTAAGACTGGTGAGATGTTGAGAGAGAGGAACGAGATTTGGGTCTTTAGAAAGAATAGTATCGGACTCTGTTTCAAGCTCTAACAGGGCTTTAATGGCGGGTGAGTTGGAATCGGTAGATTTAGGAGTGGGATGGTGCTGTAAGTCATGAGAAGCTTGTTTAAGAGCTTCAAGGACTTTAAGGACTCTTGAAATCTCTTCCTTTGACGATGGGTCTTCCATTAGTGAGTAAAGGGAGAGAAAACAAACAGAATATGAGTCTGTTTGAGAGAGTCTGAGACTCACATGTTGATATATAGATTCAGAGTTTCTTAGAAATGGAACTCAACGACCAGTCAGAGAGTAGCACAGGAGCTCATGTAATGTAAGGAAGCCACTTGTTTCTTATGTTTGGTTTTGGTTTATTTATATATTGAATGAGGTTTATATTTATATTTACATCAAGAGATTTATATTAGATCTGATATCGTTTTGCTTAGCCAAGAATTTGCTGATTCACGAGCTTCTTGTATTGTGACATGTGATTAACGAGTAGCTCTTGTTTGGGAGTTTTTTTTTTTTAACCCATTTATTAAAAAAAATCTTTAAAATTCAGTTTGAAATTTAATCACAATTATTTTCGCTGTGAAATAAATATTTAAAAAATAAAATTATTTTGATTATAAGTCTTTTTCTTTCTATTTTTTGCATAAATTATTTACTCTTTATGCATAAATAATTTAATTCTAAAATTTTGGATATTACAATATTAACTTTAATTAATTTATGTTCATGTGGGCATTAAAATATTTGAATTCAACCTACCTTACATATAATTCTAAGAACACATTCTATAATTGAAAAAAAAATTGCTGCAAACAAGAGATATTATGGTCAACGTAAGTATAAAACTCAGTCAAAAATTAATAATCAAAGTGATTGAATATTTATTTAAAAATATAGAAAAATTAAGATTAAATAATAATATTAAAATAAATAAATAGAATTTTTTTAAATCATATTCATTTTTAAAATAAATAATATTAAAATAATAATATCAAAGTGATTAAATTAAATCATATTCATTTTCAAAAAGTCATCCATCCTAAAATTTTCACGTCTAATTTTGAAATTCTTTTAAGTCTCCAAATCATTCCATTAAAAAATATCTTTGATGATTAATTTTTCTATTTTCAATATATGATTTTATTCATTGTTGTGCGCCGCCGCATTTCACTACTTCAACTAGTCAAGAGTTCTACTCTACTTAACCTCTTAGGATCTATTTATTGGGTCGGAATGTCAGAATGTGTGTATTTATAATAATAATATATTAATGACATGTAGAATATTAATATTATTTTAATGATTTATTGAAATTTTTATAATGTGTTAGCAAAAACATTTTGTTACTTAAAATTTATGTATTGTTGTTAAATTTTACTTAGTTTCAAGTTCTTGTATTAAAAAAAATGAAAATCATAAAGAAATTCTCACACATTCACAACCGGTTTTTTGTTTAATGTAAATTATTGAGAAATTTCTAGCATTTGTTTATTTTTATTAAGTATTAGAAGAGAAAATTTCTTGAGCGTTTGACTTCTGAGTGTTTGTTGTATTAGCAATTTATCAATGTTTGTTGTTTTAGGTTTGATTTTATTATCCTTTTTTTTTCTATTTAAGAGAAATTTTGACATATGGGTATTTGTTTTTTTCTTCTTTGATTTGAGTTCTGAAAACTTCTACTTCATTTGGACTTTAGATTGAGTTGTTTGAAGGTTAGATGAGTAGTGATGTGATGCCTGTGATTGCAAGAAGCCTCTCTTATTTTCCAACCATTTCACAAAATAAGTTGAAAAAGGTAAGTGAATGTTTGGTGGTGCCTAAAATATACTTTATGGGTATGTTTGTTAAAATTAGCTGTTTTAGTAATTGACAGTTTTAGGATTTATTCAGTAAAATTAATTATTTTGATAGCTGTCAGCTGTTTGAACAACGCTCTATAAAACGTTATATTTCATAAAATATTATCATAATCTCTAAAATCTAATGTTAATCTCTATGTTACTAAATAATTTTTTAAATAGCTTAATATTTTAACCGATCAAAACTCTAAAGTTACTCCAAAAATTATTGCCGAACACAGTTAACTGCTATAATATTTTTTTTCATAAAAATATTACGTGAATTAACTTCTTATAAAACGCTACCTTTAACTTCTAAAAATAAATTTTATATTACCGAACACTAAAAAACTATTTATAAAACTATCGTCGAACACAATTTATATAGATTGTATAATTTTAAAAATACATAAGTGCTTAAATATTAGAAAATTAAAAAAATTATTTTATTTAAATAAATGGAGCTTATTTTTTTAAAAAATAATACATTTTTAGAGATGGCTTTAGGTAAATTAATAAGTTATAATTGAAAAAAAAGAAAAAAAACAAACGTTTTAGGTAAAGTTTTTGTTTTTATGTTCATTATTATATATTATTATTATTATGGTCAAAGAATATGTGTACGTAATGCATATACGTAACTACAATGACATATGAAAGTATTTTAATTTGGATCACAAGAAACATACTTCTAATCAACGAATATATTTCAAGTAAAAAAAAATTAAAAATAAGTAATCAGATCAAACGCTCTGTCTCTCAGTAATTTTTATTTAAATATAAAAATTATTTCCTTTTGTTGTATAAACCCACAAAAAATTATTCCAATATATTTTATGTTCAATTAATTAAAAAATCCAATTATATTAATTTATTCTACTCTATATATAAGATTTTTTTAATTTATTATACTTCAAATTATTAATTATTATGATTAATTATATAATAATAATAATATTATTAACCAAATATATGACATGAAATTATTGTTTTATATATTATGAATTTTGCTATTATTGAGAGTTTTACAGAAACTAATATTAGATTTTTCTATTTAAATGGTAATAAAATATATATAAAATTTTAAGAATTATATTAATTTTCTAATCATGATATATATAATACATATAAAAAAATAACAATACTTATTATGGAAACAGTTATTAGATGAACAGATTAATCGGGCAATGTTGGAAAAGTCAAAGAGTTTCCGTCCGCAATCAACCATCTTATTTCGCATCTCATATTTATTTATTTAGAATTTTTCTTTTTTTTATACGTTATTGAAAAATTAAAAAATTGAGATAAAAAATCTGGAAAAATTATATCATATTTTGAAAATAATTTTGAAAAATTAAATATAATTACGTATAAAATAATAAATTTTTTGAAGGAAATATAAAATAATAAATTGATTATTTATTTTATTTGTATTATTATGTATTTCTATGGAAAGCAATTTTCAAATACGTAAGTTTTATCTAAACACTATCAATACGTAAAAAGAGAAATTAATCCATTTTTATGGAAAATAAGGAAAAAAAAAAAGACAAAGTAAAAATCTGTGATCTTACAATTGCATGATTGGATCCATATAAATAATTTCAGGCTGGTTTGTTGTTTCGCCTGTTTGCTGTGGGTCCCTGTCTCCGATATAGAACCAATTGCCTGCAAAGGGAAGCCATAATTATGCACCATCGCACCTAATCATAACATCTGCCAGAATGAAAACAAATGGTTCCTTCTAGCGTATACCGCGCCACTCCAGTTTTTGTTTGCTGCTAAGTTACGCCTTCTCTCTTCCATATCATCCACCTTATCTCCAATCATAAGAGCCATAACGATAACATCGGGCATGTTCATTCATTGACTCTCTTGTCTCTTCTTGCCTGCAAAGATTTGAGGTACCTTGTTTCGCTATATATATGTTCCTCGCTCGCTCTACTGTAATTGTTTATATGTGATTAATCTTGTTTTCATGGTATTGTTTTTCTTTATTGTTTTGCTCATAATTGGAGGATTAGAAAACGTTGAACTGCTTCATTTGGTTATTTCATAGTTTAGTTCTTTTGCATATGTATGTAATATATGGGCGGGTTAATTCTGAAGAGAATTTAAAAAGCTTTTCTTTTTGTAAAAGTTGGTTCCTTTAATTTTACTTTGCATTTTGATTTTTGTTGGGACTTCTGGGATGTGATTTTCGAGAGGTTTTGTGTGTTCTTTTTAGTTGAAGTGTCAGATTAAGTGGTAAATTGAACAAAGATATCGAGATTTGGGATTTAAGTGTTAAGGTTATTAGATTGTTGGATTTGGAGATTTGGGATGTAAGGATTAAGATTGTTAGATTGAATGTTGATTCTTTGTTTCTATGGTGCAGGTAGTTGAATATATTTTTACTGGATGATTGGTTAATAATCTGGCCGGAAGTTACTAAGATGAAGTCCATATTTCTTCAATGCTTATTGGCATTCATTTTATTTTTGGGATTTGTGAACATTGGGAATGCGGGAATCACAAGTTCTTTTATTCGGTCTGTGTGGCCATCTACTGACATCCCTCTTGATAATGAAGTATTTGCTGTTCCAAAGGGTTATAATGCACCACAACAAGTAAGCACTTGTATATTTTCACTATATATATTTATATAAGTGCAGATTTATGCTTTATTCGTTCATTCTCCATAATACTTGATGATATTGGTTAGAGATAATGCCATCAATGATGGACACAAAGTGGGGCTGGTGAAGAATATTTTAAATATTTAGATTTGTCTAACATGTCCCAAGTGAATGTTTGAGATGCGTATCTCCTGAATGGTGGTTAACCCCTCAGAAAAGTATATTGTTTGATATGAATTAGCTAGCTAATATAGTTATTCTATGCTTTATGTTTCAAGTAGAGATTTTAATTGTGAATTATTAGTAAACAAGTGATTTGCAAATTTGGAATGAATATTTATCAAAATATTTATCTGTTCATGATCATATTCATATTTATTTGTTCATGACCATATTTGAGTCCTTGTAGAGTTGTACTGAAACTTTGAGATTTGTGAATATGTTTATGAGATAAACATGATCTGGAAAGCATACAGAAATATTAATTGATAGCAGATAAAGCCACTACCTATCTATACAAATCGCTCTACTTTTCAACCTTCAGTGTGTTTCTCTGAAGTGCATAGACTTGCTCCTGCTTCAACTGAAAATATTGCATTTGACAATGATGGCTAAGATGTGAGAATGAAAAGTAGAGCAGGAAAGAAAGAAATGGCTAGGTGCATGCATGTATATTTTCCATGTCAAGGCTTACACCTACGATATATATTTTACTGATACACTTACTGGGTATTCTTTATGTCAGTGAATATATTAAGTATGCTTTGTCTATTAATTATTGTTGGATAGAAATTGTGCGCATAAAGTAGCATCATTTGCTTCCAGACACGATATTGTTTTTAATGACATTATGCTTTTTGCTTGTTTGCAAACCTAGACTAAATTATATTCTCAAAGATCTCATGACTTCGATTGAGAATGTTTCTAATTGTTGTAAATTATAATCAGATGATGATTGGATGATACAACTGCTTTCTAATTATGCATATATGATATTTCTTTTATTTTCACCTCTTTATCTGCATTTTTGCTGTTTCCTTTAACTGCAGGTTCATATAACCCAAGGTGACTACGATGGAAAAGCTGTAATTATCTCATGGGTGACACCTGATGAACCTGGGTCCAGCAAAGTACAATATGGCACATCAGAGAAAAAATATGATTTTACTGCTGAGGGGATAGTGAGAAATTATACATTTTATCAATACAAATCTGGATACATTCATCAATGCCTTCTTGATGGCCTTAAGGTAATGTATGATTGACCAATGGAAAAGCACCGGGCTATATTCATGAATAGCTTAATTTTCTTTAAACAGGAGCAAATTGCTAGTTGCAAGAAGTTATGTGTTATCTATAAATAAGACACCCTTGCATAAACTCAGTGCATTTATAAATTATCATTATATTTATTACTGCAAATAAGTTACGGAATACACGAGTATGACTTTAGACAACTAGTTTTGAATCTAAACTCCGTTAATGTTGTTAATCAGTTTTTACAAATTGCTGATTGATATGCCACCAATTAGGATTTTTCTGCTCACACAATGGTTTCTGAATTGATCACTTGGTTTTTTCTTGTTTTCAGTACGACACCAAATACTATTACAAGATTGGGGATGGTGATTCTTCTAGGGAATTCTGGTTTCAAACACCTCCAATAATTAATCCAGATGTTCCTTACAAATTTGGAATAATTGGTGAGTCATTTCCCCCTGTACAAAGTCATCTAAGGGCAATCTTTCATTTTTCCATTTAAAAGAACATAATATTGATCTGCATTGAATTTTAAGTATTTGTTATTTGTCGCAATCTAAATGGAATTTAGAGTATCATAGTTTCAGGCTTGATATGTTATGTTGTATGAAATACAATGATGCCGATTCTAGAAAGAGCTAGAATATTGAAATTGCTGGAACTTGAAGATAATTAGATCTTTATCAAAATTGTTTTCCCAAATGGAAGCAATTGCCTATGAAATAGTCATGTAGTACAAGTAATGGAACATCTCATGAATTGTTTTTTTTTTTTTTTTCTTTTAACTAACGGTTAGAAGTTACCAAAACTTGGATTAGAACTTTAATTTAATTTCTTTCATTATATGTTGATATTTTCTGAATTTTAATTTTGAAATGCTATTCCAATATAGAGTCATTGGCAATCTATTTTATACAGCCTTAGTCATTACTTCTGATTTTTTTTTTTTTGTTCCTTGTGTCTCCAGTCATTGCTTCTGATTTTTTTCTTTTTCCTTGTGTCTCCTTAAACTTCGTCCAAATCAATTATCTTTATGCATCTCTCATCTTTATTATCAGATAATGGCTTAACCCACAAAAATAACCCGAACTTTGCCACCCAAATAACATTTGTCCTTCTAACACCTCGACTTACAAACTTGGATATATTGTTACCCAAATTCAAATTTGACAGAATATAGAATAAAATATTACAAAGTGGTACCCATCATGTGGCTGTTAGCTTGAGTTTAGTTTCATCTTGGGTGCAAGAAATGTGTCCCCTTATGGGATGATTAATAAAACGGTGCATGTTTTAGCTTTGGATTAAGTTAACCTTGTGGGTCCCATTTTGTAATATTTTACTCAAAACTCTAGGTCAAATTTGAGATTGGGGTGCCAATATATCTAAGTTTTTAAACCGGGATGCCTAGGGTATAAATTTCAAACTAGAGTGATTTTCTAACAACTTGCAAAGTTTAGGGTAATTTTGTAGTTTAAGCCCCGGATGATTGGTTTGATGAACTTTGCAACTCTTATCTGAGTTACTACTGAACTTCTGGAAAAGCATTACCTGTAACTCCATAATTCATGTTTATTTATATGCATTCATCTAAAAACTCGACATGGTTTGTGTATTTCATTTTAATATGTGTTACACTGATGAGTGGCTCCATCTGGCAGGTGACTTGGGACAGACCTATAATTCCCTGTCCACTCTTGAGCATTTCATGCAGAGTAAAGCCCAGGCTGTCTTATTTGTTGGAGATCTTTCTTATGCCGACAGATATCAATATAATGATGTAGGTATACGATGGGATTCATGGGGTCGTTTTGTTGAGAAAAGTACAGCATATCAGCCGTGGATGTGGTGTGTTGGAAATCATGAAATAGAGTACATGCCGTACATGGTAAAATTTTAGACTATTTATCATTTCTGAACTCCTTCAATATCAATATTATTAATCTCTTTAGTTACTTGTCAGTACTATAAGATCTTTTAGAATGATGTGCTTCTTGTCCATAGAAACATTGGACAGTGAAACAGTAACCATCCTATGATAATTTATAGGCTTTTGTTCCTCCTTGTTGCCGTAGTACTGCTTTTCTAGTGTGATATCATGGAACAATCTCAAGGACATAGTCAAAAGCTCAGCTTCTTTTAACACTTTTTTTGTTCTGTTTTTTTATTCTTTCTTGTTATCTATTTCTACATTGTGCATTCCATGGAGGACAGCATAACTAAGAGTTGCCTAACCAAAGACAGTCCTGGCTTACAGAAAAAAAAAAAAAAAAGGAAAAGGAAAAAAGATAAAAAGGGTATTTTGTATGAAAGTTGTACTTGTAGGAGCTGCAGTCTATGGTCCCTGATAAAACACAACTATTTCATCAACTTTACAAAAAGACAGTGGTCATGGGAAAAATTATTGGACATGGAAAGACATAGGGCTGGATCACAGCGCTGTGTCTGTCTTGATCATTTGAATGTGTTCTGTGGGTTTATAATTTATTTGTGTTTCTTTATTGCCTTAATTATATGACAGTTGGCAGTAGTCAACAATGGTATACATAGTAATATAGTTCCAGTCATTGCTTTGGATTTCTTAATATTTATTTTCATTCACTTGTACAAGTATATGCTGCTATTAACTTTATACATATGTCTTAGAAACAGTAATTTCTTGTTTAGCTCCAAATCTTTTAATGTAAACATATGCAGGAGGAAGTTGTTACTTTCAAATCTTATCTTCAACGGTACCCGACCCCTTATTTGGCCTCCAAAAGTACCAGTCCTCTCTGGTATGCTATCAGACGTGCATCTGCTCACATAATTGTTTTATCCAGCTATTCCCCTTTTGGTAACTTTTCGTTCCTTTCCTTGACTTTACTATCAATTAGGTAGTCATCCTGCAACTTATTATTTTCATTTTATAAATACAAACTAAATCAGGTATAAAAAATCAGTTTCATCTGCTCCTCTTTTTTGGGTTAAATTGTGTGATTTATGATGAGATTCATTTCAATTTGAACAGTGAAATACACTCCCCAATGGCTTTGGCTCAAAGGAGAACTCAAAAATGTTAACAGGGAGAAGACACCTTGGCTCATTGTTCTCATGCATGTCCCGCTCTACAACAGTAATGAAGCACACTTCATGGAGGGTGAAAGCATGCGAGTAGTCTTTGAGAAATGGTTCATCCGTTACAAAGTTGATATAATATTTGCTGGCCATGTTCATGCCTATGAGAGATCGGTATGGTTCTTAAATTCTATTATTTTCCATGTTCTTCCATTAGGATAACTAACACATTCAATTTGAAGTCCATTTCACTGCGTGACTCCAATCCTTGACTTTGAGTGGTCAACATCGATACAAATTGTGATCTGAAAACTTTGATAATTTATTGCTTGAAGGAAGCTAAGCCTTTCCCCCTCTCTTTTAAAAATTTCAGTATCGGATCTCAAATATTCACTACAATATTTCAAGTGGTGACCGTTACCCTATACCAGACAAATCTGCCCCCGTTTACATTACCGTTGGAGATGGAGGAAATCAAGAAGGTCTTGCTGGAAAGTAAGTATAATTGCAAGAGGAGGAAAAAGATCTATTACAATGATGTCTAATGTCATGTGAAAGAGTCAACGAGAAAACCAAAGTTACTTTCAATATTGAACGATTGTTCCGTTGCATCTGTAGGTTCAGAGATCCACAACCAGATTATTCCGCATTCAGAGAAGCTAGTTATGGGCATTCAACTTTGGAGATAATGAATAGGACTCATGCAATCTACCATTGGAACCGCAATGATGATGGGAAAAATGTGCCAACTGATGCATTTGTATTGCACAATCAGTACTGGTAAGTACACCTTACCTATTTTGGCCATTGGTTAACAATAAAGCAGAAAAATTCAAGTTTTCTGGCGTGTCAGCCAAAACAAATGTCGGTTAAATTCCCTTCTTGCTACATAAGGCAATGGCACACATAGCAGGAGGTTGGAAGGATTTAACATACAAAAACCGAGATGATAGCTTTATTGTGTGTAATGGAGGGTCAACAATACTGATGTTGGGGAAAATGCAAGAACTTGCATATATGTTAAGATGACATTTAGTTAATGAAACAATGGTCTTCATAATGAGAAACGGAAAGAAACAAAAAACTGGTAGTCTGTAGATTGCAATATGTCCATAAATGGAAATGGTGAAAATATTTGTATTAATGATGAGAATTTATATCAAAATTAAGTTGTGCTCTCTGTGCAGGGGAACTGATCAGAGACGGAGAAAACTGAAGAAGCTTCATCTGAGGAGTATTGTAGGCTGGATTGCTAATCAGCGGTGATAAGATTTCAGTATCCTTGAAAATAACGCTTTCTTGAAGCAAGTGTTTCAGGAAAGGCTAGTGAAGCTAATCGGCAGTGTTTCAGGAGGCTAATGAAACTACAATAACAATTGAAGCAACCTGCATATCTTTATCACGTGCTAAGTAAGCTAGCTTTCTTGTATAATAAATCACTGTGGGTAGCTTTCTGGGAATAATAATGTTGAATTGCAGAAAATTAATGCCTCTCTTCTCTGTACCCTTTATTTAAATCGAAATCCATTATTCAAAAATAAACAACATAATGCCACGAGCTAGTTTTAAACAGATTATTGATAGAATAGGGAATAAAATGATATAGAGAATATTGCAGAAACTGCACTATATAAAAAGCATTACAAAACGGTCAAAAAATCACATGATACCCTACAACATTTCGGCCTCCCACCCCCTTTCCAGTCATTTCCACCCACATAGGAAATTGACATAAATGGCGTCCGCAGCGTATGAGACTCCCCAAACAGTGTTGATCTGCCCTCTCAAATACTTGACTTGTTGCCTATTCTTGAAAAAATAGTTATGTACACTACGGGTTTGCTCTCACATATACATAGTGCAAAATTTATTGATAACTAAATATGCATTTTAAGTGAAAGTTAGTGATGTTTCTCTTTATGCATCTATTCTGTGGGTTGAAAAAGAGCCTCAGCCTGCCTGCAAAGTGCCACTAATCTGCTCTTTAAACAGGGATTTGTTCAGGAATCACGGTAGATAGGTTGTGGCATCCACTTGAGATTCAGATGTAATGTTCCAGATTTAGCCCCATCAAGTGGAAACTGTTCTCTGTACTCTCCTTCCAGTATAACCCTTGTCAATGTCAGGATACATCTTCCCATATAGTCCTGCATGATACAATATATGAGACTATGAAATTCAAGTTGCTTTTCTTTTTCCTTTGTCTTCCTTTTGTCTTTATAACAAAAGAAAAACATAAACAAAAACATCCACAGCATATGGCAAGCACATGAATGCAGAGGTGTATGGAATTTGATTCCAGAGTCACTCATTTGATTAATATTTGAACAGTATACTCATGTAAATTAATAGGCTTTGATTCAATATCACAGAGGAGAGAAAATTTTTCTAATATCTACCCGAATTTTCAGAGCTTCTAAAGCAAAACTCAATGGGGATGATCTCCCTGATCCCAGTCAGAAACAGCTAAATCAATACATCAAATAGTTTTTACCTTGCCAAATGTGTCATGATCCCAAACTTCAACAATTAACATATCATGTAGTCCATCCTCAACAACGAAGTCAAAAGTTTGGTTCCAAACAGGGTTCAAACTGTCATTCACAACCTGAAAAAAAGAAAACTGTTAAGTTTACAAAAGTGCAAGGCCACAAGGGACATTTGCACAGGCACATGAAACCTTCTTATGGATGAGTACCTTCCTTTTACAACATTGAGAATTGCAAAAAATATAGCAACAACTAAAAACAAAAGGCGTGATACTTGTAGAGAACTTATAAACACATGCCAATACTCAAAATAAAAGAAGAAAGAACCTTTGTGCAATTGAGGAGATTGTTTAAAACTTTAAAATCCTTTAAAAAAAAGAATCACAACCTTAGATAGGCAAATTCCTAGTATTAACTGAAGAGAAAGCACATGAATTTCCAAACAATCGTCCCAGCATTAGTTGAGCTTGGGGGATTCCAATTAGTACTCGTGGTTCATTTATATTTCTCCTCATAGGCATAGCTGACTCCGAATGGAGATTTGAGTCCAAGCCCAACTAGCAGAAGAGGACCTCTCAGCAACCACTGTTCTTCTTTTAACATTATGAAACTTGATAAGTAAATTTTTTTACATTTTGTAGGGTTGTTTTGCAAATAATGTAGCCTCTATAGACTTATTTGGCAATCTGTTGAATAAAGAACCCTGGTGTGGTAACTTAGGATTCAAGTTCTGCATCAACATCCCAGGTTCAAAAAATTGTGATTTGGGATGGAATAGGCATTTATGAAAAAGGACGTCTATTTTTTGCATGGTCTGCAACCATTTCCACTGGATGAAACTATCCTAACAAGAAAATTTCTAAATGAACACTAAACCGAAAAAAAAAAAAATTTGAATAGTAATGAAAAGCCTACATTTGTTTAGCAAGAGATTAGATGACGCTCAAACAGAAAATTTCACATAAAAAGTTAGATGTTATTAATTCAAGGATAAGTCCAAATAAATCCTAAAATTCTGTTTCCTTAACTGCATTACTTACCCTGGTTTTGTTCCTTGTTTCTGATTTCTTCATTGTGAGGACAACATAGGGATCAGCCTTTCCCATAAAATCTACCGCAGGCAAATCTTCAGCAGATATAATAGTTACAGAAAGAACTCCTCTAATAATCACATCCCTTCTCCTTTGTGTTACTGATTTTCCATTTTCAGTAACTTCCATCCCATCAGCTCCACTTTTAAGAACCTTCTCCAAGGAGGTCATCGAATAGCTAGCGAAGGGGTTGGTAAAGCCATTCTCCATGCCAAAAGGATAGTACAGAAGCTCCAAATGAACCTAAAATCATATAAAATGATACTGCCATAAAATTTTTTAGCATATGATGATAGACAACTTCTTTTCTTTAGAGAAATGAACTAAAATGATCATTAACAAATAGCCTGTCAGAAGTTCTCATATTAGCTGAATTGATTTCCCAAGCTTGAGCTTGGAAATCAATTCCATCAATTTTTAGCAAAAAGAATAAATGCCTTAATTCATGAAATCCAATTGGTTCTGCCCATTTAATCATTCAACTCCAACTGATAGGAACATTCAGCTAGATAAATTTACTAACCAAATGTTTGATGAGAAAGGATAATGACAAAGATGGAGAAAAGAAAAACAAAATGTTTCCTAGTTATTAAAGGAAGACAAAGATTACCTGTCCCCTGCTTTTATTATCCCTATGGACCTCCAAATCTTTAACTAGCTTCAACCACACATCCTTCACTTTACCGGGCTGAAGCTCCCTTAAAGGCACTTGAGCACATCCAATGAGCTCAGACGCCTGCAGTGGCCCTTCGTCATCAAAGATCTTTACCACCAAGTGTTGAGTGGATACATCTTCAACGATGAATTCAAAGTGCTCATTCCAGATTGGATTCAGATCATTGTTCTGTGAGGGGAAGAACAAGAAATTTTGTTTAGAACAAGTTAAATAAAGAAAAATAGACAAGATATATTGGGATATCCTACAATAGCTTTACTGGTTTTTGTCCTGTCACGCAGAGGACGAATGTATAATTCGGCATAGGGATCTGATTTTCCAATTATGTCTTTGTTTGTCAAATCCTTTGCTTGCACAAGCTTCACTTCCAGGGTGCCAACAGGCTTTAACTCCAGATCACTGAACAACAAAAAAATATTAATTATTAGCTTTTTCCATGGATTGTAAGAAATAAAGATCATAGAAAATAACAAGCAACCACGAAAACCTCAATCCTAGTCCCCCTCACTGATCACAAGGAACCAGTACCACTTTTCTAAACTTTCCAACTCAGCTGTTACTGAGATACCTGTAGTCCCCAGGCAAAATTGGGATAACTTTGCGAACAGGCCAAGTGATTGAATCTTCAACGGCATCCCGTATTGTCCGCTGTATTAGGTAAATATATTATTTCACTAAACCTTCGATCATTTTATCACAGAAATTAGAAAACTGAAACTCAGATTATTGTCTTAACATGAAAAAGCAAATTCAGCCTCCACCACGACATTATACACAACAACAGAAGCAACACTTTTCATATCTATAAATGAAACCAACAGGCTATTCACAGATAAATAGTTAATGTACGTTTAGACTAAGCCAACACACTTTTCAGGTTTGTGATCCAACGCATTTAAAAACAACCAAAACCCTTTTAATGTTGATAGATACCGAGCGGGTTATGCCAAAAAAAAAAGGAAAAAAAAAACGTTCCTTGCATGCAAAGTTGAAAATTGTCTAGGCTGAGGAAGTCCTCATGGAAAATGTCTATATAATAACCCAAGCTACCACATTTCAGACTACAGGAAGTGCAATAAATCCTGAGCAAATAATCTTTTGGAGTAACTTACGTTCAAGCCCTGGTACCGTTAAAATGATGCTTTGTCAATCGAGAAATGAGAAAATCCAAGTCATACATCAATATGGCATTTCCAAGTTAAAATTGTGAGGCAATGGTCTTCTAGATTACTTAATTGAACAAGAAATTAGCAAGCATTTGAGAACACCCCTCTTTTCATAAGTCTCCAATCACAACTCAATGGATCCAGTAACCAAACTTTACAAGTTAGGGCCATAATTTGAGATTCAAAGAAGTGAAACTACACAATCCTATCTTGAACTCAAAGCATTTAGTTTACAACGTGGCTGGAGCCTGGAGCATTGGTACTCTAATTGTAAAACTTTAAGATCTAGAAATGAACATCTGATTTACAATGGATGGCGAAATAGTCATTTTGCTAACTGTAATAACAAGAAGTTACAGTCACTGAAACATCAATGCATTATCATATTATATGCTTGTGTCAGAAAAGGCAATTAATGGTTGCACAAACCTCAATAGCATCACTAATTCCAGGAATTGCTGATATGTCCCCTCCAACAACTTTAAGTGTAAAATCCAACTTTTTCTGCAAACAAAAACCAAAGTCCACCATGCATTTGAGTTTCTTGTCTGTGTGTGTCTACATGGGAATATGCACATGAAAGCATACGTGTGTGAAAGAGCGCAAAGACCCATGTCTTTTTTACTTCAAATCCACTTCCTTATGTTTCAAAAACATCGTGTTTGAGATTTGGAAGTGTTCTCATATGTGCATACAACAATATAACAACTGTTAGGATTTGACTCAAAATCCACGTGGGATTTCAAAAAAGAACTTTTGCATTCATGAGGGAAAAAAATATTTGAATTATTTCATGTTCACAGTAAGATTATTTCCTATGTGACGTTATAACTCATATGTTTGACTAATTCCTAATTGATATGGATCCATAATGAAGTATAATTAAAAGGAGGACCATTGTGCTTGTTGTTTTTCAGAGGCTATGGGAGAGAATTTTCTATAGTTCTTCTTATATTTTGTGTGATTTACACAAAGGTATATATACACATACACCTACATCCAAATAGTAAAATATACAATAAAGGAAGAAAGTAAGGGATCTCCTACAAATCCTCTAAGGCAACAGTGCTTAACGGAATAGAGTACCAATTGTGAGAGCACTCTTGCTCGTTGTAGCGGTTTTTGCCCAAGATTGTGGTGTAGGTCTTGATGAGAAAGTATCCTCTTTCATAGTTGTGAAGGCACCCTTTGTGTTGTATTTATGATGTTAAAGTAGTAGTAGTTTAATTATATTTAGAGCATGAGAGGAACAAACTATTCTATTTTCTATGGATAATATGTACCATATGCCCCATGCCAAAGGTAACTCGGGTTTAATTGAAATTATAGATTTGAGAGTATTTTGAGCTTATGTGTAGTTGTCATCATTGACTAATAACAGATGATGGCATGTTCGTGGGTAACTTTAATGAGAGAGTGAACCACGTAAATATTGTGTTACGGTTTGTTTACTAAATTTCTTATGTGTTTGATGCTTCTGCGACTATAATAAATTAGTACTTATGCCTAACAATAAATTAGTACTGATGCTTCTGCGTCCAAGCACACTTTGTACTCGCAGCATGCCCTCCAAAAATGAAAAGGAAAATCCAAGACATAGATGTTTTATCCATATAAAGAATTAGAAATAAAAAAATAAATAAAAAAAAGGGACCTTACAGGTTATCATTGAGAAAGAGATGAGAACCATATAAATTGATAATCTGTGTTTGTCCATTTGGTTGCATACTGCTGCATCCCAATTTAATATTATTAATAGATAAACTTATCAACATTCTCAGAAACTTGTCATTAGCTTGACATAGTAGGAGCAAATCACATTAAGCCTAGATTCTACTTCTATTCATTAATAGGAACGCCGCTTGCTTCATTATAAAACATGATAATGTCTGCAGGCATTGCATGTGCATATGTTTTTTATATTGCATCCCAGTCAAAACTCTTCCTTCCTGTGTGCTCCAGCATGTGTTCATGCATGTCTAAATATATTTTTCCTATCTCATAAATCATAAACTTCCAAAAAACTCAAAGATACCGCACCTTTTGTCTTAGGGAATAAGAAACAGCTCCAAAGCAAGGAAGCTCATCGACCAGCGGCTTAAAGATCAACCTGAAAACCCCAGTAAATCCAATGTCTTTTACCTGAACAGAAGAAAAGAAAAGAATAAAGCATAGTTCACTAGAATAAAGAATAAAGTATAAAGCACAATAATAATAATAATAATGATGATGATGATGATAATAATAATAATTCACTAGAAGGCAAAGGAAGTCAAGCCAAAAGTTGAAGAAGTTTCCATCTACAAGATAGAAAATCCAGGTGGTCCCAGAATGCTACAAATCCATAAAAAAGATTCCCACGATACCAAAGTTTAAAGTATTTATCTTCTAGAATGAGGAGAAACAATTACTCTCTCGAATGTTATCGACTTCCGTGTTCTCCTTGCAACATAAAAAGGTGAGAGAGACATTTGCTAAAATACCTTTCCAAGCCTAAAACTCATCGTCTAAGAAAAGCCACAGCAGCCTAACTAAGCCAAATCCCATAACCATCTTGCCTGAGAACAACGAAGTAAGAAACAAAGATGTGGCATAGCAAAGCAACTGCACTTTCACATAAATAACATCTCCGAGCCTTCATTGTCCCCCAATTTCTCAAGTCATGACGCTCTCCTTGCAGCTTCACAAGCCAACAAAAAAACATCCTTCATTGGAGAATCTTTCACAACCCAAATTCCTATTGCCTTTCATGGGAAGCTAATCATGACGTTACTTGTACTCTCACTGTGAATAACATACTGATTTAATATCGAAACATCCTCCTTTACCAAGCCTCCAGCAGGCATTATCTTTTCTTTGCATAGTCTATGCCATTTTACAAATAACAGGCAAAGAAATGAAAGTATAGTCATTGGCAAAGGAAGTGCAAGAGACTGAGAAGCCCCCTTCCCAACCCCTAGCCTTCTTCCATAAATAAATCAATTGGAAATCCCTTTTCTATTGCTTTAGAGAACATTTTACTGAGGACTTCATGCACCGAGAAAAGTAAGAATGAGATGGCAAAAAATCTGAATCTCCATGGTCTAAATCCCATTCGCATGGGTAGAGAACAAAAGGATAGACAACCAACCGGGCATCCACTAACACAATGATGCGCCAAAACCCACTCTCTATAAAATACAAAGAAGCACATCCGACAAACATGATTATAGGCTCTCTCTCTAACCAGTTCACAAATTATAGTTTTTTCACAGTAGTTGATATTCCCATCCAGAACTTTTTTTTTTTATATACACAGAATCAAGGGTTCCACTCTCCAAACAAAAGCAATTTTGAAATAAACTTGCAATTGCAGATGACCATTTTCAATTGCAATGCAAGAAATTTGGATATCAGATTATACGATTCCAACAAGATTAAAAGGCTGTAAGTCTTAGCTAAGTTCAATTTATCAACAAAATACTCGGTTTCATAAATCAGCAAATATCCAAAAGGTTACCTGCACAGGCAAGGAAACTCCAAGTCTAGTCTTAATATCAAGTACTATACTTGGATTCCCATCCCAATTCATTTCCAACTCCATAGTAATGCCACTTCCTCCACCATCTTCAATAATAGAAACTCCTGAACAATAACATTGAGTTGTAAGAAGCTAAAGATGAATAAGGATCACTAATTTGTACAATGTTATACAAACAAAGCTATCACACAGCAACATCCTATTTTTGCTGATATGCTATATGATCAAAGTAGATTCCCAGGTGGAACTTGATTTTAAAAGACACAAAAATATTAATGAAGGGCAAGAAAATTCCCTGCAACTAAATCTCCCCAACAGGGGCTCATCCAGCTCAGGTTAGCCATTTGACCACCATACTAAAGCCAAACGAAAATTGCTACATATATCTCTAATTGCAAACGAGTATTAATGAAGAATGCTTTTCAAATTAACATCAATACATCAGAATAATTGGAAGAATTTTGCAAAACTATAAATTAAAAATTAAAATCTAATATTATTTTGATACATTTAAATGAAACCAACCTGTAAATTGTGGTGCGACCGTTCCAAGAGTGAACTTGGAAAATTTAAGAGAAGACAGTATAATTGGTCTATATTGCTCAAGAACAGGCTCCACCGAAGTCTTTATCAACTCAGACGCTGCCTATCGAAACAACACAACCATGACATTTATTTGAATTTGCCCATTAACTAAAACCCCTTACTCCTCACAATACTTAACTATTAAAACCCAGAAAGGCTGAGGCAAAAGCATTAATCCATTAAAGCAAAAAGTGAAACCCAAAAAAAGTCAATACCTCATTGACATAGGGCCAGATCTTTGTGAGTTGAAGATTAAGCCAATTCAACTGAAAAAAATGCAAAACCAACAAACATAACCAAATTAGTAACCAAAAGACAGATCCTATTTATATAGATAAAAACTATAAAGAAACAAAGTAGGTAAGCAAATGAGAGGACTCAACTTCTGGCGCTGGGAGAAAACAACCCATGAAGGGTAGTACTCAGCAGGCAAGATCTTTCTAGAATCCTCCACTGTCATTCTCGCAAACGCAGCTATAGTAGTTGCCTGAATTAACCCACCACCAAAATAAAATTCTAAAAAAACGCAAAATGGAAACTAAAAACAATTAAAACTATTAAGTATACACAATACTGACAAGCTCAGAGCGAAGCTTGGATCGGACATTCTCTGACCGCACAAACCCAATGATCAAAGTAAGGCCAACGACTATCCCAATAACCAGACCAACAAAAAACGACATTTTTACTGGGTTGATGATCAATACAAAGAAAACAAATTCAATTGCAAGAAACAAGAGAAGACAAGGGATTGGTCTGGACAGCGTGGTTGTTGGAGAACAAATGATTTGTTGGAGGCTCGGAGCTATTTAGCTTAATATGTTATTATGGGTTTAATAACGGAGATTAAGAAGCTTGGTGGGGTCTGATGTTAATGGCGATTTTGATTGGGGAATCGTTGTAAACGAAGATACTACTAGGCGGACATATCAGACTTCATAGAAAGTAAGTGCTTTAGCAAGAAAGTAAGTGAAAGGTCATTGCCGACAAAAAGCCGACTTCCAAATTCATCATTTCTATATGTTTTTGTTGTTTTCCGGACATGAATTAGTTTGGATATTGCTTAGCGTAAGACTAGCTTCCATTCCATCTGTAAGATCGTAATGGCAAGTTTAAACTGTAATTACCGGTGTATTTTCGACAGCTCAGCATCATCAACGACTGCGATTTGACTTATTTTAACCTTTTTTTTTTATTTGGGAAAGGGAAAGAAAATAGTAGTAAAATGGTCCACATAACATCAGAGAACACTGAATGTATTTTTCTTTTTTTAACGAAATAATTTATTTTTTTTATAAACTAATAGTATCTAAATTTTATTTTCACAGAAACCCTCTAATCCAATTGATTGATGTTCATGTGAAACATTGTTATTATTTAGTGATTGATAAAATGAATATTTCTATAAAAAAAATTTCATTTTTAGTATTAGAAAGATGCTAAAAATTGAACACCTGAAGTCAAGTTTAAATGCATGAAAATATATATTGCAAATAAATATTGTTCCTTAATTAGAAGGATTCATCCTAATTTTTTTATCTAAAAATTATTATTAATAGTAATAATTATAATTCCAAACATACCCTTATTTACATCTTATTCAAAATAAATATATAATTTATAACCAACAAAAATAATAATAATAATGTTGAATAAATCTAAAACAAGGGTACAATATTTTTTATAAAGGCCAAAAAGGTAAGTTGAAAAGAATTTGGAACTTTTCCTAAATATATTATTTCACGAATGAAATTATAAAGCAAGTTGCCGTTGAGATCATTTTTTATCAATGAAAATTCTGGGTAAAAAAAAAAAAAAAAAAAAACAATTTGCAAGACTTTCAGTTTATTCAGTTAATATTTGGAAGCTAAATTTCTTATCAGCAGTCAGCGTAATGAATGGGCCATGTGGGCCTACTATTGGGCTCTGATTAGTTAAGCCTGCGAAAAATGGGCCTACTATTGCCTATGTGGTGTTGAATCAGTTTTTACTTTTTAGTCCAACGTCACCAGGTGTTTGATCAATAGCCCAAGAGAACTTTAGACCAGAGTGTCAAAATCCAATCGTCCCACAAATAGTGTAAAGTAAATGGAAAGTCTGGGTAAAATGAGAAGAGGGAAAACCAATTTTTTTTTTTTTTTTTTTTTTTTTTTGTCTCCCAACAATTATTTCTTTTCCAAAAAATTAGGTAATTTCTCTGGAAAAACAACCTTATCTTACACGATTGAATTAGGTTCACAAAAATGGGCCAATCCTATTTAATAGAGTATGCTCTTCCATTTCTAAAAACTTCCATTCATGGACAAAATTGTTCGATTTGCATGCTTTTGTAAATTTTAAAAAGATGTAAGGATAAAGAGGGTTTTAAAGTTTTGTCACATAGTAAAACTTGCAAGCAAGTGACTGATTGTCTCTGTCAATAATGCATTTTTCATGCTGCTTCATTATTATTTTAGGAGCCAGCTTGTGGTTGTGTTGTGCATCATTGGCAAATGGCAAAGTTAATATTAATAATATATGTTAACTATATTATTTTTTATTTTAATATATCTCCTAATATAAAAAGGCAAAAGGACCACAAATTGCTCCAATTGCTTTTGAAATTACCACTTGACCATTAGCAATTAATATTTAGGGTTAGGGTTAGGGTTAAGACAACTACCAATGCAACATGCAATTGTATATTTAGAAATTTTTGGTCACCTAAAAGTCTTTTTAGATCTGTCTTAAGGATGGATCGACAATTACTCTAATATTATTATTTATTTATTATAATTATTATTCACATATATTCAATTCAGGATATTTTAAAATTAGTTTTATATGCACTAAAATTAAATTTCCGCCAGATAATCTTAAAAATGCATCTTTCACGATAAAATTAATACATTTTTTTAAAAAATACGTATTATTTTTAATATTTTCAAATGGAATTAAACTAATAAAACTTTATTTTTGTTGGGTTAATATCTATATATATTTTGATGCAGAACTCAACTCAAAATAATCCTAATGATGCCTTCGTCGTTTTGGATAAACGTCTTTACGTGCAAAATTAAAATAAGTGCATGTGTCTGAAAGAGGACCACTGCATACGACATGGTTATCAAGCAGAGGCCAGCAAAGCACAACCTGTGAGCTATTCCCCACGTGCGCTCCTAATAAATTTAATCTGTAATATAAACATGAAAAATATAAAAATAATGAAAATTTTCATACCACGAGATTTAAATATTTTAAAATAATTTTCATTCTAGAGATATATATACATTGTCATAACAATAAATTTATAAATCTGCTTATCATATGTTATATGTAAGTGTTTTTACTATTCTGACATTTGAATTCTACGTCATGATCAATTAAAAAAAAAATCATATTTTAGTAATTGATTAGATATAATTTATTAAAATTATTTTTTAAATAAATAAATATAGATATAATTATACATTTTAAAATTTAAAATTTTATATTTCTATTAATATCATATGAAATTTTATTTTAATATTATATAAATCTAAATAACATAATAAAAATTATAATTAATATTTAATGTTAAAAAATAAAAAATAGTAAGCAATAATATAAAAAAATTAATTAAATAAGAATATTATGGTTATTATTATTATCTCTAATTTTTATTCGCTTTTTAGTAACTAGAAAAAGGAAAACAGTTATCTACTTATTAGTCTTATGGTGGGTCAACATGTACACGGTCGATCACATGTGGCGCGAAGCTGAGAATAATAAAAGGGACAAAAAAGGAAATTCCATGCAAGCTATCAGTCTACTGCAACGAAAATACAAACCAAACAAAACACGTATGGAGACCAATCTTTGGCTTCCACGTAAGAAAGCACGTTTGGAACGCTGGTTTACTAATAATGATAATAATAATACGACTGTTAGATACTGGATGGTATGCTCTCTCTCTCGGCCTAATGCCTTACGCCTCTGAAAACTGATCAATAATTCTAATATTTTATATTTTTTTATTGGAAAATTTTTTTTGGAGTTCCTTGTTTGTGCGGCTCACTGTATCATAACCCAACACTAACTTCTCCACCAAACCCAGACTCCAACTCTGTCACAAACTGTTCCTCTTCAGAAAAATTTAAAAAAAAAAAAAAAACAAGCTCTTTCACTTCCATTGATTTTCATTTCTCTGAAATATATTATCTGCAAATGCTCTTTAATTGAGCTCAATACTATGCTCAAAACCTAGTAGAGACAAACACGATGTCAACGAATTCCATTAATGGAGCTGCCGACCAAGAATCACTTTCAGTTCCTTTACTCACATCTTCTCGATCCATCATTAACTCTACTTCTCAAGTTGCTATTGTTGGAGCCAATATCTGCCCTATCGAAAGCCTCGACTACGAGTAATCAATCTTCGTTATTAACGTTCTCCAAAACAAACGATTTCTTTTCTTTGGTTGAAGAAAAATTTTGAATCGGTTTTGTTTGTTTCGTTTGTTGCAGAGTTGCTGAGAATGATTTCTTTAAGCAGGATTGGAGGACTCGAGGAAAGATCCAGATTTTTCAATACTTGTTTATGAAGTGGTCGCTTTGTTTCTTAATCGGTATCGTTGTTAGTCTAATTGGATTTTTTAATAATCTTGCTGTTGAGAATATTGCTGGTGTGAAGTTTGTTGTAACTTCCAATATGATGCTCTATAATAGGTATGTAATCGATCTAGCTTTAGTTTTTGTTTGGTTTCCCCGAAAATAGACAGCTGCTTTGACTTTCTAAGCGCGAAAGGATTATGATTCGATTAGAGAATTGAAGGTTTTGCTGTTTCAATTTTTGCAGGTACTGGATGGCTTTTCTAGTTTTCTCACTCTCTAATTTTGCTCTTACTCTGTTCTCTTCCATCATCACGGCTTTTATTGCTCCAGCTGCTGCTGGTTCTGGTATACCAGAAGTGAAAGCTTACCTGAATGGTGTGGATGCACCGGAAATTCTTTCCGTGCGAACCTTGATTGTCAAGGTAAGTAATTTATGAGCTTGTTATATGGTATAGCGTGTTGGGCATGATGATTTCTTTCGAATGTTGTTGATAAGTGTTGGTTTAGTGTCTGTCTATTTTTGTCATTGTCTACCTCTTGACTCTCTTTGCTGTGTTCACACTGTTATGAGGATGACAGTCTGGCCTTAATTCCGAGTACACATTTCTGAAAACATTTTACATTCTTAATGGCATTGCTGTAATGGTTAATTTATTTGGCTGACAAGGTTTTATATTCATATGTCATGAATTTTGGAAAAACATTCCCGTTTTTTTAAAAAAAAGATTTTGGTTGATCTATTCTCAGTATTTGTGAGTTGATTGAAGAAATACATTTAATACTTTGGCCCTCGATCTTCTTGGTGTAGTAATATAGTACCGAGAATGAACTTGCACTATATGATATGTCATGTGTTGTGGGCATAGATATTATGCTTGAAGTGGTATAGTTTGTGCCACCACAATGGGGGTTGTGCTTGCAACTCCACCCACATTTCTTCTCCATGTTCATTTGATTCATTCAATTTTGTCTATTACTATGAATAAAAATTGAGATGTATACTGTTTCTGTTGGAGCAAGGAGCATGTGTTGTTCATTTATGTTAATGTTATGCCCTTCAAGAAAAGAAGTCATTTTAAAATTGAATGCTGTCTATAAGGTGTGACTGTTTTTGTTGTTTCTTGTAAGGGATATTTCTTTGTCATCAGACAATTTTTTTTTTCCCAGTGAAATTCTCTGCAAATTGAGCATTTCATCTTGCGAACTGTTCAATTGCATAGAGTTTTTACATAGCTTACAACTAATATAAGTATAAGAAAAATGTTTTATCCAAATAGCACATGAAAGTCTCAAATTTGCTCATTTTGCAGATTATTGGAAGCATTTCTGCTGTTTCATCATCTCTTCTTGTTGGAAAAGCAGGGCCCATGGTGCATACTGGTGCTTGTATTGCATCATTGCTGGGTCAGGGTGGATCTAGAAAATATAAATTGACATGGAAATGGCTACGCTATTTCAAAAATGACCGGGATCGCCGAGATCTTGTAACATGCGGAGCAGCTGCTGGAATTGCTGCTGCCTTTCGTGCCCCAGTTGGTGGTGTGCTGTTTGCTCTTGAAGAAATGGCTTCTTGGTATCTTTATCACATGTGGAAAACCCAATAAATTGAACATTCTTTAGTCTTGGTTAAAGTTGTTGATATCTTGCATTTTCATGATTGCTGCTGTTTTTGTTACATCTCCACTGCAAGGGTCTATAAGACGCCATTTTCAGCTAAAATACATAGATCAACATGCATATTTTTTTTATTTTTTTTGTTATTATCTTTTTAGATTTTTCTTTGACCATTTGTTTCCAATAATTTTCACATATTGAAGAATTAAAGTGCTTGTCCACTCGAGCTTCATAATATGGTTTTCTGCATTTTCCCTCTGTCTGGTTACTTGACTGAAGTTGCAAGATTTTCACAGTTTACCATTTATTGCCCTCAATTATCAAGTTACTCATTTGTAATATTGATCTTCCAATCATGTATATCTTATTGACAAGTCTTGGTTTTAAATTGGTGCAATTCATTGATTATCCTTACTTTTTAATTCTAAATTATCATCCCCTATCAATTACATCCATCCAGTTCCACTGTGGAAATTGCTTGAAGATCAGTTTTGTTGTTACAATGTTAAATATTAATGCTAGGATTTTGTTATCCAGGTGGAGAAGTGCCCTTTTGTGGAGAGCTTTCTTCACAACAGCAATAGTTGCTATTGTGCTTCGGGCTCTAATTGATTTATGTTTGAGTGGCAAATGTGGGCTATTTGGTACTGGAGGGCTCATAATGTTTGATGTCTACTCAGCAAATGTTACATATCACCTCACTGACGTACCGCCTGTGCTTCTCCTTGGAGTTATAGGGGGCATATTGGGAAGCTTCTATAATTTTCTTTTAGAGAAGGTTCTCCAGATTTACAATCTAATTTATGAGTAAGCTTCCTTTTTAGTTTTTGATATTTGCGCAAAATTTGTGTTTTCAGTGTTGGAAAATATTATTTCAGAATTCATTTTCCTTTTCCCCTTTTCTTCCAGGAAAGGCACAATTTACAGAATTCTTCTTACTTGTTCAATTTCTATATTCACGTCCCTTCTTCTTTTCGGATTACCATGGCTGGCGTCTTGTCAAAGTTGTCCATCTGATGCACTAGAAGCCTGTCCAACGATAGGTCGTTCTGGCAACTACAAGAAATTTCAATGTCCTCCTGGTCACTATAATGATCTAGCTAGCCTCATTTTTAACACAAATGATGATGCTATTAGAAATCTTTTCAGCAGGGACACTGATGAGGAGTTTCAATATTCTTCAGTTCTCATATTTTTTATAACATGTTACTTTCTTAGCATCATTAGTTATGGGGTTGTTGCTCCTTCGGGTCTTTTTGTGCCAGTTATTGTGACAGGTGCATCTTATGGACGTTTTGTTGGAATGGTAGTTGGTTCAAATTCCAGTCTTAATCACGGGCTCTTTGCTGTGCTGGGTGCTGCTTCATTTCTTGGTGGATCCATGAGGATGACAGTTTCTTTATGTGTTGTCATCCTAGAATTGACCAATAATCTGTTGCTACTACCGTTGATAATGTTGGTTCTTCTTGTTTCCAAGACTGTGGCGGATGCTTTTAATCATAACATTTATGATATTATCATGAAATTGAAGGGTTTTCCTTATCTAGAAACTCATTCTGAGCCTTACATGAGGCAGCTGACGGTTGCTGATGTAGTTACAGGTCCACTTCAGCTATTTCATGGCATTGAGAAGGTTGGTAATATAGTACATGTTCTCAAAACAACAAGGCATAATGGATTTCCTGTAATTGATGATCCTCCACTTTCTGAATCTGAGGTTCTATATGGGCTAATCCTCCGTGCTCATCTTGTTGAATTGCTAAAGAAGAAAGTTTTTTCATCCACTCCAGTGTCAATAAGCCCTGATGCCTTTAGTCAATTCTCAGCTGACGACTTTGCAAAGAGGGGCTGGGGTCATGGTGACAAGATAGAGGATATAGAAATTACTGAAGAAGAGATGGAGATGTTCTTAGATTTGCATCCTTTCACTAATGCTTCGCCTTACACTGTTGTGGAGAAGATGTCTCTGGCCAAGGCTCGCACACTCTTTCGGGAAGTTGGTTTAAGGCACCTGCTGGTGATACCCAAGATATCTAGTGTAAGAACTTCTATCCTCTCTCTCTTCTGTTTGCAGATTTGGGGCATTTGGAGGGTTATTCCTTTGATTTGATCTGCCGAAATCTTGGCAGTTCTCCTCATGTTTAGTTCTCCCTGTTGATCTTGTATCTGCCTTTAGATATGAGATTTTTCCAAGTTTTGTTTTAGTCTTATTAGTCAAGTTCGTATTGTTTCTGTTGCAAAGTATATGCCTGTGCTGAAAATTTCAGATTGCAACATTGAGAAAACCTGAATTGCTTCAAGAGTTGTTTGATTCCGCTATTAACCATTTCTATTTTGCATGTAACTAGTCAGTTCCACGCACATGGAAATTGGTTTCTTATTATAGACAAATGGTGGATTTTTCTTTTAAATTATATCCTTTCTTGATGATATAATTTTGTGGATTTTACTGTTCCTTAATGTTAATGCTTCTTAATTGCAGAGGTCCCCTGTTGTAGGCATATTGACAAGGCATGACTTCATGCCAGAACATATACTGGGTTTGCACCCTTTGCACATTGGGAGCAGATGGAAAAGACTAAGAATCAGACTGCCCCATTTATTTAAAATTTTCTAAAGGTATCTCTTGCATATACTGGGTGTACACTTTCCCGATCAGGAGCAGCACTGGTGGAAAAGCATCTTGCTGCTTATTTCGCTTAAAAGTACCTGTGTCTCAATTAAGCATTGAAGGTTGTGCTTAAAAATGAGGTAGCAGTCCTGTTTGAGCTTCAAAATACACTTTGAGCTTCCTCGAATAGACCAACCACAAACAAAGAAGATCAGATGAGGGGTATCATGTTAAAGCATCAGTCTGCTTATAAGTAACACAACGAGATGGGGAAAGTCATTGTGTCAAGAAAATTTATTCGAACAAATTTTTCTGTACTGAAACATCTGTAAGTTATTTCAAACACAATTTTCGAAGTTAACTATTTTGTTCATATTTTTAGAAAAAGCAATTGAACCCTTTTTGAATACAGCTGCATTGCTACTGACTATTATCACTGCCATTAGATTTTTTGAGTCACTTTGAGATTGACATTGAAATTACTTCTCTCGTGAAATCAGTATTTTAGATGCTGTTGGAAGGGGAAAAAAAAAAGCTCCTGTTGTGTAACTTTTGTGAAGTTTAACACATAGGCTCTTCTCACTATTAACTCAAACGGTAATGCCAAACAGACTATATATAGTGTTAGATAAATCTTCTCCACTGTTTTGTTGATTGTTGGTGATTAGGTCATCATTCATGTTTTTAATTGTGATGTTTTGCACTCAACCGGTAATGCGGAGGGTTCTGTTTCTTCATTTGATCAGCATTGCTGGCATATTTAATTATTCTGTTCTGTTGAATCAGTGTTTTCTGGAGTCTGCCTTACCATCATTGCTGCGATAAAATTATGAACCACCCAATTGCTACCACCCCGAATACAACAATGCATGTGCTACCAGCCTAGCACCATGATATTTATTGAGAAAATAATGTCTTTTAGGAAGTGAGGTTTTACAGAATGTGGGATGAACTCAAATGAATGACATCATTGACACAGCTAAACACTGTTTGGTTCTAGATTGCCAGAACTAGACTGACAAATTCAATTAAATCCTGCTTTCTGCTTAGTCATTCTTTTTTAGTGTATAGCTTCGGTCTTGAAAACTGGTATGTAATTCGCAAAGAATGTCTGGGGGTGCAAATCCTAGGCATAAAGAGCTTACAATTTATCATTACGGTTGCATGTTCTGGGCGCAGACTTTGAATTGTCAAACGAAGGGGACGAATGGCAGTAAATGGAAATATTATAATAGGGAGAAAATATGTATATGGTTTCTAAAAAAAGAAAAAAAAAAAATGAATCCTCCAATATGGATATGGTTTTTTTGCATATTGTACTAACTTTATTTCTCTGGATTTATTAATATAATAAATTATCTATTTTTAATTAATTTTTTTTTTTAAAAAAAAAAAACAAACTTTACTGCTGTAAATAGGACTGAGAAGAAGAGAAAACGTGGATCATGCTATAATATTTACATACACAGATGGGTGGTTGGACCAAACTGGTATTCTATAACAAAAATAATTTGAAAGTCATAATAAGCTTTAATTGAATGCATTAACAATTAGTCGATGAAGAAGAATATGACATTTCTGTTGATTTCTCAACTTCTATTAATTGGTTTTAGACCACCAAAAAATGAAGCTATTATTTGATACCCTTTCTCCTTCAATTGCCTATACTTCTATGCATAACGTTCAAATCTTACCGGTCTACGCAGAGAATCAATAAGAGCCAATTCAAGGTATTTGCATCCACTTCCAATATGTTCCATGGGAAAGAAAGACGATCTGCAAATTATCATCCTACTGTTTGGAATTTCCAAATTATCGATTCTTTATACTGTAAGTAATCTTATTAATTTTGATAAATTCAGGTGTGAAGACGGGAAACTCATGGACAATTTAAAGGAGGATGTGAAAGGGCTATTGAGCTTGTATGATGCTTCACATCTTGGAATGCTTGGTGAGGATGCTTTCCAAATTGCCAGTGTTTGACCTTGTTCTTCATAAGCGAGAAATGAATGGGTTATTAGCAAACTGAGAGACCAATATCAGTTTCAGGACGAATGGCAAGAACCCAGAGAAGGAACAAAAGGACAACAATGCCAAAAACGCGGACTGCATTGTTACCAGGGAAGGAAGCTTTTAAGAAGAAGAAGAAGAAGAAGCTTAGATGAGATTTTTGTTTTTAAGGGAGATTATCTGTTTTTGTGTGGGATTTTGATTTGTAATTTTGTTTTTTAAGGAAGATTCAAGGGCTATTAGATAAGTTCATGGGCCACCATTTGATTAAACAAAGTAACTGTGCAACTTGCGTTCATGGTTATTTGTTTACTAATACCGACATGTATGAGCTTATCTATCTACATTTTATCTTAATCGTTTGAATTTTTTTCCCTTTTTTTTCTATTATATATATATATATATATATATATATATATATATATATATATATATATTAATATAAAAATTATTAAGTTGTTAACGATAATTGTCTATTTATTAACTGTTTGGGAACCATATTAACTGTTTTTCTCTCCTCTCTTTTTCCAACCAAAATCTCTTTTACATAAATAAATTAGTAACTACCGAAAATCTTTCTGTGAAATAATTTCAGGCAACCCATACAGTCTAGGAAGAAGAGTAACTAAGATCAAATGTAAAGACATAATCCCATGGAGGAGTAAATTTTCTAAAGAAAGACGGAGGAAAAAAAAAAAAAGGAATTCAGAAGAGTTAATGCAATGCAAGATTGAGAGACATCACGTAAAAGTTTGTAAGCTTTTGCCTAAACATTTATGGACTAGTAACTATATAAAAAGTTAGTCAAAAACAAGATCAATCGCAGATTCCATGTACGTTTTTCATATTAATGAGCAGTGAACCAGATAAAAAGGCCAAATTATCAAAGAAATTTTTTGTCTCAACAAAATGGAGTTTTTTACATAGAGACTGAAAGGAAAATGTTATTTAAAGAGCTATATATGAGGAGAGGCTTTTCTGTTAGCCACTCTTTGCACTCCTTAGATAGTCTGCCCTTATCGCCCACAGTTGTTCTCCCACTGTTTTCATGTCCGGTCGATCTGCTCGAATCGGTGCAGCACACTGAATTGCCAAAGCAAACATTTTCATGAGTACTTCCCTCTCCACTCTTTCTTCCATTAATGGATCAACCAAATCCTCCACACTTCCTTCATTGTACTTTCTAAAGGCCTGAAAGAAATTTAAGATCATGGTATATGATGGTATTAGTGCTTGAAAGCGAAATAACATGCTATATATTGGATTAATGACGGGATAATGAACGATGCTAATACATACTCGTCTACCCTCTTCAAAATCAGCTTTGAATTTTATGAAAATAAAACAAATCCAAAAAATTTAGTTGAACTTATTAAAAGACTGAGAGTTAACTATGAAGACTCATCCATTCAATACAAACATCGCTCTGCATGGACATCTACTGTAATACCCTTATCTTTATTCATTGCATATATGTCAAGGTATTGAATAGGCAATATTCGTGATCATAATTACAGTAAACTAAAGGGCAGAGACAATAAGCTTACCCATCTAAGTGTAACCCGCTCATCTGCAGGTCTTTTCAGCTCCACAGGGCGGCGACCTGTCAGAATTTCTAGAAGCAAAATCCCAAATGAGTATACATCACTCTTTGGAGTGAGTTGGTAAGTCTTCATATATTCAGGGTCAAGGTAACCCACTGTCCCTTTCACTTTGGTTGAAATATGGGTCTGATCAGTGTCCATTGGACCAAGTCTTGCAAATCCAAAATCCGCAACCTTGGCCCTCATGCTCTCCGTCAAAAGAATGTTGGACGATTTAACATCTCGATGGATAATCTGCTTTTCTATTGTGAGGTAAAGAGGATAAAAGGCCAAGGCAAACAAAAGTCAAAGGTCTAGCAAGCAAATAAGCTAAATAATTACCATTAATCTATCAGAATAAAAAGCATCTGAGAAACATATCAGGAAAACAATTATATGAACACAATTCCAGTGTGGTAAAAATTTTGATAATGTATAGAAAAGCTTGACCCAGTGCACGAAGCATCCCACATATGTAGCTCTAGGGGATTGATGTATGCATTGACGGAGGGAGGGAGGAAGGTGCCAGGAGGTGGCCCCCACTCACTCAACCCAAAATTTTTTAAAATAGCAAATTTTTAAAATTTTTCCCCCCATTAACTCTTGAAAACTTAGCCCCCTTTAGCTTTAATTTTCCACTCGGTCATTTGATGCATGTAGTCTTCCCCCCATTTTTTCCGTAGAGAGGCTGTTTCAATGGCATGACCTCTAGGTAACAAGTGGGGTAAATTTCAATACACCAAAGCCACCTTCTTACCAAAAAAAAAAAAATGAACATGAGATAAAAGTATCAATATCGTATCAGTTATAGCATGTTAATTTATGTGGAGCAATATATAAATATATAAGATATAGGAAGATTACATTTATTTGCTCCTGATAACAAGTGCAAAGACTCCAAGAAATGTACGTGTAATAGAGTCAGTATATCTTTTTTTTTTTCTGCAGATGGAGCCAGTATATCATTGATGCTTTGTAGACACAAATTTTGTATAGAAGGACATAAACATGATGGTGGAAGACAATGAGACAATTAATGGTGGGATGAGAAAGTTGCAATAACGCTTTGCTTACATCATATTCCATAATAAGCATTTAGCTATCTCAACAGTATGGACAGAAGTAGAGTTTTTCAACATATGGTTTCTGTTCTATTTCCACAAATTTAGATGTTTGGTGAGATTGCAAGGCCTCCAAGTAAATTCAGGTCAGTCAAATGATTGAAGATGATGACTAACAGTTGCCTTTTGAAATTATTTGTCAGTGGAAAATAAAATTGCTAATCAATTGAGGGCCACCTTCATGACATTGCATTAGAGAAATGCGGAGAACATTGACGCTGTTGACCAATGAAATTAGGATAGGTGAAACAACTTTCTGGCACTTTCTCCGAAAAGGACACTTTTGTAAACTGGGAAAAAAATGTAATGAGTTAAACTTGCTTCCATATTATTATGTGTCGAACACCCATAAGGCGATAGAGTTGAGATTACTGAAATAAAATGAAAGCAGTTGTGACTCTACATGCTTGCAATAACCATCTATAGTTGGTGGTGGAAGCAATTGTTGATTAATGCACTATAGAATGCTACTAACACAAATTGTACTATGTGCAAGAATTACAGTTCCTTAACTTATTCTTCTAAACTTTCTCAGATTGGTTACTTGGGTTCAATAAATTTCCTACTTTATGGAATTTCAGGAACAATAAGAAAATGAATAATGTCTAACCTGCATATGTATGGAGATAAGTTAGTGCATGAGCAACATCAATAGATATTTCAAGCCTTTGGTTAAAGTCCAGAATTTTTCCACGCTGACCTGCAAAGAGTTATACAACCATTAGTAAAGGTTATCATCAAGATTGAAAATTTTATGTGATCTACATATGACATAAGCTTACCATCTATATGTTCTCTCAGAGTACCATTAGGTACAAATTCTGTAATAATAAGGCGCTCAGTTCCTTTATCAACATAACCAAGTAACTTCACCAGATTCCGGTGATCAATTTTTGCCAGAAGTTCAACTTCACTGCTGAATTCAGTTCGCAAGCTCTCATAGTGTTCCTATATAATGGTTTCTAATCAACCAATAGAAATGCTTAAGAGAATAATGAGGCTAATTTGCAAAGCAAATGCCAAGAAAGATAATATGACAGCCACTCCAACGTTCAAACAATAACTTTTACATAAAAACAAAAATGGAGAAATTGAAAAATATAGACCATACAGAAAACCTAGCATGATACTTATAATGTGAAGAGAACAAAATCCTTATCAACTTCTATTATTGCTGCAAGTAAGGAGCTCTTTGGTGACTCCTTGCTGCATGTGCATGCAATTCAGTAGTTCTTCTATGCTTGATCAAAATTCATGGATCAAAAAGCCCTTCTAATGCATTATCAGTATCACTTAGAACTAATGTAGTGCACATTTCTCCAAGTCTAGCATCAGGTATGACAAGCTATTTTAACTAAGGTCACAAGAGGAATTATAGTGTACCTTCTTTGCTCGTTTTATAGCAACCACCTGCCCATCTTCTAACTGGGCCCTGTAGACAGTTCCAAAGCCCCCTTCTCCTATCCGAAGTGCAGGCGAAAAATTATGTGTGGCCCTTTCAACCTGACGCATATTGAGATGAATTGATCCCAATCTACTAAGTTTTGGAGACATTGAAAATCTGGAAGGACTAGGTGGCACACGAAATGGACTGGGTGGAACTTTTTCAGAAGCAGAATTTGCATCAAAAGAGGAAACCGAATCCACTGCAACAACGCAATTAAGGAAATATTCAATTTTGAAATAGTTCTAATCAACAATTTCAAATAAATCATCAGCAATGGCCATTATATATATGCCAACTTTAACATTTTTAACCAACACTGTGCCTTCTGTAACTGATATATATATATATACACACCAACTTTAACATCTGTAACAAGCCTTTCACCCTGAAAGCTGGCTTGCACTAATTCGCATCTAAAATATAATAGGAGCATAATTGAAGGGCACTGAAAGCAAGTAATACAGATGGAATTAATTAAAGTTATATGCAGAGTTGCTGAAAAATAATTGGTTTATAAAAGCAGTGCAGGGTAGATTTGAAGTGGACTCAGGAAACACAAAGCCCAAGCGGCTGGCAAGTGAGTGGTTAATGGCCAATAGCACCCTAGTTAATGGCATTCTCTCATACAGCGGGCACTCAAGCACCGCAAGAGATGAAAATAAACTAGATAAACCGAAACAAGGAGAGGTACAGGTTCAAGGTTCAGTATTGGCTATCTAACGCTAGCTATAATTCATAAAAATGTTGAACTTGGCACTAATAATTGAATAAATAAAAACTCTATGTAAATTGAAAAGTTGGTTGAATTTTAAAATTTTTTGGTCATTGGCGCAATGGACTAAATAGAAAAATAAGTCACATAATTCAAAATTTTAACAGTTCTGCTCTTAACCTCAATTTAGTTCAAGTAATTATGAAACTGCAGATAATGAATATCAACTGTAAAGTTGTTGAAAAAGGTTGTTTGGTAAAACATTGAAGATGGTGAGATATGAATGTGGTACTAGACTCACTTGAAATTGGATCCTTGGAAAGAACAGTGTGGGAAGTTGCCTTCCTTTTCCTGTAAAAACAGGGACACAGAAGACCACAGCTCATGGCAACAATTCCAGTTGCAATTATGCCAACTTGTTTGGAGGTTGAAAAGGTAGTAGAATCATTCTTCTTCGCTTTTTGTGGAATTTCCTCTCCAGTATCATATATTTTGGACTGTCCGTTGACCTCCTTTTGCAAAAGTTTTCTTCCACGCTTCAGGGTTAAGTCAGCTACCAAAACAGTAACAGTTAATTAGAAATTCACCTTGAGTACTGAATGCACAGAATTGCAAGTTTATAAAAAGTGGCTTGATATATTTCTCAAGTAGAAAACCAAACCTAGAATCTGGTACCAGCGCATACCTAATGAAAGGTCCAAACCACAATAGCCACCGCTGCAATATCCCTCAAAGATGCAACCATTTGCATAGTGGAAGCGGAGAGCATTACAAAATGAATCTTTGTCTACAAGACTTCCATTAATATAAAACAATTCACGACCATGAAATTTTGAATAGACCAGGTGGTCAGTACCACAAACCTTTAATTGTGTGTCAAATCCAGCAGCAAGTATACCTGAAATTTGCACCGATAACAACAAAGCCAATGCTGGAACAGCCATTCTCAATGATGTAATATGCTCCATTTCCATCTTTGAGTATTTAAAGATAAAGAAAACATCACTATATTCTGCAAATCCCAGCCAAGCTTATATAAAACTGAAGAGAAAATACATAACGGCAACCTTGGAAGCCTTAGAGATTCAACCAATGTAGTTCACATCCAGTGCACTTTACCAATCAAGTAGAGAAACCAGATAGAAATATAGCATGAAATTTTATCAATAATGTGGAGAAAATCCAGATCGAAATAAAGCTGGAAGTTCAAAGCCCAACAATCTTCTTGTTCGAATCTTCTTAGTGCTCTATGCAGGTTGCACAATTTTGGACAATTACCATGAAATTCAACTGAACTAATCCCAATCCAGTTCACCAAATTGACAAAAAGAGAACCCAGTTAAGTAGCTGAAACTCAGAACACCAACAGAAACTTCAAATTCAAGGATTCAAACTGTCCTAGATAAGGAATATCAATTTCTCAATTTCACCGCAAAAAAATCAAAATGTAGTCTTCAAGACTAACTTCACAAAATTTGTAAAAGCTTCATAATTTGATGTTGGCTTTAATCTCTTCCAAATTTGAACTAAATAATCAGTTGTTCCAGTTCCTTGGTACCCTGCTAACCGAACTACCAATAGTGTTCAAAACCAGTTGCTAAAATAGCTGCAAATCAAAATCCCACCTTCTCAAAACCTCGAAATTGCCAAAAACCTTAAAGTGGAACCAAAGTATCCTACATCCACATCACCAAATGACAAAATAAATCAATCCCAGGCAACAAAAGCATCCAAAATTTCACAATTCAACACTCATAAATAACAAAAGCAATGGTTTTAACTAGTTGAACTCAAAAAACCCAGATGGAGAAACAAATAGCAACAACCACATGAAATAGTATATCCTACATAGGAAAAAGATAAAGAAAGTAATACAAAAACCACACCTGAACAAAAGAGGCGTCTAAGGAAATAAAGATCACTGGATTTTGGTGAGAGAAGAATCAAAAGAAAAGAAGGAAGTGAAGATGACCGGCCTCGTGTTTTTAGTTCAGACTTTTTTGTTTTTGATTTGGAGAAGAAAGGAGGAAGCAGGGAAGGAAGGAAGAGGTGACAAAGTGATGTAACTTGTTGCCGTCTCTAATTAAGCAATTATTTTTATATTAGTATATAGTAGTATTAAGCAAAGCTACAAAGACAACCGAAATGCTGGACAATGTTGACCGTTGGAAAATTTTATGTCAGTTGCTTGGATTTGGATTGGAAGATTATTACATTTCTATTTTTCCTTAAAATTCTTTTTTTTTATTTTAATCATATTTATGAGAATTTTAATATTAAAATAATAAATTACTCACGCAATTAAATATATAATTTAATTTTCACATGAATTAAAAAAATTAGTTAATATAATAAAAAATTTAACAATAAATAATCTTGCAAAAAAGTAAAATTATATTTTGGGACGACATTATATTTGCCACGTGTACGGCTGAAATCAAAGATAGCATTACGTATAAGTTAACATGCACCTAAGACGGGGCTTGGTCTTCATGCAAAGTGTAAAACCGATTTCATTTTCACGTGCGATTGAAAATGTTCACCAAAACAACATTTAAACAAAGCAATTTCTTCAAAAAAAAAAAATTTTTTTTTTTTTAAAAGAGCATTAAAATAAAATATCAGCTGTAAAAGATAGCTCTCAGTGATATGGATGCAAGTGGGGTGTGACTCGTGAGAAAGACCACGAGAAACACCATATTGATGTGCATGCCAACCTCTTCTGTCAATTCACCAATCCCACTCCTTTTGCTAACTCGTAAGCAACATTAGGAAATCTCGAAGATTTTTTATCATATTTTCAAGTTATTTTTTATGGAATTTGGTTGTCCAAAAATTATTTTAGCTATTTGTGTAAGAAAATTTATGAATAAGAAAGAAAAATGATATTCTTTGATAAGTTGATATTTGGACTGTAATCCGTCGATTTTAACCACAAATCCGATTGATCTCTATTTGTTTTTGAAAATAAAATAATTTATCCGAGAGTCAATGATTTAAGTTATAGTAATCAATCTCATAAATTTTTCTTTTTTTTTTTTTTGCTAAAAAGTCACCCATTGGATTATAATATGGTAATTTTTTACTTAATATGATGTTACAAGTCACACTATCAGTAATTTTTCTAAAAAGGAAATTTACATACAACTATAATGAAAAATAATAATAAATTATTTTTTACTATTCGATAAAGAAAATAAACAAGGAAATGATATAAATTGATAATAGTAATTACTTTGGCGATAGTGATAGTGTGACTTACGCGGTGCATTAAAAAAATTAATATATACACAGATATAAAAATTCTTGAAAATTTTAATTTTATTAATAAATAAAATTACATAAAAAAATATTTTATCCTCCTCAAATAAACCTTTAATTTTTACTATAATTATATATAAAAAAAAAAGAATATACTTTTCTTCATTATCCTAACTATAATTTCTGTTTGCATCCATCAGCCTAAGAACGAATAAAGTGCTTTTAGTGAATATTTGTTTCATCCATGATGATCGAACTCTCACCTCATTTAAAAGAGTTTAAAACGTCGAACCACTCATCCAAAACACTCAGTAATATAAAATGTAATTTTTCAAATTTACTACGTATTTTAAGATATTCGAAATTTTAATAAGACGGTATTGAAAATCTCATTATTACTCATATTCTCATGTTTACATATAATACATATTAATTAAAATGAATAATTATATCTCCTTATATAATTCTTTAACAGCAGACGAAATCTTGCTCACAAAAAACAACGAACAAATAATTATATTACATATCTATATATATGTTTCTCAAATTATATTCTCTTAATTAATTTTTTATTGTGCCATAAGGTGCAATTAAGTTATTGGATACAGCCCATCAAGATAGGCCCGGTCCAGGTCTTTAAGGTAGGCCCAGTCCAGGTCTCTAAGGTCTTTAATTAGTCCAATTTCAAATGTTGAGCAGTCCATTTTGGCATAGTTTAGTTTTGATAATTCTGTATTTAGTTCTAAACAAGTTTATATTATACCTGAGGGTACGATCAATGTCTATTTAAGCAAAATTTTCTATATAAAACGCAATTAAAAAAAATTTAGTAGTAAACAATAAAAATCTAAGATTTCGTTTGTGTCTAAAAAATAACTTACAAAGGAAAATGTTTTCCTTTAAAATATTTTTTAAATAATTTATTTTCTATTATTTGATTGCACTTCAAAATTTTGTTAAAAATATTAAAATTTTTAGCTCATAAGACCATAAAAATAAAAAATATTAATAATATAAATTTTATTGTTAAATATGAGAATAATGAAAAAAAAGATAAATTATAAAATATTTTTTATTGATAAACCTTTTTTTAAATTATTTTTATAAATTTTTCTATTTCAATTTCAGTTTTCTCCTTGACAAAAAAAAAAAAGATCAAATGCTCCCTCCCTCCTTTTTCGAGGAAAAGCTTTGGCATATTCTAAAATGGCATTATTATATTGGATTTGTGGTTTAAAACCTTTCCAGTTGCCACCTCACAATGTTGAAAGGCGTTTCTTAATTGCAATAATATTTGTTTAATTAGAAAAATAGAATTTTCTTTCTTTTTTTTTTAAAAAAAAAAAAAAAAAGACCATGTGTACATGTTTTGACAACTTTGATGCAATGGATCATAATGCCTTGTAATGTCAATGAGACCTTATTATTATTTGTTTGTCTTAATTTAGAATTTTAGTAGCAAAAGAAGTAAGAACCCCTTTCAGGTCATGTCCTAAATAATAATAAAAAATAAATATTAATATATTTGTGACATAATCTCATGCATGTTTTTCAAAATTTCTTCTTTTATTTCACGAAAGAAAAAAATAAGTTCAATTAACATACGTTACCTAACTCTTACAGCAGAATTTTTTTTTTTAAATAATAAATACAATGTAATTAAAAGAGTTAAAGACTTAGATATTTATTATTTAAATTTGTCTTCGTATTTTCAATAATGGAACATAAGATTTAAAGTAATTCTTTAATTATGAGTTATTTAGGAATCATACAAAATACAACTCAATTAAAAATCTTATTGAATTACCACTTTATATATTACCAATTCATATATTTAATTCTTATAAAAAAAATCACCGATAAAATATTTATTTTATTACGCCTTGATTCTAACCACTAGAGGAATTATCCGTTTTGGATCAAGTCGGTTCCATTCTATATTAGATCGACAATATCTACATAATTTTGTCCCGCAAATAAAATGATAAACTTTTCAAGAGATTACCCATCTTAGAATTTTTATCGAACGAGCACACTTAATCCTGAAATTTTTTTTACCTCTCCAGCCATTCTACCAAAATGCACATTTAATGATTAATTTCCTCATTTCTGATATATGATCTAATTCATTCATGTATCACGTATCCCACTACCATAATTAGTTTGTCATTTTAAAAATTTACCAAGAGCTCTTGCTCTACCCACTCTTTTAGGATTGTTTTCTCAGGTTGAGATGTTATAGACCCATCAGCTTCTGTGTGGTTCGTCCTCCATAGATCCACTAGAGAGGGTCAAACTGTGATACCAAATTAATTGTCACGCCCTAGTTAGAGGAATTGTTTGCTTTAAATCAAGTCGATTCCATTCCATACTATATTATTAAATTATTTTAAAAATAAAAATTCAAATTATTAGATAAAATAGAGTTATATGCTTTTTGACAATAAACTGAATTTCCTTTTTTTTTTTTTTTTGTGAGTAGCCAAACGCTAACACGTGGAATGGGTGACCATGATTAATCAAATTATCATAATTGCGCTATTTAGGAAAATCTCGAAAGCATATTACTAGAATTATTCCATTTTTTGTCAATATCTACAATACTGCACCAAATAGGCTCTCACTCTAATAATACCTTTTTTTTTTTTTTTTATCTATTTATGATTAAGTTAATTTTCTGATAATTTAATTTTTTATAATATGAATGAAACACTCGGTTAAATAAAATTATTCATTATTACTATTAAATTCATTTTATAGATGCCCGCTAAGTGCGATCACAAATTTAAAATTCTAATTAAGTGCAATTACAAATTTAGCCCCTGTTCCACGATTTTCACTGTTAATTATTTTATTAGTTGTTAGATTATAATTACCGTTAGTTATAACAATTTAGAATACAGGCCGATTTAGAATAAAAGTATTTAGTAAAGATAATTATTTTATTAACTGTTTAATAATAAAAAAAAGAGTTGAAAATATATATTGCTTTGCTTCGGTCGGAAACAAGATAAAAGACAAGTAATGGATAAATGCTTCATAAAAAATTTATAAAATTTTAAAAATTTAGGATAAATGTTATATCATTGAACTTTAATTAGAGTAATATTAATAAAATATGATTATCTAAAAATTTGATATAAGTTTATTTTTGAATTAACTAAAAATAGATATTGTGTGAAGAATTATGTTAAGAATAGATTTTATTTTGATATAATGATTATATATAAATAAATTTTGAATTCCCTTTTTAACGTTGAATTAAGTAATGAAATTTTATCTCAAGGTATTTAAAAAAATGAAGATAGAAAAAATTACAATTAAAAAAAAAAAAAAACACAATTTACTGCTTTTCACTTACAGTCCACCCCCAAGTTCTTAAATCGACAGTTGCTGCTGTAAACTCTCCCCATATCCAGCCTATGTCTCTGTTCTCTGTCCTTCTCAAAATTGGCTTAGCTAAACAGCCAGACATTTAACACTCTCCTAGTCCTTCCCGTACAAGCAATAGCCTCTCTAATATCAATTCTATCTTTCTCCATTAGCTGGAGAAGGAGACCGGAGACCAGACCAGAGCTTAATTGCATGCAAATTGAGCAAACGAAGTAATGGCAGGAAACGATTGGATAAACAGTTACTTGGAGGCAATTCTCGATGTAGAGCCAGGTCTCGATGATGCTAAATCGTCTTTGTTGCTTAGAGAAAGAGGAAGGTTCAGCCCCACTCGATATTTCGTTGAAGAAGTTATCACTGGATTCGATGAGACCGATCTCCACCGCTCATGGGTTAAGGTATGTGTCTATTTGTATATTTTGATTTGATAGTGATTATATAGGAGAGTATCTTTTTGTTTGACAATTAGCTATTGGTGTTTCTGAGTGTTTGTAGGCTCAGGCGACTAGGAGCCCTCAGGAAAGGAATACCAGATTGGAGAATATGTGTTGGAGGATTTGGAACTTAGCTCGTCAAAAGAAGCAGGTTTCTTTTGTTTTTTTTTTTTTTTTTAAAATATATATATATATATATGATTTTCTTGGTTTTTTTTGGAAGTGTTATTTTTTTATTTATTTTAAATTTTGCTGGATTTGAGTTTTAAGATTTGATTTCTGGTCTTTCGTTGCGTATAACCATTGATCATAGCTTATTTGTCGTCTTAATTAGTGGATTAATTGTTTAGTTATTTCAAGTAACCTTTCCTTTGTTCTACTGGTTTTAATGGGATTAATTTGAAATGTACATGTTCATGTTTGTTAGTTGGGTCTGATCCATTATGGATTTGAGGACACGTTTGAAGAACAATATAGTGGTCCTATGTGTGTGTTCCTCTTATGAACAACTGTTGCTTACAGTTTGTCAAGCTTTCAAGAATCAAGAAATGTTTTTTACTTTGACACAGTGATAAAAATGTTTGATTTTGGTGTTAATTCTGATTTGAATAGTTATAGCAAGTAGAAAATGAACTGACTATTTTGTTTATACCTTCCATAGGGAGGGGGCTAAATATATATTCACGGAAAATGTTTAACTTGAATCGTTTGATTGTCATATAAAAATTGTTTCTTTTCCTTTTTTTTATTCATTGTTATTAATTTGAACCTTTTAGTTTAAATCTTTTGAATTTATCCAAATTTCATTGTAACAGAAAATGAGAAAAAGGCATCATGTTCTAAGCTACTGTACGAGTTATGAATGATCCACAAACTATAAGTATTAATTATTGCCTTTATTTTTTATAGCTTGAGGGAGAGCTTGCCCAAAGACATGCCAAGCGCCGTCTTGAACGTGAAAGGGGCCGCAGAGAAGCAACTGCTGATATGTCTGAAGATCTATCAGAGGGAGAAAAAGGAGATGCCATAAGTGATATATCAGCCCATGGTGATAGTAACAAAGGCAGACTGCCTAGAATCAATTCTGCTGATGCAATGGAGGCATGGGCTAGTCAGCAGAAGGGCAAAAAGCTGTACATTGTGTTAATAAGGCATGGACTGAACTTTAGTTTTCCAGTGTTTAAATGTAATCACGAAGAGGACTCTGAGCTGTTTATTTGGCCTTGCAGTATTTAGTACAGTTTTTATGGACTTGTGCTTTCTGTATCGATAGACAGTTTGTTTTTATTGTCTATGCATCAGTTCAATAGCTGCTGAAAGGAAATTGCATGGGATATTAAACATGTCCTGATTATGATGTTACGATGCGCAGTATGATTTTTCCGGCATGCAAGTTGACCTTTTATTATCATTTTTAACAAATAATATCCATGCAGCCTTCATGGTCTCATACGAGGTGAAAATATGGAGCTTGGACGTGACTCTGATACTGGTGGTCAGGTAATATTGTTAATACGAGATTTTATTGTTGTAGTCCTGTGTGATCTTGCTGCCCTTTTTGGTCATATAATCTTTTTATGTTATGACTAGTAATCTTGGGTTTTTCTTTATTTTAGGTTAAGTATGTTGTGGAACTTGCAAGGGCTTTAGGCTCAATGCCAGGAGTCTATCGAGTTGATCTGCTTACTAGACAAGTATCAGCTCCAGACGTAGATTGGAGTTATGGTGAGCCCACAGAAATGCTGACACTTAGAAACTCAGAAGATTCTGAAGATGAGATGGGGGAGAGCAGTGGTGCCTATATTGTTCGGATACCCTTTGGACCAAAAGATAAATATATTCCTAAAGAGCTTTTATGGCCTCACATACCTGAATTTGTTGATGGCGCACTTAATCACATAATTCAGATGTCCAAAGTTCTGGGAGAGCAAATTTCTGGCGGGAAGCCAATCTGGCCTGTTGCAATTCATGGACATTATGCTGATGCTGGCGATTCTGCTGCTCTCCTATCTGGTGCATTAAATGTGCCAATGCTTTTCACTGGTCACTCCCTTGGCAGAGATAAGTTGGAACAGTTACTAAAACAAGGCCGGCTATCGAGGGATGAAATAAATTCTACATACAAGATAATGCGTAGGATAGAGGCTGAGGAGTTCTCCCTGGATTCTTCTGAGATAGTCATAACTAGTACTAGACAAGAGATAGATGAACAGTGGCGTTTATATGATGGTTTTGACCCAATACTGGAGCGTAAATTGAGAGCAAGAATCAAGCGCAATGTGAGCTGTTATGGCAGGTTCATGCCTCGCATGGCTGTGAGTATTAAGATGTCTTTTCCCCTTTTTTTTTATCAAATTAAAAAAAATTGATGATCTTGTAGAAGCTATAATTGCTTATGTAGCCAATGCAGTTGCTAAAACCTGAATAAGCTATGCTGCACTGTAGCTTGGCTTACTCTCAGCTGGTTGGGGTGTGTTTATTTAGTTCTTGCCCACTTGGTTAAACCTGGGCCATGTTTAAATAATACAAAAATTGAATAGAAAGAATGATATCTGGCCATATGAATGCTGGGCGTTAGATTTATTGCCGATTAAAAAGTGAGGTAATTGTTGACGTTAAGGTCCGATACTGCGTTCAGTTTTCTCAAAACTGTTCCAAGGAATTTATTTATTAGGAATCATAGGAGAATGTTTATCTAAATTTCATCAACGATAAAACCGGTTTCTCCTTTTACTTCATCAATTTAACTTTTGAGTTCTATGATGTGCAAGTTTATGTAATTAATAAATAAAATCTGATATCTACTCTGTTTGAGTTTTTTATTTTGCTGATCTGCTGTGCCTTTGTTTAACTCTGAACTATGGAAATGATATATCATATTTATTTTAAAGGAAATGCTGATCTGATTTGTTGATAGCATTTGCTGACTATTTTAAGTGGCTGAAGGAAATATTTAAATTTTCAATGAATTTTTTTTTCTCCAAGTAATAAAAGTGGTGTAAAGGGATTTTATTCTGTTCAGGTATGGGAGGGATGTTCAAAATGACAAGTCTAGAATTCTCCTACCTTTTCCTTTGTGCATGCACGTGTGTGTTTATTTGTACACCTTGATACAATACGAAACTCAGGGATCCAAAGTGATGTACCAGATTGAATTGGTGCAGCACCTTCTCTGTATACCACCCAATTCATGGCATGCTTGTTATGATTCTAGATATTGGTTCTGTTCTTATAAGTTTTTGCCGAAATCTTTCATTCTTTCTAGTTAATGGAGAGTATATGAACAACTTGTAGTACTTTGCAGATAATTCCTCCTGGAATGGAGTTCCATCACATTGTTCCCCAAGAAGGTGACATGGATGGTGAAACAGAAGGAAATGAAGACCATCCAACTTCTCCTGATCCACAAATCTGGGCTGAGGTTTTAATTTTTCCTTTTTCTTTTGCTACTTTGTACATCCTAGATGGATGGTTAACACATTTTGTTTTGCTTCTGCTTTAATGGAAAATGTTCTTCTGCGATAATGTGCATGAGGCCAGTGATATATATCCCATTGTTCATGTTGTTGTCAAGTTGATCTCAGTTTAATTCTTGCTATGCTGCAGATAATGCGCTTCTTTACGAATCCTCGTAAGCCAATGATTCTTGCCCTTGCTAGACCAGATCCCAAGAAGAACATCACAACTTTGGTTAAAGCATTTGGAGAATGTCGTCCATTGAGAGAGCTTGCTAACCTTGTATGTTATAAGTGAACTAATGAGACTTGTTTGGTGGAGACATAATCTTAAATATGCTAAGGATTTTCCTTTTCCTGTTTCTTTTCCTTCTTCTCTCTCTGTTCTTCATTTTACAGACACTAATTATGGGTAACCGAGATGGAATTGATGAAATGTCAAGCACAAATGCTTCTGTTCTTCTTTCAGTGCTTAAGCTTATTGACAAATATGATCTCTATGGGCAAGTTGCATATCCTAAACACCACAAGCAGTCCGATGTCCCTGACATTTATCGTTTAGCAGCAAAGACCAAGGTAAGTATGCCCTGCAGTGTGTATGTCAGATAAAACTAGCCCCTTTCCTTGTTGTTCCTTTTTACATTTATTTCCTGCATTCTGCATCTTCTCCTTCATACCTTTCATCATAACAAATTTTTCCCTCATGGTTATTATGTTCGAAGTTATTATGTTTGAAATGAGATCTGATCTATAAAAGGGAAATAATATAATCAATTAATCATATTCTAATGTTCAATTTTGTAAGTAATCACATAGAATATAATAGCTCCTTTTATATCTTTTTTGTTGCTCTTGTTTATTTTTTCTATTGTGGCATTTTTGATTTGAAGTAATTAGCTTGTTCAGCACAATGCTATTACTTGGTGCGTCAATTGACGCTAGACAAAAAAATTCATATGATAGTCCAATTGTAATACCACATATTCTTAAATATCTTAGAAGCAGACATGATGCTAAAACACTAAAGTAGGATTATGATCACTAACATACACCAAACGTAGCAGCTTGCAGATCAGCTCCACATATGTCATTGAGTGGTACAGTGTCAATTGTTGACAGGCATATATTGTTGCTAACCCGTGAAACTAGTCTAATTCAGCTGTTTCATCTAACTCTATATTTAAGTGCAGGAAAGGTTAGATGTTACTTCTATTTGCATATAGTTCATGTGTCCTGGATTCCTGGTGCAAATATTTGCAAAGCTGGTATTGCATCTTTGTTCTACATGTTTTATACAGGACATATACACAACTTAATCCATTGTTATCATTGCTAAGACTTCAGTTGTATTTTCCTCCAGTATGTGATTTGATATTACATAGTATATTTTCTCCACTTAATCTTTCGATTCCTACTTATCTATCAAAGATGCATCAATTTGAACTTTGTACTCAGTTATCACATTGTAATTGCTTATTTATGCAGGGTGTTTTCATCAATCCGGCTTTCATTGAGCCATTTGGGCTTACTTTGATTGAGGTGATCCCATTAGCACTCTGGAGGTTATCTTTATGATTAGTCTGTAGGCTCATGCTATTTCCACAGGCTAATTTAGTAGGACCACAGCCTATTAATTGCTCAAGAGTTGAAATAAACAAGAGTACCCTCCAACAAACAATTGCTTTGAAAAGTTGCAAATTGTCGAAGGAAGATAAAAAGAAACAGTAAACGGAGTTTGACCTATATGTCAAGGGTGATCCAGATACATCATATTTCTTTTATCTGTCATTTTGAATTTCCTGTCTAATCCTATTAATTGTGATAGAGATTTTATGTCTGCAAATTAAATTCCATTTTCTTTTTCCCTTCTTGATTCGACCAAAGGAAACAATTAAAAATCTCTGGTGTGCAAATTTTTGTTATTGTAATTTGCAATTAATGCCTTTCATCTGTGTTCAAGGGATTCAAGATGATCTCTTTAGATGAATTTAGAAACTTAATGTTTGCAATTGCTAATTTTGATTGCAAGGATGTGATGGAACATTGAAATATGCAATGCATAAGCCAATATTCTCTCCTTTTGGCCTCCTCTAATCCTAATTTTAACAAACTAACTAAGCTATGGCCCTAGTCCTAATATCTGTGGAAATAGCCTTAGCCTGTTTAATATTTATGACTGGAAGTGAACTGTTATTCTTTTGTTGGGCAGGCAGCAGCTCACGGTTTGCCCATTGTTGCCACCAAAAATGGAGGTCCAGTAGACATACATCGGGTATCTCATCAGAACATAATGCTTGGAACTATCATATGTGTGTGTGCGCATGCTTGTGGTCTGTGAAATCTTCTGGTATTGATTGGAGTTATTTTTCTTAGGTACTTGACAATGGGCTTCTTGTTGATCCTCACGATCAGAAGTCTATTGCTGATGCTCTTCTAAAGCTTGTTGCTGACAAGCACCTTTGGGCAAAATGCCGACAAAATGGGTTGAAAAATATTCACCTATTCTCATGGCCAGAGCATTGCAAAAGTTACCTATCACGAATAGCCAGTTGCAAACCAAGGCATCCACAGTGGCAAAAAGATAATGATGGAGCTGATACTTCAGATACAGATTCACCAGGTGATTCCTTGAGAGACATACATGATATATCTTTGAACTTGAAGTTCTCATTGGATGGAGAAAAGACTGGAGCCAGTGGAAATGATTCTCTAGAATTTGAAGGAGATGCTTCTGATAAAAAGAGTAAATTAGAGAATGCCGTTTTGTCATGGTCAAAGGGTGTTCTGAAGAACACCCAGAAGACTGGGTCCATCGAAAAAGGAGAACAAAACAACAGTTCTGGTAAGTTTCCAGCTTTGAGGAGGAGGAAACAGATTTTCGTCATTGCAGTAGATTTCGACAGCATTACTGGGCTTATAGAGGCAACAAAAAATGTTTTTGAGGCTGTTGAAAGAGAAAGGAATGAAGGTTCAATAGGGTTTGTATTGTCAACATCACTGACGATATCTGAGATAAACTCGTTCCTTCGCTCAGGGGGTTTTAGCCCTAGTGATTTTGATGCCTTTATATGCAATAGTGGTAGTGACCTCTATTACTCAACTCTTAATTCAGAGGATGATCCCTTTGTGGTTGACTTTTATTACCATTCACATATTGAGTACCGATGGGGAGGAGAAGGGCTGAGGAAGACCCTCGTTCGCTGGGCAACTTCAGTTACAGATAAAAAGGCTGAAAATGAGGAACAGATTGTTACATCAGCAGAAAAACTTTCAACCGACTATTGTTATGCTTTCAGAGTGCAAAAGCCAGGACTGGTAATTTTTCTTTTCCATCCTACTTGCAAGCACCATTCTGGTTGTTCTTTGCAAACCAAGGTTACTTTAATTGTCAAGACTTCATTGTCAGTTGTCTGATTTTGTTCACATGCACTAGCTTGTAATACAAGTGACATATCATCACAACTTCGCCTGTTAATTTCATCTGCTTGTCTTTTGAAGGTTCCCCCTGTTAAGGAACTCCGAAAGTTGCTAAGGATTCAGGCTCTCCGTTGTCATGCTATTTATTGCCAAAATGGGACCAGGATAAATGTTATTCCGGTGTTAGCTTCTCGCTCTCAAGCCCTAAGGTAGAGTTTTCTATGTAAATCAAGATACCTGATATTGACTTCCATTATCAACATTACATGTGGGATACACATGTAATTGTGGCTAAACTTGAGAGCCTTCATGGAGAATATATCTATTCTAATTTGGAAAAATCTGATGCATTGAAATTTCTTTATTGACGTGTGATTAAACTTTAACATGATGTTCCCTTACATTCAAATTTATGGATTTCAGGTATCTATATGTCCGTTGGGGTGTGGAATTGGCGAAAATGGTAGTTTTTGTTGGAGAATCCGGAGACACGGATTATGAAGGATTGCTTGGTGGGATACACAAGAGTGTGATAATGAAAGGAGTCTGCAGTAATGCAAGTGACCAACTCCATGCCAACAGAAACTATCCTCTTTCAGATGTTATAGCATTAGATAACTCCAATGTTGTTCAGACAGCTGAAGAATGCATGCCATCGGAAATCCGCAGTTCCTTGGAGCAATTAGGTTGTCTCAAGGGTTAGACTCTCATCACCATTAGCATTTTTTCTGGAGCGTGTCATCCATGTTGTTCGTGCTAGCATTCCATGTTGTTCGTGCAAGCATTCCCATTATGGATCCTTAAGAGGCTTTGCTTGTGAGTTTCGACTTTCTGTTCATTCCATGTAGAGTCAATCTTTTCTTGCTTTTATTGGCATATATGATGTATAATGGTCCATGAGTTCATCAACAAAACTTAATAAGTTATGCACTTCTATGCGGTGTCTCTATCAGACCACTGATGGCCAAGGTTAAATGTTATATCGTCCCAGAATGTTTTCAAATGATACTAATACATGAAAATAAGTCTTTTCTTCCGCTGTTTTTGTTCGACATTGACACTCTGTTAGGCTGAAGGCGGAGGAGGGGTGTATATATATATATATATATATATATATGAACTTTAAAAAGTGTTCCTGATCTGAACTCTATTTAGAATCCTTTTTTTTGGTTCTGAACGAAGAAACTTAGAAATACCATCAAATGTGAACAAAGAAAGAAAGGAAAACAGAACAGGAAGCAACTTTCATTGAAGTAAACCGTCATGTCCACTTGTCATTTCTACAACTTGTCTTGTGCTTTTTTCTTTGTTTTCTTGGATTCTTGTTTTTCAAAATATTCTTTAGAAAAATTCACCGGAGACATTATGATAATCGACCCTGTTAGAACTCCCCATGCTAGATGATCAGCTTTATATGCCATAACAGCATCATATGCAGATAAGCCCACAAACAGGTTAATGATACCAAAATCAATCTTAGGGCGCAGAGATATGTTATAGCAAAATGCGGACATAGATAAAAAGATGAGAGCAACCACCAAATGGATATTTAAAATAATTATTAGAGCATATATATTTAGCTTATTAAATATTAATAGTTTCCCTATAAATTACAAAAGCACACGGGCCTTGGTTGGGCCTTGAATGACTCCACTCATAAGAACCAATAGAGTATACGCAGGATAATGGGCCATATGCAGCCCATTTCTCTTTCCTTCCTGTGTGGTTTCCATTAATTTACGCACAAACTGTCCTACTTAATGAAATAAATTTGTTTGCTTTGAATTTATGTATCTTATACTGACCAGACAGAGGCCAGCTTAGGGTTGATTGACCTGACCTAACCGAATAAGTTAATTACCCCTTAGGGTAAAAAAAATGTTTGTTTGCGGTTAAAATGTGAAGTAACTTGAACTTGAAGGTTATCAAATTACTAAGTAATTACTACTAATAAATAATTACGGCTTTGAGTTCGGCCACCTATACTAAGATTGGTTGCGTGTTACATTTCTAAATCCAGAAAGGGTCACAGAGAAGTTGATTTGAAATAAATAAATAATAAACAAAAATTAAATTTTTTACTTTTTCCACTTCAGAAACTCAAATCCATTCCCATTTGAAAGTCAAAATTACTAATTGAATTAATTAAATTAATTAAGAATCAATTTTTAATGACTGTTTTTGTGCATTATGGTTTTGTTTTCTATTTAATTTTTTATTTATCAGTCATTCGCATTTAAAAATCACTAAAGAAATTATTAACTTGTAGTTATTTTTATATTATTGAAAATATTAAAATAAGAAACCATCATTAATATATTTTAGCTGATTTTAGGAAAATTATATTATTAGCTAGTATTTATAATCCAAAAAATATAATTTTCTTTATTTGATTAAGTAAGTATCTTACGGTATAAGAAATCGAAATTTAAAAACCAAAACGTCTCTGTCGTTTTTAGGAAAATTGCAAATGTAAAGAAAAAAATATAATTGAAGTGAATTACACCCTACATGATATATATTTGTCAATATTGGGCAATGTTGGAAAGTCTTAAAGATAAATTACAAACAAAAGTTATTATTGGTATTGGTAGGAGAGAATTTCTCTAACGTAACAATTTTAGCTCTTTGAGTAACTAACGATCAAACGAAGCTTCCATCCCTTTCCTTATTAAATTCCATTTTCAACTGTATTTAATAAATATTTAATAAAAAATATATAATGAAAATAATATCAACGTTGTATACCAATGTATAGATTAATTAATTTTTTTATAGTATAATGGCTTACTGGACGGTAGCTCCACTGCTATTAGTGCACATGCTTTGGTTATACACTATTTCTGTAGGTAACCTAACAACGTGTACAATTGTTACTGCATGCAAACGCCAAACCAACCTCATTGATTGAGTGATAGATAGACATAGACTGACGACTCTCTTTAAATGCTGCGGTTAGTTGGTGTATCCTCCACACCACCACTCAATTAATAATCCAAATACATGAACAATCCAACCCAAAAATTCCTAAAACGACAACTTTCTATATAGACCATTCAAAGATTGTGCGGTTAATAATCGTTATGGGTGCTGATCATGCGGTAGTTTTCAAGAGAAAATCCAAGAAAATGGATCATCATCATCATGTTCAATCAGAGAAAGTCGATCTTGATGGGGAAATTCATGATCAGACCACCCAAATAAGCAAAGGGAACTATAAACGGTATTCTTTAGTGTCGTTCTGGGAGCTACCGGAGTATATGAAGGATAACGAGTTTATACTGAGTTATTACAGAGCTAATTGGCCTCTAAAAGAAGCTCTCTTTAGTATCTTTCGTTGGCATAATGAAACCCTTAATGTCTGGACGTGAGTGAAATTTTCTTTTTTTCTTTAATTTCTGTTGTTTAATTATTATTTTAAATCTTATGATTGTCTGATTTTTTTAAAAAAAAATAATAATTATTTGCAGGCATCTATTTGGATTTTTACTGTTTCTGGGGTTAACTGTGGCCAATATAATGCAAGTTCCTGAGGTAGCAGATCTTCTCGGCCTGTTTACGAGGTCTGTTTCAATATTTAATTTAAAGAAATCAGTGACCATTTTTTTTTTTTTTTTTGAAAATGGAATTTGGTATTTTTCTTGGTTATATGTAATTGTGAAATTTAGTATATTTTAGAAATTAAAATCCTGAATTAGACCTTTATATTTGTTTTAGGTCAATCCTTACAAGTGGAGAGACAAATACTTCCTGTAATTCGAAGGATTTCCAGTTGGTAGGTCACCTAATTTTTCATTAATTATATTAATAATTTCAATAAAATCAACACTGGGCAATTAATTTGCAGGGCTCTACAAAACTTCTTGATTCAACGCATATGAACACTATAAAAACAGAAATTACATCTCTGGCCGGAACTTCGGCGGCCCGGTGGCCATTCTACGTATTTTTAGGAGGTTCAATGTTCTGTCTCCTCTCAAGTAGCATTTGCCACCTCTTTTCTTGCCATTCACATAACCTAAACATTTTCTTGTTACGTATAGATTATGTCGGAATCACTATAATGATTATTACCTCATTTTTCCCTCCAATTTATTACATCTTCCAATGTGAAACACATTGGCAATACGTATACCTTATTGGCATAACGGCAATGGGAATGTTCACAATTGTAACACTCCTTTCTCCGGCGTTATCTTCCGGAAAATTTCGCTCTTTTCGAGCTCTTTTGTTTTCTTCAATGGGATTTTTTGGAATCATTCCTGCAATCCATGCTACAATTGTGAATTGGTCAAATCCCAAGCGTAATACAATCTTAGCTTCTGAATCATCTATGGCATTATTTTATTTGACCGGTACCGGTTTTTATGTTAGCCGAATTCCGGAGAGGTTGAAGCCTGGATGGTTTGATCTTGCAGGGCACAGCCATCAAATTTTTCATGCATTTGTTGTATTTGGAGCATTAGCTCATTATGCTGCTACACTTCTATTTTTGGAGTATCGTGACCGTGTAGGTTGTTAGCTTATTAATTGTAGTAAAATCTAGTTATGTACTGTAGGATTTGTATGTATTATAGGAATATTTCAATGATTTTTTTTTTCTTTTTTCATTTATCAGAAAGCTCAAGCCGAAATAATAGTACAAACTACACGATAGTAGTAGGCTGCATTTTAACTCATCAAATCGATCAAATTGAACCAATATTTTCAATTTTGTTTTCTAACTAAATCAATTCTTTTAAAAAGTTAAAAATTGTGATTTGTACTTTTGGATCCAATTTGATTTTCTACTGTTTCGGTTTTATAAATTAAATAAATATTCTGTTGAGGGCCACTTTATAAATTAAATGGAAAGTGGTCAAAGCCCATGCATGGCCCACCATCTTGATGAGGCCCATGTTCTCTATCTGCGATCACGGCGCACTCTTCTATCATCTCTTATTGACCAAATTAGTAAAAGTTGTTATAATGGACAAAATAGTAATTTAAAATATCTCACTAAATTTTTATATAAAAATCAAGTGTGGAAATAAAATCCCTAAAAAAAAAAATAAGAGTGACAAGTAAAATGTTTGTTACATTTATAACTGCCTAACAAAAAGAAATCGAAGGAGTTGCGTTGTGCTTCCCGTTCACGCAATGCCCCTATTTATGAGACCACACGTGTCAAGTCTTTCTGCCTAATTAAGAGAAGGGACAATATGCATTCCTAAAAGAGAGGATTACTTACCTACTCTAATATATTCACATATAAGTGTCACAATTGCACTTTTCGTCAAAAAAAAATATTTAATTTATACTAAATTATTAAATAAATTTACTATATTACCCTTATTTAATAAAGAGATAATTTTTAATCTATGAACATAATTAATTAAAATAAATTGCATTTAAAGGTAAATAATGAAATTTTAGTATGATGACGTGGCCTATTAAAAAAAAGGACAAATTGCATGTTGATAAAATACTTGTGATACATGTAAAAATTTAAATTAATTAGGGTTTTTTTATAATATTAGTTATTTTAGTAGCTGTAATAGTTGTAGTTATTTTACTAATTGTTAGCAGTCAACTATTAGTTTTGAGCTAGTAGGTGTTTTGTAGCCGTTTAAATTAGAAATGTTGGATAAAAATAATTGTTTAACATAAAATGAGAAAAAAAAAAAAGAAATTAGTTGTTTAATTAGTTGAATTTGAAAAAAAAAAATAATGGGTATAATCGTAAAAAAATAATAATTAAAAGTTCAACATTAAAAATTAAATGTTAGAGTATTTAATGTTTTATAAAAAATTCATGCGAGCTTTGAAAGATATTATAAAAATTGTGTCATTGAACACTGCAATTAACAATTAATAGAAAAGTTAAAATATTAAAAATTAGTTCAAAAATTATTACTGAACAAGACCTTAGTATTAACCCTCAGGTTTTATATTGACATTATATTATTTATAATTTATCTATTTATTTATAACATATATAAATATAGAAATAAGAGAAAATAATTGAATTTTTTAATATGTTTTCAGTGAAATTTGACATCTCCTAGAATATTATTATCATGGGCCAATTAAAAAATTTTGATTGCAAATCCCAAAATATCCTTTTTATGATGAAAATAAAAATATTTTAATTGAAAATTTTAATCCATCTTTAGTCATGACCAATTAAAATATTTTAATTAAAAACAATTAAGGCATAGCTCATTAAAAGACTTTAATAAAAAAATATATAAATAACAAATAATATCAATTATGATAATAATAATTAGATGTTACATAAGATTCGCAAAACACAAATTAGCTATTGTATTAATAAAGTATTAATATAAATTATTCATTGTATTTATCTAAATTTTTAAATGAAACTCTAATTAACATTAGAAAGGTGTATATAATATAAGAGGAAAATTATAATAAATAGTTAATGTCATATATAAAAATAAATAATTATAAATAATAAGTATATATATATATATATATTAAATATAAAATGATGCTTTTGATTTATATAAAATAAATTAATTTGATATATATATATATCAAGAGCTATTATCTAGATTCATATTAATAAAATTAAATAGATAGCATTAACAATAAAGATAAATAATTAAAAAATAATCATACCTTCAATAACTCCAATATCTTCAAAAAAATTATAAATTTAATATGATTCCGAAATTGGATTGAAAAATCCTAATTAAGCTAAAAATATTAAGGTTGCATAAACCTAATTAAATTAAAATATTTATTTAATAATTTTGCATATATATAATATAGGATATTAAGCCTACAAAGCTTTAAATTTGTATATGTAAAACATAATAGAGTTCCCAGATCAATTAGACAAAAAATAAATGCAATTTTTTCAAATTTCACTAAATATTAAAAATTGAAATTCATCGAACCAATTAAAATTTTATGGGTAATTAAATTTTTATTATATTAAAAAAAAAGAAATTGATCACTAATTTATGATTACTATTCAATTTAAAGGGTCCTAATTGGTAGACTAATTAATAAATAAATACCAAATATTAAATAACTATTTCAAGATGTGTAACGCTCAGTAAAAAATTAATATTGATTCTATATTTAAAGACTCGAGATTTTTACTCTCAGAGAAAGGTTATTATATATAGTCACCAACAAAAAAAATATATAATTACAATTATCTATTCTCTAATTTGATCTGATTCTCAATTTTTTACTTTCACTTCTATCACTGATTAAGAAGCTTAAATATTAATATAATAATTATTTTATTTATTAACTAATATAATTCAGATTTAAACAGGAAACAGTTTAGATTTTAGATTTAAGATTCTTAATTTAGTTTAATTAATAGTAATTCTATTTAAGCAAACCAATATAACCAATGAAATTAAAAATTATAATAATATTTTATTTTTCAATTCCAATATTCTCCTCTTCATTCTTTTTTTTATATATATATATATATATATAACTCTTTATTATTATTATTATTATTATTAAAAAGACAAAAAAATATTCAGTATCTTTATTTTAACCGTTATCAGATTTGTTGGATATATATATACTCAGGCACAGATAAATATTTTCTGATTTACCTAAGTGGATATAGAAAACCAACTTTCCTCTGAAATTACGCTTCTACTCGTAGAATCTCAATAGTCCCTCCCTCTCCCTCTCCCATTCTATACGTCTGTGATAACCAAAAGTTATGAGTCCCAATGCATTTTTCTATTTTCCTTCTGGTCTTTCGTTCCATTTCAGTTGTTAGACTTGTATTTCCAATACAACTCTCGTATCATACACGCTTATACCGACCTTTTTGCCTGTGTTTTGAAAGATCAAAGACTAACCTTAAGCTGTATCAATGGCTGCAGAATCTTCTCACATCCATGTACTAGTTCTCACAATTATATGTTTCTATTTGGTTTGTTCCATGAAAAATAACAATATTATAAACTATAACAATATCTCCAACTTCTTGTCTTCTCTTTTTCTACCTTTTATTTCCATTGACAAAACCCAACAAGCATTTCCTTCATCAAATCCAATTCTACCTCTTAACGATACTGTAATTACTGCAAACCTAATTATTGTTCATGATTTTAATCAGTTACCGAACGTAATGGGTTTAACATTTTTTTTGGTTCAGAAGACGCCACTACATGTTGTCAAGAAGAAGGGAAGTTTGGAGAAGATTGAAGATGGTTTGGCTAGAGCAAGAGCAGCAATCCGTCAAGCGGTTGAAAAACGAAACTACTCGTCGTTTAAGGAGGAGAGTTACATTCCAAGAGGAGTCATTTACAGAAACTCTTACGCTTTTCATCAGTTAAGTTTTGATATATAATTTAGCGTTTCTTTTCTATTGTGGTGTTTGTGTTGTGTTTAACTTTAAGCTGTCTTAGGGATTATTTGTTCTACTCAGTACCGTTTAGTTACCTTCTTTAATTAATTACGGCAAATTGAAGCATATGAACTTCTATGAAATGAATTTAAGTTCGTTTAATCAAACGGTCCCAAATTTTTTTCTCATTTCCTCTTTTTTGAGAAGTAAATAATACGTTAAATTTCAAAGAAAAAAGTTAATATGGATTATTTAATTTTTATAGCTATTAATATAAGGGTATTTTTACGAAAAAAACAAAAATTATAGGTTTGATTCAATATAGAAAGTCAGGTCCTTTGTTTAGCATTTCCCTAGTGTTTATGTCTTTGGTTTATGCAGGAGCCATATAGAGATGGAGAAAAGATTGAAGGTGTGGGTTTACAAGGAAGGGGAGCCACCACTGTTTCACGGAGGGCCAACGCATGAAATCTATGGCATCGAAGGCCAATTCATTCATGAGATGGAGAATGGTAAGAACCGCTTCGTTGCTCGCCATCCTGATGAGGCACACACATTCTTAATTCCGATCAGCATCACCAATATCATCTCCTACGTTTATACTCCTCTTGTCACCTACTCTCGCGACCAGCTTCAACGGTTGGCTGTTGATTACATTCGCATTATAGCAGATAAATACCCTTACTGGAATAGAAGCAATGGAGGCGACCATTTCTTTGTCTCTTGTCATGATTGGGTATGTCAAATTCTTCCTTTAATTTACTATATTAGATTATAGATTAACCGGAACGGATACCTCAGTCACAAAAAGCAGCTGGAGGTCAGAGGGATCCTCTAGTTCGTGGATTCCGGGTATAAGAGTGAATAAGTGATCGGAGAATATTTGGGTTACGTGTGCATGAAGCATCCCACGTTAATATATTAGATTATAGATTAGTATATGATATATATATATATATATATATATATGTTAATAACTTGATTTTGAAAATCTCAGGCACCGGACATCTCAACAAAAAATCCAGAACTATTTAAGAATTTCATTAGAGTACTGTGTAACGCCAACACATCTGAAAGTTTCCAACCTCATAGAGATGCTTCTGTACCAGAAATCAGACTTCCTAGAGGGAAGCTAGTTCTTCCTCATAAAGGCCTTTCTCCAAGTAATCGTACAATCCTTGCCTTCTTCGCCGGCGGCAGCCATGGTTATATTAGACAGGTTATGTTAGAATATTGGAAAGACAAAGACGATGAAATTCAAATTCATGGGTACCTTGACAAGAAGAAAACTGATTACTATAAACTGATGGGTCAAAGTAAGTTTTGTCTATGTCCAAGTGGATATGAAGTTGCAAGTCCTAGAGTGGTTGCAGCAATTCAACTTGGATGCGTTCCTGTTATTATCTCTGAAAACTATTCGTTACCGTTTAGTGATGTTCTTGATTGGAGCAAATTTTCTGTCCATATTCCTTCAAAAAGAATACCTGAAATTAAAGAAATCTTGAAGAAGATTTCAGAAAGAAAATATCTTGTGCTGCAAAAAAGAGTAATGCAAGTTCAGAGGCATTTTATGGTCAACAAGCCAATTAAACCATATGATATGATTCACATGCTTCTTCATTCTGTATGGTTAAGGCGACTTAATTTGAGACTTTCAAATTAATTTTTATTTTTTATTAATTAGATTAGTTGGTATTTGAATTTTTAATATTATATTATATTTTTTTTCTTTTGTTAATATCATATGAAAGTTATTTTTTGAGTAAATTGTATAGCAAATTATGTTGATGGGCTATTGGGCTGGGCTATTGGGCTATTGGGCTATTGAGTAAATATATTAAAAATATAATAATTAGATCTTTCTAAAAATTTTTAATTTTTTATTTTACTAGAGTTTACTATGCTGCTCCAAATATAAATGTATTAATAAATGAAAATAATAGGAAATTATTGTTAATTATATTAATTTTATTTCACGTGATAAAAACGTACAATTTTTTTTTATTTCCATAAAATATTTATTTTTTAATTAAATATTAATTTCATCCTGCTGTCATATTTTATCTTTTGCTTTGTTTTGTAATGTATAATAACGTTCAATTTTGTTTATTATTGCCACGTAATGCTCTATGATTGGTTTTGTCATGTTGTTAATTACTTTATTATATTTTAATCATTCACCGACGATTTGCTTAATTCATTAATGAAGTTATTAATGCTAATCAATTATCAATAATTGCAGCTTCCTTTGTCCCATTTGAATATCATAATTTTAATCTAATTAAAAAATAATTAAACAATTTCAATTTTTTAAAAAATAATAATAATTGTAGTTATCTCCATCATTTTTTTCATTAATTCTTTAAAAAATATATATTCAATTTTAAGCTTATCCGATTAATTTTTATAAAATTTTAAATGAAATGGTAATTTCGATTTAAACAGACTAATTCGATAAATTGAATTTCAGCTATTGATTAATTTTGTTATATTATGATATTGACATTGAACACACTATTTTTTTAACCTAAGTTTTAACTAAAATGAATCAAACGTCAAATATATAACTATATTGGTAAGATTTCAACATCAAAATCACTTTCATAAATAAAATATTTTATATTTATTTCCAATCTTCATATATTTTTATTATTAAATTTTTATTTTTTTTAATTTGAAATAAAATACTATTTATCAGAAATGCATATAACTTTAGGATTATTTTATTATTAAAGGTTTATGATAATGTTTTCACTTCATAGTGATTAGTATTTGTTGGTGCTCATCATAAAAGTATCATATGTGTGAGAAAGAACAAAGTTTGTGCTTTGTGGGCCAAGGTTTGGCCCAGGATTGGCTGTGGCCTTTCTTAGAGAACTATCATTATTTATTTATTTTTAATTGAAAAAAAAAAAAGGAGGCTTGAATTTATAATGCGGACGCAGTGTATCTGAAGGCGGCTTGAATTTTCCATTTCAAGCAAGGAGGCCTGTGGATTTTTTTTTTTTTTTTTTTTTTAATATTCTATGTGCATCTCTAGCAGCCCAGACAGGCTAATATTTAAAAAAAAAGAAAAAAAATCATTTTTGACGCAATTTATGCGTTGGCTCATTTCATTTTTGACGTCATAAGTAAATACTATCTAGTTTTGAATCTTCAAATCTTTCATGTAAAGTTGACTTAAACTGGAGTCTACCACTATGGCTCCATGTGCAAGTCCCGATGGATAGTAAATTTCTGGATGTTTGGTATGCGAAACATTAATTTCCGAGCATCGAATTTATTAAACCCCAACCCAAAAATACACGCGAAAGGAATGTAAAACTAAAACCTTGAACAGCATCCACCGCAACTTGGCTCTCTTCTCTACATCGCCATAATTGAAGTATCAGAAACTCGCCTTTGGACCCAGCTGGCCAACTCCCAAATCAAACAACAACATCACAGTTCTCAAGTGTTCAACTTATGCCAAAAACAAAAACCCTATATATATATACACTCACCCACCTTTTCTTTTTTCTTGTTATTTCCCTTTCCGTCTTCTTTTTCCTTTCTTGTTAAATTTTGCCTCATATATATACATAAGCATCCGTATATCCAATTCTTCTGATAGTGTAGGCCTGTGTGTATTTATGTAAAGCTATATCTTTTACAAATCCATGGCAAAAAAGTCCTCTCGCATCCATCTTCCTCTACTTTATACTCTTCTTGTCTACTTTTTCATTTTTCTTCTTTACTACTTTTGTTTCTTGAACCAGAAAAAGATCGGTGTCTCCGATTTTTCATCCTCTCTTTATAGTTTTCCTTCTTCCACAACTGCTAATAATAGTTATGACGATATTATCAATAATACAGCCATTAAAACTAAGCATGAATGGCTCGAGTTTTCTTCTACCCCAGCCAGTAATACTTCTGTTGATGATAGTTCTTTTGTAACAGTTTTGGCTCTTACTTCTTCAGAAAATCCATCATCTTCACTGCGAAACAGCGATAATTATACTGATGCTGTTAATCCTATCTCTGCAGTTACTGAGCCAACTGAAGTAAGCCTTACCGGTGATTTTTACTAACGATTGAATATATTTTCAAGAATTGTTTGATGTATTATTAAAGAAAATCATATGCAGTATTGATCTGAATGAGTTTTGTTGGCAGCAGCAGCAGAAGAAGAAGAAGAAGGGAAGTTTGGAGAGAGTAGAAAATGGTTTGGCTAAAGTAAGAGCATCCATTCGTGAAGCAATTGAAACGCAAAACTTCTCGTCGTGTAAGGAGGAGACATATATTCCAAGAGGAATTCTCTACAGAAATCCCTATGCTTTTCACCAGTTAAGTGTTCTTATGCATATATTCCTTTCTTATTATCATTACGGTGCTCCTTTTTTTCTTTTTATCCTTTTTCTAAATTTCTCGGTGATATCATTTTCCATTTTGGCTCCTTTGTCCATTTCTTCTTTTTCTAACTTAGCTTTAAAGATACGGATAAAATTAAAAATTTTTAAACTTTATTAAATTAATATTCTAATTACTAAAAATAAATAAAAGAGTGAAAATATAAATAAAAACTTTTGCGCGGCTCTAAAGAGATCATAGAGACTTTAGAAGCGCACTTCCATAACGCCAATTCTATCTGAGTGCGCCATTGTTAAACGGCATCGCTTGGCGTGCCCCAAGCTCTTCATTAATTGTTTCCACGTCATGGTCAATTTGTTGATTATGTGGTCCGCCATATTCTGTTTGATGCCTACTTCCTTTTCGGTTCTCAGCTAAATTGTCAATTCAAAATCTCACATAAGCAATATTAATTCAATAGGGATAAGATCAACCTTCAAATCAATATTTAATAATTTTTAAATATTTGCATCCACAAATAAGTAACGCTTGTAATTTTTCATGAATTATTTTGTGCAGAAGTCACATTGAGATGGAGAAAAGATTGAAGATATGGGTTTACAAGGAAGGGGAACAGCCACTGGTGCATGATGGGCCAGTGAATGATATCTACGGCATCGAAGGGCAGTTCATTGATGAGATGGAGAGCGGGAAGAGCCACTATATGGCTCGACATCCTGATGAAGCACAGTTATTTTTTCTCCCTATTAGCATCGCCAAAATCATACACTTTGTATATAGGCCTCTTGTCACCTATTCTCGTGCTGAACTACAGCGGTTGGTCGAAGATTATATTGGAGTTATAGCTCGTAAATACCCTTACTGGAATAGAACCAATGGAGCTGACCATTTCTTAGTATCTTGCCATGATTGGGTATGTCAATTCTCTCTTTTATAACCTTTTGGGATAGTGAGCCAAAGTATCAATCTTGTAACCTTTTGTTCCTAAATAACAAGTTCATTGTTCGTTTCCTATTGTATCAATACTGTAAATAATTAAACACTAATGTCTTTAATTTTGAAATTTCAGGCACCACAAATTTCACTTGCCAACCCTAATCTCTTCAAGAACTTCATTAGGGTCCTTTGTAATGCCAATACATCAGAAAGATTCGAACCACAAAGAGATGTCTCTATTCCAGAAACAAAAATTCCTGTAGGCAAGCTTGATCCTACTGCTTATCAAGGTATACCTCCAAGTAAACGCACAATACTTGCCTTCTTTGCAGGTGGTGCCCATGGTTACATTAGGAAAGTTTTATTAAAGCATTGGAAAGAAAAAGACAATGAGGTTCAAGTCTATGAATACCTCAAAAATAGAAAAGATTACTTCAAAATAATGGGTCAAAGCAAATTTTGCCTATGTCCAAGTGGATATGAAGTAGCAAGTCCTAGATTGGTAGAAGCAATTCAATTGGGATGTGTTCCTGTGATAATTTCTGATAACTATACGTTGCCGTTTAATGATGTTCTTGATTGGAGTAAATTTTCAATACATATTCCATCAGAGAAGATACCTGAAATAAAAACAATTTTAAAAGGAGTTTCTAATCGACAGTATCTTCGTATGCTACAGAGAGTGATACGAGTTGAAAGACATTTTGTATTGCATAGACCTGCTCAGCCATATGACATGATCCATATGGTGTTACACTCTATTTGGTTAAGGAGGCTCAATTTGAGGCTTCCATATTGATTTTTTTTTTTTTTCTGTTAAACCTCATTCAATTTTTTATTTTTGTCTATATCACAGTCATTGACGGATATAAGATTGTTTTTTCTTTTTAGATGTGTAAACTATAATCTTTTTTTTAATAAAGAATAGTGCATACAGAAATAACAAATTAAATACGTGATTGTGCATGAAAAGAAGATAGTATATAGTAATTAAAAATTTTACTTTAAATAATATTTTAGCCCTAAAATTTTGTTATGAATGAAGCTTTTTTTTTAACCTCTAAACAATTGAAAAGCCAGAAATTAATATTAAATATTATTTACTTTTTAATATGATTGATTAAAAAATGTTTACCATTTTCTTTTCAGACAAATACGTATTTTTTACTTTAAAAAGCCTAAATTGTAGCGCAATAAGACGTCATGTAATTTGTAAAGCACATATGGGAGTTGCATGATAAATTTGTTTAATAAAATTAATTGAGTTTTGACAATCATTAATTATTTTATTAATATTTAATTGATAGATGTTTGAATAATTTTTTATAAAATAATAAAAATAAATTAATTTTTCATAAAATTTTATTTTCAATTTTTAAATTTTATATCATTAAATACTATAAAAATTAATATTTAATTAAAATATTAAAGTATTAAAAAATTTATTTAAAAAGTTATTATATAATAGGTTTTTTCTGTGGAGCGCAGTTAAAAAATTATAAAACATAGGCCTAAAATAATTGGATTTGGGTTGGAATATTCCAAAGTTACAGTCGCAGGCAGGATTTTGTTACCGTAACCATGTAAAACAAAGGACCCGACCCGAATACATGCCCTAAACCCTCCTTTCGCAGACAGAGTCACTCTCTGTACGTTCAGGTTTCAGAATCAAAAGTGAAGAAAAGAATCTAACGATTTACTTACTCTCTCACTCTCTGAGTTTTCGTACACATTGACGATGGACTGGCAAAGCAGAGAGAAGTCTTCGATGGACCGTCACGCACAGCAACCTTCTTCCTCTATTCCTGCTACTGAAAACACTGTGTGGGCTGACGCCACTCCCCTCCTCGAAGCCGCTTGTCGAGGTCAATTGCTTTATTGTATTTCCTATTTTTTTAATCTTCAGTTATCTTATTGTTTTTTTCCTGGAAAAAAGGAAAAAAATTTTAAGGCCAAATAAAGAGTGAGGTGATTAGATTTTCTTTCATTTTGTTAGTAGGTGAATTGTGGATGTTGTGAAGCTGTGAGCTTGATTAAATAAATAACGACGGTGTCTGCTTTGAACTGTAATTTTACTTGTTGGGTTTTGTTAAAGTTGGTTCTTTTAATTGTTTGGTAGTAAATATGAGATTGATAATTGTGTTGAAAGCCACTTTTCTTTAGTTTAGGTGCTACATTATGGTGATGCTCGTGTTTTCAATTAGTTGGCTTTTGTGTTGATTTGAAAATTTTTCCTTCTATTTAGCTCTATGATTTTGTGTTTGTATTGCATGCTTTAGAAACATCAATATGTATGCGGTTAATTGCTATTTAATTACTACCAATGTAGTTTTCTGGTTGGTCTTTTCAATGTATGTATTAATGATTTGTTGTTGGGAATTCGCCTTCTTTTGTGTAATGTTTGGTTTCAGAACTTCGAGATGGAGAACTCGTTCATGGAGAGAATTTTAATCTTTTTGCTGCCATGTCTGCTTTAGAGGTATGTATAAATATCAAAAACCCCATCGATAACTAATTTATTACTGAGGTGTGAGAACCCCGTAGTAATAGACTAGTATGATTATGAAAGGAAGTGGTTTCACATGCGGCTGCTTATTTACATTTGGCAAAGAATGTTTCATTTTCTTTTTTCTACTTTTTGGAGATTTTCAATACTCAAAATTCTTACGTATGAAAAACCAATCTTGGGAACTCAATTCTCCGCTGTTCCTTCCCCCTCCGTGATCCAACTTTCTAAATGGCTTGCAAGAAAATTATATTTATCTGAATATGTGATTATTTAAATGTTGTTAATGCTTTTGTTTTTCGTCTAGCATATGCCTTCTTGCATTGGGCTTTGCTCTCATGAGAGTTTGTTGCCTTTCACTTTATCCATTAAATTAGCAGACTTAGTTTTGCTATCTGTATGCTTATTTTTTTTCCTTTTAATGTGCAATGAGTTATGATCTTTGGATTATGTCTTAGTGTTTATTACTTTTGTTAGATAATGGACCCAAAGATGGATTCAGGTATCGTAAGTAGATATTGTTCTATTGATGAAGCAATTGAAGATGGCGCGGCTCCTATTCCTATTAGCTTTGATAGAACCACTGATGTCGAGTGCACCATTGATATCTTGGACCATCTTCTGGCATGTGAGGTATTGTAGTATGTTTTTGGACATAAAGTTTATCTTATGATATGGATGCTTGTACCTTAAACAGAATTTTCTTTTTGTGCAAATCATAGTAGCACATCAGTGTATCCATTAGAATTTTGGTGTTATCATACCGGGAAGTAAAAGTTATATGTAGCTAAAAAAGAAGAATGAGTGATGACATTCCTCATCACCAAATTTGGAAGTTGCATCAATGCCATCTGGCTATTTTTTATTAGTCTCAGAAACCCTGTTTGTAAATCTTTTTGTATTCTTAATATTCCCTATTATGTACTTCCAAAATATTTATTATCCTTTTTCTTCGTTGACACATAAATGTTGTGAAATGTGAAATGACAACACCTCTTATTTGTAGTCTAAGTATTTTCACTCAAGAACTTTCTAAATATACAATTTAGAACTTTTTTTTTTTTTTAAATAAAGGGAAGGTAGAAGAAAATGCTAGATTCATGTTCTATGCTAGTAACATATACATATTTGTATGCAAGCACACATTTGCACGTGTTATGTCTTCTCTTTTTCCATTTTCAATGGTTGTTCGCTTTTCAAGTGTCCTTCCTTTCTGGGTATGCAAATTAGAAATGCCTAATAAAAGAATGGAATTTTATTTGAAAAATATCCTACATGTAATCCTACCAACGAAGAATGAACTGAGTACTTCTAAACAAGAGTCTTATATGGCAGGCAACATGGCACAAGGGTCACTCTTTGGCACAAACAGTCTTTTCTTGCATTTACCTTTTGAGGCCTGAAAGGACAGCATCTCATGCCTTATTGGATTCTTATTGCAAAGTCATTCGTGCGACGTGCAAAGCAGTTGTTTCAGCTGTATCAGACGCACGCACACATGAAGTAAAGTATTCCAACAACTCTTTTGGCATCTTTCTTTTTTTTTTTCCCTATAATTTTTTTTTGGCAATAAATTTATGGTTTCAGTTTTGCCTTTTATCTTCATGTGACTGATATCTTAATGTGGAACTTCATGCAAACCTCAAAGGCAAAAAGATGTTTGACTGTATGAAATTTTGTTTCTCATTAATATTCTGATGATAGCATGCTTGTAAAAAATTCACCATTAATTTTATTTGTGTGGTTGGCAGGAAGAGGATCTTTTTACAATGGCTTACGGTCTTCCTCTTAACGCTCATGGAGATGATAAGTGCTTATCCTTGTTAAATGCTGTTGAAGAAAATATTTGTCGCCAATTGCGTGCTTGTAAAGCTCCGTCATCTAAAAAAAAAGTATTAGAGGGTACTTATCTCAATATGCTCAAATTTAATTGAAACATGATAATCAAGATTCATAAATGACTATATTGCTATTTGATGTTAATTTTGTTAATAGATAATATTAGTCCATTTGTTAGTGTCAGTAGTTGATGCCTTTTTCACGGTCTGGTGATAATTAATGTTACAAAATGTACTCTCCTTTGATTAAATGTTGTAATCTTGTTGAAACAGATATAGAATCCTTGCAAGCTAATCTCGATCTGGAGGAAGGCTATTGCACAGCATTGCTGTGCCGCATACGCTTTCGTAAGGTCTTATCCTGTGTTTACTCTTAAGTGCTCTGGATGATATGCTTTTGCACAGTAGCTGAATTTCTTTACACTAATTTCTTTTTCCAATATTACAACTATAATATTGGTTAGCTTGGCATATAGCCATATATGAGTTTTAAGCCCTTTATCAATGAAAAAAATCATCATGAGATGAAGATTCAAAATACTTATTTGATTTATAATTGAAGAAAGTATGAAATGCTAAAAGACAGTTCATTTGAAAATATTATCCTTCATTCTTCTAATTGTTTATTCTTTTATAATACTTTGATCTCTTAAATCTTTTACTTGTATTGAGGAAGCCATTTTCTTCTTTTTATTTAGAATTCGAAGTGCATTAAATAGTTCTTTTAACTATTGCATATGATGCCTTTTATTTGTCTTTTTCACTTTTTTCCTTCTGTTTGTAAGACATCAGTAATTGATATTGATGATGGTATGGCTATTATGTCACTGTTTAAATTGCCCTGTAACTGTTATGTTTGTTTTGTATTTTGCATTTACATTTACCTATTATGCTTGATTGTTGTTGAAGTTTATTTGGTTTTTCTAACATTTATTTTTCTAATTGCATTTTAACCATATTTTCATTTGCTTTCAGCATTTTTTTCATGTTCTCACCTGTATGAGGCGACCACAAGGTAGAGGCATGGAGTTGGCTAAAAAACATATAGCTGCCTGCTTATCAGAGCTACAATCCATTTACAATTCAGCAGTATTCCTTCAGTCAGATGTTCATGGAAATTGTGAAAATGGTATAGAAGATAGATCAACTGCTTCTGGTCGTCAACCAATAGGGTTTGATGCTAGTTTAAACAGTAGAATTTCGGCCCCCACTCCACCACGCTCCATTAAACTTCTTAGTTGGAGAAAGGTGACAACTTTGGAATTAGTACTGATGTATCTATTTGTGTATTATTTTGTTGAAGTATTTTGTCTTTGTCTTCCAGGCAATTGAGTACTTTCAAAAACTTCTTCACGATCTAGATTTTATATGTTCCTTCTCGTTGGACCCATCTTTGGAAGTTCTTTTGCGCTTTTTGGTTCAATTTCAAAAGTCTCAACCTGATTTAGTTGCAAGAGCACATCTCCAGGTTTTTTTCTTTAACCTTAACCTTACTATCTCCAGTAAAAAAACTATTTTACTGTAGCTTTTTTTATAAAAACCTGCTATCTTGTTTGGGTTCTTAAACCCTTTCAAACGGTATTTTTTTCGATATTTAACTTCTTGGTTCTTAGCCACCAAAAAAGGAAAATGTGTAGAGAAAACAAAGGGTGTGGCTGGGGTTTGGTGCACACTGCAGTGCTGTTAATGCTGTGCAGTTTTCGTCATGTTATTTCATCTAGGTCCCTTTCATGTAAGATGCATATTTATAACTCCATAGATTCATTTTTATGGATTCTGAATGTTGATATCTTGTGAACAGCTTCTTCTGGTTCAAGATGGGAAACTTTATGGGCGGGATCCTATCTTTTCTGTGATTACTAGAGCTGCAGGTTTGCATGAAGTTGCAAAGAACCACGATATTCAGAAGAATGAATATATTGTACAGTTAGGGCAGGTACAGGCATTTACTGTCATTTAGTTTAATAACTACAATCATTAATGTTTTTCTTACAAATTTCTTAATTTATTCCTTCTTATTTTTATCTTGCGTATACTTGAGTTTGGATTAAAATCTGTGAACGTTAATGAAAGCACTGGTTTTTAGGTTTCCATATTCCCAAATTCAATTAAAGTTCAGTGCAGAAGGAGCATCCTTTGAGAAGTACAATTTCTACTGGGATGCATGTCGTGGAGTTGGGAGGGCAGCTTTTTGGATACTCCATCTAATGCATGTCTCATTTCTTGTTTAATGCAGCTTGTAATCAATATGCTCAGAATTCTCTGTACGAATGCTGCGTGGCAGAGACGTAAACTTGGGAAAGTATTGCAGGATTGGCGTGTTATCTACGTACAGGTGTTTTAATTTCCTTGCGGTGGTGTCTGCTTATGAATCTACACTTTTTTCACGAAACTTCTCCAAAATGCAGTTTTGGTTTTTCTGCGTGGTCTGGCATGTGCGTCAGAGATTAATTAAAAGCTTAATGTTCACCCTGACTGTTGTATCACTGTTACTGCACTGTCGTCAAAAAGAAAAATTTGCCTAAGGTTTGACATTACCATTAAAGGAAAAGCGTAAATATATTTCTCTTAAAACATTTTATGGATGTTGGACTTTGAGGGAGTTTGAACCCACTCCTCAGAGAGGGCAATTCCTTTGGATTTCTACTGGTCCATGTCTTCCCAAATGTTTCTTCCTAATGTATTCAGTCTGGATAATTATTAGACATTTTATTTTGGGAAATTTGACCCTATTCCCTGTTTACTAACCTGACAGCTGCATTTATGAGAGCTTTCTTGATGGGTAACATCTCTCTCTCTCTCTCTCTCTCTTCCTAAAAAATGCAGCTTTCTTGATGTTTTCTTTTCCAATTTCCCCTTTTATGATTTATGGACCCTCTTTCCCCTGTAAACTTTGGAGATTATTTTATTAAGTTTAATGCGTATTGAAAGAGGAAAGGAGGACTGACCTATTCTTTGTTTTGGCCTTGTTCATGTTTATGATTACTGTATTTTAATTGATGGTATTGCTACTAAATGTCCTACATTGGATCTTTCATTCCAAAAGGTTCTCTATCTTGTATGATTATTTTAAAATTCATCCTTGATAGAGTTTTTGCAATGTTTAGTGAATTCTATGCACCTATTACGGCAACATGAATAAAAAAGTTCCAGTTATCTGATCTAGTGTTATTTGGCACTGACACCTGTTGCATCGGTTGGCTAACAGCTGGAACTTGCTTTTACAAAGGAATACAGAGAAGTCTCCAACCCTTCAAATGATGAGGTATGTTGTGAGCATTTATTTATTTTCTTTCTCCCAACAAAATCATCCACCTGCAATAACCAACAATTTTATGAACGCAAGTGAATGTATAAACTGTCAAGAACTATAAATTGTTCTACTTTACACATGCATGTGGATGTGTATTAAAGGGTTGGGAAAACCAGTCTGTGTCTCGACTCTCAAGGAGATATTGTGAATACACGGTTTCTCTAGATGAATGCCCTTGGAAAACATGTTAGAAAATGAAATTTACCAAGGTTCACTAGCGTTGTTTTTTTTAAGTCATTAAGAAAAAAATGTCAAATAGTCATTTAACATTGTGAATGGAGCATTTATATCATTACAGACAGGCTTGGTTTTTGACTTTAACATATGTAATGACATTTACCCTTGGCTTTGGATTATTGGCAACCACATATATTTAACTCTCTAACATTGTGTCATTTAAATGGCTTTTTTGCTGTATTAAATTTTTCATTGAACTGGGAATCTTGATCATTTCATGGAAGTTAGCCTATGATATCAGCTTTCTGCAATTTAAAAAAATATATTAAAACTTGAAAATTCTGTGAGTTTCTATGGATTTTAGTGTGGCTCTAATTTATGTAAAAAATTTCAGTTATACTCTCAAATCGTTAAAGATCCAATACTTATTATACAACATTTCCATCAATTTATATGTTGCATTCATTAATGTGATTTAATTAAAACCTAAAATGATTTGATGTTACAGTGGGTCAAAAGTAGGTGTAATAATGATGTACTCATTGCTAAAAGAACTTGCACATGCATTTTCAACTAATTATTTTAGGAGACCAACATAAGGTACTCGACCCTTGTGAAACAATACTGCTTATCCTTGTTTGAGAGGTACTGAAAATAATAAATGAAAATCCTGTAATTTGTCATACAATCAGAAGGCAACAAAAAATCATTCTAATGGTTTAAGAAAACTAGTGATCTAGTGTGTTATAAATTATCATCCTTTGAATTAGTTTTGGCTCCACATTTAAAGGTTGTTTACTCTAATTGTGTCTTCAAGCTGTGCTCCATTAACACGTAGAAAAGAGGATGCCTATTTGTCCTTGGACATCTCAAAGCATTTGCAAGCTTGATAGTGTACTTTTACAAAGGATTTAGTCTTCTGCTTCAAGCATTCCTAGAGTTCTTTGTCTACACCAGTTTTGATTATTTTGTTTGATTTTCCATTCGCTACAAGTCATTAAATCTAGTTGGTCTTGTGTTAACAGAATTATGAAAACTTGTTTGATTTTGCAGAGTATATCTGAGAGAATATTTAAACACATCCTTGTTTGGGTGGAGGAGCAAACTTACTGGATTGCTCAGCGATTTCTCATGCTGGGTTTTGAATTAGATCTCTATGCCCCTGGTGAATATTGCATGGTGTACTGGTATTTGTATGTTATCTTAGTCAAGCTTGCAGAGAAAACACATCTTAAGATTTCAATGACTGATGGCACTGGTAGGTTTACCTAGTTCTTACTCGTTTCATTTGTGAGGATAGTAGTTAGAAGCTAATTAAGCATGCCATTTGTGATTGGAAAAAAGAAGGGTACTGGTGTACTTGGTCAACTATGAGTGTACATGGTGCTTTCTCATGGTAGGGCAGAAATTTGACTCATAGTTGCCAAGAAAGCCTGAGATAAACTAATGCTAAATGCATTTGACTCCTCGGCCAGTTGCTTTGGATGTGGTTGGACTCTTTACATTATATAATGAGTTTTTTATGTCTGTTATTGTACTTCCACTCGAACATTCTTTTTTATTCTGAAACTTATGGCACCATTTCGTTTTTCCTATTTACATCTTCTAATCAGCTAAAAGGAAGGGAAAGAAAAAAAAGGACAGTCCAAAGGATCTCACGAGGGAACATCGGATCCCACCTGCAGTCTTGTTTCTTCAGTGCCAAGTATGTCTTGCTGAAGGGCTCACACTGGTAATGGTTTCATCCCCCTTTACATGCAATGCCTCCCCTCCCCTCCCCTCCCCACTCTCCCTCTTACTTTTTTTTCGTTTTTTCCTCTCTCTCTCTCTCTCTCTCTCTCTCTCTCTCTCTCTCTCTCTCTTCCCTTTCCCCTTCTCTCTATGGAATTCATTTCTGACAAACTAGAGAAGTATCCCATCAGTGTGATGTGGGTATAATTCACCCATGTTTCTATTATTCTATATAGTTAATGTGAGATACTGCTATTCTTTATATCAAGTGTTTGCTTCGTTGTCGTCTGAAATGGCTAAGGATATTTTTTAATAAATCTGTGCAGCTGCTTGCTGCATTGAGAAATGAGCTGATGGTTTCACGGAGTCCGAGCCCCTTTAATTCTGAGCATGAGGTAAAATTACAGGCTGCCCATCCATATGCATTCTATGTTTTTTCTTATGGATAACTGGTGAATGTGACTCTAATGAATAACATGATACTGGATTTATCTCCGAGGTGACTGATCTCTTTGAAATTAATTGATCGTCTATATTGTGATTGATTCATTTGTTGGTGCTGAACAATTAGTGTCATTCATCTTAACAAATCAAATGCTTTCCCTCATAGAAGTTATATCACAGTCATATACGATTGATTTTCCCAATATCTCAATTTTGTTCAGAGATTCATGCAACATTTTGAGCTTCTACAAAAAGCTTGCATTCCGGATCACGTTTCATACCCATCATTTAAGGAATCTACATCCTATGCTTCTTTCTCAGTGAGTAGTCTTTTGACCATAAACCACTTATTGAAACATGATAATAATACAAACTCCAACTGATTTGTCACTCTGTCTCTAGACCATAGTTATATATAATTATTTCAAGGATGCTCAGAAGATTGCTAAGGAGGCAAAAAGTAGCTTTTCCAATGACCCAGATAGATTGGCCGAACTCCGAAGATTGGAGCAGGTTGCCGAGCACAATAGTGTTGCCCTAAATGTCATTTGCAAGGTAGGAGCCCTTGACCCATCGCTGAAGGTCTTTTTTGAGTTCATCCACCATCCGTGCTTCGCTACTGCTGTTGTTAAGAGATCTTGAAGGGTTTCTATGAAAGACCTACAATTTTGGAGTACCTTACAGGTTGGCATTTTAGAAGTCAGTATAGCAACTGTAACATTTGTATTTGTTTTCATCCAATTTTTCCAATTATTGTCAATATGAATGCCATAATTTGCAATAAAATAAAAAAAGCATTGTTTTTTTGAGCCTGTCACTGTTCTAGACAGCTTTTTAGCTTAAAACAGAATCCTTCAGAAGACAATAGCTTGCATTTGCAGAGTTTAGAATGTTATGATTATTGTTATTACTAATTATTATTGTTGTTGGGTAAGGAGGAAGGTTCACAGTCACATCCAAATTGCTTAGGTATATCCTTTCACCTAAGACTCTGTTGAACATTGAAGTTTGACATTTTTTTTCTGATATTTAGAAGTATCAAATGTTGGAAAAAAAGGTAGTTTTGAAACTCGGTTTGGAGTTCGTAATATGATTATAATATGGGAAATTTATATCTGTTTTGAAAATAAATTTTATCATTTCTCAATGTGTTATAATTAATTTCTAGAAGATGGCCTAAAGGAAGGAGAGTATGAAGACCTGACCTTTTCTGTTCTGTCTTTGCTTTCAAATTTAATAAAACGACAAGTCAAATAGAAGATTCGGCCGCCAGTCTTATAGTATTAGTAATTTAGTATTTTTCTATTTCAATCACAGCTCCTTCAGGATTTTCTTTTCTTTTGACTCCTCATTTTGTCCAATTTGATTTCACCAGTGACCTCTCTTTTTGGATTATTTTTGTATATCAGACCCAAACTGGAGGGGTAAATTGGGCATTTCCATCTTACAGAACAACGCGATAAAAAAAATGTACATTTTGTTTCTTGCGTCTACATCACAAGCATGCAGACAATAATGCACTGAATGTGGAGGCTAGAACTGACAACAAATCTTATACGTCCAATAAAAGATCCAACGGTTACTTATTCTTCATACGCTACAATACAGGAATAAGAAAGGGAGTGGAGCCCACTATTAGCATTCCGTGAATCACAGTACAGAAGAAGAGAGTTTCCACGTTGGAAGTGGTGGGTGACGCATAACATTGCATTTCTCCAGCTTGGCCTTTACTATGGACTTGGGACCCACAGAAAATTTAAAGATAAATTGAAACATTTGCCCTTCACAATTGTCGAATGGCATGGGATCTTTCGTGTAAAATATGCTGCTTTCTTTAGTGTTTTCTTTCTCTTATTTCATGATAAGGGTGTGATCGTCTTTTCAAAATAGTTGTTTTGGTGGATGGCGGCACACCGCACACACATGTGTTAAGGAAATATTAATTTGATTTTTTCTTTTCCATCGATTTTGTTTTTATATAATTTTATAGATAGAAGTCAGAAGGAAAACATATAAATAACGGTATTTAAAAATTTCAACTTTATAGCATAAAAAATAAAAAATTATTAAAATAAAATATAATTCTATAATTCTACTAATAATATAATTTTATATTTAATCTTATGATTTTAATTGTTTAAAAACTAAAACTGAATGTTATAATTATTTTAAAATTATTAATTTGATTTTATTAGATTAATTTTTTATTTAAATTATTATTAATTATTAAAACACATTATAAAAATATATGGATTTGCTAATGAAATCTTCTATTAGGCAAAACATTTCACAATCCGTAACGTACCTGACATTGGCGAGCTAATGTCACTTAGTCACTGAAATCTCCTTTCCCATAAGGAGATTTTTTCATTTATAAAATTTAAATTTTTTTTTCTCTTTTTCCTTTTTTTTTTTATTTGAATAAGGAGATTTCGTTTCACCCATGAAATTTTCTACTTATTAAATTTAGAAAGTGTAATATTTATAAAGGATTATTCTTTTTTTTAATAAATAATTATTTTTATTTATATGCCCTATAATATTACTTCAATCTATTAATTTTTTTAAATAATTTCATTTCAAAATAAATTATTTTAATTACTATAAAAATATTTATATATACATATTTAAATACATCAAAATCGAATTAATTCAATTTGACTCGATTACTCAAAATATTATATTTTGAACGGAATTTACTCACATTAAATAATTGAAATTTCACCTTAAAATTTTTAAAATTGGAATTCATTTTCTTCCTCTTCCATGTGTTTCCACCATCACACACACACACATCAAGACTTCAAATTATGGTGGCAGGACAGTCATTAATTAAAGGTAAGGCTGGACCCGCTTCATTTTCTTCTTTTTTTTTAAAAAGAAGAAACAAGCTTTATACTTTGGTAATATTATAAAAAAATAAGGGTAATTTATTATTTATTTTTATTACCAAAAATTCAAAAATTGGTGTCTGTCATCTGTCTTAGCTGTCACCCCCTTTCTATTGTTGTTCAAGATTTCATCAAACGCGATTGAGTAACCTTAACACTTTGATGCTGAAAATCAAATAATAATTCAAATAAATGTCAATTGCAATTTTCGTCTATTTTACCACGTTAAATTATTTATTTTTATTTTTATTTAAATGTATTTAACTGTCTAATTATAAATAATTTTACTCAAATTAATTTTTTATTTATTTATAAAAACGCTCAACGAACTAAAATAATACTCTACTCTACATAATAAAAATAATCCTATTGCGATCTTAGAGTTGATTGGATTTCTATCTTTTGTTTCAAATGGAATGTCCATATTAGGAATCATTCATCTCTCTCTATCTCTGTATTTTTTTTTTAAAAAAGAACGGGGACGTGGCAAAACCTGGAATAAGGAGTAGTAAAAGGAGAAAACGAGGGAATGTAGAGAACCAAAATTCCATCGTTTTCACTCCTTTTAGGAGGCAGCACAGCTTCCTCAGAGCCGTATTCTGAGTTTCTGACACACTAAAATAAAATAGTATTTATTAATCATATAATGCAATGACGAATTACTATTTAGTCCTTATTAGATATATTAATTGAAATCCTTATTTTTTAAAAATAATTATATATTCTCTCCTCTATTTTATAAAGATGCCACTGATTTTTTTAATAATTTTTTATTTTTGTCAAATCGTGCTCAAATTTTAATTTACCTTAATTAGATCATAAAAAATTTAAAATTTTAAAAATAACACACAAGAACACTATAATAAAATAGAATGACAATTGATTGATTTTTTTTTTTTTTTTGCAGAAAATCTACAATTGATTGATTTCTAAGGATGATGGTGGTTTATATATATTTACGAAATTGTAAGGATTAAATAATAATTTACTACAATTTTTAAATTTGTTTTTTTTTATAAAAAAAACAAACAAAAAGAAAAGACTATAATTGTCTACGACGCCGACGACCCCAACCAAACCGAACTCTCCCAACTCAAATTCGTCGTCTGCTCGACTTTTCTCTGCTCTCTCATTTCTCTCCATTCGCTTCCACCGACCACACCGCCACCTCTTCTTCTTCTTTTTCTTCTCTTTCTCTCTCTCTCTCTCTCTCTCTCTCTCTCTCTCTCCTCAATCCGGTCTCAGGTAATATTAGCTTTTTGATCTCTCTGCCTCTATCTGTTTATGTATTTATATGTATGTTTGTGTTTTTGTAATGCAATTTTTCAATTGTAGAAGTTTCTCTTTTTGTTTTTCTGATTTGTGTTATATTTTTTTGTTCGGGTTATATTGCTTTATTCTTTAGATCTTTTGATGATGAGTCAAAGCTGTTTTAAGCTTTCAGTTGTTATGCTTATCTGTGATAAAATTCTACTATTGTTTTTGTATATTATGATTTTTATTTTCTACGGTTTTATCTGCATAATAATGTTGATATGGATATGATGATGTTTATGTGCTTCTCTTGCTTTTATTTCACTAGACTTTGCCTGTAAATTTGGTCAAAATCAAAGCTCATGTGTTGATTCAATGTCTGAGTTAATTAATAATTTATCTCTTCAAACTGAGATAAATTGGATTTTCAGTGTTTATATTAATGTGTTCCCTGATGAATGGCTATCAGATTGGATCTGGATTCATGTGAAGTAAATACTCGAGCCTGAAGTCAGGGTCTAAAATTATTATAAGATTATGATAAGGAAGAATCAATGGTGTAAATTGTGTTGTTCTGGAGACTTGAGAGTTATTTAAAGAAATTGATGTAAATTGTGTGATGGGTGTTTGCAGAATTTGTGATTGAGAGGGAGAGAGCATGTCAGGAGGCGGTACACAGAAAAGCATAAGGAAAGCACTTGGGGCCATTAAGGACACCACCACTGTTTCATTGGCTAAAGTCAACAGTGATTACAAGGTGTGCTTAGTGATGAATTGATTATGTACTTGTAAGTTTGGTTTTATTTTGTTTATATATTTTTTTTCGGGTCTTTTGGTTTTTTAGGAATTGGACATTGCTATAGTTAAGGCCACAAATCATGTTGAACGACCTGCAAAGGAAAAGCACATTAGAGGTGAGTGTCCTTTCCCTATTTCATTCTCCTCCCAAAGTCAAAACCCACATATTTATCGTGTTTGTAATAGGTTTGGTGCTCTGTAAGGTGAACCATTGATGGATAGGGAGCTTACAATTTTGTTGTGTGTTTCATTTTGCAGCTATTTTTGCCGCCATTTCAGCTACTAGGCCTCGGGCTGATGTTGCTTATAGTATCCATGCTCTTGCCAGGCGGTTGTCAAAAACACATAACTGGGCGGTATGTGCATGATATTGATAATATTCCGTGATTGAATATCTGTGAGTAGAGGATTAGAAGCAAATAAAGCTATTCTATTTTAGAAAAGTTGCAGATTCTCATTTTTCTGCCCTGCATATTAAATTAGGATCCTTAGTCTATATTAGTTATACTATTTGGGTTGAAAGTTCTCAACTATTTATTAGAATTGACTTACATGCTGAATAAATTAGGTATAATAATACACAAATGCATGACCAGAATTTCTTGTACTCTTATATGTAATATGTTGATGTTCATCATGAACTTGTTATTGGAAATCATGTGAATGCTGAAGGATCCTTTGCATGTTTTTAACTCAATTGTAGATTTGGCTAGAGATATACCAATCAAATTCCTATTGGACAAGATATTCTCAGTGGAATTTTGTGGTTATTTGTGTGTTCCCTTGCCCTAGTTTTTTATGAACTTCTTTTCTTTCCACAGAGGAATAAACAGAGAGATTTTTTCTCTTTTCAAATGAACAAACAAACAAAGATTTTGGTATTTGTCATTCAAAATTTGGACATGAAGTTGGTTTATGTTTCTTTCACCTGTCATTATACCCATCTTGCTCTCAAACGGGGAATTTTAATGGTGGTTTAGAGTCATGAAACTTTTGGCACTTCAGATAAGGGAGAGCCATGAGCCATTTTCTCTTTCTTAAATCCTATAATTTCCATAAAATCTTGAATTCATATCATTGGATTGAATGCCAACAATTTGTTGTTTTCTGATTGAAACTATTATAGGTATGTTGTTCATGTAATCATGAGTGTACGTTTTATATATCTGCCTGTTTATATTATTATAATACACTTGCCTAACTGTTGGTTGTTTCTTAGGTTGCATTGAAAACTTTAATTGTTATTCATCGTGCTCTAAGGGAAGTGGATCCCACTTTTCATGAAGAACTCATTAATTATGGTAGAAGCAGGAATCATATGCTTAACATGTCTCATTTCAAAGATGATTCCAGTCCAAATGGTATCCTTTTACCTCATCTTTGAATTTCATTATTTTTGTCAAATGATCGTTAATGACATTAATTGATATGTGCTGGGCAGCATGGGATTATTCTGCCTGGGTCCGCACTTATGCCTTATTTTTGGAGGAGAGACTGGAATGCTTTCGTGTTCTGAAGTATGATGTTGAGACAGATCGATCTGTAAGAATATTTTTCTTTTTCCTTTTTGTCTATGCTGACCCTTATCATCTTTGTTTCCAGTTTCTCTTTATTTAATATTGTGGTTTCAGGGAGCCCTGATTACTGTTTTTCTTCACATAATTTGTCTATTTGATACGAGCTATATAGAATTTCAATTCTCTGGGTATTAGTTTCTGATGTGGTAGAAAGGAGAGAACCACCCCATGCTCAAAAGTAGTCAGTTTAAGTAAAGAATATATAGTAAAATCATGTGGAATGCTTAAAGAGACTCTGTATAGTTGACTCAACTAGCTTAGGATTAAGGCTTAGTTGTTCTTGTTAGACTTGGCCTTTTAGCTTGAGAACTACTTGGATGTGCATATCTGTGAAAAGAATTGTCATCTTCTTTAAGGCATTACTGCAATATTTACTCTAGAATATTCTGAATTTCACTTTTATGTCTGGCATCATACACCATAAATTTTTTTTTTTTTTTTTTGGGAAGGCTCACCCTAATCTTGCCATTCCTATGTTGCATATTCCCACTGTTTTCTCTATCCTTTCTAATCTTTTCATATTTACTTAAACTACTGTAGACATGCATATTTGTTAGTTGGTAAAATATTTACCTATCAAGTTTAGATTAAATTCTTGTAACTTCATTTCAGCTTTTCCTATTTTTAGATAACATATATGTTTATTTGCTAGACTTGTAATTTTGTTGAAATCAAAGGTTTTCTGAGGATGCATTAACAAAATTTTGGTGCAGAGGACTAAAGATCTAGACACTGCTGAATTGCTGGAGCACCTGCCATCTTTGCAACAGCTTCTTTTCCGTGTTCTTGGTTGTCAGGTTAATCTTGAACCTTTGCAAATCCCCGTGTAACACAAAAATTGACCTCATTTAAACTTAAATTTAAGCTACAAATTTTCATCGGTTCTTTTTATTTATTTATTTAAACAAGGAAACGTTCTTTTATGTTTTTTGCAGCCTCAAGGAGCAGCAGTTAATAACTTTGTCATTCAGTTAGCCCTTTCATTGGTAGGTGGATTTTATAATCTTGCTGGTCCCCATGCTAGCTGGATTTGTGAGGATATGGCGCTCATTTGTTGTAAATTTCTTTCTGATCACCTTTAATAATAGGTTGCTTCAGAAAGCATTAAAATCTACCAAGCGATTAGTGATGGAGTAGCCAATTTAGTTGACAAGGTAACCAATGACCTTCTTGAGATTATAAGCTATGACCAGTTTAAGATAATGTACTAACTAGAATGCTGCTGATGGCAGTTCTTTGAGATGCAACGCCATGATGCCTTGAGGGCCCTGGACATATATAGGAGAGCTTGTCAGCAGGTAATTTCCTGGGTGAAAAAAAATCATCTCTCATTGTTGGTGAAAAAAAAAAAAAAAAATTCTATTTTAGTGGGTTTGATTTTGATCTATCTGTGCATTTAGGCGGAGAGACTTTCAGAATTTTATGAGATATGCAAAAGCATGGATATTGGACGTGGAGAAAGATTTATTAAGATTGAGCAGGTTCATATCTTTCTTGGTGTCTTCTGAAATTTATTTCTTTGAATATTTCCTTGTTATTCTATGAAACATTCTTAAAGAAATATTTGTTGTTAATGAAGCCTCCAGCATCTTTCCTGCAAACGATGGAAGAGTATGTGCGAGAAGCTCCGCGTATGTCAGTTCGCAAAGAGCAGGTACTTAGACACTTTTTATCAATGAGTTCTGTACTGGATGGGAAGAACAGAGCAACAAAATAGCATCAGATATCACTGGTTATTAAAAATTATATAAACTGTCCAAATTAGCTTGTGGTTTTATCCCGAAAGAGATTTATTGTGGTGGGATATCTTAAATATTAAAGCACTATTTATGCTTGTTCATGCTGAATTGATGTTGACTTTTTCACATGCTAATGTGCTATGATAAACCTTTTATCAAATCTATACTTTCATGAATCAGAGACAATGATACGTGTCTCAAATCCTACATTTGTCCATATTTGGTTTGTGAGTTAGCATTTTAGCTATTTCCTACCTTGCGATTATTATTCCTTGACAATTTAATCTTTAATCAAGCAGGTTGACAATAAGATTGGTGCGTCAAAGGAAGTCTTAGCTATAGAGTATAAAAAGGAATCAGAGGTGAAGGAGGAGCAGCCACCATCACCATCTCCACCTGAACCTAAAAAGGTTGAAGCACCTGCACCGATTGTTGAGCCACCTGATTTGTTGGTAAGCTTTAGAGCTTCTTCCTTTTAATGTCAGCATATTATTGCACTTTCCTGACTTGCTGCTCTTTTCTCTCCCTTTGTTTGCTAGGCCTTGGATGATCCTGTTCCAGCTGCTTCAGAACTAGATGAGAAGAATGCGCTGGCTCTGGCTATTGTTCCAGTTGGTAAGTTTTTTCTAGTTGTCTGTCATAGTCATATACTTACGTTCTGAAACAGGACTAGAAGGTGAAATTCACCTAGGATTTCGAAAAAAAAAGAAAAAGGCAGCATGTCTGCTTATTTTTTTCCCTTTTTGTTGCAAGTTATATGCTGAAAATGTTAGGAAACTATCAGTACTGAAAACATTGGAAAAAAAAAACTAAGAGCATGGAGTAAGATTTTGGATGGACAGTATATTATTAGTTTGTTTGCGTCAGGAAAAAGTGCTTATGTTTTGTGAGGTTTATGCTGTTGCAGCTGACCAGCCAAGTACGACTGCCCCAATTCAAGCCAATGGCACTACAGGATGGGAACTGGCCCTTGTTACGGCTCCAAGTTCAAATGAAAGTGCTGCAGCTGCTAGCAAACTGGTACTTTCTGCTGCTGTTGTTTGTTCCATTTCTTAGAACAGTATCAGTTGGATATTAACTATTTTTTATTTGCACAAAATAAGTGGTTCTAATGTTTACCGACTGACACTACCATTCATGTCAATTAACCAGGCGGGAGGACTCGATAAACTTACATTAGACAGCCTGTATGATGATGCAATCAGACGAAGCAATCAGCCTGTGAGTTATAATCCATGGGAGGCAGCCCCAATGGGTGGTCCCATGATGCAAACAACTGCGCATGATCCTTTCTTTGCCTCGAATGCAGTGGCTGCACCACCTTCAGTGCAGATGGCTACAATGGCCAATCAACAACAGGCTTACATGTTGCAGCAGCAGCAGCAGCAGATGATGCTGATGATGGGCCCACAACAACAACAGCCTTCAAATCCATTTGGCAATCCTTATGGAACCAGTATGCATCCCTATGGCTCAGGTATGCCACCTGTTCAAGCCTATAATCCATATTCAGGGGGCCTCTTTTAGATGCTTTATATGTAAAAAACACATTCTTTTTCTGGAAACATGAGAAAGGAAGAAGACAGGGGAATCGATCAGCTTGACATTTTGAGATTGGCGAAGACAAGACAATTGTGTACCATATGTTGTGTATGTGCAGTAGTCAGTTAGAATGAGATTCTTCTTTAATAATTAGCAGGAAGGCTTTCGATTAGTGATTATTTACATTGATGAAGGTTTTAGCAATAATGCTTTTCGGACTACTATATAGTTCATCAACCTGCTCTGTTGTTGTTTATGCTTAAGCAAGAATTATCTCATTATTCTTTTTCTCAGTAAGTTTTACTCATAGATATGATAGAAATGATTTGTAATCTTTGTGATTATTACCACATTTATGTAATGAACAGACGTCAAGTTTGATTTGTGGCTGTTGGATTCTATTGGGGTCCCTTAACGATGGTGTTCACTATTGATTTTTCGCTTCTTTTTCATTCATTGTTTTGCTTTCCTTGACCCTTGAGTTGGTCACAGACGTTCTGCCATTGACATTTAAGATTTCTACGGAATCAATTCCGGTAACTTCTTCTTTCTGAGTTATTTTTTCTGAGCTTTTGTCCAAGTCACAGATGCACTCGCTGCTAATGCCAGGCTGTTCTTTGGAGAAAAGGCAACGGATCCTTGTAAATTATTGATCTGACTATGGCAGTTCATTTGCCGCGTAGCGTAGTGTGGATCTATCGCGAATTTATTTAATACTGAAAGAAATACTTATGCATATCATGTGGCCGGTAAAAGACACGCAATCTAAAACGACTGTCATTGAAATCAATTAAATTGTGTGGGTCATTTTAAATTTACGCTTCCATTAGAAGAGCAAATTTATTTTTATTTTCAACTTTCTAGCCACATAGTATAGACCTTGAGATATTTTATAAATTTTTTATGAAGATGACAGCGATTAAGGATTGAACAAAAAAAAAAAAAAAATTCAAAATTAAAGTTATTCTATCTTAAATTCTCGGTTTTTTTAAACAATAGAAAACCAAATTCGATTATTTGGTTAAAAAGAAAATTTGCTCTTCCTTCCTACCAAACGCATAAGGAAAATCATCTTCTTGATATTATTTCCCAAAATTTTCTTTTTTCCCCTAATTTCTTTCTTTGCAAATCAAACATTAAACGAATCAGAATTACATAGCTGCTGACGTGGCAGTTTGCAAGAGATATGCAGGTAGAGTAAGCAAACGCCGAAAAAAAAAAAAAAAAAAAAAAAAATCATTGCTCAATCAGAAATTCAGAATTACAAGCCAAGAGTTAAAAAGTGAGAAACAAACCAAAAAGCCAAAAACAGCTTCAGCTTCGAATGCCCATTCTCTCTCCAATGTTTTCTGTTCCAAATCCTTCCATTCCGCTAAAATCCCCTTTTCAGTAGCACCAAAAAAACCACTAAAGTACACAAAACAACACCCTAATGTCTTGGCTTTTCAAGTCTTTCCAATCCGACGATCAAGATTTCTCCTCATCTTCACCAGAAAGTCCAACCAATCCTGGTGATGGTGTTAAAGAGGATTTATCAGTTATCGGCGAGTCTATCGGCCGCCAATTGCGTGGCGTCGCCAATTTTCTCGCTCCGCCGCCATCTCCGCCGTCCAATACTGAAGATAAGTCTTCATCACTTCCGTCTGATTATTTTTCTTCTTCATCAACGTCACAGTCACAAGCTTTGCTTGGGATCCGTAACGATCTAGCAGAAATTGGAGGTAGCTTGAAGAGTAGTCTGTCTCTACTGTCGAGTAACAAAGCTGTTAATGAGATCTCTAAGTTTACGTCCACTTTTTTGCCATTCCAAAGTAACGATAATGAAGGAGAAGACGAGGAAGAATACGATGATGAAGAAGATGATTATGAGCCTGGGATTACAGAGGAGGTTGTTGATTTCGTCAAGGAAATTTCTACGAGGCCTGAGTGCTGGACTGATTTTCCACTGTTACTAGAAACCGGTAATTGCTTCAAATTTGCTTTACCTAGCTGTATAGAATTATTTAACTTATCTTTGCTTATCAATCAACTTGTTTTTTATTTTTCTTTCCTGGTTTATTGCAATTAAATGGTAAATTAGATGATACTATAGAATGTGGAATATAGGGATACCTTTGCGATGGATTTTAGATGAGCAAGAAGTTAAATTAGAGCAGAATGTAATGTTCCTCAAGTGTTAATGAATGCAATTGAGGATTTGGATAATGTTAATCAGGAGGTTTGTTAGGTGGATATGTGCCTCTTATTGCTTTGGCAAGATGGTCAAATGGGCGAAGCTGCATTAGTGTTCATGTTACTGATGCAATGTTCAACCTGTATTGAATTTCTATTTTAATAGGTACTGATTTTGGATTAAAAAAATTTAGAATAGCATTTAATGTGTCCAAGTCTTTGGATTCCAAGCTCCTCAAGTTCTTTTATTCTTGAGGGAGTTACAAAAATAGTTTTATCTTTTTCATTTATTGGATAGGAAAGCGGCACCTTGGTGCTCCTATGGTATGTGAAGAGCATGGATTGCTACATTTAGGAGGTTTGAGAGATATTTGGGCTACATATTTGAGAATTTTTCATTTATTTTTGCTTTCCTGCATGATCTTTTTCAGGAGTTTGCCATTATAATTAAGTGGTCTTGCTGTTTGTGTAGAAGAAGGAATCCCTGTTCTACTTTGGTTTTCACATTCTCAACGCAAACCACCCCCTCAACACCACACACAATCCAACTTGTCAATTAACTATGTTTGCATATACTAATACTCTTTGTTCACTGGAAAAAGAGAAAAGCAATCAATGGCCTTGAAGCTTGGTGTATTTTGTTGCAGAGTTCAAAATTTCCGATGCTCAGAGAGAACATGCTTCTACTGTAGAACATTTGGTTCCTAGTTTGACAGCTCTTAGAGATAACCTTCATAGCTATATGGACGATGGACGATTTTGGATGATATATTTTATATTGTTGCTTCCAAGACTGAATGAAAATGATGCTGAGATTCTATCAACCCGCCAGGCAAGATTTTTTGTGTACATATGCTTATCTCATTTTTTTTAATGCATTCATATGTTTTTTCTTGTTTGTCTCTACATGTTCTTGTACAACAAGGCCTAGAAACAAACTGTTATTGGCCATGATATACTGAATCACTTGAATCTGATCAAGGTATTGTCCTTGTTTTTATATACTTTTATCTGAGGCAAAAGAAAAATTTTGGTGGGGAAGGGGTGGACCATTAAGTTTCTGTAACATGGTATGAGAACAATTGATTTGTGGAAATATGATAATCTTCTTAGAATTAATATTGCAACCCATTGCATTTGTATGTTACATGATTGTTATGAAGCTTACTGCATATGCTGTATTCTAGAGAGCATAAGCAAATGTTATCTTACTTAATTACATCTAGCCAAGTGCAATTTATACAGAGGATGAATGGGTTTTTGACGATTGGGTTCATTTGTATGACCATGTCTTTGAATGTTTGAGCAATTTTATTAGACTTGCAAGTGCATGAAAACCTAACTTTTTTCTTCGGGAACTTAACTACTCTCTCATGACACCTCAGCTAGAGTCCTTCAACATATTGAATTCAAGGATTACTGTTTGGGAACTTTGAAAGGAAATGGAAGGGAAGAAGATTGAATAGAGAGGAGAATAGAAGAAATGAGGGTGAGATGACAATAGCAGCTTAAATAGCTGGCAGTGTTTTCAACTGCTTATGACCTCAGTAAATACTAATCTTGTTGACTTACAAACTCTTTGAGATGCGAATGAAATTAAAATGCATTACTAGGAAGTTGAATTTGAATTGGAATGCAAATTAAGCTAATTAACTTATGACATCACAGCTACAGTCCTACCACATGTTTGTTTCAAGGATTATGATATTCAGAATTGGTTTACAGCCTCTGTTTTGCAATTCTGCTGTATTTCCTTCAATTGGATTTTTCTTGTTCGTTATTTCTAGTCATCTTCCTTTTTCTTCTGCACTTGATTGTGATTAGAGCTTGCCGATCCACTTTTAATATTAAGGTGCTAGGTAAGATAATTCTGAGAATAGATATGCTGGTGCTTTGGTTGAGCAGCTACCATGACATAGTTATTGCATGTTGATTATCTCTGGGAAGGTGAAGAAGAGAAGGTTCCCAAATTCAAATTATGGAAGTTTACTTTCTGTTGAGGGGTTTTGTTTTTCAGCATTTCCTATTGTTTGTGATGGAATTGATGTTGGCAGTTCATTTTTTGGTAGCTAGTAATGTGCTTCTGAGGTCTCCAATATTTATTTTTCAACGTGAAAAAATTGTTGAAAAAATCTAGATTAGCTTTTTTGTGTGCCAATCATACCTAATCAATATGGAAATTTGGCTCCATAAGCAATTTGTTTTCAGTTTTTCTTTTCTTTTCTTTTCTTTTTTTTTTTAAGAATTTTAAAGACTTGCACATTCTGAATATCTTACTATCATTTACTGTACTGTTGATTGGGTTCTTCGTTCGATTATGTATCGTGCAACTAGAAATTCATTCCTTTATAGGTCATATAACATAAGATTAAGAAATACGTAGTGTACCGTAATGTACCATAATGTTCCTTTGTGGAGTTGTACTTTTTGTTGAATTAATATAATGTGGTCTAAACTGGTTGACTTGCATGCAGATAATTGAAACAAGAAATGTACTGCTGCAAAAGCTGGATAACAAGAGAAATGCAAAGGCAGAGGGTTCAGAGAATTCTGTTACCCTTGAATCATCTCAATGGGGCAGCAAAGTTACTGAAAGAAGAGAGGAGAATATCCCATCTAGGAAAAACGAGGTCACTGACATTGTAAACGCAACTGGAGGGTTAGAAATTGATGATGAAGAGAATGCTGACCAGTGGTTAAAAGAGACGGAGATTGATACTGAAACAACAGTGTATAGTCAGAAAAAGCTTGAACACGATGAGGACGTGTCATTTAGCGATCTGGAGGATGATGATAATGGTCTTTCAACTAGACTATCCGGTTCGAAGCAAGCACAGGGTATTATTAGGACTCCTTCACCCACACCCAGTGGATCTAGTGATTGGGTCCAGCTGAATGAGAGTTCTTCTGAGACTGGGGTTGGTCTGCAAAAGACAAGCCAGTCGAGTTCTCGGGAGAAAGATTCAGATGGTGAGTCCAATGATTGGCTTAAAGTTGATGACTTTGACTAGAAAATGCAATGACTATTTATTAACCATTTGTTGTATAGTTTCTTCTTCTTTTTCCGTGAACATTTGGTTTCTGTATGCATGGCATTCAACCTGTTACATAATCATATGTTTAAACTAATAAGACAAAAAAGAGTTTCATAGTATTCTACTCTTAACTATTGAAAGAAAAATTAGAAAATTAGTAAAATTTTTAAATGAAAAATATGGTGAAAGCTTTAAATGTTTAAATGAATGAATGAATGAATTACACTGTTATTAACATCAATTTCTGCAATATCATGTTCAGTGTATTCATACTTATGCTCAGAAATCCAGCACTACACAATTCCTTTTTCTTTTACTGTGAAGAAAGCAAGAACTAGTAGTCCTTGCATAGTTTTCTCTCAGGAAGGATTTCAGAAAAGACGAGTATGCGGAAAACTAAAATAACTTCTGCTTCTGAAAAATTATACCCTGGATTGGATGCCAATCAAGGATTTCGCTGGCAAAAATCACTGCAACAGTCATATATTCGGACCATTTCACAAAAAAAAAAAAAATAAGTTGTAATATGTTTTTTCTTTTTTTCTGCAACGGATTCTGAATCTATCATACACAATCATTCCCTATAATCGAGAGTAAATGTCACATATACGGGTCTATATATGAGCTGTTTTCCTAATTATTAGAACATGCACGAACCTAACCCCAGTTGTTGTTTTTAGCTAATTGGAGAGGTAAAATTAGTCAAGTGCACACAGGTAAGTGTTTTCTTGCAATAACAACTACTAGAGTGGCTTCCTCTGTTCCAGAATTGTAACTCTTGCTTCGTTCATTCTGTTCTTGTCTTTATCTGTTCACTTTCGCCATAACTCAAGAGTTCATATCATGGTTGTTACTAAGACAGTTTACATCCCCAACTATAACACAAGCTTCAAGATGCAAACAAAATAAACCCTTGCATTTTCTGCAATTCAAATCACTTTGACCACTACCTAATGACCTTTGGATTTTAAAAGCTATACCATTGCAAGTTCAAAACCCTAATGAATTATGATCTCCTTTTCGAACAGCTGCATTGCCCAAAAGGATAAATATGAGAACTTGACCAGATAGAAACTCAAAATCATCTAGTTATGGAAACCTGATTCATTAACTTGTAAATATACACAAATTCACATAACTATATATGTGTGTCTATCGAAAGAGGAATGAATATAATGTCTCAATTTCCAATGCCAGTTCACATTTTCAAGCAATTTTCTGCCTTCCAAAATATCAAGGTCTCCAACTGCTCCAGCTATCAGGACAGGCTGGAAGTTTTGCATTCTGATCCATGGGGCAATTACCAAACACATCCGTAAAGAAAGGCGGATAGGCGCCTGCCGCTGGAGATATAGGAAGCAGAAGGCGGCTAGCCGAGCTACGAGGGAAACTTCCACAGATTGATGGCCTAACTGTTTCAGAAACCACTTGTCTTTGCAGCTTTGCAAATGGAGGGCACCATTCAGGCATGTCATCGTCATCATGGAAAAGATTTTTCGGTAGCGTGACAGCAGTATCAGCACTACTGCTAACTGGCACATCACTTCTGTCAGAATGTTGTTCTGAACTATGCATTGTGAGCTGTGTAGGCTCATTAATTCTCATGAAAATTTCAGATGTAATTTTCTTACCAATATCTACTGCCTTGTTTGCTGTAGTCAATGAAATGCCACAAGCAGCTCCAAAGTCAAACTCAGGAAGATCATCATCATCAGGAGCAAGTGGAGGTTCTTTAATAGCATTTTTGGAAGAATTGGAACTACCAAGAACCTTGCAGTCTGTTTTTGAATCAACTTGGCTGGATACTTGAAGTGGTCTCGTCTGAGGTAAATTTTTTTCATCTACACTAGAAGATTTAGAAGACAAGTTAAGCAGCTGTTCAGACAGGGAACATTGGTTCTTTCTCACAGAGTTCTCAGTAGATGCTCGATTTCTTCGCCACACAACACAGCCAATTAAGGAGTCTCGGTTGTCTTCAACAGCAGTCATGCCTTTGAAGAATCCATGCTTTGCAAATAATGTTATAATGGAGTCACTATGAGGGCATACATAAAGATCAATACCTTGACAGAATTGTGCAAACCCAACCCTTTCCCCTTTCTTGTAACCTTTTGCAACCTGCTAAGTGAGAGTTATAATGTTTCTTCATAAATTGATCAGTTTATATGCAACATAATTCAAATTCTCTCACCTCCTTCATGCCTGCCAATTCGGATTTAGAAGACCCTTCTTTGCAATGAAGTGAGATTACCTGAAGACAAATAGATGAAGCTGTTAGCAAATCTTTTTCTAAAATAAAAAAATGTAACCTCCAATCTATGAAAACTTTTTGATTGTGGTCAACCCTTTAAACAGTCACCCCCTCCACAACAAGCAACAGAACATACTGGCAAAACAGCAGAAGGGTTTTAAATATCAACCATTACACATTTGTATCCATACAATCATAACAGTGAATCACTGCAACTTTTGCTAAACAGATTCATGATAGTGCCATGTATTTTTAAATTCTGCCTGCAACATATGGACACCCGTACATCACAACTTGTCTGCAACCATGATTTAAAACCTTGAAAAGCATAACAAAACAACATATGGGCAAATATCCCACCTGGATGTGCCAAATAAAAAGAAGAGATGATAACTCCATCCAAAATTCTCTAAACATCATTTAATAATTAACCTCTTTAATCTATACACTAACATATTGCAGTTCTATGCATTAATTAGATTTGAAAACTTTAATTTCACTCTACATTTCACAATTGAATGCAGCCTTCTAGCATAGCTACTAATCCTTGCATATATTTACACACAAAAGAGTAGTGTTACTTTCTCATCATACTATCATTTTTGGGTCAATTCCAGAAGTTGAGAAACTAGGGTTAATGATGAGGTTTATGATGCATATGACATCCACCAATTAAATTAGTCATTCTCACATTTTCTGCCTTTTCTGGGGATAATAAGGATATTTGCCATCACAATTCTGAATTATTGGTAAAGTTTGAGAATGAGATTCTGAATTATTTTCTCGAATTTTGAAAAGTTCACTACTTTGCAATTTTGTTTTCACCTAAGTGAGGTGATGCCTAATGTCCATCTTCTCTAATCCTAATAATTTTAGATATAGCCTGCCCATTACGTGGCAGACAAAATAGGACAATGGTCCTGTAAAATATGCCAACATAGAAAAACAAATCTGCTCATCGATTGAATTCATTTTCTTCAAATATTTTTTATGAATAAATTAAAATATTCCTAAGTACAGTAATAGATGATTTTGAAAATTTTATTCTTATCTTGCATCACACTATATGCACCTTGGATTTTTCTTTTTCTTTTTTTTTTGAAAAAAAAAATAAAAAAAAAAAATCCCCCTTTCCAATAAGTCTTTATTTAATAAAATTGAGGTCCTCTCTTATGAAAATATAAAAAAAATTCAGTGCATGTACTGGTCCATCTCTATACGCTAAATGTGTTGCAACCAAAATTTCATTTATAGCTTTTTAAGATTTGTGTGTTGAGATATGTATATATTTCGTTTTATGTTTGGAATATTGAAGGAATATACATACACCATATTGGACCTACGCTTTCTTAATTTAAATTTGTTTTTCTTGTCAATTATTATACAGAGTTCAACTAAAATTGAGATTAACTGTGCTTTGGATTTGCTGTCTAGCACCTAATTTAAGACAATTTTTGAAACAAATGTAACAAAACTTAAAAAAATCATTTTTTTTTACACTGTAAAAATTTCTAACAGTAATAAATTTATTACATAGCCATCCATTTTCCAATAATTCAATTAAAATTCCGAACCCCAAATCCAAATAAAAGCTAAAAATGATGACGTAATTTTTGCAGATTCATAGATCATTTCACAATTTTGGCACCAATTTTTAGTCATTTTGCAATCAGGTCCTGCTGATAATTTCTTATGGAACAATATCATATCAACTAAAAATAAAATAACTAAATTAATGGTGTGAATCTCCAAACTTCAAAAAGTCACAATGAATGTTGTCACCCAACTGTGGTAAGTGTGATGAGCAGATCCTTGTGTTCCATGAATGCGCTCTACTGAATTATTTTTTTGCAGCTTTAGTGTCTTCTCAAGAAATACAAGAATAGAATTCAGGTAAATGCAGAAATCTGAGAAAAACGAATTCAGGCAATGATTATGAATTATGAATTTTATTTATTTATTTATTTTTTAGTTGGGCCCTTTAATGTTCACTCCTCTGCCACTGCCTTGTTAAAATAAAAGATGATTAGGAGGAGGCTACATCAAAAATTTTGTGGCAATAAATAAAAGTGGGCCAATCAAAAGCAAAAAGAATAATAATAATAATAATAAAAATAAAATTATATTGAAAATGGCAGCACTATTTTCTACACTTAGAAACATAATGAGCAATGACAGGCAAAGGTTCTCCTTAAAAAAGGCATGTATTAACTAGAATTGGTTCAATCATAGATTTTCCCTATAGCAAATGATGAATAATGTTTATCTCTTCCTACGAAATAGAAATGAGGAAATGGTTACTACAACTTTAGAAAAGCTACTTAAGTATTCCAGCAATCCCATCATCAGACCTCACTTGGTCCAAAATTGGACCCATATGACTCATAGTTATTCATGTCTTGAAAAGAAAGAATTATCTACTAAATACTTCTCTCTTTTCATCAGAACATCCAAGTTCATATCCTCCACTAGTCAGAGAACTTCTCAAAGCAAATCAGCTCCAAATAGCATTCAATTGAAAAGTACTCCCTCCATCACTGTTTTCCAACAAAAATTTGCGATACAAAATTTCATTTCTTATTTCCGCACCATTCATCATCTTCCTCTCCAAAATGGAACATTTCCACAAAGAATCTTTAACACACCAAAGGCTATATAACAAACGTCACTGAACTAACAAACTCATTTATTTCAATATTGATAATTTCAGTTTCCAATTCAATTTGGTTAATATTTCATAAACTCTTCAGAGTCCAGTTTTCTGGAAACTGTAACCACAAATTATCAGTTTAATAATATATTAATTAGTAATAGTTAATAACTATTTTATACGGATTTCTATTTAGTAATATATTAATCTGTAAATTATCTACAAACAGCCAAATTCTATATTCTCAAACTTTTCCAGGTTCTCTATATCATTTGGGGGACAAAATATAACCTAAGAAGCAGCACCATCTATGCCTAAGTGTTTGAATGATTGTCAATCTACATGTAATTGGTCAATTAGTATAAGTATTCTTCACCAGTGATAGATAGCATGCAATGTAGTAATCAGAATTCCCATTGATTATACAAATGAAACCCTCTATAGACTCTGCAATATCTGCAAACTTCAACATAGCAGCATTATATGATTTGTTAAGTTCTAAATTTAACTGTCTATTCAATAATAGCATACAATAGGCGCATTGTCTTACCATCAACCCTCGACTGCGTGAGCGAGGAAGATCTTGAATATATTTTTCAAAAGCATGGAGTCTAACTTTCCCTTTAACTTGTATAACTTTAGGCCACTTACAATCAGGCAGCTTCTCACCACTACACAAGAAAATCATCATGGAGAAGATTAACAATAAAAATTGACTGCCCCATCCTACAAGAATGCAAAGTTTATCATACCAAAGCAAATGATGAGATTTTCTGAATGTTGAATATGTTGAGTGCTATTAATAATTGAAGACCCATCTAATTACAATGCCAAAAAGTCATGACCTTCAAAACAAACCCAAGATCGTATGCTTAAATTGGAATTAGAAATTAGGGCCATAAAGAAAATTTTCAAACATTTAATTAATTCACATTCCAACACAAAGAAATTACTCCATAAAGGTTAAGCTTCTTCATCATTTAAGGTTTAACACTAAGTGGATATTTCTGATGGCCACAGAAATATTTTTGTTTTTGAAATTGCCAGGACTAATAAACACGTGAATAAACAGCAGAACTTTCTATTTTATATATATGTGTGCATGAGTGTGTATTTATGGTGTATGTATATAGACCAAAATAGCATTTATAAGTACAGCACATGGTCTACATGCACATAACATGCATGCAATTTTGGAAGAAACTTAAAAGTTACAAATGATTGCAAACAAAATCCATAAAGTTTATCTTCAGAAAAACAAGTGTAACAAATAAATTTATCTATAGCGAAGCTGAATTTTCAAAAGTAGCTTGTTGAACCTTTTAAAGGAGGCTACAGTGGCAACGGTTGTAGAGGAATTTAGCTGAAGGGATCCATCCCAGAGTTTCTCAGCAACTATTGAAGCTGACTTTCCAACATGAGCTTTACTTTTGTCATCTGATGATTTAAACGACCTGATATTTATCTCATTTATCTTACTATCCTTAGCAGAATTAATATTCCTATGTGAAATCATCTCCTTGGACAAACGCCTTGACTTGTTCATATGTGCTTTTTCTGTTTCCTCCAAAATCAGAACATTGACATGTCCATGGCCTTGATCATTAGCATGGACATTGTCTCTAAGTCCAGTAGAAGAACCACTGCCCGATTGTAAATCATTATTTGATGACTTGTTGTTTTCATTTTGTTCAACGCAAGTGGAAGTTCCAGTGATGACATCATTGAAGGTTATGATATTTGAACTGCTGGCCTCTGAAGGACATTCTTTTTCATGTAAATTCCCCCCATGCCCATTATGGCTAACATTACTTTGTAAAACTTTCGAGTGTCCTAAACATACTGATGGCGAACTATGTGTTTCCAACAATAGATTATCTGCAAAGCGATGAATCCGATGTCCAAAAGCCATCATATCCTGAAAGCCACCGCCACCTTGAGATTTCTCTGCAAACACACTGAATGCTTTTGTTTCATGAGGTTTTGTCTGGCTGCGCATATTGCGCATTTGGCACAGCTGATGTGATAAATTTGGTGTCCCATCACCTAACACGACATTTAATAATGACGATCCTTCATGGTGGTAAGACTGCGGCAGCAAAGCCAAACAAGACCTGTTTTGATCTTCACCCTTTCCAAATTGATGCCTGAAAGAAACTGACTGATGAAGAGAATCTCCTTGGTCATTCATCAGGTTTAACCCCCTAGAAAAGCCACAGTCAAAAACTCTATTATGTTGATCCGAGGTTAATTTTCTTTTTCTTGTTAGATCAGACAGATGATTCATATCAAAATTTCCTGAGGATGATGGCAGTGTGTTCTTCATGTCGATACATGGAAACTATCAAAGGAATGCACTGCACAACCTTATAACACACTACTTTAATGCATCCAATTTCATTAAAGATAGGATCCTCCTATAGAAACTTAGAAATATAACTTGCCACTCACCTTTTTGACCTGTGATCAGATCCACAACAAAACTCAATCAATGGCATGAAAACAGAAATGAAAATCCCAGTAATGCCATTTTTTAATTCTTTGGATAAGTAATATATATACACACTAATAAAGACACCCAAAAGGGCATGCCACCAATGTCTATTAGGAGCATTAACCAAAGAATTATGTTAAATTATATTATGTCCTGGCTCCTGGTTCAGTGGAAAGATGCAGAAAACTTAGAAATCTAGCTTTGACAAGAAATTCCATGAGTTCTACAAAACAACTATGAAATCAAGATTAGGGTGCATCAATGTGAGTACAAACAATCAGATTTGAAGTCTAGAGAGCATCATGGTGAATAAATAGATATAATTTCAAACACAAAGCATTTCGTTTTGTTTAGATAAGAAAAGTAAGGCATTTGATTATGATAAAAGTCAATAAAAATACAACCATTTAAATCGTCCAAGGAAAAATTTTCAGTATATGTGGCTATAAAGGCCTTCACTTTAATTCACTATTAAACACAAAAATTAAAACAGCAGTAACACCAAAAACCAAGCAATTCAGACTATAAATGCGAAAAAAAAAAAACTGATAAAGAAGACGAAGAAGAAATAGAATCGCTTGCCTCAAGAATCAAAGTGAAGAATTAGGGTTCAACAGGTAGCATTGTCACACTTTAGAGCAGGGTGAGAAATGATAGCTTCTCCGTCATACAGTCGCGCAAAAGTTAACGAAGAGCTAACACGTGTTTTATATTTATGTATAAAATGAAAAATTACAAAATGGTCACAAAGGTCTGCTAAATACCAACTTTGTTCCCTTCATATTCCCTTTCTTTTAATTGTAATTTAGCCCTTTATTGTCTCTTTCCCTTTCTCTTCATGTGAGGAAATTATTTATGGAAGGTGTTATTATTATTACCTCTTCTTTTATTTTAACAAAATTATTATTTAATCCTTGTAATTTAATGAAGCTAATTACCTTACTCCTATTTTTTATTTTCAAAATTAGATGAATAATTTTTTAATTTTAAAAAAGTCAACTAATTAGTCATTTTACTAAGTCAATTAATATCAAAATCAATTTACTATGTATAGGCCAAATCAATTAAAATAATTTTTTATTTCTATTTTATTATTTTTTTTTCTAAATATATAGTCAGAAATACCGCATTTTGACTGTTTATCAATAAAATGCGTTGGTCGCTAAACTTTTCTTTTAGCTCTTGAAATCTTAATTTCATTATAGCTTATGAATCCTTATGTGTTGCCATGAATATGCTATGCACTTGTTCGTCGTAGGATCACGTGCATTAGAAAATGTTAAAACAACAATATTACTTCCACTAATTTTTAATCTGTTAAAACATATACTGATATAAAAGATCTCCGCCATTGTTGTGGCAGGTTTATCTCTAGCATTAGAATAACAATCTGTTTGTTGGCTCAAGATCCTAGAAAAATCATCATGAGCAGCTAAATGAATAGCACTACGCCACTGTCGCAAGTCCTCATAAATGTTTTGATGAATGTCACTCCTTTGGTGGTCGAGATAGTAAAACACAATATCGATCATTGGCCAATGGCGATGAAGAGAAGAGAATGGAAGGCATTCCCATTGTCGTTCCGATTTGAAATCACTCTCGTTATCCAATTCGGCGTCCGTCTTGGGCCCAGTACGGCCGGGAACAAGTGTGCAAGACTGGGCTTGGCCCATTACGACTATGACGCCCTTTTATCAGACAGAAGATCTCTGAGCCTTCGGATTTTGGGCGTATAATAGGCTATGGTATGCAGACATCACACGAGACAAACTAATAAATATTGTCACATTAATGCGCAGAACAGAAGAATTACGCATCTCTTTCAAAGTTGAATTGAGTGTAGTGGAGCAATGCAGCAGCTCCACTGCATGTTTTTTTTTTTTTTTTTTCTAGGAATAGATACATGTTTTTTACGCTATGCTGATGTGATATGGATAAATATGCTCCTTGGCACCAGACAAATTGATTGATAGAAAATATTTAGAATAGATAGATAGATATTATTGGAATCGTCACTGGATGAAAAAGAAAGAAAGAATTTGACAAAGAAAAGAGAAAGGGAGAGACCAATCACATCAAAATGAGGAAAGCAGAATCACGGGATTAACAAAAGAACAAACAATACAGCTTCTCAAATTGATATTTAGATAAACCATAGCCATGCATTTATTTGCAGCAGACTGGAGTGGAGACCGTCATCATCATCATCATGTGCTTGTCTCTCTATTATATCATTTTCGTTTTTCTCGTTTTTTAAATTATTAACTAATAACTGTAAATTAATATAAATATAAATAGAGTAAAATGTAAAATAAAATAAAAAAAAGGAAAATTTGTTGATAAGGTTAGGATAAAAGACTGTCTAGTCAATGTTTTACAAAGACACAAAATTGGTAGGTCTTCGTTTCATGTGGATCTATATATTTATAATGCAATCATATACAGAAGAACTCTTTAGATGCTTAAACCTATAGCTTTCTTATGACATTCAAAAAGAAAAAATGGTTTTATGGATGAGACAGTGGCCCCACCATTTATAGCAACTTTTACTCTTAAAAATATAAACATGGAAAAAGCATATATCTCTAATTTCCATTAACGTTATACAAGTCAAAAAGAAAAAGACATAAAGGCCTTCGTATGGTGATAATGTGATAAACAAGTAACGTACCCTCACTTTTTTTTTTTTTTTGTTTTGAGAAAAAAAAAAAAAGAAAAAACTTAGCTTGGGATTTAACATTTATCATGAAGTAATCAATGGTTGAGATTTGAAAGAGTATATAAAAGATGAATCCCAACTGTTGAATCAATAGTAAAATTTAACATTTTCAAGAATGTAATAAAATGTATCATCATTTCTATTATAAAATTAAATTTTTAAATAAAAAACAATTTTGAAAATTGTATATCATTTTAGGGTTTGTGACTTTTTTTTAAAAAATATATTTTATTTTTTAGTCATTGTTACGGATAAGATATGATAAATAAATAATAATTGTATATATGAAATATAAATAGGTATAGATATTGGATTTAAATTAATAAAAGGGAATCATGTATTAATAACTTATTATAGTTGCCAACTAGCAAAATTTGGCAGCTGCCTTTGAAGGCTTAGCCCATATTCACGTGGTGTGCCTTAAGGGTTTTTTGTTTTCTTCTACTTCTCACCCCACCGATCCTATATAACACTTCACTTCTCTACATTATTGTAAAAAATATTATCAGTCTTTTCTTTTCTTCACCAAACCCACAAAAATGGAGTCTTCTAAGGTTTCAGCTCTTCTTCTCATTTGCATGCTTTTCATTTCCTCTGCAGCTCCAATTCTTGGCTGTGGCAGTTGTGGCAAACCACGGCATAAGCACAAAAGCCCTAGAAGACCAATAACTGTTCCTCCAAGTGTTAAGCCTCCAATTAATTTGCCTCCTGTTACAGTTCCTCCAATTGTTCAGCCTCCGATTAATTTGCCTCCTGTTACAGTTCCTCCAATTGTAAAACCACCAATCACACTCCCTCCCGTTACAGTTCCTCCAATTGTGAAGCCACCAGTTACACTACCTCCTGTTACAGTCCCTCCGATTACAGTTCCTCCAGTTTTAAACCCACCGAAGGGAAGTGGGAAAAAACCTTGCCCACCATCACCAGCAAAACAGGAGACTTGCCCTATTGACACACTGAAATTAGGGGCTTGTGTTGATATTCTCGGTGGGTTAGTGCACGTTGGGCTAGGGGACCCTGTTGTGAACCAATGCTGCCCAGTTGTGGAAGGACTAGCTGGTCTTGAAGCTGCTGTTTGCTTATGCACTACCCTTAAGACTAAGCTTCTTAACCTTAATGTTTATGTTCCCATTGCCCTCCAACTCCTTGTTACTTGTGGAAAGACTCCTCCTCCTGGTTACACTTGCTCTCTTTAGATCCAAGTTAAGTACGTATTCTCTTCGCTTTGCTTGAAACTTAGCTTATAATTTAATGGTCCACTGTCTGTATTATAATGCAAAAGTTCGATAGTTAAAACCCTAATAATGATAAATAAAAATATAAGAAGACCAATTTGAGTACTTGAATGCTTTGCCTTTTCTCTTTTGTTTCTTTAATCTAAAATTTGTATATTACATTATATGTTTTTGTCGAATATTAACTATAGGAATGATTTATGTTAATGCAGGTTGCAAGAAATGATAGAATGGTGTGGAAATCGACATGAGAGGATGTCGAGTCTTTCTTTAATTAATTTTTCATTTGATGATGTTTGGGTTATTAATTTGTAAAACCATTTAATTATTGTTAGTATAATATAATATTGTTGGATGTGTGGTGATTGGTCTTCAGACAAGGAAGCAATGCAAGAGATTTTCTTTATCATTTTAGATTCTCATTTTGTTAGTTAGCTTCTTGTTTTGAGCACCTTTTTTTTTTTTTTTTTTCTTTTATGTTTGCATGTGAACTCCTAAAACCCTATCTATTGTATGTTCATCTTAATCATTGATATCTCTCAATTCTGAGCCAAATCATAATTAAGGAACGCATTTTGTTTATTTATACCAATCAATTATGAAAAATATAATTATAAAAAATTGATTATATGTAATGTCTTTTATACCCTACACCAAAACTACTAGAAACAATAAACTGAAAATTAAAAAAGGGTATTTCCAATTAACAAAAAAAAAAAAAAAAATCGATTTTAGGGCACATTGGAGAGAAATAAGTGATGGTGGTTTTAAAATTCCAATGGGCAATTATTAATAATGGATTCTTATGAAACAGTAATGCGTTATATTTTACATAAAAAAGATTGAAAAAGGGTAGTCTATTATATTTCCATGCATGGCTACTACAGATCTTACATAATTTATGTGGGTATAGAAAGGAGAGACAGACACTCCTTAATTCCTGACAGAGACAACATTGAAGCAACAGCACTTTTCTAATTATTTGAGAGAGAAATTTCCATTTTCCTGCATAGAATTCTATCAACTATAGCCTGTGTAAGTACATACCCCATTTTTTTTTTTTCCCAAGTTGAGAAAAAAAATATTGTATGGACCGCTTGATCTGTCACTCTCATTCAATTGTACATGTACATATATCAGTTTAAGAGTACATATTTGTGTCTGCATAATTTAAATTTTACTTTTTTCAAATATAACAAAATGTAATACCTAATGTAAAACAGTGCTGTCCTGAAGTGAGATACCTAATGTAATACGTTGGGCTCACATGAGAGAAATGAAGAGCATAAGGGACAACTATAAGCTATGGCACATGAAGTTAGAGTGTCTTCTTCCTCTTCTTCTTCTTCTTCTTAACCCATCTATGGTGCCGGTTGAAGAAGCTCCACTTGCTTCAATTAGGTGATCTTTTTCATTATTTTGCTAGTTGGTTTGTTGATATGGATGAAGCAACCTTTTCCATTAAAAAGTTTCCAACTTTTTTAATTTTAACCACTGTTCTCGCTACAGTGAATACGTTTAAAGTTGGACAGAATGAAGTATTATTGATAGGATAGACCCACATGCAAAGCAGGATGCTAATGTGCATTAAATGTTTTTGTTATCTTGTGGTAAATTGATGAATGTTCCTTTACCAGGAAGACATATCTAAAATAGAATACAGCTTTCAAGCATTATTTTCTTTGTTTTGTATTTTCTTTTGGGTGAATCATGTAGGAGTGGGAGCAAACATGGATCCTTTTTTTTTTTTTTTTCTTCTGTAAATTACAAATTCTTGACAACCAAACACTTTATGAATCTTCATATACAAATACAAGTCAGGTTTCATCCTTTTTCTGCAATTGGCAATGGACATTGTGCCGCCCAATAATTCTCCGATGTTAATTGATTTTGACATTTTTTTTTACTTTCAATAAAATTACATCACTGTAAATGAGGGTTAATATGTTTTTTTCTCCGATTACTGTTATTCCATTTTCATCATATTACGTTATTTCAATTTACCATAATTAGGTTAATTAAGTTTAACATTGTGTTTACTTCTGTACTTTCACCTTTGTTGATGACAAAAAAAAAAAAAAAAAAAAAAAAAATTGTCATTATCAAATAAATTCATATTATCACCACCTGATGCATAAAATTTTTTCCATTAATTGTTGCTATTCCATGGCTAAATTCAGTCAACCGAAGCAGAAAAGAATTGCATACACTAACGATTTCAAAAGCAGCCATAAGCATTTCGACAGAGTAATACAAACAACTCAAAAATGTTGCATCAACTAGAGGAATTTTGCATTAATCTAAAAAGATGTCAAAAGAAAACGAAAATCTCAAGTGATAATGATGATTAATTTCTTTTCTTCTGTTTTCAATCTCAAGAAGAGCACAACATAAATTTGAAAGGTGGGCATCCGCTCTATCCAAAACACTCTGCCACACCAATTAATGGAACCTAAAATATGAAAAATTAAATCAAAGGAAAAAAAAAAAAAAAAGGAAAAATTTATTCTCTGAACTGAACTATATATATGTTACAAATCCTATTAAAGGATTTCTGATCTACCCACTAACTAACACTGAGGTGAGCCAGACACCAAGAATTGGAAGCCACTTAATCTGATACAAAACCATCAAGATTTATTCAATTGTACACGGCTTGGAAGGAACCTGACCCGACTACATCGTTTTAACTTGGAAATAGCTGCTTGTGACTTACCGAGCATAAGATCCACGTATATTGCTGTCAAAGTGGCCTCAGGACTGTCAGGTACATGGGACAATGCTTGTGTCACAAAATGGTGAGCCCGTTCGAGATCACCTTGCCCTGCATACATGGTTGCAAAATTCACATACAGAATACCTCGTGCCTCTTCAGGCTTGAGGAAAACAATACCTCGTGATTCCTCCGGAGAAGAATAAGAATTCTTGACAGTGGCAGATCCTCCGTTTGGCTCTTCACAATCAAAAGTTTTCTCCACTCGCCATTGCTCACAGTCCTCCTGGCTGAAAGGCAACTCTACACTATTTCCTCCAGAAAAATATCTTGATAAGTGTTCCGCAGCTTCCTTTGGCTTGTTCAACAAACAGAGGGCCTCTGCTGCATACATACGACCAAGAAAAGTATAAATTCTTGAACATTCCGGAAGCTCCAGGAGAGACTTCGCAGTGGATAAGGCCTTTTCAGGATTTTCAAGTTCCAACTCTACATATGCCAAGTTAGCAAGAAGAGCTTGCTTAATCATCTGATTCTCTCTCCTAAGAATATCTTCAAAGTCAGAGACAAAATTCTGCATGATCTCCTGACTTGTGCCTCCTTTCTGCTCTTTTGTGTCTCCATTCGCATTAAGCTGACCTAAACCAACAGATACAGCTGATGTTTTTGTATCAAGGCCAGTTAAATTCTTGTGGTTTGAGTTCTTCAGAGATATTGCTTCACCTGATTCATTTTCATCCAAGGAGATACTGGAAGGCAAACTGGACTTCAAATGGTTCATATCAGAAGAGTCCAACAAATGCAACGCATTGAGAAGACACTGCCGGGCAAGAGAAACAGAGAGCTTAGGTTGGCCATCGCTACCCAAAAACAAGTCTTCCTTTTCAATAGAATCCACATATCCATTTCTTAAACTCCCATTTTCTATTGCAAGATGCCTCCATTTTCCCTTGCCTACAACATGGACTATGATTTCAGATTGATCTGATGGAATTCTACTGGCTTTTATAAGTCCCTTCTGTAAAGCCATGAGGCAACATTCAGCAAGCCGCAGCCACAAGATAGGATAGTTGTAAAAAATCAAACTTGCCTTCTGGAAACATCGAGCAGCCAGTAAGGGTTTCCCACAAGCCAATTGTTGCATGCCACAATTGTACATAATGAGAAGAGATTTATCTTGTGAGATAGTTAACAGCTTCATAGGCTTGTCCTTCCGGAGAGATGCACAACTACTAAGTGCCTTGGAGAAGAGGACAGATGAAGCTTCGTATTTTCCAAGCTGATAATAAATGCAACCAAGGTTGTTGAACATGCTTGAAATCCCCATCTCTGTCCGGTTACTTGATGCCATCAGCAACTTGATGGCTTTACGATGGTTTCCACGAGCATATTCTAGCTGAGACTTCAATAGGAGAGCTGTGGATGAGTCTCTCCCACGTGCAATATTCATAGCAAGCTTCACTTCGCGCTTTGCTTGTTTTAAATTCCTTGTGAGAAGCAGAAGACGGACCTTGTAGAGCTGCAACTTAAGCTTCAGATCAATTGTAGATGTAGACCTATCAAGTTGGGTCCTCGAAATATCATTTGAAGCTGAAAGACCAGATGACCTGGTTAAGTTCTGTCCGCTTATGTCCAGTGAAAACATGGACTCATACTCAAGTGTATCCTCTGATAACGATAAAGTTCTTGTCAAAGAATTTTCCAAGGCATTCCCACTATGCACTAAATCTGAACTGGAAGCATCAGCTGCTGAAGAACTGCTCGGAATGGAGGATGATTTTGCAACTAGATTTGCAGATTGTTGCTGCATGGTGCTTGCATTATCACCTTGACTCATACAGCCAACACCAAAAGCTTTTTCCAGATAAACAAGTACATCCTGACCAAGGGAATCAAGTGACATGTCAATTTGTGCCATCCAAACAATTAAATGAGAGAATGAAAAATTATATGTCAAGCAAACTGACAGCAAATGATCATAATCAGAAATATTTGCTAATATTCAATGTGGTGAAAATTAAATAATGAGAGTTGTCCAATATTGTTCGTTAAGTCACTTCACCAACTACAAGTCAAAATAAGATAAATGAATAAGGGCAAATGTATTGACTAAACTCATATTTGGTTTTTTGGCCTTAACTTGCAATACCAAATTCAAAAGCTTTCAACTGTTAGTAAGTAGCAAGTCAAACATAAATTGCAGCACAAAATCCATGTAGTTGCAAGAACAATGCTCAACATGTTCTCAAGGTTTTTCAAGTTTGGCATTCACAATTGCGCAATGAGATTATAAAGTTGTCTCTAATAAAGACAAAATTGCCAATTATATACAAACTGAAATCATTTTAAAGCATAGAGAAGAAAGAAAAAAATACTCAATCGTCCATCTGAACAGGACACAAAGCGTCCTACAGCAGAAATTTCTCCACATTATTCTTCTTTATTTTCCGATCACTGAAAGGATTTACACCCCAACATTTTACCTGCTTAGCAATATCTATGCCCAAAATTTCCCCTAATTGATCATCCTATTGAATATAGTACCACGAATCAATACAACTAAATAGTGATTAGCAATAATTTATATATGAAAACCAAATCAGAAATTATCATTCTCCAGTTTTCCCGTTCTGATAACAGCCTGAAACGGATGTATCAAAAGAAAAAAAAAACATTGTTTCATCAATTAACAAAAAGTAGGTTTTGAAAAGAAAAAAATATGTACAAAAGTGTTGCTTTTCTGGAAAGTAAAATCTCATTGCCTTTGACAATCATGTTTTTCTTCTTTTTCTTCACTTTGCTCATGTGAATAACCACCACCAGTAGCTCAATATCACTACCACCATCACTATTACCATACAGCCACACCACCACTACTATTGCCCCCACAGCAGCCATGCCAAATCCTCAACTGAACCCTTCACAAACCTCTTCTGCCCCAACTCCTCCACTAAGAAGTAAGCTGAAGATCTTTGGCAGCCGATTTTAATTTTTTCACATCAAACCAAAGGCTTGTTATATTTATAAATGAAAAAACCTAAAACATCTTCACTTTCAATCGAATCAAATTAGCCAAACGCTAAAGTTTCAATCAATTCCTGCCAACATTCACCAAGGTCTATTGGCTGGTCCAATATCAACTCAGCCAGGTCTATAGTTTATTTAGTTTAGGACCTCATAGGGCTCAACAGCATCATGAAGGTCAACATTATCCAGTTATTTGTGGTTGTTTAGAAGAATCATTCTACTATTTAACTGTAAGGTCATCTTTAATAACAAAAGACAATTTTTGCAGAGCCACTTCCAAGTTGGAAAAAAAAAAAAGAAAATGGTCCTCCAGTGAAAAAATTGAAACTTAGCATCAGCTAAATAGGTTCCACAACTAATTGTCAGTTTGCTTTTTCACTTGATCAATATTGATGGAAATCCAAAAGCACTGTCCACACATTTAATCCCAATATATGGCCTAAACCACTGGATAAGATAAATTTTGCAAAATCCTTCAATTTGAATGTAACAAACAGATTTGCTATCATAAACTGTTAAAAAAAAGCAGTTCTAGTGTGCATATGGTTCTGGGTGGGACAACACTAGGTGTTGATCATAAATTTATAAGCTAACTCATGGGAGCAACAAAGGGAGAAAGTGAAGAACATAATCTGATTAACATTCCATTATTTTGCCTGCATCTTAGAGGTCTTCAAGGTTTTACCTCAACCAGGAATTCCATAACTTCCAAAATAAGAAAAAGGATTATATATAGCCCTATGACAATTCAAATTGCACTTGTACTATGAACTGTTACTCAAATGGTTGAATGCGCCTTTATTATTTTAAATGTAACCGGCAATCATAAAGCATTCGAAGGAAGAACTTCCATGCAATTGTTTCAGCAAAAAGTGCTGAAATACCATGTCCAATGGATAGCTTCATTTCCTCAGAAGCATCCCCCTTCAGTACTTAGATTTTTCATATCCCCAGAAGCATCTCTTGTAGACTTCAAATTACTGAGGCAGTATCCTTTTTTGCCCTTAATTTTAATTATTTATTTATTGTTGTTGTTGTTGTTGTTGTTGTTGTTATTATTACTAATATTATTCAATTTTGACCACAGGCTACAACTGGAACAAAATTATGGAAGCACTGCATAATAGTAAAGGAAAAAAAAAAAGGACGCAATTGCAATAAGTCACAGAGTTTGATGTCAATAAGATCGCTACGCCCTATGCTAAGAATTGCTCATTCCCTGTGTGTGCATGAGTGTGGGGAGCCCATTCCAACTATTTACTCTAGATGATGACTTGGCCATTATAGTTCAAAGTCAATTTTCAATCCATTATCCCAAGGAAGGTCGATCACACAAAGACCAATAAGAACAACATAGTTCTCAAATTAAAAGTCCTAAACCATCAAGAGGCAACATTCTCTTATCCTCATTTGTATGAGAATTGGAAGCAAGAAAGATGGGAAAAGGAAGAGAGACTTATCCTTACATCAACAACTGTCAGAATTGGACACATTGTCAACATATCTGATAAAATAAGTAACAACACAATTTATGTTGAACTTACAGCTGATTTTGATGCATCCCGGCAGGCAAGTGCAACATCCAGCAACAGAAGGCAAACATGGAGAGCAGTTGTCTGCACATTAAAAATGAAGCCTCATGACACTAGTACAAGCATCAAAGCAAATTACCAGTTAAAATAACATACCTCATCAATAGGTTCGATATTGTGATACAAAGGTTCCAAAACAGATAATGCCTTTGTATATTCATGAAGATGAAACCAGATAATTGCCTGTAAAAGGAAGATAACAATTTAAAATGTCAATTCATGTTGTGGAGAAAAATCAATGGAAAACCAATTATAAAATATAAATTGATCAAAAACCAAATAAACCATAAACACGTAAGGAACCCACTATGTTTAATGTTGTGACTGCTGGATCAAACTCGTCCATGTAAATAAGTGTCGAACTATTTGCAGCAGAAAATTGGTATGTGGTTGTACCACTTCCCTTAGACCCCAAAATAACTTTATTTCCGGCGTTACTCACAGAGTCAACCTGTTCTCCTGATGCTTGAGCAAGCTGTTCATTTTTCTTCTAACCAACAGCAAAGGAAGAAGAAACTATCATATTACACTCCAACCAAACCGAAAATGGGAAAAACAAAGCCAAAACACAATGCCGCAAGATAGTTACAACATAGTGAAATCCTATCATAAAATATTACTCCAGTTGTATGACAATAAACCAAAAGAGAAATTCAGATCAGAAACCACAAAACAAATTGTTAGTAATAATATTTGTAATATCAAATTTATAATATCAATAGAAACATATTTACTTATTCAAATAATTTAGTAGAAAAAAAACGAAAGAATATGAAATATCTTTTGAGGTCTTTTCTCCCAGTTAGCATTTATTAGGCTAGAATGCATGACACATCCAAGGACACATCATAAGACGGCAAGAAAAGAGGCAAATTTTTAATTCTTGATACCTTCCCAATACTAATAATGGTACAAGTCACATGCAGCTTATTCGTATTATAGTCACAAGTTAGATGAAAAACAGGGGTCAAGTGTAACCTCAATATCACAGGCTAGATATTCATGCACCAACCCCAATAATGGCTCAAAGTTGGATGCATTCCGCAAGCACTGTTGGGAATTCCCATGAGAATCTGTCATCAAAATGACTCGATGAAAAAATTATAAAAATACACTGAGTGAAAAATACTGAGCATAAGGATCAGTACAGGCATCACTGTGTGAGAGATACAGCTATGTTCCAAGAGTCGCAATTCATCAATGCTTCAGAACTTACAACATAAACTGGAACCCAAAGTTGGGTATGGACATGGAGATTGCACTTTTCTTGTCTCTTATCAAAGAGGATGGACTTCTATCAGAGCTTTTATATATGTGTTTCACATCAGCAGTATATATGCATATACACATGATACTACTGTGAATATTGAAGTAATAGATTATAAAGGAATGAAAAGGCATTAAAGCCCAACATAACGTTATTTCTCAACCTTTATTTCAATAAAGTCATGCCCATCTATTGTCAAATCGATTTCTGCACAGCACCTATATGAGAAATGAATTCAATATTAATGCAATGAGGATGCTGGCTGCACCAAAGACCCATTAGGTATAGACTGTTTCCTACCATTTCATTTCCAACTCATCTCATATATTTTCAGTTTTTCTCATCCCTTTCATTCTGAATCCATTCAGCCTCAATTTGACAATGGAAAATTCACGTATATAGGTGATGAAGAAAACAACCTTCAAAAACCCTGCCCCAACTCCAAAAAGGAGTGAAAAGGGGCTTTTATTATTCATTTCAATTGTCATATATAAGGTGCATTTTGCTGCTGGATAATGCTCAGAAGCTAACCATCCAATTTGACTTAATCATTTTCATTAAGAAAGTAGCCTAAGTATGATTTCCAAATATATAATGCATCTAGAGACTTAGCATGTTAAATTTCACTCAGTAAGAGTTGACATTAAATCAGTTCACAAAAGCATGTCAAAGGGAATGTTGTAGAAAGGTTATTCAATCAATAAGATAACCAAACTTTTTTGGGGCATTTACTGATCAAAGTGACAAACTGTTTCTTCAGCACATAACACGGTTTAAAACTGGGCCATAAAATAGAGTAAAAATTCAACAGCCCACTAGTTCAAGAAAAAAAAATCAAATAATGTAGTAATAAAAGGAACATTACAGTGGATGGATAAACTCAAAACTTTTATACACCTAGTTTGATACAAACAGCATACAACTTAAAATGAGAAATCTTCCATCATTAAAATTCCAATCATTTCTGTCCTTTTCTTTCTGGCCTACCATTTTAGATGATATCTCATATTCCTCTTATATTTCTTTCCCTCTAAATAAAGTTCATCAGTTGTAAATACAAAGCTATAAATGGAAAGAAATGAAAAATAAAAAATTAACTTATTATCAATTTGTGCTACAATGTAAAAATTTTACTTTAAGGCAGCTGCAACTTAATAAATATAGCGCCACAAGAAAGCAGGTGGGTGATTGTTGGTGTCTCTACAACAGAGATTCAAAGACAGGAAAAGCAAAAATAGAACTTCATACCTTCACATTATTAAGAACTTCAAGTAACTTCCTTGGATCTGAACATCCATCTTGAAAGTATTCCGTAATAGCAATATTATGAATAACCTGACAAATATTAACAATGAAGTAAAAAAGCAGAAAGAAGACTAAAAGGAAAATAATCATAAATATATGCCAAAAAGAGTCATGCAGATTAATCACATCTGTGAACCAAGAACATGTTTGCAACTCTGACCCAAAATGAAGAATAGTGCTCATATGTAGGTTCAATTTAAGAATGATATGTTCCTAATAAGATAAGATTAAGCAGAAACTTAAGCTACCATTTTAATCAAAATATATTTTCAAGTTTATAAAGTAACTTTATGGGGGGGGAAAAAAAGGCTTGCCAGTGCAGCCTGTATGAACCAACAATAACAGATCATTCAGAAAAGCTGTAGCGATGGACAGCAATATAAACTCACAATTGTAGCAGTTGGACGCATAATGAAGCACAACCCATTCAACCAAGTAACCTGTTGCTCTCAGCTCTCACTAATTCTATCATAAACTATACTATTACACTAACTTTACTTTGAATTGATCCTAATTTGGACGAGAGTAAATAAAAATGTCAGCAACTCTTAGTCACATGGTTGAAATTCCTAATGTTCCAGAATAACAAAGGAATTAATGAGATGCCTAACGCCAATAAAAGATGCAACTGGAATGGTAACAGGAGGAAATCAATGAAAACATAGCAATAGCAGCAGAAAACAAAACCAGGTTTACTTTTGGCAATTTACACAGGAGACAATTATTCAAACAACTCCATCCAAAATTAACTCATTTATCTGATACCATATTCAGCTTAAAAAAATTACTAAAACCCACAGTAACAAAGTTCTGCCTTCAGATATCATCTGCTTGAACTTGTCTAGCTACATTACATACAGCGAATATTTTTGTATGCATTCCTTAAATTTGAATTAACATACACGAGTGAATGAGAAAGTTTTTCAATATGGTTAACTCAATCTAACCAAGCTATTAAACTAACAATGAATCGATATCACTAACATAAAATTGACGACCCATTAACACATTCGCCAAAAAAAATACCCTAACTGTAACAGATAATAATTCAGAGTACAAACACAATACACACAACTAAAAATCTCAAGCTTAAACTGCCATTTCCAGTCATAAAACGAAAATTTCCAGCGAAATCCACTACTCAACTAACTAAAAAAAATAAATAAAGAATTCAAAAACAACCATATGAATACAAAGCATTCTAAAATAGAAGAACATGAATAAGTAGCTATAAATAATTACTTTGGGATCGTCTTCTTTCTTTAGCTTAAGCTGATGCAAAACGGCAAGGCACTCAGCGAAGCGGCGAGACTGGAAATGCAAGGCTGCGTCCTTGGCAAGAGCAGCGGTGACAGAAAGAACGGCATCGTCCTCGGCAGTGGATGACGAGCCAACCGCCGTAGAATCTCGATTAGCGGCGGGCGTCGATTGCGATGAGGACGAATCTCGCGAGTCCATGACCAGATCCAAGAAATCAGAAGGAGAGAATTTTGGAAGAAGACTGTAAATTATCCGAAATGTATCGAAATGTTAAAATAAAGCCCTAACGTTATGGAAATAAAAATAATAAGAGTTGAAACTGGTGGAGAAATTTAAAAAAAAAAAAAGTAAGAAAAAATCGAGTGAAAGAAAAGGAAGAAACGAAAAGAAAAAAGAAAAAGAAAGCCCCTAGGGTTTGAGAAATTTACAGAGAAGGACAAGTAATTATGTATTGTATAGTATGTGTTGCAGTGCCCAGAAAACAAACTAGGGGAGCGAGAAACGGATAGGGAGAAGAGAAGGAAGCAAGTCGTGAAACTGGGTTTGCTATGCTGGGTTTTGAGTATGTTCGAACATGAGTTTTGATTGGATGTGTTGGGTGGAGTATGTACACCTGCAAAGGTTTTTTTTTTATTTTTCCAATTAATCCCAAACCAACTTTAAATTTAATTATAAGCTAATGCTCAAAAATTAAAATCACAAGCTTCCATCTATATCTATACAAATATTTAAAATTAAAAATATATTCTATGACTAATTTTAAAACTTTAGTTTACTTAGTTGAATTGATTGATTTTTTTTTTCATTTAAAGAAATTTATTTTTTTAATACTATTATTTATAGACATTGATGAAGTTAAATTAATATTATTAATATTAATGATATTTTATAAATTTTAATAATTGATAAAATTAATAATGTAATTAATATTTCAAAAATGTTTCAACTTCTTTTTTAACAAGTAATTAATTTTTTAATAAATAATATTAATATTATTTCAAAATAATAACTAAAAATCATAGTACAATTAATATATAAATATAATAAAATTAAAAAAATCATTAATATCTTTTTTATTTTGAATTAATTATTTTTATCTATTTTTATTTTATTTTTTTATTTTTTTATAATTTCTTTTTAATTTTTATATCACCGGAGCAAATATCATCTAATATAAATATATAAAAGTTAACGCACATTAAATGATGTTGCCCAATATTCTGAAACTTAATTGATGATGTGTCATTTATTTTCTAAATTTGTTTAATTTAATTTTCTAATTTGAAAAAATAAATTATAAAACTCTTTTTTTTCAATAATAATTAATAGCCATCTAATAAATTTGTTTATTTTGTCTTATTTGTAGTTACATTTATCTTCTTTTTTTTTTTTTTTAAGATTCTCTTCTAAACAAATTTATTTTTAATTTTGAAATTGATTGGTACTTATGTTCTTCGTTTAATTAGTATTTATCATAATTTTTTTTTATATTATTATGTTTATATCACAATAAATATAATAGCTTAATGTATAAAATTGCCCTTACTGGGGCCACTTAAATTTTGAGGGGACTCGTCATATCTCTGAAATTGTGAATTTTATATATATTATGCTCCTTTCAAGATAACGAAAAATACGTAGAGCTTTTATGCTGAAACGATGTCGCATCTTCTACTTTTAAATCTAACATAATACTTCTCATTTTATATTTTTATGTTTCTCTCCTTTCTTCCAAGCAATCGTCTTCTTCAACATTCTCATCTAACAATGAAAAAAGAAAATCAAAGCTTCACCGGTTCTTCACCATCATCGTCTTGCGGGGGTGAAAAAATAAGTTTCACAGATCTACAAGCTAAAACTCCGTAAATTACATGTTTTCCTCCGAAATCATTAAATTTTTCAAAAAAAATCCCGTGTTTTAAGAATAATGCTCAGATGTTTTAATCCTTAAAGGTCACGTTGGCAAACGGAGCGTATTATCAAACGAAATAGAGCAATTGAATAAAAAAAAAACGATCCAGTATGTTAAGATTTTCAGCCTTCCTCCTTACACGTACACCGTCACGTTCATTTTATATGCATATATATATATTAAGAGATTTCAGATGTGTTAATAGTGTACAAATGCAAATTAGCAGAAAAATAAGGCTTTTGTATCATTTTAGTTATACATTTCTCAAAAGACAACTTCTCATTCCTTTTTTTTTTATGTACGTCAAAAAGCATGAAATGGTTTGATAGGGACAAAATGTTAATGAAATTCTGAAGTTTAGGGATACAATAAGTGCTTTGAAAAGTAACGGATTGTCAAAAGAATAAAATCTTAAAGCTATGGGGCAAGTTTAAGCATTAGATAAAAAAAGAAATCCTGCATTGTAATTATGGCTCAACTATAAGGATATCGACGTAATTTAATCTTGTTTATTGGCTTATGAATGCAGGTTCAAGTAAAAACATTTAGTCCTGGCGTTTTAAAACTCACCGTATCGCGCCTGATGCAAACATCTGAACATCTAAAGGAAGACGACCTCGACCTGAAACGGCCAAAACGCAAGAATAAGTTGAGCCGAAAACTATTATGTAACTCTTCTCAACATCTCCATTATAGAATATGGGTTCCTAATCTCCTGACTCTCTTGTGAATCCTCATTCCCTTGTGAAAAATCAACAGGAGTATATGTTCGGACCCCTGGACCATGTCCATTACAATCCATCCCCCTTCCTTGCTGTGCACGTCTTACTTCCTTCTGGTGCTCAGTTAATTCCAACCTTTTTCTTTTAAAACTTGATTTCAAGTTATCTTTGTGCTCCATTTGATTCATTGTATTTTCCACGAACTCTACTCTTTTTGTGCTCCTCTTATGTGTTGCAGACACCTTGTATCTTTGAGCAGTCAATTCTGGAATAGAACTACATTTTACAAGAAACGACAGGCTTTTCTTGTGGAGGATGATTCTTTTATTTCTGGATAGCTTGTCTAAGACATCCAGTAAAGTTTCAGGGTAATTTAACTTAATTGTCTCACCATAGGTTGAATTCCAAAAGTTGATGGTAAGCTCTGAAATAACAGGATTTGGATGATCAAGAGTTTTTTCCAAGAGGGGTGCCTGAAGTTTGAGGAAAGAGGAATCAAAGCTTATTGGAGGCTTACTCCTCCTTAAACAATCAAGGGTTTCAGCCCACAGGCACTGAAGTTGATCTTTGGTACTTCCATCGTGTAGTCCTCCAAGTGATAGCAATCGAAGTAAAGAAGAATTTACTATCTGCAGTAAAACATAAACAAATGACTAAACACTAGTTCAGCACAGACCACAGCAAGTTTAATTGTTATTATTAAAACTTTGGATCTTATTTGGCAATGGACAACCTTTCACATAATTTCCCCTTCTTTTCTCTACTTTTGAGCTTCAACAGATGAGTTGGAACATCAAGAGTAGGAAATTTCTGTGCAGGATGGAAGCATGCTTCTGTTCCACTCCAAATCTCTCAAATGTAATTTTTTTTTTTTTTTTATGATGGCTGATCAGCATCTTCATTTTTTTCTCTTTTCACACGATCTTTCTGCTTCCTAAAAAAATATAAAAAGCCCATTTTACCTAAATGCAGACTGCTACTAATACCAGTTTATGTAATTGATTCCATTATTAAAGGCTAATGATTTAGAAATAAAAATTCATATAAGGAATTTATCCTCCATCTCTTCCAAAGACACTAATTTTCAGAAACATAGTGCGACTAAAACTGAGAGATGCATACCTCGATGGTTGAAAGAATAGTTTGCTTTGAATGCAGGCAACTCATGAAATGTGCCAAATCAGAAAGTACCCTGTCAGAGATACATACATCATCAGATTAGTAAACACAACAACTTAATCGTGAGAATGAGCAAAACACCTTTGCAGCCTAACCTTGAAGTTACAGGAAGAGCATTGGCTGAATCTGATTGTACTTCTGCCCAATGCTTCAGGAATCTGCAACAATAGCAAATATAACCATAACCAGTTGCAGTTGGAGAAAGGCGTCTGCAGGAAAAATAAAACCATACCAATATTCATAAAATATCAGTTTCATAGTCGAGTACATTCACTTGATATCACTCGAGGAGGATTATGTCTTTCATAGGAATTGAGGATTATGTCTTTCGTAGGAACTAATCAATTAAGGTGTTCTAGGCAATTGATTAGCAAAGTTCATTCCTAATCTGGATTATCACAGTGGAGAAAATTGCACTTCAGAGGAACTGTTCCATCCTAAAATGCAGTTTTGGTTCAAAATAATTTCATCACGTTTCTAAAAAGTATGCATGTGTGAAACACTCTGATACAATGAACTAATTGATCACCTTTTTCCTACACCTGCACACAGATAAGTCCTAGGTCCCTGCAACCATACCATGGTTCAATGAGGGTTTTCAATTTTATTAGGCTATTAACGAGCAATTTTTGTACTTACCTGGTAGCAAATCCCAAAACACTTTTGAAGTCACCGGATATTTGAGGTTCAGCATGATTACGTTTGCTTACATCTGGAATAGCAGCTGAAACGACTTCGAGTATGCATGCCACAGCATTACCAGATAGAGAAAGGAAATTAAGTTTGAGATCATTACAACTTAAATTTAGTTCAGTGCCACAGCCAATCGTTCTTATATTTTCATCAATGCACCAATTTAACATTGAGCACAGGTTGTCAGCAAGGCTTTCTGTTGCAAAACAATTTGAGGCACAAAGAGTACCATAAACTGATTTCCATACTTCAATTACATTTTCAAGATCAAGCTTTCTTCGTGTAGAAACGTAAGACTCCTCCATAGATCCACTAACTTTCTCAGAGGCCTGTGTTTGCAGGGAGGAAGACCATGCAACAAATGGATAGGATAAAAGTTGGTATATGCCAAGGTAACAATTGCTGTCTGCTTCCATTTTGAACACAGAAAAATCCTGTATGCCACAAATGCATTCTTTCAGAGCTTGAGCTTGAGCTATCCACAAGTGTAAGTTCCAGTGGCCCGCATACTTATACAACAGTCCAACTGCAACTTGGAGATTCCCCAAGGGATTATATGACAACAGTATCGATTTGAAAAATTTGTGAAATCTCTGCAACACTAACTCGGTTTCAACTGTGTCAGAAGTTAGCTGGATCACCATGCAGATGCAGACTGTCATAAGATAAGCCAGTGGTGAAACCATATCCATGTAGGCAATAGGGAAGACACTCAAAATTTTTGCATATTTAGTATCATTTATTGATTGCAGATTCTCAACGTACTTGGTGTCTAGAGCCACTTCATAAAGAGGGGATCCCAATATAGAAGGTTCTAACTCATCAATTACAGCTTGTAGAAACTGGATTGCAGTACTGCTACACTGCAATTTATTTTTGCTGCTGCCACATGAACTTATGTTTTCACATGTCTCCTTTATGAATCTCAATATTGTGTTCAAACATAAAACAATATCGGCATAATTTATGGATGAGCTCTTGAACTCTATTTGCACCCCTCTTAAAAGAGATCTAAATATCCTTAAGGCATCATCACACACTGCATTTCTAGTTTCAGGAGTGTTTGTTGCAATTGATGCATGACTAAGTATAATACTAATCATCTTTATAAAGAAGTCCAACTGATTAACGCCCCATGGATACCATTTAACAGAATGTTGCTTTACGAAGCATTTGCCAGATATTGAAGGCATAGAAGGTCTGACTGATGAATGGTGGCTAACATGGCTACTGGATTCACAGTTGTGTTTTCTACATTTGGACATTATAAAATCTTCGAGCAGATCCAGGCATAGACTCCATAACCACACAGTATCATTATCAAGCCCCATTCTAAAAACTGCTTCAAATACAGGATCCAAAACCACTTTAATCACCAATGAATGGTTAATAGAGAGATCGAGTTTATGTAGCAGATAACACCATGTGTTCAAGCAGGATAAATGAATGGATATATCACATTTACTTGAGATGGTGCTAATTAACGGTGTCATTAAGAGCTTTATACTTTTTGAAAATGCACTTGCTTGGACTTGACAACTATTCTCACCAGCTGCGTGAGTCTCATGAGTCACAATTGGATGGTGAATGAGAGCATCAATAAGACCTTCCCATGCGACCTGTTAAATTAAGGCATGTGAACATGTTAGTAAACAGAAATTATATAAAATACATAAAAGAGCAAATCAAATAAGAGGAAAAAGTTTTTAACAGGCAATTAGAGTGTGCTTTAATCACTACAAACATAATGCTGATAAGAGTTGACATCATCTAATTCTGGGGAAAATTTTAGCAGCCCAAGCTAATGGACATTCAAATTTATTCCAGGTTCAGGCATCGCCTTCTACCATCAAAACTGAATTTCCTATACAGGCTGGTTTAGCACTTTCACATATTGGCCATGACAAGTTAATGGTGTTTCTGAAATAAAATGGCATGAACGGTGCAACCTAAACAGGGACGAATCTTGCACATTTTCTAGAATTTCCATTCATCAGCTTCTAAGGTTCCAAAACTCAACAGTTATTGCATAAAAAATTATTGAGACAGAGAAAAGCCACAACCTACTTTTCTAAAAATAAAAAGATCAATTTTGTGGGTATTACCTGTGATGCAATCTGGACTTGTGGGTTGTGATCAGAAAATGTCTGCTCTGGAATTTTGAGCATGTCATTAGTTAAATGCCTATTCCTTAGAACATGAGATCCCAGCAAGCGGATAAACCATCCCCAAGCTTGCAATGTTTCGACTTTCCTACCCTGGTTCAGAAGATCCTTCATCCCAGTGAGAAATTTCCATTTCATATCTTTGACCAGTGCCTGCAAAGAAAGATGAAGATATAGTTGAAAAACTTAGATTATAGAACTCTATTTAACATTGCTAATTCTTATACATGAAGGCTTATCCCTTGAAGCCAATGTCCAAGCCTTAGATATAAGAGAAAATGAAATATAAGGTCCACAAACAATTAAAATACATAATTTTTTTCGTAACACAAAATCAGGCATTCATCAATATACCCAATAGTGATGTTTACATTAACAAAGGGACAACAGCACCAAATGTTCGCACATTAGAGAGAGCTGCAGGAGAAGGTAAGATTACAGAGCTAATCTTCAACAGACACCTTTCTGAAATATCTCTTTCTCTCTTATCAATGCTGAGAAGTCTTCTATATATTGGAGGACACCATATGTGTGAAGATTCTCTCATCTTTTCAGCCAGTTGAACCGAAAACTTCATTACAACCTGTTACAGTGGTATTAATAAATTTATATGAAACAAATTTGTTGCCATGCGTCATTTGCAATATAGCTCAAACCTAAAATTTTATGAGTTCTGAAGAATAGATATCATACAATGTCCGTGATTAAAGAAAGGGTCTCAGGTTCAACCTAATGTAAGGCAATTTACGTATATAGCAGAGACATCAAGTTCGGCGAGTACCATTAACGAATTGTTTGTATAACTGTCCTATCTGATTCTGAGATACAACTGCTTGTACACTTGCATTCTTTTTTCAAAAGATAACCGAAAAGAAAAATACATGAATAAGTCATGCTTATGCGCATTTAGCAACCAGAAAAGAAGCAATAACCTTAACTATGCTAAATAACTATACATTTTTAATCAAATGACTTAAGCATCGATTTGAATGCCTTTGCAATATCACTGTGGAAGGTACCCATACTACACATTCTAAAAGGATTTTATTGGGAAAGAAAAAAGTAAAATGACTTTTCATTTATTTGGATGAGTATTACAATCAATCAACAGATGGATCCAAAGTTTCTGTAGCAGTGTAATTAATAGAAATTAATTGGTAATTCTACCTGTATAGCCTCAAATGTTGTAGACAATGAACCAAAAGGATTGTCCAAGGCATGAACAACTGCCCGCAATATAGAATGGAAGTGATTAGATAGAAATGAGGCATCAAATTGTTGCATTGATATACACCACATGCCTAAATTACAAACCGACTGCAATTAAGAGGCGAGCTTGTTATATAGATAAACAACAGATTACATTGGAAAATTACTTTAACTAACTAAAGAAATATTTACCTTTATTTTTGTGGCTACAATGACTTTAGCCAGTGCCTCCATGATCATGTTGGCATCGTCATCTACAACACCAGATAGGAAAAATGTGAATAGCAGAGTACTTTATCTCTGCAATAACCATGTAAAATGCAAATATAAGGCCAAGCACAATTATAGTTTAATCATGGGGATGCATAATGCAGACTCTTAAACATTGAAAGACAGTATCAGCTACAGAAAAATTGTTAATTTTTCTGCATTCTTTTGCAGGGATTAAGTTATTGCTCCAATACCGCTGATCCAGATGGAACAATTCAAGTTGATTTTAATGTCTGGTTTTGCAACTTTTTTCCCCTTCCATTTCAAATTTCACTTCTACATTTTGCATGGCACCCATTCAAGGGATAAAAAACTAGACCTGCCCAGTCACCATTCTGCCTAAGCCTAGATAAGAAGTACTGTGCCATAGCATAACAACATTCCATTTTGCTCTTTTACCTTTTACATAATAATATGGTAAGCTCCATAACAAGCGATATTGCCTTATCCAACCTTTCCTTGAGGTAAGTCCAGAGCCAGGGCATTTTCCACATTAAATTGGGACTAAAATCAATTGCTTGCACAATTAAATTGCAGAAGAGGATCTATTTACTTCATCATTGAGCTCTTTCACAAAATTTTGACTTCCAAATCTTTTAGAAAAAGATTATAAGCTTTATCTTTCCCGCTAATCGGATAACTAAAATGCAATGTAAAGTATACTTCAATTAGCTAAAGAAAAATAATAGAAACCAAAATTTAGAGCAGATTTGAATAAACTTCAAAACCTTTGATTGTGGCAACAATAGAAGGATGATAGATCATAAATCCCAAACACTTCAAAGCCTGTGCAGCACTGAAACCAAAAACAAATATTAGATATATCCATTAGATCACAAACACAACATATTTGCCTAAAATAGAATATTAAATAAAATTCGAAAATTTATGAGACAGACATTTCCTCATCATCATCTGAGATATCAACCGCAATCACAGAAATAAGAGTCTGAGAAGAATTAGCTAGGGTTTGAATGGGAGAAAGATGGTTGCTTGCTTGTTGTTGAAGAAGTTGTAGGCTAGAGTAAGCAAGCGATTTGTTTGAATTAATTAAGGATTTGATGTCCTCTATCTGATCGGAGAAACTAGACATATTGTACTGAAGAAATTTAGAGTGCGTACTGTGTAGTAGTGTGTGTGAGAGAGAGAAGGAGAGAAAGGCGCGGGCGAGAAATATGAATGCACCGAGTCTCGATACAATTTTCGCGCCAAAGGCAATAACTGATAATAGTGTATTTTGAAGGATCAAAGTTGCAATTAATTACCAACAAGCCGTTGGATTGGATTGGATTGGACCCGAATTTTATTTGGGCTTGAAGCCCAGTCCAACCTGAAAATATATGTGTGTAAAGTAAAATAAAAATATTGAAATTAATTATATTCATTTTTAATTAAAGTACAATATTTAGAAAAATAGTTTAATTTTAAAGACAATTAAACTAGATTTTAAGTTAAAATTTATGTTTCATATTTTTGGATAATAACTTTATTCTTTATCTTAAAAAATCGAATTTAAAAAAAAAAAAAAAAAAAAAAACTTTGACAACAAGGAAAAGTAAATCAACGGTGCACATGGCAAATCCATTTTTTGTCTTAAAAAAGGTAAAATGCATGTGACTATTAAGATAGTACTAATCATCCATTTTTTGCCTTACAAAGTCATGGTAGCTGTTGGAAAATATACATTATGTTCTAAGGCATAATACTTCAAAAAAATATCAAATTCCAAAAATTATAATACTAGGCAATAATTTCACGTGAAGATAAAAACAAAAGCCGATTCGTATCTGACGTGGAGAATTTGTGGGGACACGTGTCTTAAAGATATTTTTATCCAGTAGCTTTTATAACCGCACACGTGTCTTTTAATTTCACTTAAGGACCTCTAATTACAAAATTTTTACTTGATCCCATTGTCACGTGATCAATTTTGGGTAGAATTTTTTGGGAGATGGAGACATTGGGATGAATTTCATTTGTGAATTCAATTTGTAGAAACATATATTTTATTCTTCAATAAAATAATTATTTTGTTAGGAAAAAACAAAATAATTATTGTTAGATTTTGGTAATATTCTAATTCTTGGAATATCACACACAGCTTAACGTGTTTAATTCTCTAAAAGGTCATAGGTGGATAGCAAAATGGCAAAAATGTGGTTTATGAGACATGAAAATGGTAATTAAACACGTTATCTCCTATTAATAGGAAACTGAATGAGGAGAAGCAAAACAGTGCAAGTAATTAAATATATATATATATAAACGGGCAAAGAGGCTGTATTTGATTGAAGCCATTGACATTTTCATCTTCCATGATTGGGTTTAAAAAATTAAAGTTGATGTAGAAATATGATTATGTGTTTACTAAAATGCAATAATAGAAATAATTATTATAAAAAATGATATAATAATTATCCAAACTTTCAGGATTGATTGATAAGCATCAATAATTGATTTTAGTATTTCAGTCAATGTCAATGGATGCGTGTGTGTAGCAATATATATCCTTTTTATTTTTTATAAATTTATATTTTAGTTTATTAATGCTAAAATAATAAAACTAGACTGATTATGTTTTAATAATTTAATTTATTTAATTCTGCATTTATAAATATATGATTGTGAATAGATATAAAATAAAAAAAATTAAATAAACATTAATTTCTCAAGTGCCAAGCGATTATAACACCATATGATTCACATATCATAGATGGGTCCATATCTCCGTATCATGTCATACGCTCTTCCCTAGCCATTTTCTTAAACCCCAAAAGATATTTTTGCTGCTGCAATCTGCGGTTATTTTCCGTCTAAATTATTGTGATAGGTCACTGGAAAAAAAAAACAAACGACGCCGTCAGATGATATTGATGGGCACAGATTTATAAGAAAGAAGAGTCAAAAAGTGAGTACGTGGACACAGATCAGCAGAAACGAAATAATTATTGCTTGAAAAAAAAAATAATCAAACCACTAAATTCTCCGGCTGTCTTGCTAGCAAAACCCTAATTGACAAGTTTACATAATCCTCGGTAGAAAAAGAAAAAAATACTGTTAATTACTTAATGCATCAGGTTATACTATACGTGGCACGGTTAAAAGCATAAGTTCATGGACTATCCGTGAACTCCCATGCGAAAGGATGCTTGTCCTATTCTCTAACGAAGATTTGTGGATTCGAACAGCGTGGATCCTACGTGGAATTCTATTTTGCCGTTGGATAACTGCTGGGCAATAAACAAGACAGGAGAGAAAGCTCAGAAGAAACAGAGATAGAAAAATGACAATGTCAAATTCCTGTTATTGTAGAATTAATCCCCAATTCGTCACTATAAATACCAACAAATTTTCCCTTTTACCTACAATCCAATCATCGGTTGCTTTTAAAATACAGCGCTCTGTTTCTGGTAATTTTCTTTTAGTTTTCCTTCTACACACCCTGTTTGGTTTCCGAGAAAATTTAAGTTGCTGATTTTTTTTTTTTTAATCTGGGAGTTTGCAGGTACTCTTCCCAAAAAGCATTTTCTATATCAGCGTTTAAGGTAATCAGCTGGTTCTTTAGTATTATGAATGTAAATTCCTTGTATTAATTATTTTTATGTAATTAATGTATATTTATCATTGCAGAAAAGCAATCTAGTAACACCTCCCGAAGAGGACGAAATGACGATCAAACCGGCGGTTCGGATCTCGGACCGGAAACTAATTGTGAAGGATCGTACTATTCTCAGCGGTGTACCGGAAAATGTGATAACATCTTCCGGTTCGTCCTCCGGTCCGGTTGAGGGGATTTTTCTAGGAGCGGTTTTTGACGAAGAAAAAAGCCGGCATGTGTTACCTTTAGGCACTTTACGTGAAGTCCGGTTCATGGCCTGTTTCCGGTTCAAGCTTTACTGGATGGCCCAAAAAATGGGAGATCAAGGGAAAGATATTCCTCTAGAGACGCAGTTTTTGCTGGTCGAGACTAAAGATGGGTCCCAGCTTGAATCGGACGACGGAAATGAAGAAAATCAGATTGTTTACACAGTTTTCCTTCCTTTGATTGAAGGATCTTTCAGAGCTTGTTTGCAAGGGAACGACAACGATGAGCTCGAGCTTTGTTTAGAAAGCGGCGACGTTGAGACTAAAACGTCGTCGTTTACTCACTCTTTATTCATTCACGCCGGTACTGATCCTTTTGGCACGATTACGGAAGCGGTAAGAGCCGTTAAGTTACATTTGAAAACGTTCCGTCAACGGCATGAGAAAAAATTGCCTGGAATCGTTGATTATTTTGGTTGGTGCACCTGGGATGCGTTTTACCAGGAAGTGACTCAAGAAGGAGTCGAGTCTGGGCTTAAGAGCTTAGCTGCTGGTGGAACTCCTCCAAAATTTGTTATCATAGACGACGGTTGGCAATCAGTTGGTGGGGATCCACAGGATGAAACAAAAGATCAAAAAGACAGCGATCAGCAGCCCTTGCTTAGGTTGACCGGGATCAAAGAAAATTCAAAATTCCAAAATAAAGATGATCCAACGGTGGGGATAAAGAACATAGTAAATATTGCGAAAGAGAAATGCGGATTGAAATACGTATACGTATGGCACGCGATTACTGGATACTGGGGTGGGGTCCGACCCGGAGTGAAGGAAATGGAGGAGTACGGGTCGTTGATGAAGTATCCGGAGGTGTCAAAAGCGGTGGCGGAGAATGACCCGACGTGGAAGACTGAAATAATGGCATTGCAGGGATTGGGATTGATGGATCCTAGAAGTGTATATAAATTTTATAACGAGTTGCATAGTTATCTTGCTTCTGCGGGTATAGATGGGGTTAAGGTGGACGTGCAGTGCATATTGGAGACGCTTGGTGGTGGATTAGGAGGAAGGGTGGAGTTAACTAGACAGTATCATCAAGCTCTTGATGCTTCTGTAGCTAGAAATTTCCCTGATAATGGGTGCATCGCTTGCATGAGCCATAATACTGATGCATTATACTGGTGAGTTTCCGTCTTTTTAATTTTGTTCGCTATAAATATTTTTCGACTTTAGAATTTGAGAAAGCTTAAATTTTTATTTTTAATGGAACAGCTCGAAACAGACAGCGGTGGTGAGAGCATCAGATGATTTCTTTCCAAGGGACCCAGTGTCACACACCATTCATATAGCAGCTGTGTCATACAACAGTGTGTTTCTAGGAGAATTTATGCTTACTGATTGGGATATGTTTCACTCTGTTCACCCAGCTGCTGAATATCATGCTTCTGCTAGAGCCATCAGTGGTGGTCCTGTCTATGTTAGGTACTTCATTTTTAACTAAATACCCATTTTTTTAACATGCATTTCATACTTCTTTTTGGCTAAATATTAAAAACAATTTTTTATGACCAGTGATGAGCCTGGGAAGCATGATTTTAATGTGCTAAAGAAGCTGGTGCTGCCGGATGGATCTATTCTTAGAGCCCGTTTGCCCGGCCGTCCTACTCGTGACTGCTTGTTCACCGATCCCTCTCGCGATGGAATTAGGTAAGTACATTTCTTGATTAATTGAACTTGGATCGATAAATTTTTCCTTTTTATTTCTCGGGATTTTTATTCTATTATGTAATGTTTGCACATTCTTGACTAAAATTGTTCTCTTGGGTTGAATTTTCGCAGCTTTTTAAAGATATGGAACATGAACAAATACACAGGAGTTTTAGGAGTTTACAATTGTCAAGGAGCAGCCTGGAACACAGTTGAAAGAAAGAACACATTCCATGAAACCAAATCTGATGCCTTAACAGGAGCCATTAAAGGACGTGATGTCCATCTCATATCAGAAGCAGCAACAGAATCTAACTGGAATGGTGACTGTGCTATCTATTGCCACCGCACCGGTGAAGTCACAATTCTTCCGTACAATGCAGCATTGCCAGTGTCACTCAGAGTCTTGGAGCACCAGATCTTTACTGTCACACCCATCAAGGTTTTAGCACCTGGGTTTAGCTTCGCACCCTTTGGACTCATTGCCATGTACAATGCTGGTGGAGCCATTGAAGGATTGAAGTATGAAGTAATGAAAGGAGATTGCAGTGGTGAATTAGTGGGGAAAGTTTTTACGGAGGTTAAAGGTTGTGGCAAGTTTGGTGCTTATTCATCTACTAAACCAAGGAGGTGCATTGTGGATTCAAATGCGGTCGATTTTGTGTATGACTTGCCTATTGGATTGGTTACTTTCAATTTGGATAGTTTACCTGAGGAGGGTAAACTCCATGCTGTTGAGATTGAGTTGTAGATTAATATATTAGAATAGACTTAATGAAAGATTATGGTGGGATACCATTGGATGTGGGTATTTACCCATTAGGTGCAATAAAGGGGAAAAAATTAGTTGTGATATACATCATTAGAATGGAAGAATTCAATAAAATGTCTTTGATAGACTGTGGCTTTGAGAAAATTTTGCATTCTTTCCTCCATAACAGGCGTAGCTAGAGCCCTGCAAACAATTAACAGATCAAGCATTACTAATATTATAAAGCATAAGGCGGTTCTTATAAAATCATCGTAACTGACCTTCACATTGTTCAAATGTTGTTCTAATAGACATCCAGATATTGTATAAAAGCATTATAGAAATACAAACGAAAATCATCACAATGTAACAATCGAATAATGATAACAAGACCTACCCTGGGAATTTCAATTTATGATGTCCAATTATCCAAACAATTACTTTCCAATGGTACAAGAGGTAACCTAATGGTTAACTATAGAACTAAGCTACAATTGTAATCATACCGTGGTAAGTAAACCCTAAAACTCCATCTTCACAATATCATCTGAAATTTCAGCAGATGCATACTGAAGCCAATCCTTGGCACACACAAGGGCTTCCACTGTCTCTGGTCGCAAAGAAGTTCGGTACTGATCCAGCTCTTTGGTCATTGTATCAAATACAGAGTCAGGAGCAGCGCTGGATACTGGAATGGTTAAAATATCACGACCCATTTTTGATAGAGTAGGATATTTCAGCTTGTTCAGTTTCCACCAACTTAACACATCAAACTCTTGCACGCGAGGCAATAAAGATTCTTCCAAGTACTGATCCAGCTCTGACTTCATTTCCTGGTTTGTAGTCTCCATGATGTAAACATCAAAATCTGTAAATCCATTGTCGGAAAGAAGAGTTCCCTGGTGGTCCTCCCTCATGCTGTTCTCAGTATTTCCTTCTTCAGTATAAGTCAAAGCTAGAGATGAGGGGCTGACTAGATATTCATGAAAGAGCTCGTGAAGCCCATCATCAACAATCTTGATATATGTCGGTGCATCTTCACCATGAATTTTTGAAAAAGTGAACTCAACAAGCTTCATCTTAAAGCGGGGATCCATGACTACAGCAATTGCCAAAACTAGGCTGCAATCCTTCCAATATCCACTAATTTTTTCTTGCATTGCTCCAGTAACAGCGCTAATAAAAGGATCCTCACTTGCCGCTGCACGAGCCAGATCAGTTTGGATCTTCCATGCTTCATGGAAGAGTGCAATTGCAGTTGGGGTAGCTGTGGAGGTGAGGATATTGGCTGCATCATAGAGAGGTTTCAAACAAGCACATATAGTCTCAACCTGCCTCCAGTCTTCTATAGAGGGGGCCTCTCTGTAATCAGGGTCAGAAGTATCCAAGCAAGAAAACACCAGTTTCAGCTCTTCAGCAGCCACAAGCATTTGATATGTTGTGTTCCATTTAGATTGGTCATCAACAGATAAGGAATTTTCAGTAGTGACTTGAAGGTGTTGTTGAAGCTCGACAAACTTCTCCTCGAGGGATTCTGAAGTCTTCACATACTTTACACTGTCACGGATTTTCTTAACTATATCCCGCCCAGCCCATAATACATCCTTTGCCATGCTGCTTAGAGTGCGAGCTATGCAGTTACCAATAAAAAATTGTCCGTTGAGAATAAGGGGATTTTTTACACAAAGAAGGGATCTAAGATTTTCAATCCCAGATTCACCAACAGGACAATTGTAAGTGACAGAAAATAGCTTGCCCTCCAAACTCCAGTCAGAAAGGCAACAAGCAACAGCATGGCTAAGAGCAGAACCTGAATTGGGAAATGGTTCCATCACAACATTCAGAATCCGCCTTTGTGGCTCCCAGTTGCTATCAATGAAGTGTCCAGTCACAAAAAAATAACCTAAACTTTGACTTGAAGTCCACACGTCCAATGTAAGGCAAACACGTCCAGGCATTCCCTCAATAAACTTCATAACATTCTGCTTTTCCCTCAAATAAGTTGCAACACAATCCCCTTGGACAGTATTGAAGCTCACCATGCCAAAACGGGGCTGAAGATTCTGAACAAAATTTATGAAGCCACTATGTTCGACCATGTGAAGTGGGTAGTCATGCATGATGATCATCCTAGCAATTTCATGGCGGCAACGATCTGCATCAAATGGAATATAGGGTGAGCTAGGAGTTCGATATCGACGTTTTCGTATTTCAGTTGCATTGCCATTTTCACTCCCTGGGGTATATGGAGTTAATTGATTCCCCTGATTGCGCAGTAGTGCTAGGCAGGTTCCCTTAGCAATATGACGCTTGAGATGGCTGGTACCAGCTACTTTGGAACCTGTGCTATATGCAAAACTTTGCTTGCACTGTTTACAGCACGCCCTTCTACATCCATCACCTACATTTTCAATGGTAAAGTGTTCCCAGACAATAGACTTTCTTTTCCTCCTTTTATTAGGCTGGGATTCTGGAACAGTCAAAGCATTGTCCTCTTCAGATGATTCCATCTTGCCTCAGAAAGTGAATACCTATTATCATTTAGCAAAATAGTTTTTCAATGGTTGGCCCAAATCATAAAAGTTCTTTAAATCTAAAGGGTAACCTAAATAATCCTTGTATGGCAATTATCACGCACCAAGATGAACCATTTGACATAACAGAGGACCACAGCAATAAAAGTTAATTCTTCAACATTTGAGATAGCATCATTGCATGTCATAACATATTACTCAAGTACTACTATGTATTGCTAGATGGAACGCTAAGCATGGTAAAAGAAAACAATTAAGGATAAATTGCATTACAAAAATTTAATTACTATAACGCTGTTGGAAGTACAGATCGAACTGTATTTCTGAATCCACAGAGCATAAAGAAGTATTGTTAGACCGCTGGGCCCAGTAAGATGGCCTACTAAACCCATACTCGAGCCAAATATGGGCCCGTACATCAAAAGGTTATTTAAATGAGTCAGACAGTTCAGGGTTAAATGGGTATTCCGTCCCAAAATTCGGGCAAAAACGGGTCACACAAAAAAAAAAAAAAAAAACGGATCTACGTTTCCATTGCATTCCATCACCGCTTGTCGCTTGGCTTGGGCTTCAGAATTCAACCAAAAAAAGGGAAAAAAAAAAAAAAGAAAAAAGAAAACAGAACGAAGCCCAGATGGAGAGGGAAAGAAAAACTCAGTTAAACAAACAAACAAACAATTACGACAAGAAATTGGGGAACATGTAAAAAGCCCAGATCAATCAGAACTCATAAAAAGCACAAGCCAGCGATCAAAATTGAACACCTAATACGTCGAACTAATCATATTGCACAGCTATAACTGTGCAGTAAGATTAATAACAGTGAAACCAAAGAACAGCAATTCGATCAAATTCTAATCTAGAACGAGAGAAGCATCGGCAATGAAAACGACGAGAAATTAAACTTAAAATTAAGATTTTTTTACCAGTCGCGAAAAGAAAACGACGCGATCTCCGTGCGTATAAGAAGCTCGGAGACAGCTCCGACGGCCTTGCAAGATCTAGAGTTTTGCAGCAGAGAGAGAGAGAGGCGAATTGGGCTTTGAAACAAACCCGAGAAGCTAATTGGACCTGACAATGAGAAGTCAAAAAGATTCTGTTCGGTTAAGAGTTATAAGTTGAAAATAAGAAAGCACGCGATTTTTGGACTCGAGATCCATTCTTCAATTGCTATTATTTTTTATTTATCTTTTATTGAAACGGACCACAAAAGCCCACATACAGCACACAAACACAAAGCTTTCCGAACTCTCTGCAACTTGTTTTGTAAAATATATTATTAAATCAATTCAATTGTATTATTATTATTATTATTATTAACCTAATGAAATAAAATATATTATAAAAATAAAATGTTCTATCAAAAAAATATTTTTTGTTTTGAATTTTACCTAACTAATTACAGCTCATACCTCAAATGATTATGCTTTTTGGTGAGCCTCTCTTGGTGAAGGGATAAGATTAAGATTCCTTTTCGTGTGAGGCTCATGTCCTTTTATGTTTTTGACATTTTTGGTAACGTTCTGTTGGTCTAAAAGGCAATTTTAACTTAGGGTCAACTCTCGAATTCATTTAACGAATTTTTATATTTAGGCGGTGTTTGGTAACATTTTGATGTGTCAAATAGCTTTTAGTTTTTTCATGTGTTCATCATTTGATGTGTTCTCCGAGTGAGACATAGGGTTTTTGAAGGGTTTTTCTTCACGCCATTTTCTCGTGTCTTCCCTTTTCCCTGTCGCCTCTTGTTCTCTCCTGTCTTTTCTCTTATTTCTGTTTCTTACTCTTTATGTTTTGTTTTGCTTGGCTAGGTTATTTATACTGTCAGTACGCTGACCTTTAAGTCAGTCATTGTTGGTTGTTTGTTTTTTGACGATGAGTAACAACTTTCATAGTATTCTTGGCCAGGAGACAGATGATGTGGTGGTTGAATTATCGGATGAAGTTACAGTGGACGAGAGTCACAAAGCTCAGTTATGTCTGGCTGGGAAGCTTTGGTATGATCGTCCCTATAATAAGTTCGCCTTGATGGACCTAATGATAAAAGTTAGGAAACCCAAGCATGGTTAACGACCAAAGAGTGGCATAAGGATGTTATATTGTTCCAATTTCACCATTGGAAGGATTTGCAGTTTGTTGTTGATAATAATCCATGGCACTTTGAAAAACAATTACTAATTCTCAAGCCGGTATCTGGGACTGAACAACCTTCTACATTGGAGTCATTACATGCAGCATTGTGGGTTAGAGCTTATGATTTACCCTTTAACCTTATGAAACAGCAACTTGTTGAATTTATTCGGAAAAAAATGGGAAAGTTTACAAATTAACTATATTAGAATTAGGAGATTAAATGTAATTTTCTCTCTTCCTTTGGGCTTGTTGTATAAGCTTGCAATGTAAAAGTAATATCTACACATAATTTGGTTGTTAGGACACAATTTACGGATACGATTGGGTAAGCTGCCTTCCTTTTTTAATTAAAAATATTAGTTTTTGGAGGATATTTTCGAAAAAGAAAAAAAAAGAAATAGAGGGAAATTAATTAACAATCATCATTTGCATAAATTTGATTTTTATTTAATAAATTTATCCATACTTAAGAGTACGAACAATTTTTATAGTGATTTTCTTTTGTCCTCTGTATCTATTGATACATAAAAAAATTCATGTTCTGTTAATTTATATTTATTCTTGTACTATAATATCTAGTGAAGACTGTTCGAGTGGGTGGGAAAGAGTCAATGTTGTCTTTGAGGGTCAACTGGTGCATAAGCTGGAGATGGATCATGTTTATGGTGATGAGCTGGAGCTATATCTGGACCATGGTGGTGGTGGTGATGAGCATCTGGACCATGGTGGTGGTGGGAACCATGAGTTAGAGTTGGTGGTAAGTACACCGGTGGGTGTGGGTGCAGCTTTGGTGGATGGACTGGTGCATGAGCTGGTGTTGAACCATGGTGGTGGTGCTGGTGCTGCTGATGAACTGGAGCTGGATTATGCTGGTGGTGGTGGTGGTGGTGACCATGAGCTAAAGTTGGTGGAGAGTATACTGGTGGGTTTGAGTGTAGCTTTGGTGGATGGACTGGTGTATGAGCTGGAGCTGGACCATGGTGATGGTGGTGATGATGGTGACGAGCTAGAGTTGGAGTTGGATCATTACGGTGGTGGTGATGATCGACTGGAGTTGGAGCTAGACTATGGTAGAGTGGCACTGATTCTATTTCTTCATCGCTAAGTGCAACGAAGCATAACAGTGAAAGTTGCACTAAAATAAGAGTTTTAGCTACAACAGAATCCATATTACTTCTTTTTCTTCAACGGGAACCTGAAAAAAGGAGAAAGGAAGATGATGAAATGAGTATACACAATAGAGGATTTTATAGTCAAAAACATAATTTCCAAATTTTAATTAATATATTAAAAATAGATAAAATTAGAAGAAAATCTGAATACATTAATGAAAATCTTTAAAAATAAAAAAACATGCCATTATTACAATAAAAAAATCACTGCAATTAATATTACTAGAAATAGGACAACAAATTTGATACTTTTTTAATTTATAAAATTAATGTTATTTATATTATTTAATTTATATTATTCTCTTAAATCTTATGTTATAATATTGACAATACAACAATAAATTTAAATACTACGTACCAAATTTTTAATTTTTTTTATTTGAATTGTATTTGTCATTATTGAATTGTTTGATATAAGAGTTTTAGATAGGTTAGTTAAGATATTAATTTATTATTTGCTATTTAATCATTTGATTCTTTTGTTAATAAACGGTTTTCAAATTTTTTTAGTAACTTTAATTAGTATAAAAATAATTAACTGTATGTCCAATATGATAGTCTAATTACCGGTAATAGCTTTTACTAATTATAATATATATATATTTTTAATTTGATTTATAACAACTTTAATATCAAAGACTGGCTGAAATTTAGCTTTCACAAAAAGAATTAAAAAAATTTGTAAATAATTTTGAATAAAAAGAATAAAATATGACTAAATATTATACTAAAAGAAAAAAAATAATCAATTACCGTAAAATATAATACTTATTTTCTCATTTATATAAATAAAATTTTCATCCTCAAATGTTTATTTTTAACACGTACATCGATACTTTTAGTAAGTGCCATTTGATTTTTAGTTAGTGGCATTGAAAAATTTGGAGTACTACATATTTGAAATTGGATTAGACAAAAAAGGTTCTTTGGATTAGCCCTCCAACTTTCCAAAAGTCTCATTGAAAACCCGCACGAGAAGCTGTCCAGGAAATTTGAATTTGTAAATTATAATGCCCAATCAATTCGTTTCTAATGATACAGAAGGTAACCTAATGCTTAATTATAGAACTAAGCCTACAATCTTATACATCATTACTGTAACAAGCGAACCTAAATCTAAAACTCCATTTTCACAACAGCATTTGAAATTTCAGGAGATGCATACTGAAGCCAATCTTTGGCACACACAAGGGCTTCCACAGTCTCTGGTCGCAAGGAACACCGGTACTGATCCACCTCTTTGGTCACTGTATCGAATACAGAGTCAGGAGCAGCACTAGATACTGTAATGGTTAAAATATCACGAGCCATTTTCGATAAAGTTGGGTATTTCAGCTTGTTCAGTTTCCACCAACTCAACACATCAAACTCGTGCACACGAGGCAATAAAGACTCTTCCAAGTACTGATCTAGCTCCGACTTCATTTGCTGGTTTGTAGTATCCATAATGTAAACATCAAAATCTGTTAGTCCAATGTCGGACAGAAGAGATCCCTGGTGGTCCTCCTTCATGCTGTTTTCAGTATTTCCTTCTTCAGCATAAGTTGGAGTTAAAGGCAAAGGAAGGGCCACATATTCAAGAAACAGCTCGTGAATCCCATCATCAACAATCTTGATATATGCAGGTGCATCTTCACCATAAAGTTTCGAAAAACTAAACTCAACAAGCTTCATCTTAAAGCGGGGATCCATGACTACTGCAATTGCTAAAACTAAGCTGCAATCCTTCCAATATTTACTCATTTTTTCTTGCATACCTTTGGTAACAGTGCTAATAAAGGGATCCTCGCTTGCTACTGAACGAGCCAGATCAGTCTGGATCTTCCATACTTCATGAAAGAATGTAATTGCAGTTGGGGTAGCTGTGGAGGTAAGGATATTGGCTGCATCATACAGAGGTCTCAAACAACTACATATAGTTTCAATCTGCCTCCAGTCTTCCAACGAGGGGGCCTCTTTGTAATCAGGATCAGAAGTATCTAGGCAAGACAACACTAATTTCAGCTCTGAAGCAACCACAAGCATTTGATATGTGGTGTTCCACTTAGATTGGTCATCAAGAGACAAGCTTTTTTCACCGTTGACTTGTTGAAGTTGCTGCTTAAGCTCGAAAAACTTTTCCTCATGGGATTCTGAGCTCTTCACATACTTTACACAGTCGCGGATTTTCTTAACAACATCCCGCCCAGCCCATAATACATCCTTTGCCACGCAGCACAGAGTCCGAGCTATACAGTTACCAATCAATAATTGTCCATTGAGAATAAGGGGATTTTTTATGCAAAGCAGGGACCTGAGATTTTCAAGCCCAGGTTCACCAACTGGATGATTATACGTGACAGAAAATAGCTTGCCCTCCAAACTCCAATCAGAAAGGCAACAAGCAACAGCATGACTGAGAGCAGAATCTGAATCAGGATATGGTTCCATCACTACATTCAGAACCCGCCTTTGTGGCTTCCAATCACTATCAATGAAGTGACCAGTCAAGAAAACATAACCTAAACTTTGTCTTGAAGTCCACACGTCCAATGTAAGGCAAACTCGTCCAGGCATTCCCTCAATAAACTTCATAACATTCTGCTTTTCCCTCAAGTAAGTTGCAACACAATCCCCTTGGACATTATTAAAACTCACCATGCCAAACCGAGGCTGAAGATTTTGAACAAAAGTTACAAAGCCACTGTGCTCGACCATGTGAAGTGGGTAATCGTGCATAATGATCATCCTAGCAATTTCATGGCGGCAACGGTCTGCATCAAATGGAACGTACGCTGAGCTAGGAGATCTGTAGCGACGTTTTGGGGTTTCAGTTGTACTGCCATTTCCACTCCCAGGGGTATATGGCGTCAATTGATTCCCCTGATTGCGTAGTACAGCTGGGCAAGTTCCCTTGGCAATGTGACGCTTGAGATGGCTAGTACCAGCCACTTTGGAACCCGTGCTATATGCAAAACTTTGCTTGCACTGTTTACAGAATGCCCTTCTACATCCAGCACTTACAGTTTCAATTGTAAAATGTTCCCAGACTATAGACTTCTTTTTCCGCCTCTTATTAGGCTGTGATTCATGAACCACCAATGCATTGTTCTCTTCAGGTGTTTCCATCTTGCCTCAAGAAGTAAATACCTATTATCATTCAGCAAAACAATCCTTGAATGGAAAAATAACAATAAAATGTTCTGGCCAAAGCATAAAAGACTCAACTAAGTGAGATGGGTAACCAAAATAATCCTTGAAAGGCACACATTTATCGTTCATAGCAAAAGAAAACAGCTAAAGATAAACTTGGTACTACAGAACAACTAAGTGATAAAGTAAAGAACCAAAAGAAATACTATAGTAGTCTAACGTAAAGAACCAAAAGAAATACTATAGTAGTCTAGTTTTTAGAACATAAATCCAGGTGGCAATAACAAGGAAGGACATTTTAGGGAACAGAAGATGCCCGCACAATTTAATTTTACATAACAAGACAATGGTTAAGGTCAACAAAGCATGAAAAACAATATGGTAAAATTAACAAATCTGATACTAATTTTACCGTCATCAAACTCAATACATAGACAATAGGAGCGAAAAAAATGTAGGACAATTCTTGAATAATGAGCCATAGAAACCAACCTGTGTTAGCTTTATTGAATTTTGGTGCCTAAATTATCACTTAAATGAAACCATACTAGGATTACATGACAGGTTGATGATTTTAAACCTCATCATGTCCACTCATAACCCAGCTAAGCATTGAACTTCCATATACACGATTGAACTAAAAACTTCACAGTTGAAATTATTAAGTGGAGAATAGTATAAGAGAGTTACTATTATACCAAACGAAACAAAGAATACAGTCAATATTAGATCTATGAGCTACATGATACTTGTCACCACTATACGCAAGCAATTCAACTAGCAGCTGGCAGTCAAGCTAGGCATAAAATAGGAGTTAACCATAATTCCCATTCTGCTTTTGTTGGGGAAAATATCCAAAACCAAATCCTATTGCATTGATCATTACATATTGCAAATTTGCATAGCACCCTTTCAATCAACTTTAAAATCCATAAACGAATCAGGTTAGAACCAATAATAAATTCTTGTATAACACGGAAATAAATAAAAACTTCAGCCTAGCTTGCTTCTTTTAGATTTACAAAATCATTTGAAACCGGTACAGCAAGCATTTTTATTGCAGATTCTGAAAAACCGCATAACCCCACAGCATATACGTGTTATAACACTTATAAGACTGGCTCTTTTTCGACAAATGCACATACGGATGGTGTAAACATAATGGCATTAGTATTAAAAACCCACCAAATACCCGTCAATCTTAAATCAGTCCACCAAACTAAGCAATCTGGTAGGGTCCAAAATTACGCTAAAGAAGCAGGAGTTCAGCTGTTCAGGCACGCAAAGGCTTCAGAGTACAACATAAGTCCAACTAAACCACAAAGCCCCGTAACTTCAGCATAAGCTGTCCTTGCTGTCATCAGCAACTGAAGTCTGAATGCAAACAAATAATCCAGAGAATGTACAACCGAATTATAGACCGCTGGGCCATGTACTATGGCCCACCGTACCCATGCTCAAACCCGTTCAATTGCTTGCTCCCTGTGACCAACCTAATATGGGCCCTATACAGGTTAAGAGATGAAGTATGTCCATGTTGGATTCATCAAACAGTTGTTTAAATAACCCAAATAGTTCAGGGTCAAAATGGGTATTCCGCTCCAATAATAGGGCTAAAACGGGTCAGCGGAGAAAACGGATCTATAGTTCCATTCTTTCTCGGCTTGGGCTTCAAAATTCAATAAAATAATGAAGAAAAAACACAAAAAAGCCCAGATCAACGAAAACCCAAAGATCAAATCAGGTCAACCGAACAAACAATTACAAGAAGAAATTGGAGAAGAAACAATAAACAAAGCCCAGGTCAAAGATTACTCATAAAAAGCACAAATCGAACATCCAACTCATTACAGTAATCATTTTCCGCATCCTATAATTCGACAAATACAATTACTTAATCAAGGAAAAAAATTCACAAACTAATCAAACACAAAATCAAAGAACAGAGTTACAGAGATTCAATTCAATTCAAATTTCAATCAACAACACGAGAACCATAGAAGAGAGAAAAAAGAAACTAGAGTTAGGATTTTTTACCAGTCGCGAAAAGAAAACAAAGCGATCTCCGTGCGTATAAGAAGCTCGGAGACCGAGCTCCGAGGCCTCTGCAAGATCTAGGGTTTTCCAGGAAAGAAGAGAGAAAGGAAGGCAGAGAGCGAGACAGAGAATTGGGCTTGGAAACGAACCCGAGAAGCTAATTGGACCTGACAATGAAAAGTCGATAGGACTTTGTTTGGTTAAGAGATAAGGGGCAGACTGCAGAGAGATGAAAATTTAAAATAGGGAAGCATGTGATTTTTGGACTCCTGATCCAAACTTCTTCCCCTTTACTACTATTTTTCCTTATCCTTTCTTGAAACGGACCATAAAAGCCCACACACAAACACACCCTTTCCTTCCTCTTTTATTTAAGCGGCTCGTGTCAATGTCGTGCGTGCGTGTGAAAATTTCTAAAAGTCGTAGCCCACAGAATATTATTGGACTGTTTATTGGGTAGGGGGCCCACATAAGGTGGTGTTCTCTTAGCCCAATGAAATATGTCTTCTTTACCTTGTTGGTTGTGGTGACGGTGATTCCATTAGTCTGCAACTAGAGAAATTCTTAAATAAATTTAATCTATCAGGTTGGACTCATTTAACAAATATGCAGTTCACGGTATTTTAAACCAATAAGAATTTTTAAATTAATATGATTATTTTTTTTATTTCTGACTAAACGGAAAATGTAAAAAAATTAATTAAAAATAAAAATTTTTAAAAATAAAATAGTGGTGTAATTATATTTTATTAAAAAATCTATAGCTGACGCGATTAAGTAAATTTATCTCGTGTAAAAAATATTTTTGAATTCATTTTAAAAAAAATTAAACATTTTTTGGCAAAATACTTCGGACAAATTTATTATAATCTCATCAACACATTTATTATTTCATTGATCATTAGAAGTCATTATCACCGGTCATTGCAAAACACCACTACCCATCATTGGCAATTATAACAATTTATTACTTTTTATGCATTTCTCTCATATATCAAAATAAATTTATAAATTATGAAACTTTTATGATTCTAAATATTTTTGCAAATTTCTAAATTAAAATTTTTAATATTTTAATTAATTTTCAATATTACAATTAAATAGCTAAAAGATAAATTACTCGATGATATTTTTTTAGAATAATTCTTAAAAATTATTTTTTAAAGTAAGTTATTTTGCATAAATAAACCAAAAACCCTTTTATCTAGAAAATATTTATAGACCCTTTTATAATTATGAAATTAGTTTGCTTACAACATATTTTGCCGAAAAACACAAGAATACTGATAAAAAAACTCTAAACAGTTAATGATAAAAAAAATTTATTTATTTAGAATCATAAAAATCGAAAGTTAATGATAAAAAAATATTAAAAATATTGAAATACTGAATACAAATCCAATTATAAAATACATTCATTTAATATATTTTTATATTCAGGTTACATTTCTTACGTAACGTGTCCACATGGAGATGATATTGAAAAAAATAGGATCCAATAAATAGACATATCGGTAAATATTAATAGATTCTAGACAAAAGTTATAATTGATAAAAAAAAATAAATATAGGGTATTAATTAATAAAATTAAAAGTATTTGCCCAATTTAAAAAAAAAAATCATAAGTTTAAATTTTTTTGTGATTAAATTTTTTATATTCAAATTAACTTTTTTGGTATATCTACATAAACGTAATCTACGTAGACAATTAATAAATTCAATGTCACTCTTACACAAAAGGGTAGGCCGTAGGCTGATAGCACTTGGAAATCATAATAAACCAATTGCACAACTTCGTGCAAACTATAAGTGGCTGCCATCTCTCTCCAATCTCCATCAAATTGAATATCGCGTTTTTGAAATTTTTTATCTAAATAATCAAAATATAAAAATATATTTCTACATATCTTATTAATTTAATTTAATTTATTTATTTCTGTATAAATATTTGATTGGATTGAATTTCATGGAAACAGTGTAAGGGAGGAGAAAAAACAAATAATAGAGACAGATGAAGATAATATAAAAATAGGAAATAACTAAGGAGCAAAAACAAGACCATAAATTGGAAAAAGAGAGAAGACAAAGTTGTGGGTTTAATCAAATGGACAAACCCTCATTTCAATTGTGTCGGGCATGTGTGAAGTGAAAGGCGTCAGTGATAATGTATACTGACAAAAAATATGGGTGCATGCATTTCCATGCAACTGTCTCCAACTTCGTACACGTGCGTAACAGTTTCTGACGAGGCTGTTATTATGGTTCCGTATAACCTTTGCTTAATCCATAGGGATGTTAATCAAACTACTATTTAATTATTTTAATTAGGCTACACAGTAAACTACAAACATCCTTTGTTTCACTATGAGCCAAATCTACACTTTGTCTTTATCGCTGTTCCTTCACATTTAAGCATAATAAAAAAATAATTTTTTATATTTAAAATATTATTTGAAATAAATTAATATTTGAAATTTAATTATATCTTATTGATATAAATAGATTTTTTTTTTTATTTAGAAAGATTGAAGATTTCTTCCTATTATAAAGTTAAAGTAAATCAACCTCTTTATTATGCCAACGAAACGTGATTAGAAACATCACCCATGGACATGGTCACAAAAATTGTCTGTGTTTGACAGCAGCAAGATTCCATGCATCCGATCCCACACAAGTTGTTTTCAACGCAAAGGAGGAAATAAAGTTAAAAGGATTATTATTATTATTATTATTATTATTATTATATCGATCGTGTTAAATCAAATCCAATCAAATAATAAAGAAGCTTTAATTAGTTACTGAAATGATGGGGCTAAATTAGTGATTGCCAGCTAAGCTCATCCACCACCTCTAAGTGATTAAGTGTACACGTAATATATATAATATAATAATAATTTAGTGGTAAGAATTTTGATTCCATAGCAATCATTTTGTTAATATTATTTATTTAATTGATATAAAAAATTATATAGTATAAAACAAATATAATTGATATTTATTTGTGTGAAATTACTATTTCAATAATATTTTAAAAAATTAAAGTAAATAAACTATCAATTATGAATTTATTTTGTATATGATTATAAAAAATTTAATTCAATTACATCTTTTAAATTATTGTAATTTGGATCGTGACCATTAAATTTTTTTTTTGGGATTATTTAGTTAATAAAATTATGATTATAAGTTAAAAAAAATTATTATTTATATGACTATGTTGTATATAAATAAAAAGAAAAATAAAATATATTACATGTATATACAAATTCCGTAGTCGACATTGAACTTACGTTGTTCGAGTTCCACATAAGTTGGCAATGAAGGTACAAATAGAAGTGTCCAACGACACAAACACACCAGCCCGACAAAGCGACCTCTGCCCCGGAAAAAACGGAGTGTACTGTCAACACCTCACGCAACTTCCCACGGTGGGGCCATTCCCACATGCTTCCATGTGGATATTAACACCTTATTACATTTTCTTTTCTTCATTTACCCGTAATTACACCCTAATTTTAATTTAATTCCACATTTTCTCTTCTCCATTTACCCTTAATTTCACCTTAATTTCAAATTTAATTTGGGATTCAACTCATGTGGTGCCATTCACACTTGCACGTCTCTGGCGCGTGCTCCCACGCTCTAGTATCAAATCGAACGTTTTAAAAGTACTTTTGTGCTTGTATTGTGTAATTATGCTCTTGCTAGTATTTCTTTCAATTATAATTGCAATCCGTGATTATAATAAAATATTAATATTTTTTTAATCAAAATTAATGTTTGTTTTGAGCATTAGGGAAAGAAGATTTTGAAATTAGATAATTACTAAATTATATATGCACTTACTGCTGAACTATATGTCTTAGTATATTTATTGAGAATTTAAATTTTATTAAAAGGTTACGGGTGAATTTAAAATTTCATATGCATATAACGAAATTTAAAAATGGGAGGCATTAAGTTGTCCGCTTCACTAATTTCCCTAGTATGAACCTTGATGACTCGGCTTGGCTTAGTCGCAGGTCTATTTATAGTCGCAATTGTTGTCATAGTGAACACGATTGAAATTTTCAAGAAAAAATTTTGAATTGGGAGAGCGATCCTCCCAGTAAACTAACCGTACCCCAAATCGACACAAGTGAATAAATAGAATATATTAAAACGCTTGATATATCTATATCGAAGGAACTTTTCAAAAGAACTCATAACTTCGGGAGAATGGATGCTCTCCTGTCACTTGATTATGAAAGCGATATATTCCAAGATAGCGATTGTTTATTAAAAAACATAGGAGTTTGCTAAGCAGTAACACGATGTACAAACGTCTGCTCAATGCTAGAAGATCAGAAAGAGAAGTTTTATGATTTTTGAACGGAGATCAAGTAAACGGCGGTAGTAATTCTAACTATCATAAGGTAGTGAAATTCGTTGTCGCATAACATATATCTGCTATTATTTTTATTAGCGAGATTTGTTATACTTATAAATAAGTCCATTGATATTTTTCTTACAAATGCAAATATTTTATTAATGAAAAAATAATACACCTTTTTTTTATAAAATAGTCATAATTCCTTCACCGCTAGCCACCCAATATTATTATTATTATTATTATTATTATTATTATTATTATTATTATTATTATTTAAATTTTCTAGTGTTTTTATGCGTATGAACAAGATTTGATTGGCAGTGCATTTTAAGTTACCGGTAATCAAGAATTACAACCAAGAATTCATCTATATATAGTAATTTTTTTATTATGGAAACCTATATTTAGTATTTTAGATCAATGCACATAGGTCCATAAAGATTCACCTATATTTGTAATTAATTTCCGAAAAAGCCGTATCTGGAGTCATTCTTGCCCTTGACGTTGTGTCGATATGATATTTTTTGTCCAAAAAGGTAAGTGTCATTTATGACTTTTCTCTACCCTTCGAATATATTATGGTATAAATTATATTACAATATTGTAATTTACTTTACATGGCAATGACAACTCTCTTCTCAATAACATTCACAAAATTTTTAATAATATTTACTCTGTGCACGAATAAGTGTCATATTTACAAAATTACCATTGCGGATCATTTTTAATATATTTATAATTTAAAATTATGTCAATCCGAAGTAGTGTTATATGTATTTTTACGTTTTGTAAAGCTTTTACTATAAAAACTATTGCTAATTTAACGATAATTATACTATTTTTTAAATGTGACGAGTACTGTGAAACGAATATATTTTCTTTAATGAAAGAAAATATTTTCTGAATTTAATTTCTAAAATATTTTTAAATTCATAATTAAATATTTAATAGAATGATTTCATATGTTACAACTAGCGTTGAATAAGTCGATGGAAAAATTTCACCATTTTTTAGTTTTAGAACAACTAATATTTTTATGAAATGCGTTATATATTGACTATACTCGTTATTCACGTTCGTTCAACTTTTTATTTATTATTTATAATATTTTTTTAAATATTAAATAATTATTAGATTTTTTGTCTTATAGTATTTAGACTTTATAATGTTAAAATAAAATTCATATGATATTAAAGTGAATATATAATTAATTAATAAAACAATGGTGTGAATATACGAACAGACTATTTCAGTTTAATTTATATTGTTATTTATCTAAAATTCATTATAATTGCATATATATATATAATTCTTTGATATCACCTAATACATGAGTTTCAATATATAAAAATACATTATATAATAAAATAATATATAAATATATGTTTAAAATTAAAATTTAAAAATATAATATAAAAATTTTCAAATGTCTCATTATTATACATATATTTATGAAAAGATGAATTAAAAAATAATATTAATAATATATAATCAATTAATAAAATATAATTTTCTAATTTACCATAATTAAAATTATTTTTAAATATTTAAAATTTTTAATTTCTACTTATTCTCCCCTAGTCGCATATTTATATATAATACATATTAGTAATTGCTATTCATACTTTTTCTGCAAACATATTAAAATGTATTTTATCCTTTATCCTTACAAAACTTAACTAAGTAATTTGAAATTTTATTATTTTTCAATTTTTTATTAAATTATCTAATTTTAAGAAATTAAATTATAAAATTTTTCATTTTCTTTATTCAATAATAATAATCATAGGATAAATTTATTTCATTAATATAAAAACTCTTTGTTTTCTTTCTTTTGAAATAATTAATAATTCAAATAATAATTTTTTCATTAATGATAGAACACTAATTAATTAATAACCACACTATAAAATGATATATTTTTAATTTGGTTAAGAAGATGACAATTTTATTATCATTTTAAATTTATAGAAAAAATTGGATTAGTAGTTTTTGATATCATGTTCAAAGAATAAAAAAAAAAGTGAATGACAAATATTATATTTTTATCATATTAATTTATTTATATTTTTAATAAATTTAATTTGTACCAATTATTTAAAGGTATTAGTGAATTTTAAAAATTATATTTAAAAAATTATAATTTTAAAAAATTATATTTAAATAAAATTATATAAATATTAATAAAAAATATTTTTTTTCTTTTTTTATATACTTTCTATATAGAATATTTTAAATTATAATAAAATAAATAATAAATTTAAAAATAAAATATAAAAATATTTAAATGTCTCGTTATCTTATATATATTAAAAAATAAATTTAGAAAAAAATAAAATTTTAAATTTTAAAATGTTTAATTATCTATGTATATTTATTTAAATAGTAATTTTTATAAATTTTATTGGATGAATTAATAAATTGTATTTTGTAATTGGACATTTTAAAGTTTATTTATTAAAAGTAATATGAAAAATCTCGTTATTTTTTGTTTTTTCGCGTTTATATACAATTTGTTTCATGTTTTTTAGGCTGGGCCTCTTTAGTCCTAAGTCATAACCAATAAAAATTTACGGCCCGTTTTTGTTCTGGGTGCCCGGCCTCGGTATTAGAGAAGGCTGAGGGGACACACACGCACAAGGGGGGAAAAAAAAAAAAAGGCTCACTCGCTTAAGTCGCGTGAAGGAAAGACTTTTCTTACAGTGCATGGACAGATCTGAAGTGGGACCCACACGTGTGACCCCATTATGGTAACCAGCACCGTCAGATCCGGGAGCTTACATCAGAGCCGCACAAATATTCATGGGACGTCAATTTTTTAATAAATATTACATTTGTTGTTAGGGTTAATCGTAGTCAGCTTTTTGGTAAGGTTTTGTTTGGTGAGTAAGAAAATAAGTGAAGGAATTAAAACGAAAAAGAAAAAAGAAAATAAAAAAGCGAGTGGGGTTCAGTAATCTCAGGCCCAATATTCTTCTTGGGATTGGTGGTAAAAAAGACCTTTTCTCCTATAAATACCACCCCTAAGACCTTTCTATTCCCCTATCTCTCTCCTTTTCTAATTCCACTCCACTCCTCTGATTTTCATTCTTTCTAGGGTTTTAATATCAGAATCTACGTCTAGATTCAATACTAAATTTTGTATTGCATTTATGACTCTCCTTGTATTCTTCCACAGCTTTCTTGAACTGCATCTATTACAACCACCATCCCCACGGCTGGTCCTGAGGCGGTTTCTTGTGTTTGCGGTTCAATAAAGCTGTGGGAAGATACAGATAGAGTCAACCCAAAACGAAGAATCTCCACTACATGTCCGATTCAATTCGATTTCCTTTGGTATAAATATTTCTATTTTATTTAATTTAAGTATACGATTGAATTAGAATTCTAAAATATTTATATGTTTACTGTTTTGTTTATGCATTTTCTGTGTTTGATCCGTTGGATCTGTCGATGAATATGGAAATTGATTTTAGGTTTACTGGTTATTTTGTTCATAAATGCAGATGATTATGTGAAACTTTAATTTAGATTGCTTATATTTATTCTTCATGCCCTACATTTGGCGCAAAATATGATTTTTTTTAAAACAAAATTTATAACTTAGCACTCCTCTTCTATGATATTTTTCCATCAGCCTTTGGCTTTTTCTTGGATTTCTTTTTTGGTTGTATCGACAAGCTTTGTGGTTTTCCCATGTGGAGGTTCCATTGCATTCAAATGAGTTTGTAACTATCTGGAGATGGAGATAAAATAAATAAATAAATAAATAAATAAAATCAATATATTTATAATATTTGAAACTAATTGTTATAGGTTCCTTTGATCTATATCCATACCTTGTCGGTTGATACAGTAACAGTTAATTCAGTCCTTTTCTCTACATTCCATCAAAGGATATGCTTCTTTATCTGATTTGTTGTTTTGCTTCTGGTCGTGACTTTGAATTTTATTCAATTACTCTGATAATAAAATTAATACTGTAATTATATTATATATAGGCCACCATATTAGCTTTCTTTGCAAAGTTGAAGTCCTAAATGGTTAGGTGAAAGATTTAATGTGATAGAAACATCCTTTATTTATATATGGTTTCTTTTAGATTTAGCTGCAAAAGGAGCAAATTGAACTAAAATAACGCTTTAAGCTGAAGAAAAAAAATGTTTTAGAAGGAAATTAGGGTTCTTTTGTTTCTGTTTTTTGTTTTTCCCCCTTAGAAGAGAAAGATAATTAAAGACAACAAAGTGGCAATAAAAGCTCTTTTAGATCAACTAAAAAAAGAACATATTGTCTTGTCTTGTTAGGTATATGATAAGTTCTAAAAAATCAAATCTGGGTTTTCCGGCATTCTTCTCCTATTTCTAGTAAGTAGAAGCAACACAGCTTTCTTCTATAACAACAAGAACCCTCAAAATATCTCTGTCATTAAGGCAAACCTAATTTTTTCTATCCAACTATATGCAGAAATATTATTAATAACTCCCTGTCTCTCTCTCTCTCTCTCTCTCTTTTGCTTTATGAACTTAGCTGGAATTTTGAGATCCTGAGGATTCTTGAATCTGTAGTCCACATATCCTGCAATTTTGTATATTAATTCTAGCTAGTCATCTTCTTAAATACATGTCGCCAACTAATCTTCAGTCTTGCTGGAATGATGTTTAGAATATTATTTGCTCTACTCTTTAAAATTGTTTAATCCTTGTTTTAGGTTAATTAAACAATAACCTCAAGGTAACAAACAGGATTAGAAACTAGTGAAATGCTGTTTAGATATATGTGTTTTGAATTGCTACCATTGATATTGAAGTTAAAATTTTAAGATATGTTTGTCTGTTTTATATAGGTTTCCTTCAGAGAAGATCAAAGACATATAGCTTGGAAAAAGCTTAGATTTAGATTTCCTTGTGCTTTGTAAACCTGATGAGTAAAAAGTGTGAATGATCATATACAAGAAAAATAATTGAACAAACTTACTGCATTTATATATATATTTTATTTTATATATATATATATATATATATTTCTATTTTTCTTTGGGTTAGTGCTGTAACTTTTGTCTTATTTATTTGAACTACTTGATCTAATCTGGCAATCATCTCAATTATTTTATAGACTTTGATCAGCTTTTCATTTATTATGCATCCTTACCTATTTTTTTTTTTTTTTTATCTCTTTAATTTTCTTTGAATAAAAGTAAAATCTAGAGAACAATTTGTAAGCCAACTCATCAAAACCTTTTCATTTACTAATTTTCATTATGATTAACACGGTGCTGTTCGTTTTCATTAAATTCATAAAAATGGGATGCTTCGCGCGTTAAATTACTCTTTATTATGTTAATTTTAAACTCGCATGTTCAAAAACATGTACGACGGCTTAATGAGTTGTAAATGTATCTTTATATGCATATAGGATTCAAGATTATTTCTAATATACAATGCTTCCACAGACCTTTTCCTTTTTCCATTTTTGTGTTTTGGGTTTAATTTCAGGGAAAACCTATAATTAATCTAATTATAGCTAAGTTTCCAGTTGTCAAATAAGTATTGCTACCATTGAATTTTTGCAGCACATTATATTTCTTTCCCTTTTGTACTTATGAAAATTCAAATCCTTTCAGGTATCTGAAAAGCAATATAATTGGCAGTGTATTGGCTAAACTAAGAGTTGCAAGATTCCTTCGTTGATATGTATCCTTGGGCATGTGTATGTATATATATAAAGCTGTGAAAACACATATTTGATGAAGACTGTTCTCTGCTGTTGGTGCATTTTCTTTTCTTTTCTTTTCTTTTTTTTACATTCCCTTGAGAGCCAATAAAGTTGCCATTTTTTTATCATTGCAGAGTTATACACACACACACACAGATATATATATATATATATATACACACGCACACAAATACACTCTCACATCAAGTGAAAAGAATAAACCATTTTAGCAGAAGATATAATGCGCGTACTATTGTTTGTTACTCGATTCTAATGGCTGAGAATTGAGCTTCAGACTTGACCCAAAGCAGCATTTTAATCTCAATAGCGACATCTCCATTTCCCTACCACATGGAATGGAAGCAACAAATATAAAATATTATTGCTGGTCTCTGCCATTTCCCTTTCACTTTCTTTTCTTTCTCTTTATATATAATGCAAAAGAATTGATTGAAGGTTCAGTTTATTATCTGTATATTCTCTCTGCTGTCAAGAAATCTCTTCACCCACCAAAACCTTTTCTTGAATTCTTACTTTCTTTTCAGTTTTATAACATTGGTTGGGTTGATTTTTAGCGCTGATCAGTATGGTTTTGAATGATATTTTAGGGTAAAATGAAAATGGAAATTAGGTTTTTGCATGTACGGAAAATTTGAGGAAAAGAAAAGAGGAAAGAAGTAGTAGTAGTAGGAGCTCAATAAGCCTGCATGACATTCCACTACAGATAATATTTGGACGATTCTCTAATAGTTGGGTCACCACTCACCACTTCCAGAGATTCTTTTCTTGTTTTTGGAAACAAAAGCTTGCTTCAACTTTTAACCTCAAAAGCAAGAACAATATTTGCCAATTGCAAACATTAATAACATTATTCTTACATACAAACATTAAACATTAACATAAAAACTGAAAGATTTCGAGTTTAAACTCAGTTTTGAAACAAAATTAATAATGAAAATGAAAAATTGAACATATCATTTCTTCTTGAATCAGAAGAAACACAAATGAATAAATAAATGGTTTTGGGCTATATATAAAACAAGTGGATAGCCTTTGGTACTTGAAGATATGTATACAAAGTAACTTCATTGGATACTAATGGAGTAGGCAATCCTGAAAGAAAGATAGCTATTTAAGGGTCTAATATTAGAAATTTACACTCACTGCATTAACAGTATATCTCTCTCTTTTACTGTCTACAGATCTGCCATGCTTCTCTGTCTCACCTATTTCATAAACCTTTTTCTTTTTTTTTTTTTTTTTTGGTGGACCTACCCTTTCACTATTCATAGTTACATTTCCTTGGCTAAACATTAGCTTATGAGCTTTCACTTCATTACTTGTATTAGGGAAAGATTCCCTTAACAAAGCTTCATTATTTCTCTTTAATGGCACCTTTTTGTAACCCCACTTTAATCATCATCATCATCCATTATAAACATTCACCTCCTAAATTTTAAATCATTGCTTGAACATATATATATATATAAACACATACACTCTTCAATTTTTTAAAATTTATTCCAAAATTCAACTAAATTAGCAATCAAATTACTATATGTTTTATAATATAAAAAAAATAACTGTATGCTTTGAAAAAAATAAATAAAAGTAATGCATTCTCTTAAATTCGCATCTTAATTATAATTAATCCATATCAGTAGTGATATAGCTATATATGTATAGCTTAGGCTCAGGTATGAAATTATGTTCCCTGAAACTAATTAGTAAAAAAAAATAAAATAAATTCAAAATGGTAAATATTATTTTACCCGTTATATAATTTTTGTCTTACTTTCATTTTTCATTCTTCCCAAATTATTGTTTTAAATTTACTATTTTTACTGTTATTTAATTTATTTCTTTGTCAACAAATATAATAATCAAACTATTACATTATAATTAATTTCAAGAATAATTTATTATAATATATTAATTAAAATTTTTAATCTGTTTATGCAAGTTTAACCAGAACACAAGTTATGAAAGAGTGCAATTGTTCATTTATATATGTATAGTATATTCACAATTTTTTTAAAAAAATTAGAAGACTAAACAAATTTCAAATCAATGAAAACAGACAACTAATTGACAAATAATCATGAAATTAAGAAATATAATTTGGAATCTAGAATGAATAATTAACATAGGACTGTTAAACAAGTTCAACGAACAGGTACAACGTTGAGGTAAAAACTTAGAATAAAATAATTCTATTAAAAAAATTAAAAAAATAGAAGAATAATTGTGCTGAGTGGACAGTTGAGATCATCAGTTATACAGCTAGGAAATGTCAATTATGATATAATCATATATTTTTTTTATATATTTTCTCTCAACTACCACTGCTGTGGAGATCCCTCAAAATTTTTATTTATTTAATTTTATTAAGGAGAATGGGTAGGAAGGGTAAATTAATATTATTTTTATTAAATATAAAACTGATGTCAGATTGAAGGAGAGTGGTTAAAAAAATGATGTCACAAAGTGACAAAGTTTAACCTTTTTCACGGAAATGTAGGAGATGATGTTAGAAGCAAAACCAAAAGGCCAACAGGAAGAACTATCATCATTGACGATAAAAAGGAAACCTAGGGAATCTTCTCTGCACACTCACACACACTATAACTCTTTCTTCTTCTCTTTTCTTTTAATAATTTAAATCCCAATTTCTCAATTTTTTTTTCTATTAATTTTAATCTCATGCATGCAAAAAACTATCTAAATGTTTCAAATTTCCACATAGTATTCTAAGATTTCAATCGATTTTAGTAAAAGACTAAAACCCACATCATAATTTTCTATTAAAACCATTTTTCTTTATAGAATTCTCATGAAATATGGTAATTAAGAGAAAAAGAAAATCCAAAAATGGGTTTGACTAATTATAATTAAGTGATGTAGATTATAGAGTAAGAGAGTTACCATAATCCATGCAAGGTTGAAGCAGCTTCAATTGGTCTTCACCAGCAAGAACTGGAATTGTAGTTTGTGGAGATCTTTTTTTTTTTTTTTTTTCCAGGAAAAGAAAGAGCCAAGAAAATTTATCCAAACACACAATAGATAAAAGAAAAAATCCTGAAAAATGCCATGTTCTCCCACAGCTTTCTTGAGCTTTCATGATTCTACTGGTTAAAGATCTTAAAACCGAATACAAAAAATAGAAATCAAGAGAGTAGCTCAAGAAAGTTCAAGAAAGCTGTGGAATAGCATGACCAGGACTCGCAAGAATTAAATCACCATCAAGAAAATCCTTCAAATTCTCCTCAGATCTCACGTTCCTTTCCTTTCTTTCTAAATTTTCTTTCTTGCACTGAAAATATAGCAACCCAGAGAGAAAGAGAGGTAGGAAAATAGAAGAGCAAGCCCATAAAAAATCCCATGGACCACTCTACCATATATAATCTCTTTGAAGCAGCTTTATAGAGAAGGGGTGAGTAGGGTTCACTTCACTCACAAGAGCGCATTTTACTCTCGAAAGGCATACTTTACTGGTGAGTGCGCAGTGGGGTACCTACAAAAACAGTTCAGATTGGTAAAGGAAAAAAAAATTAATTAATTAATTAATTAATAATTAATTAAATTTTGGAGAACTATCGTTTTTTTTTTTTTTTAAAAAAAAAAATAATTTTCAGTGGAAAAATGGGAAGGAGGGAAATTTACAAGAGCACCCCATCCCCATCACATGGTGGCATGTGATCAAGATCTCCTTTTTATTTTATTGGTAAATAAAGGTATGGGTTGTTTATGGTCCCCCAATCTTTGTGTTCTTTCTTTGTTCTACATTAATCCATATGTGTTATCATCATCATTGTTATTGTCCATCTTCCCAACATTTTTTTCTACACTATACATTATTAATTCATCACAAATCAAATATTATTAATATTATTTAAACTTTTAATTAACATTTATGTTAGTATTTTAGAAATTATATTATTTTTTTATTTTATGTAATAGTTTTATTTTGTTTAAAACAAAAGGAGTTCTGTTTTTCAATCAAATGCTACATGGAAAAATATTTATTTTCATGTTAGATGTATACAAAAAGACAAATAAATTTTATTTTTTAAAAAATGACATGGACTGTGTTTTATAAGTTGGCTGCATTGATATGACAATTTTTGGACAAATAGTATTTTTAGGCGGGGAAGTCGAATAAGGGTTTGAAATTACATTTTTTGTCTCACTAATACACTTTTTTTTCTTAACAAATATCAAAATAATCCAATTTCACATTTCAAATTGATCTTTTTTTTTCATTATTATTTCAACTCTAAACAATATTTAAGCTTAGAAATATTTTTATTCATATTAAAAATACATTTAATTATATTAAATGTTAATTGAGAAATTATAGTTAGTAGCCAATCATTGACCCACACGCATACATATATATATATATATATATATTGGTTTAAAAAAAGAAAGAAAGAAAGAAAATAGTATAGTGATGAACAATAAAAACGGAAAATGGAACCGAGAATCATGTAAGCAGTCAATCTTGTCTTTCATTTTGGTAAACGACATGACGATGATGGGTTGTGAGACATGTTAGCATATTGTGCATGTTTTTTTTTGTCGTTTTTCTTTTTTTATATTTATTACATTTCACTTTTAGTTTTATTTTTTTATTTAATTTTGATATTAAAATAATCTCATTTTGATCTTTTTTTAAAATAAAAAATAAAAATCCTATGCTCGAATTAGATATGAAATTTTAATAAAATCCACTTCATGATGGTAATTTTACATTTCAAACCCTTAAAAGGTAAAGATAATACCGTATGTGAATTGGAATACCATTTTGTCATCAAATTAAAAATATTGAATATATATTTTTTGCATTATTTATTTAATATTAATATTAATATTTTACAATAGAGAGATATTGGAAATAAAATAATCACATGATATGTGGTGATGTTAAGTGGGCCTAGAAGGGGGGTGGGTAGTGTTGGAGAAGTGGGCCCCCAGCATCCCTAAAAACTGGGCCAATGTGAATAATAAATAAATATTAATAGGGGCGCAAAGACCCGTTATAGTCGAGGTCCACCTCATCACCTCCTCCTCTTCTATGACTACTAGTTTGATATTCAGTTTGTTTTCTTTTGTTAGTTAGAGTACGGCGCAAGTGGGCGGCGGTATTTTTGCAATTTTGTTGTATTTTGAATTTTCATTATTAGGTTTGAGTTATTAGAATATTACTCAAAAATAGAAAAAGGTTGAACAAGAATTTTTATGCTCTATTCATTTATATTGACACTATATATTTATTATTTTGTGAATTAAATTGACAAAAATTATCTTGAACGTACCGTAAAGCATAACCTAATGTTAATTATGTTATGACCTGGCAATAAATTTAATTTTAAATTTCTTTTTTTAATATTAAAAGAATAATTTGATATAATAAGAAATTAAAAATTCAAATCATGATATAACCTCGATAATAAAAAGCTCAATTCCTCTATTATTGGCACAATAATTCATGACACAAATTAATAATTATGAATTAAAAAAGCTTAAAACGACCAAAAAGAAAATTGGGTGACGTCCCTTCAACCCAAAAAAAAAAAAAAAAAAAAGGAAGAATCGTAATGGGTGAAACGGTAATTTGATGTCTTTTTTGTATCATTAACAAATTTAATGAATTTACTTTTGCCATTAAGAAAAAGTATGAGCTGAAAATTTCCCGCACCCGGTTTCGCTTGGCGCCTCGTGTACGATTGCCAGAATCTTTCTTTGCCATAACTAGAGCCTCCGGTACTCAACGCCACCTACCTTCGCCAAAACCACTTCCATAATCTTGACCTAATGCTGGGACGGGAATAATCTCTTCTCCATTGAAGATTTGGACAGATTATATAAGCAGGTAACTCATCAATGGGTTTTGTATTTCTTGCTTAACCTATGTTTTATCAAATAGAATCTAATTTGTTCAACTTTCTTCATGATTTCGGTATTGGAGAGTTGCCGCTTCTCAGGATTGACTTAATTGCAGAAGACTAGAATAATGAGCAAGCATTTGCCACTTAACACTATTCCTTTTCATTCTTTGGATCAATTTTTAGAAAGTCTGTTTGGCAAGCTCTAATTATATCATCATGAATTGAAGTGCTGCTGAATTGAACGCCGGCATTCTTTTCAAGTTGCTGTTATTTATTGCATTTATTCTGCTAAGTGCTGCAAGCCAGTTTGTCCGTCTTGTTTGGTGAGTAATTTAGAGATTTCTCCTTTTGTTATTATTCATTGTTTTGACTGTTGGTAAGAGTCTTTTGGGATTGGATTAGTTATCATATATATTCATATGTATAATGTGTTTTCTTCCACTTTATAAGCTCGTTGGTAAAACAAGAAGTGTACAAAGCGGAGAAGTTTTTGGCTTCTTCTGATGTTTAATTTTTATACTTCTATTCATCAATAAATATGTTAAATTGGTATTGATTTGGGTTTTTGATGTTTTCCCTTGTATATAGATTATTTTAATTTGTTTTTCCTTGGATTTCTGTTAGTTCTACAATTTATTGGCTATCTCTTAGTTAGATTCTTAGATTTGGTGCTTCAATTCTAATTCTTCTAGCCTGACTATACGTCTGTTTATCAGTAAGATTGCTATTTATCAAAGGAAAAGGAAGAAAAAATGAAAGGGAAGAGAGCATGCAACTTAAAATGCAACTGTGTAAGACTGATACTATGGAGATGTATGTCTTAAAATGCATGAATGCATGCCTAATTTAGTGGGTTATATTTCTATGTTTAAAATCTGTTTAGTTGTGATTTTTTTGTACCTTTTCAAGTGTTGTTTTCTGAAGTTGATGAATACTGGATATTTTTTAACTTTCAGTTATGTTTGAAATCACCTTGAGGCAAACATATGAAGTTTAAGTTTCTCCTTCAGGTCCAGGATGTAGTTAATTTCAGTTTTTTCAGTACCATGCTTTTTTTTTTATTTACATTTATTGATTTTTGGACAATGGTTATTTGCTGATTTTTTGTGAAAAATCAAAATTTTCATTATCTTCTTTTTCATCTAAGTGAATTGATTGCTGTAAATGAATTATGGTTAGCACATATTGAGCAAGACGATTATAAAAATAATTTTGTGATACTTTAGTGTGCATGTGGACTAATTCTCTACTTTTCATTTTTTGAAATTAAACAAATTTATCACTTTTCTGGTGAACTCATTTTATATCATTCTTGCAAATTTATCTCTCATGGATTTTCTCATTTTTTATCTCTGATCTTTTGCTTCTTGGATGCCTTCTAGCTGCAATATCGTTCTTGTTCTGATTTATCATAGTTTTGAAGGCAATTCTATCTTCCATTGGGTTCCACCATTATTTTTGCTTTTGATATAATAACTTCAAATTTCTGAAAGAACAATGAAAGCAAGATAGATGTTTAGAGTGTTAATTTATTTCTTAATCACACACACCTCACTAACAGCTCCCTGCTTTTTAATATTAACCTCATTGCCTCTCCATATTATAAGGCTTGAAAAGTTATAATACTATGAGTAAACTAAATGTAACAAATCCCTTGTCATAATGTTCTATTTTAGTGACTCAAAATGACAATGTATGACAAAATCTGTCTCTTGTCTAATAGTCCTCTGTTTTGCAACAGATTCTACAAGTACTAGACTACCAGTAAATGTATTATTTTTTTAGGAGAAATGTAGTTGTAGTTGTTGACTACTAATTAAGGGATGATAAACCCAATCTTGACTTGATTTGGAACCACCCTTTTGTAGACTAAATTCTGTAATGAAAGTTATTTTATTATGGTCGAAGGTTATATTCTATAATAAAGTCATCAATCAATACACTACAAACCCCATTAAGGGCAACACATCAACCAAGGCATCAAGATGGGTTCTTTAGACTTGGTTTATTTTATTTTATTTTTAGTTCATGTGGTAAAATATTGTGATTTTGTTTGTCTATGCTGATTAAATAGTTGGTAACTTGGAATCTATTCCCATATACTTGAATGAGTTGCTCATGGACTATTGTAACCAGCGCTGGATACATATTTATGTTTTCATGGCAAGAACTTTACTTGCAAGTCTAGTGTGGTTTGAAATTTTAGTTACTATTTTACTTATTTTCTAATGTGGATTTCCAACATTTAGTGACGAAACACAAAAATGTCACCTTGCGAGGTTATCACTGACACTATTTTTTGTCTAAGAGTTCGTTTGGTGACGAATTACTTACTTTTCGAGACGGTAATTTTTTTTTGTGTGTCAGTAAAAAGCATTAATTGTTGTAGTGAATGCTTGATATATGCTGTTGTCTACTGCGGACATGATAACGGGTAGTCCTTTCATAACACAATCATAAGCCAATATGAAGTAGCGGCCCTACTTAGAAATTGACGTGACTTCCTCCAATTTAAATGCTATTATAATAATAATAATACAAATCATAATTATATCTTTTTTTTCCCCAAATCTAATGGATGAGAAGTTTTTTTTTTTTTTTTTTTTTTTTTTATCAAAGAGTTCCATACGTTGAAGAATGCTTTATAAATAATATTTTTGAATGTATTGACTAAAGTGATAAATTCATTTTTAGAATAATTTAAGGAGAAATTTTATTTTGAGCGCATAAGATGATTTAAAAATATTTTCAATTGTAAATAAAAAAAAATTCATACCTTCAAATCCACCTTTTTTTTTATTCAAAGAAGATCCGATAAATAAATAATTAAAATTAATGCAAGTGAAAAGACAAGTGGGCCTTCAGAGAAGCATATCTATAAATATAGACATGACAACATTGACAAAAAAAGTATTAATTGTAATGATAAAAAAGTAAAAAGTAAAAAAAATAAAAAATAAAAAATAAAATGATAATAAGCCAAAGAAGTTGTTGACAAATATGTAGAAAGAAAGAGGGTCACATCTTGTAGCCAATTTTGCATCCATGACAATGTGCCAACTTTAACATTAACATTAGGGTTGGCATTTTTCTATCCCTGTCCTGTCCTGTCCCCACTCTCTTCCCTTTACTCCCCTCGCTGGCTGCCTCTATTCCCTTTCTTGGCCTTTACCTTCAAAATTAATGTGATTAGACTTTTTTTTTTTCTTTTTTTTTTTTTTAAATTTGATTATGATGGATCGTTTTTTTTTTTCTTTTAAAAAAAAAATTGCCTAGTTTTATCCTAACCCACGACCTTGAGTCCTTGACTATTCATCGTATCTAAAAAGGACTTGCACTTTCAATTACTTTGACCTTGACTTCATACAGATAATAAAACTACAAGCTTATTTAAATATTCAATTTATGCTCCTCCTTCAAAGTCTAAGTGGAGTCGTTTTTAGAGTTTCAGTACGATGGTACTCTTCAGAAAAAAGCTCTCAGTAGAATATAATTTTACCGCTTCAGTAGCCTGACTTCGTAGCCTTGTAGGTAAAGCTCGCTGGGGATTCATCACTTCGACCAGACTTTCAATCAAAAGTTGATAGAATGGGATGTGAATCTGAGATGGTCCAAGGAGCAGGCAACAAAGTGGGAGCAGAAAAAAGATGGAAAAAAGAATAATATAAAACGCTGGACCGTTTAGTTAGGTTACCTCGGTGAAATAAACATTGTATGATAATAGGGAGATTGGTTGGGAGGGTATCAGATCAGTCAATTGTCATTGTCCAATAGGTTGCCATAACAAAAACTCCCTCTGTCACGGTGTCGTATTACTCATGTGACTGCTCATTAGTTGCTCCCGACGTCGGCGCTTTTTATGCCTTTCTTTTTCCGTATTCACGCCCCACACCATTCTTTTCTTCGAACTACTTCCAATTTCTTACTATTGAAAGAGGGTGGAGCTAACGGAAGGCCTTGATAGAGGTCGTGAATACCAATACATTTATAGCTGAATATATAAATTTACTATTTAACTTTATATTTAAGACACGCCCTATTCTGAATTTTATATCCCATTTATCGCACTTTAGTGTATAAGTTTTGACAGATTTGATACTTCCAGTGGAATGACATGAGCTTTCTTGGTGACTCTTAAATAACCTATTCAAGGGAAAAAAAAAAAGCTTTCTCTCAAGAGAGATTAACTCAAGTCAAATGCATTGAAAAGACCCATACCTAAGAGGGAAATTATTAGAATATCGAGTGTGACTAAACTCTTACATAGGAAGAGAATGAACTCAGTCACTATTTTAGAATTTTAAGTTTCTATAATGTCAAAATTAACTCGAATAGATAGTACAGTGATAAAGAGCATCTGAAAGGATTGAGAGATCCATGAAGAAGTAGTGGGTGAGAGCCCTCTCTCAGTGCAAAATCCACCTCTCGGAGGCAACATGAAGTAGTCGTGGTTATAGTGCAGTATTTTGAAATTTGAATATCACAGAAGCAATAGCTTAGAATTTTAGAAATGATTAATTAATTAGTCTTATGCATGTGATGCATTTATTGCTACTATGTTACGCAGATAATCCAAATTGGTTATAAGATAAAGAGGGAAAAGAATTTGAAAAACAGAAAAGAACAAGACATGATAGTTACTTGATTTGCAGTTGCCAGTACATAGAGTCTGAGGAAGAAGGCATGGTGGAACAGTAATAAATCATGAATGAAGGAAATTGCCATATCAATGCCAAGTCCCTATTATTATACTGTTCAGACTTGCTTTTGCTCATTGAGTTGTAGTATTCCTTCTTTAGTACACAACTATATATGGGGCCATATATATATAATACACCTAACTAATAATATATATATATATATATATATTTCTAATTGTGATGAGATTTGTATCTACTCACGATGTTGAATGATTTTTACTTTTTTTATCCAAATTATGTTTTGTATTAATAAATATTCTTTATTTTAATTTTAAACGAGTATCTCACTCTTATTCAGACACGAAACTGATTTCATTTTAAAGTTTATGTATGTCTTTTCTTATGCTTTTACACGGATCAAGCTCTGACTTTTTAAAAATCATTTATTGAATTCAAGTATTTCTTATCATGTACAAATTTATTACATATATGTATGCATGTAGGAAGATGTTATGTAGGAGTCAGAAACTAAGAGATATATATGTATGTGAATGTATAACGTAGACCATAACAAGTGAGATTTGATATGTTATCGATTTGGAATAACCTTTAGTACTTGGGATGGATAAGAAATTGTACTTTGGTGGTGTTATGAATTCTCTTTTCTCTTTTGTTTGGAAGACCAAAATGTGGGGGAAATAAAATGTGTATGAACCATATTTAGGTTAATAAATATTATTCCCTTAATGTATTAAGAGAACAATATAGCAAAATATATTTTATTTTCTCTCAATTTGCTACCTCATAAGTAAAGGGTTTGATATACGAATGCGCAAATAATGAAATTTAATTTAATGATTGTCTTTTGAAATATGAAACTTCGAGTTTAAATTTAAATAAAAAAACATACGTAGTATTCCATTATTTGAGCTTTTGATAGTCATTAATGGAGAGAGAGAAAAGCTAATTTCTCAATGATCACTAAATCAAACTTAAAAAAAAAAAAAATTACAGATTGTGATTCAGTTAACATCACAGACTGATCATATGAGAAAAGTTCTTAAATTTGAAACATACTAAATATATTTACAGAAAAAAATGATGAGTTTTAATTGTAATTAAACTTTAAATCAGATTGAACGGTATCTGATAATAAGATTCAGGTGTCAGTGGTTTAAAAAAAAAAATCAAGCTTTGGAAAAAAATGTAAATTATCGATAAAGAGCTCGTAAAACAATAATTGAAAGGGGGAGGGAGGGCCGGGGCGGGGGCGGAGGCGGGGGGATCCAGGATGGCGTGTGGCGAAGGGAAAATGGACAAAACCATGGCAGAGGATAATGAGTATTCTGTTAGTGATAATTGATTTTGATTGGGTGAATGGGGCCCCACCTCACCCCACTGTCAAAATTCCAAATCAGCAGTTAAATTTTCTTTCAATTTTTTTGCCTTTTCAATAATTTCATTTCATTTATGCCATTTACGACAAGCCAAGTTGCACGAGCCTCCTCTGCCTCTCTTCTCAACTTTCTACTCATTCGTACACTTCAATTGTACCCTCTCCCTTCCCTTCCCTTCCCTTTTTTTTTCCTATAAAGAATAAATAAATTAAATAAAATGCAAATGGGTGTTGAATTTTATCTTCGCTGATGCTATTCGAATGTGGAAATTGACTACCAAATTTGTTTGTTTCTAAAATTGGGTATTAGGGTTTTAATACCAATCCTATTATTTTATTGTTTTTCTCTTGTATTTACGGAAAATATAAATATTTAATTTCTCTCATTACAACGCAAAACGTCGTAGCATATCATCCGAATCACAAAAATTTAATTGCTGTGAAATGAATTTGAAAATTCTTTATATTTTCATTCTCGACAAACTCATGAATATATGAATCGAGTACAAAATTTGTCTTTAGAGTTATTTGAAAAAATAGACATTCGATCGTATTTCAAATTTTTTAATTTTGAAATATTTTGTTATATTCATATGCAATTATTTACAAATTGTATAAACAATTTCCAGTATAATTTTGAAGTATAGTAGTTAATTCAGAATTAGGTAAAATTTTTGAAAATTATGGAGCATGATGTTATTATTAGTAGCATTAATTATAATTATTTAGATGGGACCATTCTAATGCATATACTACCAATGGCACCATGTGAAGAGCTTCCAATGAGAATAATAGTACGTGAGAACGGGACGGGGTTGACAAAGAAAGATAAGGTTGTCTTTATCTGTTGTGGGTCATTATAACAGGCTGTTCACTCCAGCAAAACCCCCCCAACTGTACAACCTAATAAACAACAAAACAAAACAAAACACTACACTCTCTTTAGTCTCTTGTTGTTGTAGGAATTGATGGGCCTTTTGGACCCTTTTGTGGGGTTTTTTTTTTATATTGAACAGCAAAGATGGGCCCCTTTTAACAACAGTATCTGTCTCCTCTTCTTTTTACCCAAATGGGCCCAATCCTCAATTATCATCCATCACATGATGCTTTTAACCTTTTAATTAATTACTTCCACCCAACATTTTTTTATTGCTGTTTTCTTATTTTATTCCTTTTTTTTTTCCCCACTTAATGGTTTAGGTTAGTAAGAACTGAAGAAAAGAAATAAGGCTAATCATTTTATGGTTTGCACTTTTTAGATGGTTGTGGTCTACACTGCACTAAAAATAAATAAACAAACCTCAATTTAAATTCAAATCCGAATATATTGTCGAATCATATATACACTTACCACTAGACTATGTCTTAGTGTGCATATAATTGTTAAAAGATTAAGCACTAAATAATATAGTTATTAAAATATTATTTAGAAATTCAGGATTCTTTAAATTAAGACATTAGAATTATAATTTTACAAATATATATATATATATATATATATATATAGAGAGAGAGAGAGAGAGAGAGAGAGAGAGAGAGAGAGAGAGAGAGAGAGAGGACGGATGCCTTATATTTAAAATTAAATTTTTGAAAAACAAAAAAAGTGAAACAAGTTTTCCTTTTCGATTGGAATATGTAAGCCCAACACCAAACAAAAAATTCTCTCGACCAGGCCTTGCTTCAAAAGTCCACAAAAATTCACTTTCGATTGGTGGGCCTTTTACTTGGTAGCCCAATCTAAATTTAAAGTGATAGGTTGATTGGGCTGATTTTGGACTCAAAGAATAACCCAAATCCACTTTATTGCTTAAAAAAATATATTATTAAATTATATTTCCCGAAAAAACTTTGGTGCCCATCTTTAAAATATATTCCTTTAAAAAAATTATTCGAAACGTAAAACCGGTGGGAAGCATGAATTCTTTTCAAGCATTAAACATTATTTTCATTTGATCCATGGAATAGAGTTTTTATTTATTTTTTAATTATTATTTAAAAAGCAAATAAAGTATTTTTTTTATAAATAATATATTTAATCTCAACATGAATGATTAAATTTTTTTAAAAAGAAACAAATTCAATGGCCTTTTTTAGGAAAATAAAATATGTAAAAGTATAGTAATAAAACAAAAAATTACATTTATATTGAAAAAGTAAATATAAAATTATCATAAGCTATTATTCATAATTGGATGGTTGTTTATCCCAAACACGTGGCAGATTCCAATTGGAGATATAAAGAGAGAAGCATTTATTATTTTCTTAAAGCTTATGCAAATGTAAGTAACTAAAGCCTTAAGCTAAGCATCCGATGCTCACAAAACGTGGGTGCGAACCAGAGTCTCTCTTTTTTATTCCAACCAATACTTACCTTATTGGTTGAATTTGAATTTTCATATTTTTTTTTTAAGTTTAATCTGTCCTTTAATTAATAAAATATATTGATTTACTCGAATTATTTAATAATTAATTTATCAAAAAGATTTTTTTAGTATTGACATTAAATTGATTTTCTAAAATTTTTAAAGAATTTATTTAGTTATTAAATTTTCATTTTTGAGTATTATTTATTATTGAAGTCTTCTTTTTTATTTTTGTTTTATTTTTTTGAAAAAAAAAAAACCTCCCAATCTTTTTTTAGGTCAACTGTCTTTCCTCTAGACGAATTGGCAAGTTCGGCGTTGATCAGTCACATTTGTGGTTAGACAAATTAAGTAAAAGCAAAGCAAAATGGAAGTTGAGTGCACCACAGACAACAGATGGACATAATAATAAACATGAGAGACGGAATAGTAACACTACTGCTTTCGAGTTGAAGTAATATATAGAAGCATCAATGGTCATGGCCTGCGTGTGTATTGCGTGGTTGAGTGGTAATCAAAGTAACAGAGAGAGAGAGAGAGAGTGGTTGGCATTTGATTTGGAAAAGATGGAGTTAGCATTACCAACGTTTTACATCATTTACTAGTTCGAAAGCACAACAAAAGTTGTATGGGATTTGGGAATCACATTAGTCAATTTGTATTCTTTCATATCATTAATTCTCCGCTGCACCGAATTATTATACAACCAACCTAATGCATGTAATGTTGACAGGCAAACATTTTTATTGTAGTTGCAACGTCCAGACTCTTACTATCAGAAGAGTTGATAAGTCGATTCCATCCCATATTCCATCGGTAAGAACGACATGATTTTGTCTCGCAAGTGAAATGAGAACTTATCAAGAGGTCATTCATTTTAAAATTTCTATCAAGCGAGCACGTTTAAATCTAAAATTTGTCCAATTTTTCGGTCATTCCACCAAAATGCACCTCGAACGATTAATTTTTCCTTTTTATATATGATCCGATTCATTCTTGTTTTTCGCATTCCACTACTCTAGCTAGCCTATCATATTAGAAACTCGTAAAAAATCATCTCTATCCATTCTTTTAGGATCGTTTTGTCGGATCGAAATGTCACAATAGTTCAATTTAAAATATCTAAAATATAAGAGTTTTAGAATTATGGGGTGAAAAATCAAAATAGGATTTAAGAACACGAATATATATATTTATATATGAGGACATGGACTCTCATGGTAGTTATAAATAAATATTTCACGCGGTTTGTGGGACCATAAAGTAACCAAATACGCGTAACTTCTTCAATCCCTTTCAACTCATTTAAAAATCTGGAAAATCTCTCTTTGTACTTTGCTCCTTTCCTTCTTTGTTTTCTGTTTTGTTACCATTTAACATTCAAGATTTTCAAGAACAAGAAAATGGCTGTAATAGCCATGTTCTTACTACTATTCTTGTTCTTGGCCGGCCTTCTCAATATTTACTTCTATCTACCTTCCAAGAAACTCTATGCATGGCTCCAATCTTTTTTTCTTAAAATGAATTCTTCTTCTTCTTTATCTACAGCGAAAGTCACCCCTTACAAAGAGAGAAGCACTTGTGATCATGAAGACCTAAAGAGTGTATTTGCTACCTTCGATAAAAATGGAGATGGGTTTATAACAAAGCAAGAGCTAAGGGATTCTTTAAAGAATATAAGAATTTTCATGACAGAAAAAGAAATTGAAGAAATGGTAGCGAAAGTGGATTCTAATGGAGATGGGTTAATAGACTATGAAGAGTTCTGTTTCTTGTGTGAGTCCATTGTTGGTGATGAAGGAGTTCCAAAAAGTGTAGAAAATGAAGGAGATAATACTGGAGAAGTAGATTTAAAAGAAGCTTTTGATATTTTTGATAGAGATAATGATGGGTTAATCACAGTGGAAGAGCTTGGATCAGTGTTATGTTCTTTAGGGTTAAAAGAAGGAAAAAAGGTTGAAGATTGTAAGGAAATGATTAGAAAAGTTGACATGGATGGTGATGGAATGGTTAATTTTGATGAGTTTAAGAAGATGATGAGAAGTGGAAATAGCAAATTCATTCCTGTCTTCTAAATTATATTTGGCTAATCTTTGGTAAGTGGTAATTAAGACCTTCAGTTAATTTATTTTCCTCTCTCTCTCTCTCTCTCTATATATATATATATATATAACACTTCATTAGACATATATAAGTGCACTCAGTCAACTTAGTAAAGAGTGTTCAATTGCAGAGGAAAGAGCATGGATATATCATCTCTTTGCTATCTAACTTTGAAGTAATTAATAAGGAAATTGTAATTAAATGTATTGGTTATAGCTAGAAAGCTTGTTGTGTGTAATACAGTACTTTTGTAGTTACAGTGTTTTAGTACATATATATATATATATATATTGGACATTGATCCTTAAGTTTCAATATTTGTGTGTGCTTTTCTGTGAATGTTTTTCCCCATTGTATTGTTTCCAATTTGTAGTTAACAGAATTCATTTAACTAACATAGAATGATTTGCTTCCTTCTTAATTAATTTTGTATTGATACCTCTGTTCTGCGATACTTTTCCCATTTGCAAAAATGATTTATTTTAAAATAATTATTATAATTATAATTTTAAAAAAGTAATAAATTTGAATCTGGCTAAAAGTGGGATAAAAAGAAAAGAAGAGATTATATATTTACATAGTTTATAGCTTTAGAAACCGATTATCATTGGATTCAAAGTATTAATAGATTTTCTATGGTTAATCAAGTAATGTAAAAAAAAGATTCTTTTTTTTTTTTTTAAATAACAGGATTTGGATACCTAAAAAGAAAAAAAAATATGTATTATGTAAAAATAATAGAAAGAGACATGTATGTTAGTATTAATTGGAATAAGTTGGCAAGATGAAGTATAGATAAGAGCCATACATGTATGTGTATATAAATTAGCTACGATCAACTGTCATCGATAGAAAAACTGCAAGGACAAGATGGAATTGCATTTGCATTGATTGTGATTCTCATCTCTCAAGAAAGCTGCCTTAGCCAGTGGGGCAAATGAAAGCCCTTTCGTGTGTGGAAAGTGAAATTCCCTGCTCCACGCCTACTCATTTCCGGCATGGGCCACTCTTTCTTATAGCGGACCTACAGTAAGGAAACATAAGCCTTTCTACGTGGACGAATGGAACTAATTAGAATATAAAATTTAGGAAACCCAAAAAACTGCAAAATTCGAACTAACTAAATATTAATTTCCTTAAATTTATAAATTGCTTTTTTTTTTTCTATTGTCACGAAGTGGAATATGTCCAATTTTTTCTAAATTTAAATCAATGTACAATTTGCTTTAAAATAAATTTTTTTTATATGATTATAAGCTTCATTTGTATCAAATGAAAAAGCTCAATTTCTTTTAAAAAAAATGAAAAAGCTAAATTAATCAAGCGGCCATTATTGATTTGAGGTTTTTTCAACAAGTTGGACAAAATTGGGAAAGAAATAGAATTTTATTTTATTTATAACATATACTAATTTATTTGTTTGACTTCCTCATATTTATATAAAATGAGAATTGGAAAAATATAAATAAAGTACCTTAAGTCCTTCTAACAAGTAAAGTATCCAAACAAAGCTTAAAAAATTTATTTCAAATAAAAAAAATTAGAAAACAATTTTCTTTTCAGATAAAAGGGCGTCATCTATAAAAATGAAATATCTGACTTTAGACCAATTCTCATTCATGTAAAGTCAAAAAGAGATATCCAGTGAACCTAAATAGGAAAACTCGGGTATTGTAAAATTTTCAAGCTATTAGATGAAGTAAATAGTTCAATACACGCAATGCAACACAACTAAAGGTAAACAGAAGAAACAATTCCATCGTCTTCACATCAATCATAAAACTAAACAACCTCTTTTTATGGGATGAAATCTTTTCAGGTGTAGATAGATAAGCTAGAATCAATCCGATTGCCGTGGATTTATTTTACTAGAAGATGTCAGGATGGAAACGGCCTGGGATTGAGCTGCTTTGCTGCGCCTGCTTCAAGTGCATTGTCAATGCATAGTTGTTCACCTGGTAGATTCATTGCATAAAGGAAAAAAAAAAAAAAAAAAATACATATGGCATTAGAATCAAGATGATAAGAGGCATAACTATCGCAAACTTGTAAACTGTAATCCCAAAAACGCTTATAAATAAAGAGCTCAACCTCCAAGGCTCTCAACTGGTCCTGGTACTGAGATACCAATTGTTTCAGATGCTGCAACTCCTGGCCTCTATCTTCATACTCTTTCTGACGCTCGTGCTGAATAGATACAGCTCGCTTGAGAATTGCATTTTCCTGAATAAATGCTTGCACCTGTTCCTTCAACACTATATTTTCCTGACAAGGGAAAAACAATCAGATAAGTAACTCTCAGAACAAAGAAGAAAGAAAAATAAAAGCAGACCCAAAACCTGTTGAAAGTTTTTGGCTGCCTCAGCTCCAGCACGTGCAGAGATGGACTTCTCCAGAACTTCCAGCACTCTTGAAGCACGAGCTCTAGCATCATCTATGTTGGAAGCACTCATCATTTCCCTTACAAATAGCTCTACCCACTCTGCACCATCCATTGGAAGCTGTGTTGTAGATGATGGATCATCAGTTTCTGGAGCTTCCATATTAGCTGTCGCTATGCCTGAAACAAAATATTGTTTTGCACATTCAGAAACATATGAACTGTAAACAAAATACAATTGAATGTGCAAATACAGTGAATGGCAGGCAAACAAGCAGTCAAGAGATTGCATGACACTTGTATCAGCACTCAGCACAATAGCATTGAGGGCGAGAGAAAGCACAAAAGCTCAATATTGAATATAACCTATATAATTCAGACCTAAAAAAGATGTTCATTATCCACACATATTTGATATTTCTATAAAAACATAATCGCAAAAGCTGAGAGTATCCGTGTGTACATTACAAACTCTCCGATTTTTCTATGTGCTACAGGTTTGAAAATTGAATTCATGCTCTGGTTCTGATAAAAATTCAGCCAGTGAAATATACTCTACTTTTTCCCAACCAATTTAAGCTTGCAGCAATGAATTGTCTTCTGAGATACATTATGCATTTCTTCATGGTAATAACATTGTCATGTGCATCAAATTAAGAAAACATTAAAAGATAATAAAAAACAAGATAACCAATGAGATATGACAGAAACTGGAGTCATTTGGGTCTTAAATTGAGTTTTCCTAGATTGTATAATTTGTTCAGCTACTCAAATGACATTTGCAAAGACTAAATATTCTTGTCCCCCATGGGAGATGAATATGGGGGACAAGAATTAGGTGATATAGATTAGAATGACAATAGCAAGCAATTACCACATCCTAGCAAGCAATTATCAGATCTTTTGGGTGATAAAACAGATTGTTCATGTGGAAAATTACAGTAAAAATATGAGATGCATAAAATGGACCATCAATACTTTGGTTAAAGCGGAAGCCATGATGCCAAGATAAGTTTACTTCAGAATTTTTCTTGACCAAAAAGATTTGCTGTAGCATGATTCTTTAAATGGTTAAGAGATCAAACTGGTTTTCTTACGGATGCCTAATACCTCCATCCCCTACACAAACACAAACACCCCCCCTTTTTCTCTCTTCTCTTCTCTTTCCAAGTCTCTCTGTCTATCTTTGTCTCTCTGTCTCTCTGTCTCTCTCTCTATCGCCTCTATCTCCTAATGCCCCTACTAGTTAGAAACCAAATCAGAAAGCATGCTGTATCCAATGCATGATATCCATCTGATGCACAGCCAGCTAACATGGGGAACATGAGAATTAACTCAAGGTTGAGATACTGTGTAAACTTGGTTTTTGCAATCTTGTATTCTCAGCCTAACATCATCTGAGTCAGCTTATCTAATCCCAATACAATCCCTAGCTGGTTTGCTGTTATTTAAGACTTGAAGCCAACCTCCACCATTGATATTCCGCCAGTGTAAGGAGCAAACTTGTAATCTTAGGAATTGTATCTGCAACTTTCTTTCTTTATATTTTTCTTACTTTCAAACAGGAGAGAATGAAAATGTTCTCTCTCTCTCTCTCTTTATTTTCTCTCCCTCTCAACTTTACCTTCCTATTTCGGTTTTCCCCATTATTTCCTCTCCCAAACAAAGTGTAAAGCTTTAGGGTGATATCACTGAACAAGGAAAGCTTGTGGAAAGCTAAGTCAAAAAGACATGCTTAGATATGTGAGCAAACATGTAAATAGGAGCAAAGAAACAGCGAAAAACAAATAGATCATGCAAGTTTCCAACACATTATTAAATTTAATGTGAACTAGGCCCTAAGGCAAAAGCTGTCAAATCAGAAAGTTTTTGGAGGGGTGAAAAAGAAGAGAAAGGGGGTTTAGGGATGGGAAGAACAAAAGAGATGCAAAAGAGTAAAAGTAACATAGCAGAAGATAAGAGCTTCTCACATAACTTTGACAGGAAAGTAACCTTTAAAATTTCCAAAATTACTTTGGATGATAAGAAAAACAAAATAATTAAGTTTTCAACAGGTCAAGACACCACAATAAATGCATCAAAATCAGTCATCTATGATCAAATAGAGAGTGGAGTAAGTACACTAGAAGCATTGTTATTGTTTTGTTGGCAACTGTAATTGCAAATGGAACAAAACAACCTAATCATAGTATCAGACAGTCCCTAAGTTTCTCACCGCAGCAAATTGAAACATAATTTTTACATCTTGATTTCTTTTCACCAGAGGAGAACTGGAACCATAACTCGTAGGAAAAACTTAACCAACTCATAAATTTACAATATTTTTTGAAATTCAGCCAATAAGTGACTGCACTCTATGTGCACACACATGAATAAACATGCAATTAGATATAACATAAATACACAATATCAGCTGATCCATAAGTAAGCTTGAAAAGTCCTATACACATGGCTCATTCAAAAAGCTTCCTATACATACCTTGTTGTTGAACATTACCCTCAAGGAGTACATTAGATTTAACAAGATTGGAGCCCAAGTTGTTATCAGCACATCCCAATTGAAGCTCATTCAAACTTCTGATAGCTGAATCCAGATCATCGCCACATTCTTCAAGCGCTCTCTCAATAATCTATAATACAAATGATCAACAACTTGCCTTATTAATAGAAGCTATAAAATTACCCTCTACAAAATCCTAAAGATCATCTTTAGTAGCTTGCAAAAAAATCCTCCACGACAAAAATGAAATGAATATTATAATTTAGACGCCTTAAAACTAAAAAAATGGAAATGAAGCCTTGACAGATCACTACCTCAAATGAAATTGAACAAAGCAGGAAAATAAAACAAATGGTATATGACTAATCATTGAGACCGCGGCAAAAGGAGATTATATATAATATGAAAAATTCGTCAAATATCAAAATGAAAACCGATAATTTTTTTTTTTTGGAAAAAGAAAATTAAAAACAAAAGACAAAACGATCACATCATGTAAAAATCCAATGATTTAAATTTCAATTTAAATGATTCAATTATTTAAAAAAAATTAGAAACAATACCTGCTTGTCCATGTCAGGGAAAAGAGCGATGAGCTTCTCTATCAAAAGCGAAGAAGAGGGATAAGAGGCAGGGGAAGAAACAGAAACAGCGTTGGTAGACCTTGGAGGAGAGAAACGAACAGGAGAGGAAGATGAACAACGGATTCTTTTGTTAACGGGAGGGCTGGTCACTGTCAATTCTTCAAAAAAAGATCTCTTCCCGCACACTATGGCAGACATAGTTTCTATTTCTCCTCTTTTCTTCTTCTTCTCTTCTCTCTCTCCTATCTATCCTCTACCCTAATTTCGTCTTGCAACCACCGCTTCCTGATCATGCAGCACCGATCGATCTAACCCTAATTTCACAATCCCCAAATTCAACAACCTAATCAAACCATAAAAGAAAATTTTCTTTCTTCTGATCCAATCGACCTTATATCTGAAAAAGTGTGTATCCTATCACTTTTATTTGAGAAATAGATTGAAGGATTAGGGTTTTTCCACACCTAATTGACTTAATTTTTCATTTATTTATATTTATATTAATTGCCCTCTCTTCTACTTTTGTGCTTAGAGATAAAATGGAGAGAGAGGGTTTGTTTCCTCTGCTTTCCTCTTCTTCTCTACCTTCATATTCATTGTCTGCGCATTTGATGCTAAGGTGACGTGTTGGTCAATGAAAGGCCCTTACCTTGTCTCCCAAATTCTAATGTTTTACACACGAAAGGTATTTTTGCAGAGCAATTTTTCCGTCTGTTTATCCATCTACCGGATACGTGGCTACAAATAATTGGATTTTCTTCAAATTTGCGGAACGCTATTTTTTTTTCTTTTTTAGAATGGAACGGTATGCGCTTTTGAAACACTTTCTCCGTCGGTTTGCTTTTTTATTTATTTATTTATTATAATTATATGAACTAAAATGTGAAATAATTATATTTCTATAAAAATAGTTTCCTTTGACTCTCAATAATATTTTAAACAATATATCTCTATCATAAACTACCATAACATTATAAATATTAGCCATCTTACTCAATTATTTTAGTTAATACAATTAAATCCTAATTTTCACTTATTATTTTCATAATATATGTTTTATAATTTTTTTTATAGACCAAAAACATGAATAGAAATATATTTTTCGATTAACATATATAATAACCTATGGAGTCTGGATATATAAAAGAAATACATTTATGGATCTTGAGCCCAAACTGGAAGTCCGTACTTAATCCAGCCTAAACGGTGGCATCTCGGGCCTGCACTTAATAGTGCCGCTGCTGCTGCTGTTAATATGATAATCAAAATAGCACATTTAAAATAAAACTTGGAGGGTTTGAAGCTCGACTCCATCAAACCAGACATAGAAATAGCTGCTTTAGCTGGTGAATGAGCGGTCTGATTCGCTGATTTTCTAACAAAGCAAATTAACAACGGGAGAAAAATATCCATTAATTGTTTACAATCAAGAATCAAAAAGCCTTCATAAGAATTATCTAATTGCATTTTTTTTAAAGCTTGTAGTGTCAAAGTATCCATTAAAGGGTTGTGAACTTGCTGAAAGTTCATCATACAACCACCCCTGCAAACTCCCTCTCTATTGCGAACTATCCAACCCACTTCACCTACACTAGCATCACGATTGAAAATAGCATCGACGTTAACTTAATAAAGATATGTTCGAGTTCGAGTTCAACTAGCTTATAATTTTGTAATTAAATAGCAAAAAAAATTTCCTTTTACATCCTCGATTCTAAATGAGTTTCTTTTTTTAGTCGAATTTCAAGCAGATCACGAGTGACTTCATTCATCTAGAATGATATATAGACATTCATAAATAAAACAAGAAAGTTTCCTTTGATTGATCTCCTCAATGTAGAAGGAGACACATTGGGTTCACATTATATTGTTTTATATATATACAAAGAGAACAAGAAAAAAGAGTGCGAGAGGGAGACAAAACAAAAGAGTCCATTTTATGATTATCAAAAGTTCATTAACTGTAGTAAGTGGTAACCAAGGGGAGACACAAAGCTAGTCACCGAAAGCTATTGGAAACATTTCAATTACAATTTTAAAAAAAATAAAAATAAACACCCGAAATGATAACACCCACATTCCCATTTGCATGTGTTTTTTCTTTTCTTTTTTATTTATATATTTAGGATATATTCGACATTATTAGTCGTTAACCGTTTTAATAATTATTTGCGTTAGTTCTTAACTGTTTATATAGTTGTTTAAAATAAGAGTGATCCCTGAAAATAGTTATTTGATTAGCTGTTAAATTTAAAATAATAAAAAAAATATTTAAATATTGTATGAGAATTTTAACTTATGACTATAAAAAATTCATTATATATAAAATAATAGAAATGCTAGACGTAGCTGGATTAACGTTTTAATAAACCTTATCTTATCCAGTAAAAACTATTTATTATATCAATATACATATCTTAATGCAGATAAAACTCTAACAGCTCCTCAAAATGCTCTGGACAAAGAGAGTCTTAACTGTTTAGTGATTACTGTGATTCTCACAAGTAAAATAGTTTCAAAGCATGTTATGATGGTGGAACCAGAAAATGGAGCCATTTAGCACAAGTGGTTCAATGTGTAGAGTACATCAAACCAAAAAGAAAAGAGAACCAAACAGTCATATTAGTCCAAAAAATTGTAAGCTTTGATTTTATTTTTATATTGGTTATGGGAAATATAAGATTGATTATCTGTTGGAGTTTTGATCTTTTGGGCCCTATATGATACCCAAAATCTGTCCATTTGGAAATGGTCCATCTCAAAAAGATCTTTCTCTGTATGTGAAGCAAATGCTTATGGAGCTTTCTCCAGTTCCAATTATATGGCTTAGCAACTTTATGCCTCAAAAAAATAGGTTATCTTGTTTGGCCATATCATCACTGCAAACTTTTGTGAAGAGCTAATTTTCTTTATTCAATTATGAGAATTGAGGCAGATGATGACTGGCTGTGATGCTTAATGATGACTGGTAACCTAAAACTAAAAAGTTTTGTGTTCAAATTTTTACCTCTCACTATTTAATTTGTATTCACCGCTTATCGTAGATTGGATTGCCCTTAACGAACTTTAATGTATCATTTGAAAGGAGTTTGATAATAAGAAGCTCTAGCAAGCCTACGAGCTTCTAAATAGTATGCTTTGATATATAAAATATATTATTTCTATTTTATAATATTTTTCACATTTATAATTCTAAAGAGTAATAAATATTTTTTTATATTTACCTTTTGTATAATTACTATTTTAATTTAATGATTTTCTTAAAGAATTAATATTAAATTAAGAACAATATAATTAATTTATTTAATAATTTAAATATATTTAATAGTTTTTTTAAAGAACGTAAAACTCTAAATATGATAAGTATTATGAGAGAGAGAGAGAGAGAGAGAGTTAGTAATAAATTAGGTAGCATTGGAACAAATCTGAGCAAGAGGAAGAATAGGAATGCACAACTTGCAAGATAGAATAAACTTCTCTTGATCCGAAGTCTCGGTGAAAAATAGCAAGTTGAAGATAGGAGGGAATATAGCGAACGACAATTGCGTCAGACAAAAGATGTTACCCAAACAGAATAAAACGACAATTATAAATTTTTTATTTATGGGAAGTTTCAAGAAAGACATTTTTAGTTTGATTTGCCCTAATACATGATACACTTGAATAACCCAAATGCTATGCTATAATGTAGGAGACCAGTAGCAAATTTAAATATATTTATTTTTCAAAAAATTATATTATATTATACGTCCTTAGTTACATTGTATTGCATTTCGTTACGGATGATTATCAAAATGGCTAGATTTTTTCTTTTTCATTTTAGATCCAATACAATGAAGGATATTCTATAAAGTGGGCTACATGGACTAATGCTATGTTTGGAAAGAGGGAAAAAGTAAATAATGGTATAAAATTTTACTATTTATTTTTCTCTTAAAATAGAGTAAAATAGGATTGAAAGCGTTTAGAATAAATTTAACTTACATAATTTTAAAATTTTCACCCAAATCAAATAAGAGATTTTGAGAATCCAATACATTTTCACTTTTGTTTTACATCCTTCCTATATTTTGCCTTCATTGAAACAATGCATAAATTTGTGTTGTAAAAGAAAAAAAAAAAAAAAAAATCTCTCTTTCTCACTTATGGGCCAATAGGTGTGGTGGGACCCTTTCAGAAAGACCCACATCCATAATGGGGGCAATGGGTATCTCTCCTTTCCATCAAGGACCTTGTCAAGTTGGAAGGCACACAGTGTAGGAGAAAAAGAATAGGATCTCTCTCTCTCTCTCTCTCTCCCATTGCTTTTCTCCACACAAAGCATCATAGAATACCATTTTGTTCAATGGTTGTTGCTGAAATGACCTCTCACCAAGCACCCCCTACCTCCCCTCTCCATCCCCACTCTTTCCTTTTTATTTCTTTAATATATATTAATAATTTAAATTTTATATTAAAAAATATTTTTGACACAGCTCGTATTCGACCTAATACGAGCGAAAAGCATTTTAAAAACCTTTTAATAATTTAGATATTGCTAATATCATATTACGAGTATAATTGTAAACATATACAAATTATACTGTATTCGTTTTAACGGATCAGATAAATTTAACTAATTTTCATTCGAGGTAAAAAGACTAACCCAAGAGAAATTTATATTACGAATGATTGAATTTATAATTTAAGTTACGATCATCAATCCTGCAAGTTTTCTTTACTACCGAACTATCTCATTCTTGAAATTTTTTTGACGTGCAATGAAAAAAGAATGATATTAATATGTGCATGGTGTAGGAATATGTATTATGTAGAGTCTCTTGTTGCCTAAAATCTAGCTAGAAAGCGAGTGAGTGTGATGGGATTGCACTCAAATATGCTCTTTGACTGGAATCTTTCCTATTAGCTTTGACCACAAAATAATACAAAACCAAGATTATTAATAGTTTAATTAATGAAACTTATTTTGGCCCTCGATTAGGAAACCTTTCAGTGACTGAATCTCACATATGGCTAACTCCTTGTTTGGGAAACATCTTTTAGCTCAGCTCAGCTGCAAAGGTCCCATCTTTAGTTTTAATTATATGGACTCAACCACCCACCATAATCTAACAATTGCTTAGTCTTATTCCCTCCATCCTATGATTTGTGTTCTGATTTAACTTCATTTATTAAGAAAATTTAATATAAATTGCATGTGTATGATGCACATAAGTGCAAAATCTAAAGGGGGGGGGTCTAAAAAGAAAATATAGAAAAAAAAAATAATTCAGAGCCAATATATAATAAAATATTATAAAAAGGGTTTAATTTTTAAAAAATTATAATTATAAAAAATAAATATTACTACTTAAACGGTAAAAAACATATGGAAAATAAAAAAAAATTCAAAATTATATATATAAAAAAAATACTGGAAACATATATTTGTTTTAGTTTTAATATAGATATATAGAGATTATTCCATTTATTATTTTGAAGTAAATATTTAATAATATTATTAATTTAATTAATTATTAAAAAAAACCAAAGAATTTTAATGTTAATAATATTAGTGTTCATTTCACTAATGTTAAATTAAAAAAAATATTAATTAGATGAGTCTGGTTAATTTTTTCGCTAGCACATTAGAGATTTTAAATTTGAGTCATCCCAATTTTAGGAGTTCACTAATTTAGTAAGTTAAAGATAAAGTTGTCGTTTGTTGCGTAATAATAATATTATTTTAAATATTTTTATAAATTTAAAAATTAGAAAGATGGTGAATTTAAAAATAATTAAAAAAATAACATTACCTCAGTAGAATGTTGAGATGACATAAAGATATAAAAAAAAAGTCATTGATTACTGAATAAAATCAGAAAATTATTTTCTTCTGTGAATATGTCCAATAAGAAACAGATTTGAGTCTTGCTCAAGTTAGCAGTAAGTATCTTATAGTACAGAGAGCTTGGTAATTTTGCGAAATTATTCACATGGAGAGAGAGAGAGAGAGAGAGAGAGAGAGAGAGTCATCCCCACACAAAAGGTGGTGGAAAAAAAGTTCTTTTTGTACACACTGCGATGATGGTGATGATGATGCCTGCAATCTCCAACAGCAGCAACAACACTAACACTAACTCAAAACAACAACATTTTCAATTCCTCTCTCTCTCTTTTTCTTTCTCCTCTCTTCACAGTTATTATACCCTCCTCTCTCTGTTTGTTTCCTTTTTCTCAATCCTCTGTTTTCTACCTTTACTCATAACCATGACCAAACTCTTCTCACCTTCCTATCACATCCCATGCAATTATAGTGACAACCCATGTTAGAAAGATCGAGTCACAACCGAAAAAGAAACTAGTTTGTTATGGAGAATAACAAGTGTGGCTGTTGGGCTCTTCTAAAACGGGGTGTAAGCGGTGCTTGTAAATCCTCTTCCTCTAGAGACTCTGCTAACACTATACCTCGTACTAGTCTGGTTTATGATGCAGGTATATAATAATATTATATTCTAGATAAATAATAAATAGCCACTTTCAATTTTTTGTTTCAATTTTTGTGATTTTTAACTCCAGTTTATCCGCTAAAATGTTCTATGTGTATCTGCACGAGGGTCTCCTCTGTTTTCTTTTTCTCTGTCACATTGCTTTACCCTGGCTTTTGCTCCCTCTTTCTTCAAATCTATTTATTTAGTCCAATATAGACTTTGTGATTTGATTTTGATTAATTCTTTTATAATTTAAGCTTGAAACTATCTGAAACGATTCTTGGATATTGCGAAATTATGTAAAGTTGGTATTTTTGAACAGATCTCAAACTGGTATTTTGCTGATGTTTAAAATTCTGTTCTTTAACCCACAAGATCATCAAAATTTAAATCTTGGGCTAAATTTTTTTTTTCTTGCTACTCACCAAAAAATAATTGATAGCGATACAAATTCACAACTTGAGAAAATTTTATGTTTCTCTCGTTTTTCTCTTGAAGGCCATTATCAAGTCTAAATAAGCAAAATTGCCAAAAAAAAAAAGAAACAATGATAGAAAGACGTCTCATACTAAATTCTGTTGATGCAGCAACTGAAACGAGATACTTAAATGCTAGCAATCGAGAGTTATGTCCTCCTAATGAAGCACAATTGTCTTCTGATAATCCTGATCCACCAACAGAGGATAACAAGACTCCGTGTCAATTACTACAATTCACTTTTCAAGAACTAAAATCAGCAACCGGTAATTTTAGGCCTGATAGCATTCTTGGGGAGGGTGGATTTGGGTATGTCTTTAAAGGATGGATTGAGGAGAATGGGACGGCACCAGCAAAACCTGGATCGGGAATAACAGTTGCAGTCAAGAGTTTAAAGCCAGATGGTCTTCAAGGCCATAGAGAATGGGTGGTTAGTAGAATATCTGCTTTTCTTGGGTCAGTAGATTGATGTGAAAAGGAGACTGTTGTGAGAAATGAAGATAAACGAAGATTTAATGTTCTTGCATTTTTTTTTTCTACTTTTGCAGGCTGAAGTAGATTTTCTTGGACAACTTCACCATCCTAATCTTGTTAAGCTTATTGGTTATTGTATTGAGGATGATCAGAGGCTGCTTGTTTACGAATTTATGACACGAGGAAGTCTTGAAAATCATCTTTTTAGAAGTGAGTTTTAGTGATTTAGTTACTCTCCTTCGTTAATTACTAATTCCGAGATCCCTAATTAAAATGGTCAATTTCTCCTTTCATTTCTTCCATTTTCTTTCCCCGTGACCAAATGATGCCATGGTACGAACAGATTTTGTTGCTTATCACGGAAAGACCTCCGTTTCCATGTATTCTTTTAAGACTCCGTGCCAATTGATTTGTTGTGAGATTGTACACCATTTGAGTTCCCTACTATTGAAGCAAAGCTATTTCTGCATTTTTTGGTCCGGATCATTGTAATTTCCTCTTAACGAACTCTATGCTAGATAATTAGCTATGACTGAAGCTGAAAAAAGTGGAAAAGGCAGTCTTTTTCCCCCTTGTTTGCTTTTTTCTTTGACAATTTCTTCAAGCTGATAAAATTAGTACTTTTGAACACTTGCAATGACTTTTCTTTCTTTACATTTATTTAATTGCCACGCTTGTGCAACTTTAAAGATGAATTTAAGAAAATGCTGATGTTTTTTTATAACTTTTGAAGGGACAATACCTCTTCCATGGTCAAACAGGATTAAGATTGCACTTGGGGCTGCAAAAGGATTAGCCTTTCTTCATGGTGGTCCAGAACCAGTTATTTACAGAGATTTTAAGACATCAAACATTTTGCTTGATTCGGTATGTGGTGATTGATATTAATGGATGATAACTTATTCTTAATTGAATCCTAAATTTAAAGATTTCTTTAACAGGAATATAATGCAAAGCTTTCAGATTTTGGTCTAGCAAAAGCTGGTCCGCAAGGTGACAAAACTCATGTTTCTACTAGGGTCGTCGGAACATACGGCTATGCTGCTCCAGAATATGTAATGACAGGTATAATTTTTATTCATGTTTTGGAAATCTCACCTACAGATCCTGTTTTTTGATGAATCAAGCTTTTGTTGTAGTAAATTACAGCAACAAGATCCACCTAAATTTGTATGATGACACAATTGGGTATGATGTATTCTTGTATGACATTTGTGTTTTAATCAACATCACCAGCATAATTCATCAAGCAATGGAGGCGAGTTCATTTTCAAGGGTATAGAAAACGAAAAAGGAATGTTTTCAGACTAGTCTTATGCAGTGTGAACACCTGCATCATAGAACTCTCTTGTAAAATGTTTTTGAATCTAATACTTGGCCTAATTAAATCTTGCGTTATATTTTAGTGGTAAATAAAATGTTATAAATCATTTAAAATTCATCAAGCCAGAAGCTTATCAATAACTGCTGCTGGCATTATTTATCTTACTCTGCTTGAGAACTAACTGATTGGTATGATTTTGACTCCTTTAACAGGACACTTAACATCTAAGAGTGATGTCTACAGCTTCGGTGTTGTGCTGCTAGAGATTTTGACAGGCAGAAGATCAATGGATAAGAAGCGCCCCAGTGCTGAACAGAATCTTGTTGCATGGGCAAGGCCTTATTTAGCAGACAAACGAAAGCTTTATCAGCTAGCGGATCCTCGATTGGAGCTGAATTACTCCCTTAAAGGAGTGCAGAAAGTTTCACAATTAGCATACAACTGCCTTAGTAGAGAGCCTAAATCCCGGCCTACAATGGATGAAGTTGTAAAGGTTCTCACTCCATTACAAGATTTAAATGATCTTGCTATATTGTCTTACCACTCTCGTTTATCTCAACAAGCGTGGCGAAAGAAGAAATATGAAGGAAATCAACAACATACAAATCCCTCATCCAAAAGTATTAGAGAAAATGCCTCATCCAAAAGCATTAAAGATTCTCCGGTGAATACCACTGGCAAGCAGCGTTGTAGATGATGGACAATCAAAATGCAGTCTTCTTGATTGGCTTAAACCGTGAAACAAAACAAAGGTTGGTATGCCTACCTTTGTGGATAGGTTATGTGAAGAAATTATTTCAACCTTGTTATAGAACTGTTTGGGTGTTTTGAGATTTTCTTGAACCGGAAAAACATATTTGAAGGGGAAAGGTAAAATCAGTTTCTTTTGAAACCTTACACTAGAAAGCTAACAATTTGATGTGTACCTTCCTTGTGATATGCCCGTGTTGTAATTGAGATATAGCTTGTAATTAGATAATAGACCTTCCATTTCCAAGATTGTTATATGCAGCTATCTGAATATCAATTACTTTGAGGTTTTGGAATTACGGGTGCTTTTCTCATTTAATTAGATATATCTTCTGAATTCAAACTTCCATTTTTTTTTTCTCTTTTTGCTGTTTATATTATGTTGGTGGCTATACTCATTTTCATCTTTCTGGATGACTAACTTTAGGCTCAAAACCTCAATATTGTTCACTAGCCTTGAGGATGGTAGAGATCTGACACTAAACTCTGGTTATGAGATGTCCTTGCTCATTAGAGCCTTTCATTCTCTTTGTGAAGGATAGAATACAATGCTTCAAATAAGCACATAAATATAATATTGATGAAGAGATACAAGGCATATATGTCTCTCCCTTTATTCAATGCATCAAAATCTTTGACAATATGCACATTACTCAGCTGCATTGGAATCGCTTTCAAACTAGAATCTGATATAACTTTAACTTATTCTGCAAATTCTTTTCCAGAAAGAGTACAGTAAAGGTTTCTTATGACATATGCATTATCATCATCATAGGCTCTATACTTGTATCACAATCATATTAGAATCATATCTAGCTTTTCACTTAATATGCAAAATCATTTCTAAACATGACGCAGTAAAATTCTCTTGCAGCGTGTTAGATTTCTGTTTGCCTAATACAGCATAGCTACTTTAAAGAATATGCTTTCCTTCAGCAAAGAACACAACTTTTTTCCATCTCTTTTGCTTTTAACCAACCACTCTTGGCTCTCTTCGAGGCATCAACTTCCAAATCCAGCATTTATACATAATTATTAAATATATTGAGGATAAACATCCAAGAATGTTTAGATATGGTTAGACTTAGAAATACGAGTGTAGTTGAAAGGAGTGAGTCGATATAATATAGAGCTCGAGATTGACTCGTCGAAAAATTAGAGGTTTGAAACTGAATTTCAACTTAATTAACTTTCGATTTCCATCCTTTAACTCAACTTCTGCAGATATTCAGTTCAAATTCAACTCAAATCGACTCAACTATATTTAAAAAAATTAAAATATTTGATTTATTAATATTGAAATACAAATCATATATGCTCAATTGAGCTTGAACTCAAGCTCAAAATTGTTAAATTACTTTAACTATTACCTGTAATGTAAAATTTATGTATGATTATACAAGAAGTAAATATCTGATTAGATTTATGAGTTACTTGAGTAAAACATTATCAAATCATTTGGGTGTCTATATATATTTATATATAAAAGGATACCTACAAGAAGGTTCACAGTTCTATTTCTGATTTTATGAAAGAAGGCTTCAAAAAGGCGCTCGCTAGCTTCCAATTTTCATTGCCTACAGCACCAACACAGAAATGAAAATTTTAGAGACAACTAGCATAGAAATGAAACAAAAACGAAAAATTATAACTAACCATAGCTATATATTGTATTGGAGCAATAAGCTGAGCGATTCGATTGCTTTCACAAAAAATGAACTGTTGATATATGTCAGTTGGCTTGACTGTTGATTGCAAAATAAAGCTGCTTGCACCAGACGGGAATTTTTAGTGAATGCAATGAAATAGTAAGCATCCAAGAGGCATTGTACAAACTTCAAATTGAAATTTTATACTTTCAATCTAACTATGGATTGACTTTTTGTTAGGATGATTTGTGTACTAGATTTTTCTAGCCTAAGGCAAATACTTATAATGCACGGGGACGAAGCTACCTTTGGAGGAGAGGGGATGAGAGGAGAGAAGAGGGACAATTGCCCCCTCGTATTATTATCTTTTTTTAATTTTGTATTTTAAAGTTATATTAACTAACTCCGTTATCCAAACCTTGGCCTAGAAGAATTTTTTACGATACCTTTAACTATTTTGCTCCCTTCCATTTTTTTCTATAACGTCGTTTTAATAAACGTTTATAGCAGTTTGTCCTCTTCGTTTATAAATTCTAGCTTTGTCCCTAATGTATAAAAACTCTTAGCCATGCACGTTCCTCATTTTCGAAATACTTTTTTTATATCTGTTTTTCTGTGTAAAATATCATTTTCCCTTTAAAATTATATTTTAAATATCATTTTCTGCATTTCTTCATTTTCGTTTCCCTACAACATAGGCAAATACTATCATTCTGGCGTTACCACTTGCATCACCCGGTTGCAAATGCAAGAAGTGGGATTGATTCTAATCCCAATCACGACCTTGAAAGAATCATACTTCAAAAACTAACAGATAAGATCAGAAAACTCAAATTCATATAAACCATATGTTCAAACTCCATATCTTTGTCTTGCAAATGAAAACTTACGATAAAAGTACATAGAACTCACATGATGGCCATTCTTGATGCCATAAGATCGAATATATGCCTTGTCATCAATTAACTTCTTATCCTTATAACATAAACAAAAATGACTCCACACGTGCGACCTGCACATACATTGATAATTCAAATACATCAAGGTCAAAGCAATGTTTTTCCTTAGCATATGTTCTTAATTCATACCCTAGAGAATCCATTCATACTAATATATCTAAACTATTACAAACCAAATTACATTTATATATAAATAATACCATGAAATGTTGATATACATATCTTCCTCCGGCGAATAACTAAAGAAATCCTCAACCGCTTGCTTCAGTTCTCCTACCGTCGCGGTCATTGAAAGCTCTACCTCTATCAACACCAAAAGAAGGTGAAAATTAAAAGAGATTCATATATAAAAAGGGCAATAAGCATTCCACGTTTACAGGTACTGAGGAGAGTTGATGTACGCCAGCTTTCTTCTGCCTTTGCAGAAAGGTTGTCTTGTGGCTTTGACAGAGTTTCGTATATATAAATATATAAGAAAATAAAATGCTGTAGAAGAAAAATTACCGAAAAATGAACCGTTTAATTTGAGAATCGATAGGTTGAGCTGATCTTGAGGTATCCTTTCATACCCAAAAGAGAGACGAGTGGAAAGAGAGCGGCAAATCATAGACATATTTTATGAGAAAGCAACTAATTAGTCTTGTTTTAGTAGCATTGAATGATAATCTATACAAAAGGATAGCTCTTCCTGTTTGCCAATTGTAAACCTTTCAACTCAGCAGCGGAATTCAAACTTGAGACCTCTTAATAGAGATCCCAAGTGGTTGGCTCTGCATTATAAAAATATAACCCTAGCTGCTCCAGAATTAATGACAATATGGATCTTATTTTTGTATATGGGAAAGAGTTTGTTGTTAAAATCAGAATTAACAAACCCTTTCTTGGAATAGTTTTTGGTTTAGGGTTAGGGTTAGGGTTTCAATGAAGCGTATGGTGGAAATGATATATGAAGAATTCAGGAGTTCTGCACAAGTAAGAGACTTTCTGTTTTAAGCGGTTGGCTTAGCTTTCAAGGCGGAGAAATGGAGATGGTTATTTATGGTGAAAAATAAAATGTCAGAAAAAACTGTGTCGTTTATGGAAAAGACATTAGACATGTGATGGCTTTTTTTAAGGGAAGAGAGAGGTCAAATTTTGTCAATATATATCCAATTTTTTTTATATATAGTCTTATTGTAAATTTAGAAATTAAATTTGTACTTTATTGTAAATTTACATTTCTAAGCTTTTTAAATGCATATCACAAGTCCTAAAATAAGCTTTTCATCGCTTTTATAGTATAATTCTAAAATTAGAACCTCGATTAATAAAATTGTGATAAGCAATAACAACAAAAAGTTAATAATTACCTTTTCTTATTTTGGCAAAATTTATTTTTAAAAATTTATTTTTCTTATTTCTTTTTCGTAAGTTAATATATTATAATTAAAGATTTCTTCTTTATATCTATTTATTTATTTATTTATTTCACCTTTTAAATACGAAAGGATTCTCATTTTGGGATCAAAATTGCCCTTTTATAAGTATTTTTTCAACTAATTTATCTTCCAAAAAACTTTTTTTTTCAATTTTTTGTTATTTTTAGAATACTCAAAAAACCATTTTCAGTTTCTAATATTTAAGATACTCAGAAAATTAATCAACTTCAAATATTTTCTTAATCAAAAGGAAAATAAATCATTTAAAAAAAAATAACTTCCTCTTTTCAAAAATAAAAAAACAAATTTATTATAATTATATCAGTACTGTAATCATTATTGATCATTTCTATTTACTACCAATCATTGACCATCAACAATTACTTATCACTACCACATTTTATCACTTTTATGTATTTTTTTATATTTGGCAATAAATTTTTTAAAATATGATATTTATATAATACTAAATATTTTTTTAACCTCACAAATTATAAATTTTAATATTTTGTAAATAATTTTCAATGGCACAGTTAACAACAGAAAATAAGCTATTAGAAAAAAGTTTTGAAAAGAAATTATTTTTCCAAAAGTAAGTTATTTTAGGAAATGAAGAGGGTAGAATTTGATTTATGTATAATTAACACATACATTAGGAAATAAAGAGTGAAATATATAGATATAGCAAACTGGATGATATAAATAAAAATGAAGCTGTAAATTTCTTCCAACGATTGATTTTTTTTACAGAAATAGCTGAAAGCTATAGGCATGCCTCTGTGCACATAGGAAAAAAAGAGGAGGGCATCTATAGGAGTTGCTTACCTTCTGTCGTTATAGTCTTATAGAACATTGCTGGCAATGGTTCCATTTTGGCTAATTGGGATTTGATTGATTTGCACTTGCAACCCTCACAGTTGTAAAACCAACTACAATACGGTTAATATAAATCAGTTACATTGATTTTCTGCTATATGATTTATAGGTAATAAACGAGAAAGAAATTATAGTTGCAGTATAAAAAGAGATAAAGAAGGGAAGATCAAATGCACATGCCTGTCATTCAAGAATTTTCAATGCACCATGCAACAAGAAAAATAGAAAGAAGAAAAGGTGATGAGGAGTTGAAAGGGAAAGCAATAATAGATAGATGTATGAGAAAGTGATATTGGCGCGGCTCAATCTGAGATCGTCTTTTACAGTTCTTATTATGTAAATCCGTCTTCAGATTGAACCTCACCAACATCGCTTTCTTTCTTGCTTTCTTTCCTTCTTTGCCTCCCCATCATCAAGCAAGATTCTCTTCTTCTGCAACAACAAAAAGAAAGAAAGAAAGAAAGAAAGAGAAGAAAAGGTACCAGAGCTATCTATAATACTGAAAAGAGAGAGAGAGAAAGAGAGACCACCCTTAATGGAACCAGAAAGAGACATACCATGAACTGTGCTACTGAAACTGGACTTTAAGCTTTGAATTTAAAAAAAAAAATTGCTGGCATGGAATGGTACCACAAGCACTTATTTCTTTCTTACTTACTTACCAACCAAAACGGAAAAGTGTACTTGAATAAAGAATACTAGATACGGTCCCATGTTTTTGCATATATATACTATCATTACGAGACAATAATAATATGTGATCATTTTTTTTTTCTCTATTGTATCTCTTTAGGTAGGGAAAAGAAATTGTTACTCGGTGGAGTAAGAGGTGGAGGTGGTGGCCGTCTTGTTGGTGGTTATCGCCAAGTGGGGATGAGAGATTTTCAAATCATTATTTTGTATTCCATGAACTGAGTCAATTAGTAATAGTATCAATACTTTTACAAGCAATTATATGCATGTGCTTCATGATCTATACTTATCCAATGGAGAAGAGGGCGCGTGATAAAGAATATTCAAGAATATAAACATCAAACGTCAAAGAAAGACCATGTGTATAGCTATAACTCAATTATGTAAAGTGGGATCTACATATCACATTTTTATAAAACAATAAAGCAATCCATGAAGCAAAGTTTTACAGAATAAAAGAAAAACAGTGGGAATCAAAGTAATTTGTAGGTACTGAAGTTGACTCTGAAACTATAAGATTGGGAGTTTGAACTCCAATTCAATTAAGCAGAAAAGAAGAAGAAGAAGAAGCATAAGAGATCATAAGATAAACCTAGTAGTTGAAAAGCTTCATCCTATAAGATTATTGATCAAAACTAAAATAGTTGCAGAGCTAAACCGAAGCTAGAGTAGTGAACATAAGTAAATACGCAGTTTAAATGAAAAGCAGAATTAGGGTTTCAAAGAGATTGAAGAAAATGAAAGAAAGAATTGTCACCAATCTTGATTGATGAACTAGAACTCTTGTTCCAAAGAGCATACTCCCTAGAAGAGAAGAAACTCTTATATACGTGTTAAGTGTGAAAGAGAAAGAGAGAGGTGAAAATGGAGTGAGGAGGGAAGAGGTGAGGATGAAGAGAATGTTATACTGGAAGGGTTATGCCTCGGGATGAGAAGGTGAAGAAGGTGAGTGGAATGATGTCAAAGGGGAGCAACTTACTTTTAGGGTTTGTCATGCTTAGTTTGTACTCAATAAAAATCACACACTACGCATGCACCTGAAATATTCCTCCACCAAAAAACCCAAACAACTCCTTTTGATTGTACCTCTCTCTCCTCTTCTTACAATAATTATTTTAACACCCAACTTTTCTTTTTAATATTTATTATATGATGCATGCTTTCCATTTGATTAATTAAATTAACCTCTCTATATAAATTCACATACATGCTAAAAGAGAATAACATAGTTGGCTTATATGTAACCCCATGTTTGAATAGATGTGTATATCCATATATAGTATTGTTGATCCAAATAATTAGACTTTAGGGTATTGATTAATAATGTATGAGATGTGTATAGTTTTATTTCCACAAAAGAGTAGTATCCATCAAGGCTAGAGATGGTAATTGGTAGTGCACAAAATAACAAGGCCAAGCATCAAGAATAATCTAAATGTGGAAATTAAAGGGAGTCAAAAGGCAAAGGAAAATTTTGTGTAAGTGTGTAAGAGGTATATAGAAAGAATTTAAGAAAGAGAGAATCTTGGAAACAGGAGTGCAGAATGTCAGCGAAAGGATTTGTCTAGAAAGAAGAAGTTTCGTTTTGGAAGTGTACGTACAAAGTTAATTGATTCATCTCTCTTTCAACAAACACACACGCGCAAAAACAAATACATGATATGAGACTCTCTCTCTCTCTCTCTCTCTCTCTCTGTGACAAAAACACAAACACATAGCGTTCATTAACAAATAGGCAAAAGAAAAAAAAATGTTAACCAATACCACAAAGCGGAGACACCGGCGCTAAAGGTGCCCTGCCTTGGGCCTGCAATAGGAGACACACTTCTTGGGTTTTGCTTCCTTTATTTTGATTTTGAGAGACGAGGGGTTACTTAGTCACACACCCTTTTTTCCTTTCTCCTTTTTTTCGTTTTCCTTTTAATTTTCTTCCTTTGAAAGATTTTTGGAAAGTGTATAAAGAGCCTTTTCAACAAAAGGAAAAATTCACAATCAATCACCCATTAGATCAGTAAACTATTATGATTTAAAAATTAAAATTGTTATTCTCAACAGAAAAACACTCCATCTACTCGTCATATATGAAATAAACTCACACCAGCACGAGCAACAGCACCAGTACCTTGCTTTAAGACATAAAATCAGGACTGATTGAAGAATTTTACTTGAATATCATTTCTAAATTCAACACAAAAGCATGTGTAAATCAAAAAGGATATTTTTAAGGCTCATTTCTTTCTCACAATACTCATGATTTGGGGCGATAAGTTCGCGTGCCACTAACCCAAAAACAGATTCCCCCACGCCTTAAGCCACTGATATTAGTTTTAATTTTTCTTTGCTCACCAGATCCTAGGAGGAGGACGACTCATTACTTTGCTTCTCTTTTCTTAGGACTATCGACTCATTAGGTCAAAAGCCACGCCACAACTTTCCCTTTTTTTTTCTTTTTCTTTTAATTTATAAATCACCGGTAAAGTATTTCGTTTCATCTGCAAATGCATTTAGTAGAAATCAAATTCAACAGCTCTTCTCATATGATTGACGCACAACTTGTAAGTATAACATTGGCTTTTTAGCATGCTTTTTATGAAACTGATGTCCAAAAATTATTATATTGAATTAAAAAAAATTCTAAAAATTAATTTTTGAAGATATAAAAATATAATTTTAAACTCGCTCCTTGAGATTTGAGAGGACTTAATTTTGAAAAATGCATAAATTTATTTTACCGTTATAATTGAATTTTGAAGGGACAAGTGAGAAGAAACCTGTGTTGTAACAAAACATATAATAAAACAAGAAGACAAAAGTGTGTGTTTAATCGAATAGCCATTAATATTCTTAATTAGCTTCATCGATGCATAGTTTCAAGCAACAAATGGGAAGTAATAAAAGTTATAAAAGAAAAATAAAATCCTAAGGTCAAATTGATTGTCTTTAGACTCTTGATTAAAGGGATGGACAAACAGACACCCATGTTCTATTCTTACTCAGATTTCTTGAAAAGCTTTAATGGGCCACGTTTCCTTTCTTTTTTTTAAATTAAATCAAGAAAGCAAACATACTTTTCTTAAATTCAATTTTCTCTACTTTAATTCGTTGCCCTTGTCTAGAGTATATTGTTTTTTATTATTATTATTTTACAAATAATAAAAAAAAAAAATTATTATCTTGCTTTATTATATATGTGCATATGACTCTATAACATATAACATTATATATGTTTTATAATATTTGTTATATTTAAAATTTCACATTCTTTAAAAAAATCATTAAAGTTATTTAAATTATAATACATTATTAAATAAATTGACTATATTATTCTTAATTTAAAATTAATTTTTTAAGAAAAAATAATTAATTAAAGTAATAATTATTTATCACATACAGAGGGTAAACATGAAAAAAAAATATTTATTACTTTTTAAAATTACAAATGTGACAAGTATTTTGAAATAAATTATTTTCTTAAATTTGATAAGTATTATATAACAGAGGGAGTATAAAAATTTGAAAAATAATTAATTTAATAAAATAAATATTAAGTAGAGCTATAGGAATAGTATTTTCACTCATAGGTCTCTTTCAAGAGTGTGTAAAAAATAATTAAAAAGGAATCTAAAAGACTAGGCTTCACTAACCATTCTATGTCTTTAAGGCTATTATTAGTGGAGAGGTTGGTTGGAGCATAGTCTTGCTCTCTCACAAACAATTTATAGCATGAAATACGGATCAAGAAGGAAAATAAAGAATATTGAAGTAAATTTTAAGCTTTTACAATAAGGATGATGATGGGTATGTTTCAATCATGCATAGCAATTTGGCCAAACTCACTTGTCACCTTGTGGAGACAAGAAAGACACCTCCCTCTCCACAAACCTAGACTTTCTCTCTCTCCCCTATTTTTTTTTTTCTTTTGAATATTAGAAAAGGGAATTGAAATCTATATCTATTGTCACGTCATTATGCACTTATCGTTAAATTATGTATTGATTTGCCTCTTTTTCTACTCTTATATGAGATTTATCTGCTTACAAGTGTAGGCAGATTTTTCTCCTACAACCTCCCCAAGTATTTTGAAGCTACTAAAGTGAATATAGAAGAGAAATTTACTTATTGAACAGATTTAGCCAGAGGCCAGAGGTATGTCATAACCTATGTATCATTCCTTTTCCACACCTTATAGGGTGACATGAAACCTACCCACTTCAGAGACAAAACCTACTCCAACTCAAAAATTCTTTACATAATTGTGTGTAGTATCAAGATACACAATTAACATGTCTCAAATCTCAGTCAGAGTTTGTAGCATACTTGAGAGCTTGACATTGACTAGCCTTATGGACCCTACAAATGCCCAAACTTCTAAAAATTTTAACTTAATATATAATTACTGAATTTATTTGAAATTTCGTAATTTTATGCTTAATATGAAATAAAGTATTCATTTTATTATCGAAAATTAATTTTATTATTTAATATTATTAGTACCTCATTTGGATAGCCATAGCTCAGTGGTAAAAAATATTTATGAGTTAATCACTATAATTTAGGTTATAAGTATGAACTCCACAATGTAAATTTTCTCAAGTTAGTCCCTTTACATTTAAAGGCAAACAATGATTAGTCCAATTTACCTTGACTATAAAAATAGACACGGGCCAAAAAGCATTTTTATGTGCTGATTTTATTGGCTGGAAGTTGCTTAATTGACCAACCGAGGCTTAAAAGCACATCATATAGAGCCAATTAAGACGTTGTTGCATGATCATGCTGACATCAATCGACAGGGAGGGGTGGGATAGACCAGGAAATCAGTTCAACGAAAAAAAAAAAAAAAAAAAGCAAACCATCAAAGCTTGTCTACCAAAAGTTGAGAAAAAAAGATAAAACAAGGACCCAAGGAAAGAGATCAAGTGAAAAATTCGACTTTGCCATCTCAAAAGTATCACTTCTTTTTCAATAGCCTGAATCTTTATTTTCTCTTTATTAATTTTTCTTCAGATAAGATTAAACAAAGATAAATAAATAAATATATATTTTAGTTCCAATCCACCATTCCCCTGTCCTGAGGAGAGTTGTTCCTCTCATCCATTCCAAAAAAAGCAGCCTTGCCTCATTTCAGCCTCATTTCTAAAATTTCTTACAGATCTTTGTGAGCTTTGGAGAGGATTGATGTACGCATTCTTTATCGTTTTACAAAAAGACTGTTGCCATGACCCAAACTCATAACCTCCAGGTCACAAGTGTAGTAATTTTATTGTTACAGCAAAGCCACCCTCAAAGTTTATTATAGTTAAATTTGAAAATTTGTCAGCTGGTGAAAGGAATTATGGACGTCCACCATCAGCTATTAGTATTAGCTATGGCATTTATTTTCCTCTGAGTTTGCAGTAGGCATACAAACAGGATCCAAAGAAACCAAGAGACTGGCCAATAACATTGAACTGCAAACATGACAAGCAATCAAGTTTAGATTATTTGCTAATATTAAATAACTAAGACTAAATAGGAGAGATTATGCTTACCAGATCAAATGGAAGCCCACCAAAGAGTAGCCACCCAATTCCAATAGTAAAAAGATCCTAAAGCACAAATAGGACACAAAAAAATCATACTTGGGGGTAATTTTGCATTACTGGACAGAATTTCATGAGCATAGGAATATAAATGCCAGTGAAAACACAAGGTTGTAAGGCAAACCAAAAATGTGTTTATGGCCACATGTCTTTCTGGCATTTTGAATGGCAACAAAGTCATTGTGCCCAATTACCATAAAATCATTTTGACCCTGTGATTGGCTATTCGTTTTTAAGACATTACAAGAGTAAAAATAGGCTATACTGACCTTCAAATTACCACAGATAGTCTGTGTGAGGGCTGAGTTCAGTGTTGTATTCAAAAATACAAAATAATTTATGAAGAAAGCCATAATACATGATAGAAGCATAACCACCTGCAAAGTATATCAATATAACGATTTTGGAATATCAGTGCAAAATATATCAATGTAGTTATTCTAAAATACCACTTTCAAACCCTTTGACTGGTTACCATGGTACTTAATATAAAATCTATTAATATTTATATTTGATAAAATCCCACTTTAGCAAAGTATGAACTACTGCAGTGTAAGTGGAAAGCAAAGCAAACGCATTTTTGGGAAACATGGATTTGAAGCTTTTGATGATACAGTTCATTTTGTGAAATTAAAGCACCTGAAATCCCGGGAGTAACAGATAGGGGAAATCCATCATTGCGTTGAGATCTCCTCTAATTGATGTCCAGACAAGCAGTATTGGCGCACATATTATTCCTAAAAATATTAATTAAAAATATGAACTTAAGTCAAACTGGTCCAGTGAAATTGCAAAAATGAACCTGAACTATAGTGTTGTGCAGGTCGTTTATCTCACCATTGCACCACATCAGGCCAAAGCTGTTGAGGCCACTAGATTTACCTGAAAATATTGAGAATATATATGAATAGAACAAGGTTTTCAACCTTGTGATGATAAATTGAAGATAAAAATAGATTGGACTAAGATATTACCAATTCGAGAAATAGAAGCGAGATATACTGCTGTGCAGATGTTTGCTATGAAGATAACAGAATAGCCATAGGCATCAAATGACAAGTCTCGAGCACCAGCAACAAATGCACCGAGTAAAATTATCCCCACACTGATGAATCCTTGTATTTTTTTCCAGAATAACCAATGTTAGCATCATAAAAACCTTGATTATAGTGCTACAGTGGAATGCATGTACCAATTGAAATCATATATCCATTTAAGCTTTCCAAAGTAAGATAAGATTAAAAACTTAGAGATATCAGAAGATCACATTAAACAAACCAGAAATTATGATACTGACAACATGGGATTATGATATGTAATATTAGCATTTGTTAAGTTGAAAAAGGATCCATGAAGCCAACCACAGTAGATTGGGGTTAAGGCCTAGTTCAAGCTTGGTTAGATTCAGTTTTGACAAAGTGAGATGTCCTGTAAGAGTATTTCCTTCCACAGCTTCTGCTTTCTACAAACTACAGTTTTTCATAGAACATGACAGGAAATGTCAAAAGTAGCTCCCTTGACCATTTTTCGGTTTTTAAGCGTCAAATGTTCAATATGCAGCTACTCTATGTATATTGGAAACGATCCTACCATCAGAAAATAAAGAAAAACACCAGTAAGAACAACGTGATTATGGAAAAATTAAAGAACAAGAAAATCTGCCACTGAAGAGAAGATCCAAGCCCAGAAGAAAAACTTTGTTGGTTTAAATTATCTTCTATCACTTCATCAAGATTCCAATTTCTTCTCAGAAGTGCATCCACAGATAATATGTTTCGTGTCTCTTTTAACAGCAATCAACATTATCCCTCTCAAAGTCCACCTCTTATTCACTAATGGATCCAACAGGAAGATTCTTAAGTGATTTCCATGTGCTTGCTTTTGCTCCATATTTTGCCCTTCACAATCTCATTTTGCAACTCATTCTTCAATATCAGGACCATTGGCATATTCTCGAATATCATCTATGTCTAACAGAGCACTCTGTTAGCTACACAAATATGCATATACGTACCATCTAGTTACTTAATCCTTTAACTAGCTAGCACATTATCTTTCATATCAACAAATTTAAGTATCATCTTCTTGTGAACAAATACAAAAACATAAATCCAAACGTTTCCAATGATAAATTTGTGAAATGTTGTGGTTTTATGTATCATATCTATATTTTACATTGCAATATTATCTATACCTGTATCTATGCACAGATATAATCACACAAATGAATTTAACACAGGGTAAGCCATTAACCTGCTACTAATTAATGGCTTATAGGAGCATCAAAAGGCTGCCTACCTGCCAGCAACAGGCAAGGAATGTTTCTTTCCGGTCAAAAGATACTCCACAATCATTGTGAAAGCCACAGTAGTCCGTCTAAGAGTGGTGTACATAGGAACATTTATGCTACGTACTGACTCCATTGTAACTAGCTTTATCCAGAAAAAAATAAAAATAGTGAATAGTTGGAAGAAAACTCAAAGGTAATATGTAAGGAAAAGAAGAATATTCCAATGCCAATAAAATACTAACCATATAAAGCAAGTACGAAAATGCCAGAGGAAGGGTGCGAAACAGTGTCTTAGCAGGTACAAATTTTAGTGGGTTAATAGTCTTTCCATGTGATTCACCAGCTGTAAAAGATATGATCTTCCATTGTTTCATCACATAAAGGAATGTACACGAACACAGTGTCTGGGGAAAAAAATAAACAAAGGAGATGAAGAATTTATTCAATCAGTATCAAAATTGCCAGGCCAGGATGAATTCTAAAAGAAATCCAGATAACAAGCATGATACAGATGGAGCATGCATTATCAGAAAGTATAAATAGAGGTCCTTAATTATGTCCACTGATGACACCAGTTCATTATTCATGTAATCTAATTCTCATTCAAAACCGTAGAAGATAAAAATGCTAACTATTGCAGTAATCAATGCTAAGGCAACAAGCCAATCATCCATAATTCAAATATACTGGTCTTTCCAGGAAACCAAACAAGTAAAAGAAATACCTGTAAAAGTGTGATCACATTTGCATATGGGAAACTGTAAGAAGAAAGGGCTGCCTTGTTGAACATTACCAACAGAACTGCAGTTTGGAGGACCAGTATGATCAGACCAATAAAAGTAGGAAAGACATGGGTTGCCTTTAGATAAAAAGGTCAAAACCATGCATGGTAAAGAAAACAACAAGATGTCAACTCACAATAATTGAGCGGTCTTATTCAACAGGATGAACAATCATATAATGGGTATTTTGATGAACAATCAATAATTGAGTGGTCTTCAACAAGATGAAGACAAGTTCCCTTATCAAGTAGATCGTCCCATTGTAATGAAAATACCACTCAGGCTAAAAGCTTAAGCATGCAGCTGAAGGCCTAATGATAGGTTTTACATCTTCATAATCTCATTTATATGCACAATTCTGTGTAAAAACAAAGGTCACTCTAGCGTAGATACGAACCCACGAATCCCTTTTCCCGTTACATTGGAAATTCTTAAAAGAGAACAGGAATTTCAAGGCTTGAATCTTAATGTACACTTTAAGATAAACACTCGACCACTGAGCTACTATCTTAATGGCAATCAATGAATTCCTTAATTCCATTATTTTTCATCTCTCTCTTAAAATAAATTCCACAAATTAATGTCCTTTAAATTTGTTCTTAAGCTTTTGAAATGTTAATTATCTTTTGACAATCTTAATTATTATTTATAAACCCTATCCTTATATTTAATCACCTAAGATCATGCCACAAGGTTTTTAGTCCCTATTATCACAAATAAGCCCTTCACTTAGTCCTGTCCCAGGGTACTGTTACAGTTGTAAGCAGTGTAAGCTTATTGTGATTGAAAATTCAGTTTGTCTCGCCTGATTCCTTCTCAAAGCTTGTACTGCTCCATTATCTGTGTCCCTCCATGGAATCAATAATACAGGTGATACTACTATATCCTTAGGCCCACCACAGTATCTCCATGAACCAATTCTACACAACTTTTTCTGAACCAATAATAATATAATTAAGCTAAAATTCCTTTTTACATTAAAAAAAATTAAAAAGCTACAATCCCTTTCTTCGTTTTTTTCTTTTTCTTCTGTTTGTCTTCTTTTAATCCATCAAACACTGCTATGTTTTTTTTTGTTTGATTACGCTCTACTGGGGTATTATGCAGGTAAAGTCCTCCTGGATTCGAATCCAGATATTGCAGGTAAAATTCACCTAATGTCCAACCGGCTGTTGGTAAACACTACTATGTGTTTGAAATATAGTCAACACTCAACATAACTTTTTACACTATCATTTCATGTCGCAGTCCAAACCCTACAATTACAAAATTTTAAATTAATAATCAGAACCTGATATTTAACAATCTATTCCATCCATGTCTACTTCACAAATTAACATAACATAACCGAACAGAACACGAATAAAGAACAAAAGTAAACTACTAGATTTAAATAAGAAAAAAACGAAGGAACCTGCACTGGTCATGTAAGAAATGGCAGCATAAGTTCCTTTTCTGGTCATGGCAGAATCATTATGAAACTTCTCTTCTTTGCCGGAGGGATCATTAGTCACTGGTAGTGTCTTGTTCTTCAATGAATCCATATCCAAAAACACTAGTTCAGGTTTCTATCTCTGTATGTAAAATTTGAAATGGAGAGACTAATAGAGCGGGAGACAGAAGCAGAGCAGTTTTTAAGTAGAGAATGTTTGCCTTTGCCATGGAAGGAAAGGAGAGGGAAGGGAGGATTTGAGTGGGGAAAGGCCCGAGATTGAGTTTTTGATGGACACGTGTCAGTACTGCAAAGGTGAGGTCCACTTTTATGGTTAGGTCGTCTCAGCTTCAGCGGTAAATTAACCAAACTCTGTGAGCTCGACCTCAGCTCAAAAAAGGTAACACCTATAACAAAATCATTTACATTTTACAGTAAAAAAAACATTTTTTTACTAAATTTCAAACTGAATTATGACGATTTTCGATAATAAAATTCGAATATCGGCAGAAAACTCAAACTCAATTCCATAAATTTATAATAAATCTTATTTTTATAAATGGGTAATTCACGGACAATTTGATTAATTTACGACTCTAAAATTAAAGATTTGATGATTCTTTTTCCTTTATTTCTTTGTATTGTTGTTCTCCTTCTTTTAATGTTGCAAATTCTAATCCTTAAATAGAATTGATGTAAATGAGATTTTAGAGATATGGCAAGAAAATTATGATTCCACTATTGCCAATTTGTCACTTGCCAAAATCATATATGTTCTAAATATCTTTTCTAATTTAGTCAAACTAATTTCTTTTTTTTTATGGAAAGAAAATTATCCATGCGTATAAAAATGGTAGTATTTTCTTTTAAAAAAATATGCATATATCATTTTTATGAATTTTCGGTTTAAAATTAAAATGCCATTATTTGAGTTATAAATTTAGATTATTAATTATTAATTTTAAAATATTATTTCGACTTACATTTCGCCAATTATTAATGTATTCCTCTAAAACAATTTTTAAAGTATTATTTATTATTTTTAATAAAATTAAAATACTACCTTTATTATATTATTTTTTATTGAACTAATGTGATTTGTAAAAGTTAATTGATGAATCATAATATCACTTTATCGTTAATTTAAAAAAATATATTATAAAAGGAAGAGAAAGCTAACTCCAATATCATCAAGTAAAAGCTTATTCTCTCTTTTTTTTTTAAAATTGTTTCGGTTAAATTAATATTAAATTTAATTCGATTTGATAAATAATTATAATATTTTTAATTTATATTTTATTTTACAATTAGGTCCTTTAGTCAAAAAATGAACTCTTCCTATTCAAAAAGTGAACATATTCAATCTAAAAAGTATGCCTAATTAATTATAATAATTCATTTTTTGGACAGAAAAATGTCTTTATGGGACGAAATAATAAATTAAAAGGGTTTAAATTTATTAGAATTTATTTTTCTTAAAAAGAAAAAGAAAATCGATGGTTTTTCGTAAATGTGTGTGCAGTAGTGTTGTTTTCTATATCTGAATCTTAGAAATGGATTACAAGGGTCCTACCATAGACTTCTAACAATAATGTGATTTGTACGTCTTGTTTCCGTCCACTTTAAAAAGTAGTCGGGCATAGTCCACGCACGCCCGCTCCTTGTTATATATCTTCCCGACTCAAATTTTTATGCCCACTCCTTACATTATTAATCCCTTTAGAATGATCCTACCAACACCATCTGTCCTTAACTAAAATTGAACTCCGTGAAATTTATTACATCAACGTAGCTTCTCGCCGTTAATGATGAAATAGTATATAAATATAAATATCAATTAATTTTTATAAAATAATATTTAAATACAAATTATATATTATATTTAATAAAAATATGCATATATAATTTTTTAAAATTATATATCAGGTTGGAATATTGTAAAAAATACAGATATTATTTTAATTAAAGTTAAAATCTAAATTAAAAGCTGTTGTTGATAGGACTGCATTGATAGCTGTTTGACATGTGTAAATAAAAAGATAAAACACTTCGATATGGATCGAAGTGAGAATGATATTTTGAGATACGCACCATAAAAGATAAAAGACTCGAATGTGAATGAAAATGAGATGGGTAGTTAAAGTGCCCACTTCACTCCCATCCTTTTATTAACGGTATGGATAATGTTTTATGTTAAATAGATTTTAGATAAATACGGACAATAAAATTATTATTTACAATGGATATAAATAAAGTATAAGCATAAATTTTATCCGTTCTAATAAACGATTTGAGCCATAGATGTCTGCGAGTATTTTATTCATTTATTAATAAAAAAATATATTTTAAATGAGTTATGTTTTGATAATTTAAAATATGTGAATACCATTTCTATTTAAGTGGTATCTAAATGAATTTTGAATAGAAGGGATAGTAAAATTTTAAATGATTTTGATATGAGTATTTAAATGAAAATTTAAATAGATTTAAAATAGATATAAATTTTAAATTTTAAATTAATATGACTATAGATAGTTAAAAATTGGAGGGTGTATGCACTGCTTTTCATCGGTATACTCAAACCAAACCAAGCATACTCCTAACTGGACTCTGAAACTGCCCATAGCATATCCCAATCCATTTACGCGGGGCCAACGAATTCCTTCCCTCCCTAAACTAACCGCTTTTTTCCCCATTTCCTTCCTCCCTTTCTTCTTCGCTAAGCAAAATCACTTCTCAGCTTCTCTTGCTCTGCAACAACAAAAATCCCTGGTCATGCAAGAAACTGAACTCCACGATTTAGCAGACGACGCAGACTACGCTGCTTCTATCCAGCAAGTAAGCCCTCAATCGATCGATCACACACAAATTACTGTTCAGAAATGTTGAAATGAAATCGCGTTTTTATTCACTCGAATTTGCTCGATTCAGTCGCGAATTCGAATTTTTGAAGTTCTTAACATTAAAATGGACATTGATCTCGTGAATTTGCTCCGACGATTTTTGGCTGTGTTTGTAGGGATCGGCAAGCGTCATGGTAACGACCGATAGCAGTAAGCGAAGCACTTCCAGTGAACCGGATGGCCTTGAAGTAGTGTACAGGAAGGATAATGTTGCGATTCATCCAACTCAGTTCGCGTCCGAGAGAATTGGTGGAAGATTGAAGCTGATTAAGCAAGACACTTCTCTCTTTATGGTAATTCCTAAAAAGAGAAGTTTAGGTTTATGCACACTTTGCTTCCTTTTCTTATGCGAGGTATCTGATTAGGGAATTTATTTCTTTTTTATTTTTGATTTTTGCCCTGGATGCTAGACATGGATTCCATACAAAGGGCAAAGCTCCAATGCAAGGTTGTCTGAGAGAGGTTGGTAGCCTTAAGCTTTTGTTTTGTTAAAGTTATGTGAGCATTTTTTTTTAAACTAATGCGGTTGTTGAATATATATGCAGATAGGAACCTTTACACCATAAGGGCTGTGCCGTTTACAGACGTGCGTTCCATTCGTCGACACACCCCAACTCTTGGCTGGCAGTATGTAATTGTTGTTTTGTCATCAGGTATAGCATGCTAATTCTCTATTAGCCAAGGCAGTGCTGTTATGCAGGCTTTGAATGGGTCTCGGCTGAATCATGAGTGATTATTAAATCGTTTAACTCTTTGATTGATATTACAATTAAGCTATATATATATATATATATATATATATATATATATAAGGGTTTTTCACTTATTTGTATTTATCTCTAGAGTGAAATTACTGGAATTTATAGACCTTCGTACCAGCCCTTTCATACACAAAAGAAATAAGATTGCGTAAAAAGAAGTGGTGATTTTCATTCCTTTTATTGTTTTGCTATGGCAATTAAATATATGTTGCAAGAATTGACACCCAGCAGTCAGCTCTAACTGTAGTTACTTTTTATTACCAAATACAAAATCCTTTTCTTTTTATGTTAAAATTCCTGACGACCTAGTTGCTTCGCTACTTATAGCTGGAAACTAATGTTTCTGGGAAGGCAAATAAATTTGAAAGTTAGTCTTTCTATAAGCACTATCTTTCTATTAATTTGAGAGTTAGTCTTTGACAACTTAATAATTGCACCTGTATGTGTTACTATTATTTTGTTCCTATAGTATTGATTAGATGAACTTTATTTCTTTCATGCATTTTTAAGCTGTTAAAGTACTAGAACTTTTGAATTGTAGATGCAAAATTAACTTTTGTATAAGACATATTTAATTTAATTGTGGATGATCAATTCTACATCTAGGTACTGCTATTTAGTTGATTATCTGTGCATTTATTTTAATTAGATGTTTTATGGTTTAATAACCAATCCACTCTTTACCTCTTCTCTACATCTATAAAAAGGAGTTATTTTGCAGGACTTGCATTTCCTCCTCTTTACTTCTACAATGGGGGAGTCAAAGAATTCCTTGCTACAATCAAGCAACATGTTTTTATTGTGAGGTTGGTTGTTGTCTTAGCTTCCATTTTATGTTAATTCCCTCTCTAATATCGACATATATAGATGACAGGTGGGCAGATATTGATTAATATAACTATATAAGTGTACCTTTAACAGATATTTCCAAGTTGAAATATGCTACGCAAGTAGAAGGTTTTACAGATTGAAAACATTGATTATTGTTCTGTACCAATTGCAATAGGGTTAGTTGGAAATTTTAGAGCAAAAAATTAGGGCATTGTTGCAAAGTGCGAGGAATGAACCATGACCTTGCAGAGGCAATGGAAAGCCTCTTCTTGTTTTGCCTATGGCCGTATAACCTGGTCACATATTCTCTCTCACAGTTATGGGTCGAAGGGTGTGATCAGCAGTTCTTGAATATTTGGGTTTGTGAGCATATGTGATGACAGAAGAAAAGAAACTGTTTACTATTAAGTAATTAAACATGGGAGAAAAGCCAGTATGATATGGTGATCTAGCATTTTTGTATTTGCATGCCTTCATTCTTCTTCTAGGCATTAGGCCATTCACCTATGGAATTGAGTGTGATATTCCCCTGTGGGATATTGCATATTTCATCTATGTTAATTTGAGACTTTAACTTAAATAGATGCTTGTTGAAACGTGAGTTTGGGTTCAGATGCATGAGGGGTGGGGTTCCCCTTTGTTTCCTGTGGAATTTTGATACTATGTTGGTACTACAGTAATCACATATTTTAGGGTATAGAATAGGACTTTCTGGTTTTCTGCACAGAGGTTGGAACAACTGCTTTTGCACTTGATTTTCTACTGGTTGATTTATTCCATCTTCTCTTTCTCTCTCTCTCTCTCTTCTTGTTAGGGTTCTGCTGATTTTAACTTTAGAAGCCAGGTTCATTTTAAGTCTGTCTGAGTGAACTCTTGCTAGCTTTCCATGTACTCCCACTCTGCCACTATGTGCCCTTTAAATTTATTACCTGACTAAAAAGAGGAAGAATGTTGTTTCACAAGGGTTTAATATCATATTAAGGCTGCCTTAGTCCGTAATGGCTTTATCAACCGTTTGCTAGATCATTCTTAATGCCTTGCTTATTTTCTTTGCTTCTTTTGATTGTAAATATTAATTTTTTTTTCTTAAATTATTTTTTCGGTGAGGTTCAAAAAATTTTTTACTTTTACTTTTAACTCTTGCTTATTTATCATCATAGATGCCATTTCTTATAATTATGTATTACATTTGCAGGTCATTGGAAGATGCAAATGTTTTTCTTGTCAATGATTTTCAAAATCCATTGCAGGTGAGCAGAATTGTTTGTATTTTGTTTTTTAATCTTTGGATAACTAGTAACTGCAATTACGTGAAAATTATTGCTCTGTTGAAGTCTTTAACCACAAAATACTGCCTTTTAAATTGGATTTGCATTAGATATTGGTTTCCACTAGCTTGTACTTGTTCAACAATTACCAACTTTGTTTATGTTTTGCTGCTAATCAACATAATGGGTCTATATATTCAAACTTGTAACTTTGGTTATTAACTTGTATTTTTCTTTCCTCGCTTGCTGTGGTTCATTCGGGTTTATAATATAATTGCTTTTGTAGAGAACATTGTCCTCTTTGGAGCTGCCTAGGGCTGTTCCTATTGCAAGTGGGCCACCTGCATCTACTTCAGCAGTTGAGTCTTCTTCTTATGAAAACCAAGGGAAGGATGATGGGGATATCCACAATGAAAGTTCCAGCATTTCTCAAATTGTTGGGAGGCAAAGGCAAAAGAGTAATGATCCTGCTAGAGATCTTTCAATCCAAGTGTTAGAAAAATTCTCTCTTGTTACTAAATTTGCCCGGGACACTACTTCGCAACTATTTCGAGAAAATCACACCAATGGTTTAGGTTCTATGGACAGGAAAAACTATAACCATTCTGCTGTTAATATCCCCCACAAGACACCACTGGACACAGAGGAAGGTCCTATTGGAAGTCCTGTACCCTCTGATCCTATTGAGGTAACCTTTTGTATCCTTGGGAAATCACGCATTTAGAAGTATCTTGGAAAATTATATATTACTCCCTTTGTCCTATAATAGTAATCTAGTTTAATTTTTCACGGAGATCAAAGCAAGTTTTTTTATTGTAGTAATTTTGTTAGTCTACCAATTTTATTCTTCAGTTGACAGTGGTAACAAAATCAGCATGAGCTATGTGGAGGGTATTATTAATAGAATAATCTTTCGACTTGTGGACTTTTAACCAAAATAGGAAACTGGACATTTAATTCGAAATGTTCCATATTAGCGATTTGGTTAGATGTTTGTGTATGCATGTGAATGTGCCTAGGTACCTACATGTGCTGCATATATGCATATATCTGAGTGTTTATTATCTGTATTAGCGGTTCTGTGCTTCTCTCATCTCTTGATCCTTGATTGATTTACACGCACACAGATATATATATATATATATATATATATATATATATATATATATATATATATATATATATATATATATAGAGAGAGAGAGAGAGAGAGAGAGAGAGAGAGAGAGTTTCCTCCTTTCTCAAATCCCAATTCCATATTATCATTACTATTAGGAGTTTAGGTTCTTTTATAGATTATAAAATTTTTTGTAGGCTATTGCAATGCATTGTGGATGACATAGGGACACTAATTTGTTGAAGCTGTAATTTTTGAGAACTGACGAAAAAGGCATAACCCTACTATGGTCACAAGAGTACAGAGTGAATATACAAGAATAGTTCAAACCTGCAGGGCACCCTATCTATCATTCTTGTTTAAAGTAAAATTACGACAATCATTTTCTAGTCATTAGTGTTCTTCCTTCGTCCTCCTCGCTATTGTCTGCAAATTAACTTTATGCTGTTAGCTTTAGAGTTGTTAGGATTGAGTTGGCTTTCTGGTGGTAAACTTTAGTATCATCGATTGTAGTATTAATTTTTCAGTCAGCTACCTTGAACTAAAGGTCTCAATACATTTTATCTTATCAGCCTTCAGGGGATGATTGGTGTTTTCATGTCTTGTGATGACATGAAGTTGTTTCAAGTCAGCTTATGGATCATATGAGACTTAACAATCCATTAGTTTTTCAGTCTAGAGTCACTTTTAGAACTTTTCCAGTACTGTTGGAATTGCTTGGATCTGTTGCCATATGACTTAAGGATAAACTGCATTGTTATTATAGAAGTATCATTAAAAAATTTTAGTTCAGCTCTGGCTATCTTGAATTATTTTAATCAAAGAAAAATAGACAGATTAAACTTCTATTCCAGGGCAATCTGATGTAGACCTCCATTCTTTTTAAACAGAAGTACCTATGTAGGAAACATGAACATGGTGAAGAAGCTGCCACCAATGTGGGACCTTTTGAGCTAGTCAATTTTAAGGAGGTATAAAGAGGATACTTGTAGTTTGCTTTAGTTTCGGGTTCGTTTCTTCCCTTCTTGTTATTTTATTCTTTTTCCAATGTGAATATCAGTTCGTGACTGATATATAGCGTTATATGATCTTCTGCTCATCTAATAGAAGGTTGAACATTGGCTTTCATGCCTCTAACCTCTATGACAACTTATTTAAATTAATATCATGGTCAACTAAGTTCATCATGTTATATTACTGTCTTGTACTTTGATATATCATGATTCTCCTGATCTTTCTGACAACAAGTTGGAATAACAACAAAGGGGCTTGCATGAGTGGGAGGTAATGTGATGGTTGCATTGCTTTATAAAAATTGGTCCTCTGGTATTTTCATATTAGGTTAGAAATGAGCATTTGAGCTAATCTAGCTAACAATTTCCTATCTGGAAAATTTTGGATGATAGTAGCCATAAATGCTTAACATAAACCAGATTTCTTGGGAACTTGCATGCCGTTTTGTAAGTTTTTTCCCTTTGTTGATAACTAAATCAAATAATTCTTTTGACCATGGAATTAACTTTTTGGCAGTTTGACAAACTGACACTTGTGTGGGGAAAGCCACGACAACCACCTCTGGGTTCTGAAGAGGTATGTGCTCTCCTTTGTAAAGACAAATTCCATATCAAGTATTGAATGCCAGCTTTTTCATTTATGAACGCTTTATCAGGGAAATCACTGTCAGTTTTACTTTCTAGCACTTCATTGTTCATTCTGCTGTGATTTTATTATTTTTCTTCTCAATCATTACCTCGAACTGGACCTACCTGTAATTTATTTGGGTCTTTATGCTGGAAATTTCTTCTGGTTCTGCAACCATGTTCATCTTATTTCATATTGATTTTAACTTTGTTGAGTCTCAGGGTAGGCATGCATATTCCGTATCAAAAATTATAATCATTATTTTCTTCTGAGTAAAGTTTGAGTGTAACAAGCTGTCCATATGGTCTAATCTTGGTATTTTGCCGTCAATTATTTGATTTGACACTAAGATCCTCAAACATTCTTTGATGAGATATGCTTTTATTTCATAGGCAACTTGCACTAGAAAGTTTATCAGGAGTATGCACCTGTAACCATTAAGTTGTCCTTGGCTTGCAGTGGTTGTTTTAACTCTGTTTTGATGTTATCGTGATGTACTGGATCTTATTTTTTAAGACTATTGGCTAAAGTATTGCAAGTTCATGGGTTATAAATCTCACCCTCATCAATCATGTCCTATTCCACATTAGAGTTTATGCTATCAATATGCATGAACTTACATTAAAGAAGAATTTCTTTAGTAGTAATGACTTGTAAGTTCTTAAATGTGGTTTGTCAAGTTATCATATCTTATTTTCTTAATGGTTTATTTTATCTGCAGTGGGCTGCTTTTTTGGATAATGAAGGACGAGTTATGGATTCTAAAGCTTTAAGAAAGAGAATATTCTATGGAGGAGTTGAGCACACATTGAGGAGAGAGGTCTGTTCTTTGTGGTGTGTGAAAAACTGTGTTAAAAAAAATTTACTTTTAGCTTAATATCATTCTCATTCTTAAAACTGTTGATAATGATTGTAGGTTTGGGCATTTCTCTTGGGATACCATGCATATGATTCAACTTATGCAGAAAGGGAATGCCTTCGTTACAATAAAAAGTTAGAGTATGAAACTGTAAAGAAACAATGGCAGGTTTGGTGAAATTCTTGGTTTCTTTAATGCTATATCACTTGACCCATATGCAACTTGCTTGTCTGTCTTTGAAGGTCTTAAGGGTTATTTTTTCTGCTTTTCCTTGCTAGAACAGGAGTTTTCAGTTGCCATCTTATGGACCTTTCTCTGGCATCAGCCTTAAATTTGCTTTTCTTTATTGCATTGATGGTCTTATTTTCTTCACTGTTGTTTGAGTGAATTACTAATTAGTTCCTATCTTACTGTGAAATTCATCAGTCAAGACTTCTATTTTCAAAAATTAATTTAATAGTCCCTACATTTTCATTCCATCAAACATATTAGTTTTCCGGTTAAGATTTTTTATATTTTCTTTTGGTCAAAGTGAAGTTAGTTAACTCAATAATTTTCAGTTGCAAAATTATCCCCAATCTATTCTCCCATTTGCTCTTCCTCATCTCTCAAAAACTAAAATTTGCAATATCCAGAATTCCCTGTTCGGTATCATAATTAGGTTTGACAGTAATGGCCCGTTCATCACGGATATTCTTAAAGTCATATGAACTCTGCTGCAAATAAAATATTAATTGAAGAATCAGTGGTTGCAAATAAAGTATACAATCTTTTAGCTATTAAAAACATAAAGAATAACATATTTATCTTTCATGTTAATACATCAATCAAAGAGAAAATGCTATAGACTTTTTACACCTTTGAAGTAGCCACATGGCACTTGAGAGGGCTACCAAGGATGCTATATTATAGTTTTGTAGATTGAGGGGTTATAGTGTTTCAAGTAGGTTGTAGTTAATATTCGAATGAGATTATCTTTCACATTATTCATAAGTTTTGTTATTGGGTTTATTTGGTGGTGGCAGGTAAAAAAAAAAAGTTTTGAAATTGGGTCGAGGGTAAAATTGAGATTTTAAGTCAATCTAATAAAAAATCAAGCGAAAGGGCTAAAATGTTTGAAGAGATAAATTATAGAGATTTATTAATTAATTTTTCAAACAAAGGTCCTGACTAGTATATATTTTCTCTCTGTTTTTTTTTTTCCTTTTCATTTCCTCTTTAATTTATGTAACATATCATTGGTTGCGTGCCCTTAGTAGTTGTTCTGTTTCCCCTTGTGACTTGCTTGATTTTGGTTCTAGCTAATGCTATTGATTGTTTTTTTAAGTAGAGTGATACACATGATTTGTGGTGTTCAATTTCTGACCATGTTAACCTACTTAATTAGATGCATAAGAGAATCAATATTTGTGGTTTACATAGATTGGATGTGATCCCTTTATATAATATCATCAAGGATTGTATTTTCAGAGCAGTAAATTTAATTAAAGATTTTTTATACAGAATCATTGGGACCCTGAGTAGATATGTAGGGCCAAAACAGAAACTAGGTTGGTGAAGGTGAAAAGGAAACTATAAATTGGATTGAATTTTTTTTGTTGTTTGTGCACTTTCCTGAGCCAACCTCTAGACAATTATTGAAAATTAGGTAATTGACTATAAACATATTGAATGCACTCTCCTTTTTCTTTAGGTTCATTAGAACTGCATACTGTAGCCTTATTCTGTTTGGGTATGGTAAAATGTTGTTGTAAGATGACTTAAGTTTGGTACGACATTATGTCAGGACAGCATGTGCTTGTTTCTCCACTGAATAAATTTGAGACTTAATACATGTAGTTCTACTTCTACCCTTTTCTGCAGAGCATATCTCCTGAACAGGCAAAGAGATTTACAAAATTTAGGGAAAGGAAAGGCCTTGTAGACAAAGACGTGGTATGTATATTTTTAGCACATTTGTCATGGAACGACCAAACTTTTTACTTCAGTAGATCACTAATGCATGCGATTTTGAGTTAATTCTGTTACCTGTCTCTGAAGGTGAGGACTGATAGATCACTTCCTTTCTACGATGGGGATGACAATCCAAATGTGAATGTCTTGCGTGATATTCTATTGACATATTCCTTTTATAATTTTGACCTTGGCTACTGTCAGGTAGTACTTCTCTCATTACTGGTCTTCCACAGAAATATAGCTAGTTTTACTTTCCATAATTATGAAGTCTTATCATTTTTGCTTTCATACTTCTTTTCTAGAAATTTTTTGTTTGTGCAAACTTGGAAGTATCATATAATAAATGTATCAACCATTGCATCGTAATTGGTGCTGATAATTGCATCAAATAAGATGCCATATCTTAAAGCAATTAGATTTTGTAGTTAACTTCTAGAGCTTTGTAGTCCCTCCCTCTATTGTTTTTCAATGCAGTACCATTCGTCTCTTTGTATCATGTTGAAAACAATAAAAACAGACTACCTAGAATTTTCAAGTTCTTTTGGTCTTAATTGCTCTACCTTAATGCTGCACAATATTTTTTTCCCCAAGTAGCATCAAACAGTTTTAGCATTTCAAATATTGTTAATCATATGTGGATGTTTTATTCCTACCTGTTTGGGTAGACAATTACTTGCTTCTTTGCTTACATGTTTTTTTTTGCCTCACCTCACAGGGTATGAGTGATTTACTCTCTCCTATTTTATTTGTGATGGAGGACGAATCAGAATCATTTTGGTGTTTTGTGGCATTGATGGAACGGCTTGGACCTAATTTTAATCGTGACCAAAGTGGCATGCACTCTCAACTTTTTGCATTATCTAAGGTCTCTCCCTTTCTGTATCTTTTACTGGCGGAAATCCACATTACGAGCATCTCACCCTTCTCTTATGCTCCACCTTGATCTTTAGATCTGTTTGCTTTACGTCAGACAACAATAAGGCTTTTTGGCTTGATTGATTTGATTTATTTTGGCAGTTGGTGGAGTTGCTGGACAGTCCATTGCACAACTATTTTAAGCAGAATGATTGCTTGAATTACTTCTTTTGTTTCCGCTGGATTCTAATACAATTTAAAAGGTCAGATGGCTGGACTTCCTTCCAGTCTTTCAAGATGCTCGTCTTTTTCTTGATTTTGCTATGTACATTCTTGGTGTACTTTGTATTGTTTTATTGCTTTTACGCTATAACCCTGAACTGAAATGTGGTTGTCTTCTGCGCTCCTTTATTACTAACATGAAAAGAAATAGAATCAAGAAAAATGAAAAAGCAGTAGTATGCTAAACTATAAACTTATTCTGCTACAGTTCGCCAAATATGCTCCCAAAATGTTGGAATTACTTGGTGCTAGCACAGTCATGCAGAAATCCTTGTTCTTTTTTTTTTTTTTCTATCATTTATAAAATTAATTAGAATGTCACCAACTGCCTTTCATTATAATAATATATTAGGTAAAATGTTTTAGAAGTCTTTTTGATGTCAAATTGCCACTTCATACATCCTTGACTTCCTAAAGATTTGTATTTCGATGCTGATAAATGGTATACATAATTCCTGTCATACTTGCCAACATTTTATGTTATACACTATTTTTTAAGATATTTCTTACACCTCTCATTTGATCAAACAGAGAAGCCAAAAGAGATTCTGTTCCTGTAATTATAACTGATATTACAACTCTTGTCATATATTTTCAGGGAATTTGAATATGAGAAAACAATGCGTCTGTGGGAGGTCTTATGGACACATTATTTGTGTGAGCACCTGCACTTGTATGCATGTGTTGCAATCTTGAAGCGGTACCGCAACAAGATAATGGGGGAGCAGATGGACTTTGACACTCTCTTGAAATTTATCAATGAGCTTAGTGGCCATATTGATCTCGATTCAATCCTCAGGGATGCAGAGGCTCTGTGTATATGTGCTGGTGAAAACGGTGCTGCTTGCGTCCCACCTGGAACTCCACCTTCATTGCCTCCTGAGAATGAGAATGTTTTGTTATATTCTCAACAGGATGAAGGATTGTAGATGCAAATCCATAATTGGCATGGTTAATCATCTTTGTTTTCCGAATTTTCGGCGGATATATTACTAGTTTTGTATATTTGATATTCAAAGACAATTTGTGGGTAAATATTTCATTAATCAACTCATTTTACTATTTCGTGGCATTAGACGTGACAGGCTTGTTACTATCGTTGCTTTCTTTTAAATTTCCAATGCATTTCAATGATAAGATTGTGTCAGCGCGTTTCATGTGAATTACTGTTTAATGTTAATTTCGGGTTCATGTATTGTTTGATTGAATTTCTGTCGTGATGTGTCATCACTCTTTAAGCTACTTAATCCTGAGGATGTTACTTTAACAACTTTGGGACTTGACAAGTTCGTGTCTTCTATCACCGTTTCCGTCAATGTGGATAGTGGCTGTCTTTTGTTTTATCCTCTCTGAGCTGGGGAGTATGCTTCGCCTTGGCCTTGGAGCTGCAGGACACTTTCTACGATGAGACATATTGGTTTATTACTCTTAAGTCCTCTTGTTTCTTCTGTCAAGATGATAGGTATATGCATAGACTGGAAAGAGAAATGCATTAGTGTCTGATACACATTATGGTTGTCTGTTTAGAACACAGCACAAATAATTTATCATAAAAAAAAATTCTCAACAGTGCAGGAAGGACAGCATATTCAGTGTGAAATCCTTGGAAAATTCACTCCAGCAACAAAACATAGAAGTGGTCTCACAAGGTGGAAAGATAACGTGTGAGAATATTTGAGAAAACTATGGCATCAATGATTGCAGGTCTGCATGTGAAAATATCTCCTCGCCGTTATAGCCCAATGATTCAAACCAAACTAAGGAATCCCAGTAAGCTATGATAGGCTCATCATGAAAGAAAAATGCATCATTATTACTTTGCATCATTGGAGATTCAATATAATAGTTCCAGCTCTGTGCATCTTGTATCCAAGTATCTGTAACAGTACTCTCTTCTTTCTCCTTTTTCTTTTCATCTAATTCTTCAGGGATACTCTTTGTACTTGAGCTGCAGACCTGAGGAATGCATTGCCTCTTGGTGTTGTTCTTGTCATCATCACCATTGCCAGTGCCATTGGCATTCTGGTGGATGTTTGACTCGGTGCCTTTCCTTTTCCCAGGATGGCATCTCTTGTTCAAATGGGTATTCCAGTAGTTCTTCACTTCATTGTCGGTTCTACCGGGCAGTCGACCAGCAATAAGCGACCATCTACAGGTATGAACAATAGATTGCAGCTCTGCTTGTAGTTGGAATGCTTTATAATCTGTATACATATATTGAAGACTATACTATTACTAGTAACAAGGCAAGCACTTACCTGTTGCCTAGAAGCTTATGCATCCTAATAATAAGGTCTTCTTCCTCCTGTGACATCCCTCCACGTTTAATATTAGGTCTCAAGTAATTCTTCCATCTCAGTCTGCAACTCTTCCCGCCTCTCATCAAACCTGCAAGGACGATCCATACATCAAAATTAGCCTAAACCCAAAAGCTTCTATATTGTGCATTAATAATACCTGATTTTTCAGAGACGGCAGCCCAGTTGCCTTCTCCATGAGTCTCCACATAATTCTTGAGTATCAAGTCCTCTTCTGGTTTCCACAAACCTTTCTTGACCCGTGGCTTCACTTGTTTATTCTCCATCTCTCTTCTTTCTTGCTGAACTCTCCAAAAGCTTGTGCGTGTATGGTAAAGAAATGTGAATGTGAAAGGCTTTTATATAGAAAGGAGACTTGTGCATGTAAATCACACACTTCTATGAATAAATACAAATTACCGCGTGTATAGGATACACTGTTTACAAAATTTAATTATAATCCCCAAAAGGAATTGAAGTGAGGGCCCTCTATTCTGTTTCTCTTTATCTTTTCCTGGCGTAACCTTGCTGTATATGGAAATAAACAATAAACAATTGAAAAGTGATGGGAAAATCCAGAAATACCACTTTAGTTGCTTTGTCTTACACTAGATTGGATTCATATAGAGCATAGGGCAAAAACAAATACCATTTTAGACCAGAGAAATACTATAAACCTAATTAGGCATGTATCCTATGTTTGTGATGATACTTACGTGCTTACTCCATTTAATTAGAGAGATTGTCCTTAAAAAAGAAAAAAGAAATGTTGAAAGCATAGTGTTAAAAAAAATTAATAAGAACAGTCGCAACTCGTAAGTCGTATTCTAGCAGGTAGATAAGTACGAAAATAGTGGAAATGGAAATGACTAGTGACTCCAAAACAGAGAGTGTCGTGAGAATTTGCAGTTGTCGTACCACGTCCGCTCAGCTAATGTATTGATACTATCTGTATCTGCATGTGGCGCTAATGCTTCATTGTCTTCACTTTTGGTTTAGAGAGGGAATGATTGGCGGATAAAGCCAAAAACCATCATACTATTATATCTAGGCATTAGTGTCATATCATCTCATTATCATGCACTGCACATTTTTTTTATACTATTTCTGTCCCTCCATTTTTAGGCTTTCTTGTCATATCAGTCTCACCAGGCAGCCTTATTTTGTTTGTTCTTTCTATTTTTCTCTTCTTCCATTCAGCAACTATTCCGTTATTACGTAAGGCCCAATTCCGTTATTTTTCTCTTCTCTCCCCCACTCCTCAATAGACCCTAATGCCCTAACATTTGTAGTTAAAAATACTTTTCCTGGAGAAAATGCTACAGACTTAGAGATGAGGAGGGAATAGACTAAGACAGAAGAGAGGGGCAAAATTTAAAAGTTATCATAAGACAAATCGCATGCATTTGGCCATTAATTATATGAGCAACCAAACCAATTACCGAAAGCTCTTGTTGTTTCCTTTTATTAGTGTTAGTTGCAATTGTGTGCTTTTTCTTTAGATGATAAAATATTTAATTAACGGCATCAACAAGCAATTGAAATGAAATTAATCTGGTGAGTAGCAATAAATTCAAAACGAGATTGATAAACAAGACTTGCATATATTGCAAAAAGCGTTATTGATTAGCCAAGTGAATTTTACATTTTGAATTCACTTAAACCAAATGGAATGCTAACAATTCCTTTTTCCTGTCATTTTTCAGTAAAAAGAGAAAGCTAGCCAGCACAGCATCACCAACCATTCAAAAACATTCGTAGGAGCGTAGTGATGATCCTTCTCTCCAAATCATTTACGCGTCATTATTTCTTGACAGAGTTTGTTATTAGCACTTTGGTTACAGTTATAAACCAACTGTTAAAAGAAACTCTGAAGTGTGAAAGGAGCTTCCGCAATCACCGTGCCCTCTTTTTGATTAACAATAATGATTCATTGTTGACGAGATTTTGAACTTTTTATTTCTTTTCTTCAAATCATTTTCACATCCATTAATTATCTTAAAAGCACTAATTTTCTATTTTTAGCATTGAGGAGAAGGGTTTTTTCCCTGTTAAATTCACATATTTAAAAATAGAAAGAAAAAAAAAACTATTTGATCCTTGTTAACAGAGAAAATCTCTATTGGGATTCATGAGGCGATGCAAATAGCTATAGAAAATCTTCTTAAGCATCCAAAAGAACAAATGTTAATCCTAATTAGTGAATAAATTCCTACAAGGAAATATATATATATATAAAGATGAGGATGAGCAGTAGAAATTGCAGAGGTGTTACCAGCTATTGCCACTATATAGTTAAAGTTGTCAAGTCAGTAGTTCGCAGAACCTGATCAGTGACTAGAAAATAATGAAAGAGAAGCAAGAAGAAGGAATGCACGCATGGAAAATGGACAAATCGGTCGATTACAATCCATATAAATAAACTTTTCGCTTTTGGTCTAATTCTTCAATTTCAATACGCATACAGAAACGGTGGGAAAAAAAAAAAAAAAAACTTATTTATTAATTTACGTTTACCGATAAACTATACATCACCAAAGCTGACTGCAACAAAATTTCTCTCTCTCTTTCTGCCCAGTCAAAATGATCCCCAGCACCATATCGTATACTGGTATATGTGCCTTTTATACTGTAATTTTCTTGGCATATCATAAACATTACATCCTACAAGAAAAAGAAACACATATGAGATGGTATGGTCATGTTCTCTTACGTGCTTTGACTGGTAAGTATGAAACATTGATAATCAAAAATATGTTAAACGGTAAGGAAATAGAGTTATAAACATGTCCAACGAAGTTGTTTTAAGATATGATGTTCAAAATCAATTGTATAAGAGGAAGAAAGTATCAAAAGAATGTGATAAGCTAACTAACCACGTTGTATACTTCCAGTCAACAACTAAATTTTTATACTCTGACGTTGTCTATAACGTGGAAATCATGCACGCGTCTCGAAGAGCTATACATTTACAGCTGGCCGGCTCTCTTTTTTTATTTTTTTATTTTATTTTATTAGTGTAAATTACTAATAAGTCCTTGTGATTTAGCGGAATTGACTGCTCACTCTCTATCTTTTGAAAAATATGTGAGTATCCATTAATCCATAATAGTTTTTAAGCTTTGAATTTAGATATTTATTAATTTTAATAATAAAAATACTTTTCAAAAATCATTTTTCTTAAATGAAAAACAATTTAGTTTTTAGCGTTTTATAAAACGCTATTTAAACAGCTAACAGTTAAACGTTTAACTAATAAGTATCAAAATAATTAAATTTGCGGAACATACCTCTAGTTAGTAAGTAGGGACAATAAAGGTAAAAAATTTCATCAAATCACGAGGATGAAATGGTAATTTAACCTTTTAATCAATATTCTTCCATTCTGAATTATTTCCAACTTTTCTTTTCTGTGTTTTTAATTTTCCAGGAAAAATCAGACTCAGACGAATCTTCCCAGCTGAAGGTGAAAGCAACTGTTCGTCCACTCCAATCAACCCTAACCTCTCATATCAAACTTTTTTCCTGCATGAAAATTTTTAGAACTTGGTTATTTTGGGTCATCTTCACTGCCCAAAAAGTAAAAAGTGAGCTTTTTCACCTGCGCATATATAATGATTTTTCAATGTAAACACTTCTATTATACAAACTAAAATTAGGGTTGGGGAAAAATTAGAACTACCAAAATCACAAATACTAAATAAAACAACAACAAAAAAATAAAAGTTTAAATTTTTATTTATTGAACCAATTGAGGTTCATAATTTTTTTAGATATATTTTTTTTATATAAAACACGCGATATCTGAGTCTTATTATCAGGACTGTCTCAGACTCTATACCTCTCCCTGCAGGTCTGCAGATGTGTATGATGGAGATCACACTTAATAGCTCTTTCTACATGTTTAGCTTGCATTACCAATTGAAGCATAATTCATAAATTATATTATAATTTATTGTTGAATATCGGATATTCTTAATTAATAAATACTTTTGCATTTGATATTTCATTATCGCTTGCAGTTAATTATGAAAAATTAAAATAAAGCCATAACAAATATATATTTATATACACATAAGTATGTAATTATACGCACGTAAATATACATTTACCTATTCATATAATCATATAATAAAAATATATTTTGCCATAAGATGATCATAATTAAAATGAGATAAAAGTTAAATGGATTGAAAGTTAATCATGGAATGATGGAGATGCAGAAGTAACAAATATATATTTATATTCCTTACAAAAAGAAAAAAAATGTATTTATATAAATGTAAACATACATTTACTTAGTCATATAATAAAAATATATTTTTATTTTTATTTTGGAGATGCAGGGGATCGAACCCTGTACCTCTCGCATGCAAAGCGAGCGCTCTACCATTTGAGCTACATCCCCATCCGATAAATTGTCAAAATAATCCATATATATTAAATCAATTAAGAAAGTTGAATTATTTAAACAGGCTTAGCACTCGGATATATTTAGATATCATTGTATAAAAGTCAAATGAAAAATTATCATGGCAGCCATATAATATGTAGGTGAGTCCTACTTTTAAAGAACCCAATGACGAGACTTAAGTTTCTAACAACTCAATATTCTTAGTGTGAAATAAAAAATAAAAAAAAAATCTGAAAAATTACATGAAAATTTTATGGCAAATGGGGTCAGGTAATTTTCACGGGAAGCCTAAGACAAAGGGTCATATGGTTGGAGTTGGACCAAACCCAACCTGGCATTGTCACTTACTTATCTTTTTATATAGAAACAGAAACCCTTAACTTAGCTACATGGCCACCATATCTGACACTACCGGTTTTCATGGTCCACTAATTAAAATGCTGCATTTGGACCTAACTATAATTTTTATTTATTATTTATTAATTTATTAATTTCTTTTAATTAGTGCACATCAAGTTATAACTCCAACAAATCCATATTCGAATTCTCTCTTTTTCATTGCTCAAAAAAGGTTTACGGAAGAAACTTCCCAAATCACAAAATCCAATGTACAAACAAAAGAACAAAAGGCTCTCAAATTAGGAAGACAAGATGGAAACTGTCATAAATCAAAAGCACCCCACGTGTGATGGAAGTAAATCCAACAACACAAGAATCTGGATTAAATTGCAATAGCCAAAAATTAGCTTGTGATGAAAAATTAATTAGTACAGCTTTGATTTGTGAAAAAAGAAAAATAAAATTGAGGAAAAAAAGAAAAAGAAAAGAATGAGAGGTCTCAATCCCGCGTATTAAGTTGCTTGTTTACAAGTCAATTTGTTGGACTTTGGAAACCCTAATCCGACAATGAGATATTAAGAGGAGTAAACCACAATCCAACAACCTCTGCTTCATAAAATACCTTTGTCTCTCAATTATAAAAAATAGTGTTCTTAAGTGGCATTGCATGTCCAATGTTTAATTCTTTTTTATATTAAATATAATTTTATTCTTTTTTTTTCAAGTTTTGAATTTATTTTTCACATCTTGTATAATATATTAAGAGTGAGAAGTCTTGAGTTTGAATCATTTTCATCGTAAAAGTTATCACTAATTCAGTGAATATTACTAAAAAAATTACTCTTACTGTATAGCGTGCATGTTCTCTCGATACATTGAACCCTTATGCATCGAAAACAAAATTTTATTTTCAAATCTTATTCTGTAAGGTTAAGTTCAATTTTAAGAATATACTTGTCCACTTCAACTTTATAAATTTATAAATATTGTGTCTCTCGATACGATTAAACTCTAATTAATAAAATAAAATATTTAGATTCCATTTTAATTAAAAGAAAAAAGTTTTGTTATTGACGTCCACTCATAGATATTTTTTGTTATTATTTGAGGTATAGAATCTAAATTTACGAAATCCACAAATTTGTTTTCCCTTGACAATGCAATGAACCCTAAAAAGGGGACCTCTTTGAGATAAAGACACTTGAGAACACTATGTGCTAGAGCTCCCCCATCCTATACTTTTAGCTCCATTGAAAGCATCCTCACACAAGAAGAACCACTCAATGTGTGTGTGGTAGGTGAAGAGTTGTTCGCATATATATAATTCTTTGCCATTAGCAAGCAAGCAAGCAAATCACAAACTGACCCATTAACTATGTACTATCAAATCACCAAAGACAGAATCCCAGTAACAAGAATGTAATTAGTTAAGGGTTTGACAGAATCGCTCATTTCAATTTTAAAAACACCGATTCCGATTATAAAAAATATGAAACCGAAAATAATCAATTTTAGGAGGTTTTTAAAATGAAGAATAAGAACATAGTTTAAATGCATGGTTTCTATTACGATTTGAAAATAAAACCATTGACTATAGTTGAATGTTGTGGTTTTGATCCGTTTAATTTCAATTAGGTTATTTCTGGAAACAAATTGTGTTCATCCCTGGACCATATATAACACGTGATGTTAAATGAAATCAGAAGTGGGCTTCACGATCACGTGAAGGTGGCGTGCTTCCAACTCAATCTTGTTCGAGTTTCTTGTGACAATGAGACTGTGACGGTGAGGTTATTTAAAGAAGGCAATGAGACTGTTTGGATATATGGGTTTTATACTATTATTGGAAGTATGGTTTATAGTATTATTATTATTTTTTTGTGAACCAAACAAACAAAGCATATGTTAGACATGGGAAACATCCCAACATGCATGCATATATGTGTTTTTTTTATATATATATTTATTTTTATTTTGTGTTCTCGTTGTTATCAATTAATTAATTAATTACATGATTTGTTTCTACTTTTGGGGAAGACATGGGAACATTTTTGTTGTTTGTTGTATGGTGGGCAGGGCTGAGATTATCTCTCTCGTTCCCTTGCTCAATTTAAATTAATAAAAAAGAAAAAAACAAATTATAAATATTATTAGTTCCCAAAAAAATAATATAATTGGTGGGCTAATACTTTCTTGGAAAGAAATTTTAAAATCATTTTATTATATATAATTATATTAAATTTTATTATATTTATCCCCAAATTGCGTATTTAACAGCTTAAATTTAAAGATGTAGTTTGCATACTTATCTCTTACTTCAATGTAAGTGGTTGCAAAGTAACTAAGCAAATTAGAAACATAATTAAGCAACTAAACATAGTACCTATGTCCTTGGAAAAATAGAATGCCTTTTCCATTGTGACACTCACTAGTACACAACAACAAAATCAGAAACCTCTCTGAGACACGTGTACATGTTATGTTAAAGAATACTAAAATCAATACGTGTCCAACATGGAGGACATTTAGTTTAGGGGCATAGGCCCACCTTAAAACCTAACTATCAAATCTGTGCCTTCAACGGAGGGAAACTTCTGAGACTTCAATCTTGTGGGTCCGATTTGAAGAACTGAAAGATATGTCATAAACACGCTTCCACGCGCTCTTGGTATACGAGTGAAGACAACACGCTCAAGCCAAGTACCATTATTCTTTTTTTTTTGGGTCGTGAGAGAAAGAGAAGACAGGAGAGTGACGTTACCAAATTTTCTTTTCTACCTGTGGGCGTGACATTGGTGAGTTGTATCTTTTTCTCTAATTAGATTCCCCTCCAAATGTAATCAGTGTTTCAATTCCATCTGTAATTTTTTTTTTTTTTTACTGAGTTGTCATCATTTTCTCCGATTGGGCTTTATTTCATTTTTCACTGTCAATAGTAAAGTTAGCAAAAACAGCACTTCAAAATTATCAATAACAAAGTTAAAAAATAATTCATTTTTAATACAATAAAACATGAAAAAATTGAAAAAAATTACTATTATATTTGTTGAGTGTAGCTATCGATATAGCAGTTACACACTCGTGCGTAGGATGAAGGGCATGGATTGGTGGCCCGTGGATGCCATTAGAGGAGTGTAAAAAGCAAAAAAAGGAAGGAGAGGAGAGGAGGGGGGACAAACGGGTCGGCTAAAAGTGAAGCATTGATACGGACACCTTGGCTAATGTTCCCTACACGCTGTCCCCTTTCCCGGCCACTCCGCACTTCCCTTATCCGTCTCTCTGTCCCTCTTTGGCCCCTCTTAAGCTCATTTACTATATTATAAACTAGCCTTCATCATCGCAGCCTCCACAACAAACCCAGAGAACCCACAATCAAAATCCTCTGTTAACCCCATAAACCCGTTACTGTATTTATTTATTGGGAAATCCTTTGTTTTCTTCTTGTTGGATGATGATGATGATGGAGCTTCAACTTGGTCTTGGTCTTGCTCTTCCTCTTCCAACCAATACTACTACCACTGCTACCACTAAGGGTTTTGACCTAAATAGCTACGCTTTCGAGCCTAAGGACGCGGCTGCCAACCGCCAGCTATTTACGACCACCACCAAAAAACGCAGTTTTCGCGATGCGTTCGAGGAGATACGGAACGAAGTGGAACCTCGAACTTTGCCTCTTTTGCATTGGAATAACCAGCCTAATGAAGACGATGGCCCTCATAACACTTACCCTTTCGCCAGGTACTATTGCTTATTTCTCTCTGTCTCTTATTTTTTTAAGAATTGAAAAAAAAAAATCAATTTTATTAAATATTTCTTATTGGGTTGGCAGAGATGAAGGAGAAGGTGATGGAATAGTAGGGTGGCCGCCGCTTAAGTTCCGGAGGAAAAAAAAATGTCATCGACGACAGAATTGTCGATTAGACAACAATCGAAAGGTGGATAATGGGTGTGTAGATTGTCATGGTAGAACGTCGAGCTCAATGTATATCAAAGTCAAGATGGAAGGGGTAGCCATAGGAAGAAAGATTGACCTTAGCATCTATAGTTCTTTTCAACCTCTTAAACAAACCTTGTTTGAGATGTTTGGTATATGTAAGTACCTGTATATTCTAAAATCAATTTGAAATATTTAATTAATGAAAAGTTTTAGTTATATTTTGATGTTTTAACTTCTTAACAGATGAGGAAAATTCAGATAACTATAAACTGACTTACCAGGACAGGGAAGGCGACTGGCTACTGGCTGATGATGATGTATCTTGGAGGTTAATTTATCACCTTCTGTTTTAAAAAAAAAAAAAAAATTCTGGGTTTGGAAAAATTTATGATTTTTTAACATTTTGCAGAAGTTTTATTCGGTCGGTTCAACGCCTAAAATTGATGAAGAGAGGAGCAGCGGCCGGCGGGTGACTCACATGCATGAGTTGGGGGTTTTTGGATGGGTCAAATTTTTGTGTAATATGCTAATTAAACCTATAATTAGCTGCTTAATTAATTAATTAATTATTACTAGACCCAAATCAAATGAGAGATGCATGTAAGGGGTTTCTCTTCTTATCTGTCTCCTCGATCTATGCTAAGCTACATATATAATTTGAATTTTGAATGACTGTATGTAACATTTAGTAATTAAATGGACAACAAGCTAGTTTACATCTATTTCTTTTAGTTTTGTTAGAAGGTCAAAGAAGCAGTGTCCTCATAGCCTTGTTCGAGCTGCTGTTTTTGGGTCTGGCCCCTCCAAATCTGATTTTTGATTCTTTTAATACATAAGCTATTTGCATTTAAAAAAAAAAAAAAAAAAAAAAAACCAAGCTTATAAAGGCTCGCCAGAAAAAAAGGTTCGACAGATTTATGAACCACCGTTGTCATGGAAAATCGAGGTTCACCGGAATTGAGCAACTTTCATCCCTACTTGCTCGAAATTCCACGGCGAGTCCATTTCTGTCATTTAAAACAGTTATAGTTGCTGTCGGTGAATTTTTTACTTCATAATCAAAAGTAATTATTGATTTACTTATAGTTTCTGTCATTATAACAAGAGGTGGTCCTGCCCTTAAATCACTTGATTAAAAAATGACAATTAAGAAATAAAAATAATTTAATTGGTTAATTTGTGAAATTTAATGGTATCAAATTATGAAATTTGATAGAGTAAAAAAATTATTAATATATCGAATAAGTGTGGTCTGACTGATCTTTTTTATTTTTATAAAAAATATATGAAATGAGACATCTCGAATTTAAATTTTCTCTATTATAAAAATTATTATTAATTTAATAAATATTATTAAAAGGAAAAGGTTACCCCTATTATATAGCGCACAATATTTTATTCGATCCATTGATTATAAAAAAATATTGTTAATACTTGTATATATAAAATAGGAAAAAAAATTAGGTTAAAACCGCTTAGATCAAGCTAACACACCCCAAATCCAAACAGAACAACCAACTAATTAATGTTGCCACGTCATGGTCCTTCTTGAAGTCAGCGCTTATACCTCAACAGTCATTTTTTCATTTGGACACTATTGTCCTTGTCCTTTACTTCCTTAAACTCCTTATATTAATCTTTTAATAATTGCCACATCATCATATGAGTTTTATCGCCTCGACTGCATGTTAGTTCTCTACATCTCCCCCCACATAAATCTAACAATTTCTACCCAATAGAAATTCTCCACGTATGCTTTCTGAATTTGTAGTTAACAATTCGATCGCAGAGGATCGCTCCTCCACGCCCTCCTCGGTCCTCCCTCCGTCATGGCATGTTTTTTGTTTCTTTTGTGTCTCTCTGTCTATAAAAGAGCTTTCTCTCTCTTTCTGGCAAAAAAAGTTTAAACGGTAACCAGTGCGTCTATTTCTCTACGAATGCAAATGGCGATGGGGATACAATGGTAATTTTGCGTGAACTGGCGGGAATTTTTTATCAGGGGTTTTAATCTCTCTTCCCCTCAACCTTCATTGAGGTATTTTACTTTTAATATTTCAATCTTTTTTTTCTCATAATTTACGTTGCTTCTTTTTTTCCTCTTTCTTTCCTTAATGATTTTCTTTTTTTTTTCCTTTTAAAATTGATTAGTGTCAATTTGAATTTCGAATTCTCTGCCCTATTTTGTCTGTTTTTTTCCCTCGTTTCGTTCTGTCGTTTTATTTTATTCGCAATGAATTAGAGTGCATTAGATTTTTTCTTTTACAAAATAAATATTAGGGTTTTCCTTTCTGAAATGATGAGTTTGATAAATATTGAATTTTTTTATATTAGTTATACAATTTCTGTTATAAAAAAAGGGTAAACGAAAATAGGGATTCAAAAGTTCTGTTATCTCTAAATTGATTTGAGAATATACTGGACTTCTCTATTGACTTTAAACAATTTCAAAGTAGTAAAGTTTTGATTTTTGTTATTTTTTGGGAAAATGAAAATTTGGGAGCTGTTTGTTTTAATTTTAATTTACGTATTTGAAATTTATTTCCTAGTCATTGGGAATTTATAATAATGGAATTTTCTGAGGTATGAACAGTTTATTTGCCCACAAGGTCTGATTGCGTGTATTTATACTAACTTACACTTTGGTGGCTCATTGTGAGAAAAGATGCTTCTTTTATACTATGTTGTAGGAGTTAATAGATTTCTATATTCCAACATTCTTTGTTAGGTGTGTTAAGCTCCAATTAATGCAATAGCTTCATAGTCAACTCTATATTATTATATTTTGAATTGCAATTCAAAGAAATATTATTTTGCTACAGGGACTAGACTCGTAGTTGAAGAGTTTTTCTTTTTTTCTTCTTTTTTTTTTTTTAATTTGGAAATGATACCAATGTTTTATTTAAATATAGCATACCAATTCAGCAAAATATTATCATAAATGGACACGTTTCACGCCATGTGCAAAATTTTTTTACTTTCTCGTGCTCATAATCTATTATCGGCCTTGGGTAGTCTAATGAGATTGGCTTTTCCATTCAGGAACTATATTCTAATCTTCAGGTAATTCAACTGGCTTGTGAGAGGAGAATTTTTGAAAAACATGAATTGCCTTACATTCAGTTTAGTTGACCTTGATAACTATTAATGCTACATACTTACTCCTGCCAACAAACTGCCAGGGAAAAGGGACCATGAGTCTGTCAATCAACAATGACACAGTTTTCTGTCTGCTTGGATTGCTGCATGTAGATTATCAAGTTCAAGTCTTTTGATGTCAGCTCAATGCGGTTTACAAATGACCAGGTTTACATGACTAAGATTCTTTCGCCTGCTACTATGTTACATTTATTTGCTTTTGGCTAAGGTTATAATGTGCTCTGTTGTTTTATTTGATATGTTGTATTAGTTACTTAAAAGATATGGACAACCTGGTTGATTTTAGCATTTATGACAATGTACTATATCATGCATGTGTTGTGTTCTTAACAGTTGCTTTGTTGCTTGGCCTAAACTTGCAAAAACGCCAAAAGAGTAATTACCCCTTGGCATAGTTGATAGTGATAATTTGTCATAGAAAGAGTATTATTGGCATTCACCTCCAGTGTTGAATATGTATATTCCTATGGCAAATATTGTGTTTTCATGCCCATTTTCTTCGAAATGTGTAAGCTACTCTTATAGATTCATAGCTACCACAGCAAATAGTTTTTGCTTCCCCACCAAATTAATTGAAGAAAAGCACTTGAGTGTGTTATATTTGTTGTTTGGCTTCACTCAATGGTTTTCTGTCTCATTATCATATAGGTATTTTATCAGTTTCTGTAATGAGAAATTAATTAACTTTCAGGATTACATGGCTTTATATTTATCTAAAATTTATGCTTCACTTGCTTTGGCTTTATAGCTTGGTTCTGTTTGTGTCCCACAATTACAGAAAGTTAAATAAATCAATGGAGCTCTGTGAACACCTAACAGAATTTCAAAACAGTGCCACTCATGTTAGAACTATTATGGAGTTTATCAAATGCTGCATTTAAAAACCCTTGTAGTAACTTTATACTTTACAAGAAGAGAACATAAAGGTTTGGAATTTGCTTATTTAATTTGTCTTTGCTGTAAAGGTTTGTAACGTTACATTGATCTACATTTTGCTATATTTAATTGACTGCCGAATATTATGCAGGTGATTAATATGATTTAAATTGTGATTCATGGGGTAAATTGACTAATATGCAAGCAACTCTGCCTCGATCTTTCCATTCTCAAATATGGCCACTCGACTTCGCTCAACCTCAAAAAGAGCGCCTCGCAGGTTTATTTTTATTGTACTCCTAATACTTGTGCCAATTTGTGTGATTGGAATTTTCACACATGCTCAAAAAATCTCCTACTTTTTCCGCCCACTTTGGGACAACCCCCCTCCTCCCTTCAAGCGCCTGCCTCACTATTATGCAGAGAATGTTTCAATGGAACATCTTTGTAACCTTCATGGTTGGTCCCTACGTGCTGAGCCCCGCCGTGTTTTTGATGGCATCATCTTCAGCAATGAGGTAGACCTTCTTGAGATCAGATGGCGTGAACTTCATCCCTACATTACTAAATTTGTAATTCTCGAGTCCAACACCACTTTCACAGGCATTCCTAAACCCCTGTCCTTTGCCTCGAACCCAGACCGGTATGCATTTGCCGAGGACAAGGTTGTCCATGGCGTATTTTCAGGCCGCACTGCGCCCCATGGGTCATATGAAGACCCTTTTGTGCAGGAGTCAGAGCAACGGGCAGCTATGAATGGTTTGCTGCTCCGTGCAGGGATTTCAAGCGGTGACTTGCTTATTATGTCAGACACAGATGAGATTCCAAGCCCACATACAGTGAAACTACTACAGTGGTGCGATGGAATACCTCCTGTGATGCATCTAGAGCTAAGGCACTACATGTACTCATTTGAGTTCCCTGTAGATTACAGTAGTTGGCGTGCCACAATCCACATTTATGGTCCTTGGACAAGATACAGGCATTCACGCCAAACTGACATTATATTTTCTGATGCTGGATGGCATTGTAGCTTTTGCTTTCGACGACTTCAGGAAATTGTGTTTAAGATGACTGCTTATAGCCATGCAGACAGAGTTAAAAGAAATGATTTTCTAGACTACTCTAGGATTCAGAAACTCATTTGCAGTGGGGATGATCTCTTTGATATGCTTCCAGAAGAGTACACATTTCAGGAGTTGATTAAGAAGATGGGTTCAATACCCCGATCAGGTTCTGCCGTTCATCTTCCATCCTATTTGATAGAGAATGCAGATAAGTTTAGGTTTCTTCTTCCTGGGGGCTGTTTACGATCACCAGAATGAAGATTTTCTGGTAAGCCCCAAATAATGAGCAGCAAAATATTTAGTACAAGTGCAGTGTTCAAATTTTCTTGTTTTCCATTTTGGTATTTAAAATAGAATTTGACAAGGGAAGTCAAGGTTATATCACCTCTTCATTGTGTGTTGTAATTATTACTCAGGGCTTTTGAATGCCAGGCTAGTAGATAAATATTTTTTTACCCCATTCTTTCACCCCTAGTTACAAACAAGGAAGGCAACAACAAGTCTTCAAGAATTGTTTCTGGTGTTAGGATTTGAAAAATAATAAATTATTCATTAGTTTTGCATATTCGACAAGGTTTAATTTCTCCTTTTTATCCTCAGTTGAAGACACAATCAGTGTCTGCCAAATCTACCAAGAGACAATAATGGGCCTACTAAGCCCACCTAGGTAGTTTTTTACCAGCAAAGCAAGAAAAGAATTATCCAGTATACAAGGGGAGTGAGAATGAAGTTACATGACACGTTTTTTAAGACATTTCAACAGGAGAGTGCACACCTTTTTCTTTCTTTCTTTACTTTGGATTTTAGGAATAGGAGAGTACTTTTTGATACTTGGCATTGGCCTCTTGATCATTTATAAAACTTACTGAAAAAAGCAAATTCAAGTCAAATAAATTGTTTTGAACATAAAAGCAAATTCGGTTTGTAATCAAAAAGGTTTACTTTCAAGTGATAGAATCGAATCTATAAAAAATAAATCGATTTGATTTGATTTTAGATTAGAAACCAAAATATTGCTCATCTCTAGATTCAGGCCAAATCCGACATAAGAATGAATGGAATAGAAAAAGAAAAATAATTAAAAGATGCCACAGAGACACGATCAATTTGCCACATATGCAAAATCACCTCTTCCTTGCTTTGCAAGAAGCAATGAAAGCCAAATCAAAGTCCTGAAAGTGCTTTTTCCACCATCCAAAGTTGTTTTTAGGGCATACTATTATTATGGTCCCACAAAATATATATATATATATATATATATATATATATATATATATATATATATATATATATATATTAAAAATAAAAATGAAACCCAGAGTACATACAAACAACACAAGTGCTTGCTTGGCAACTTACTAATTTGTTTCCATTCAAGAAATCATCTCTCTACTTTTCTTTCTCATTTTGATTTTTTGGTACCCATACTTCAGCAGTTACCATCACACCCTAAAATTTACTATAACATAAAAAAGACAAATAAAAAATAATAAACAATTAAATACATTTTAATTAAATTTATAAAAAATGCAAGCTATAAGAAATTGAGGTTTGACCATAGAAAAGAACCTTTGAAGAACAAAATTGCAAAATAATAATAATAATAATAATAAAAAAGAAGTAATTGGTAAAAGTTGACGAAATTAGTGGCAAAGGGGAGACACGAGTTCAAAAGAAACTCCAATGAAAGTGACATTTGTCAGTGAGGAAGACTTTCTTGTAATTTTTTTATTTATTTTTATGTTGTCTTCTTCCTTTTTATTTTACCCACTCGAAGGAATTTTTTCTAATGGGTGCAAAAAGTGTTGCACATTTCATTTTTATGAAAATGTCAATGAGGCTCATGTGCTCTTTTCTGCATACCACCGGTATCCAAATCTTATTACGTTTGATTCAGTTCGAGAAATGTTTTGTGCACATTTCATTTTTTGAATAATAAATATCACACTAAAAAAATCATAGCATATTACAATTTTTATTTTAATAATTAATTTTTTGAATAATATTTTATTTTATTTTACCGAAAAAATTATTTAGAAATAATTCTACTTTGACAGATGGAGTAAATACTCGGTGTCAACCGTAAATCATATTCATAAATATTTAAGTTTTGTTTATAAAAAAGGAAGAAAAATAGAAATTTGTCAGAAAATATTCCTAATCTGAATGCCGCCAGCTGAAGTTTAAAGAAAAAAGGGCCAAAAAAGAAAAGAAAAGAAAAGAAAAAGAAGCATGTGATCACAGATCATAAATGCGTATAAGATGTACCACACCGTAGTTAAAAAGGGAGCGACCGCATGTGACCACAACTCTTTCTCTCACTTTTTCTAGATAAATACAAACCCCATCTGATTAGAACCGTTTAAATTGTCTTGCGTCACACCGAATTGACGTGCAAACGATAACATACCATTTCTGAATTTATCGCGATAAGATAGTTTCAGCATACGATAAATTTTGAAACTATAGCCAAAGACTCTCTTTCCTTCTTTCTTTCATGTCTCTCTACTTTATCCATTTAATTTAATAAACGTCCCTCACACGCGTATAAATAATAAATAATAATATAAAAATAAAAATAGTAATATTTAATTATTTTTCAGTCTCCAAAACCCATCTCTACTCGCTACCGTATATATGAATTTGTACTCCCGATGTAAGTTGTCTTCTCTCACTCACCTCGTCCAAAACGATGTTTATTGAGTAGTCATTGACTTGAGAGGAAAAAGAAGTTTGATTGTCAGAATCCCACTCAAAGTGCATTGAAAAAATTGATTTTTGATTTTTGATTTTTGAATTTTGATGTTTGATTGATTGATACCTTTAAAGGGAAATTAAAATTTCGGTCCTATTTCTATCTTTTTATCTCTATTGTCGGTGTTAAATTTTTATAAAAATTAATCATTTTTAAATATTTATTAAATTTTAAATTAATACTAATTTTTAAACTATCACTCAAATTAGGATTTAATTTTTTTCAAAATAGGAAATAATTCTCCATCGGTTGCATTCTGGCTTAGTATTTTATGCAAATTTAGAACGAAAGAATAAATAAATAAAAATAAAAGGACATGTTTCCTTTCCAAAAAAAAAATAAAAATAATAATAAAGAAAGAAAGAAAGAAAGAAAGAAAAGGACATGTTCAAATTCATGTTGTTTTAGTTGTTGTCCAACCTTATCGTTAGCGCGTGTGGGACGAAAGCCCAAAAGCTTTTTCTTCTGGTTGATCTTCACTTTTGGCTGGTTCACCTACGCCCAAATAATTGTGCTTTCTTTGGATAATAATTCATTTCCTGTCTTCGCATATTATAACTGATGATTTTCATTTTTATAATAACTCAATTAAAGTAAATATTATTTGCATTTTCATTCTAATTTAAGTAAATAATCAACCTTGCAATTAATTTTTAAAAAAATAATTTTTTAATCCCAAAAGAAGATTATCATAAAAAAATTATTTTTAAAAAAATAATTTCGGTACAAAAGAAGCAAATATGTTTACATCTGTACCTGAGGATTTAGTTTCATGGCAGTTACGAATCAACCAAAGAAGGATTTATTTCCAATTATTTCTGATGAGTAACAATTCTTTTGGTTGGCAACTGAAGAAGAGTTTCCATTTATGGTCATGTCTAAGTTTAAGAAGCAATTTCATTGTCGGTCAACAATGTAATTTGCAACAACTAATAGTCTCCATGATAGCCGATTCAGATTCGAAGTCAGTGGCAACCTTTTCCTTTTGTTACCATACCACGTGTTCGGCTTTATGGTCTTTTAATAAATTCAATTTAATTATTTTTAAATTTATTCATTTTATTAAAGAAATGGTTTTCATTTCTTTATGCATAACTGTTTATATAATATAGCAATATAAACAAGATTATCATAATAATAATTTAAATAGTGTGGAAATAATTAAATTTGAGAATAAAATTTTAAAATATTATTTATATAAAAAATATATAAGTTTGAAGATTATTAAAAAAAAAAACAGAAAGAAAGCTTATGTGTAACCACCACCAATGATAACTCATTGGCCGTGACTATTATTTATTTATTATCCTTTTAAATTTAATTAAGTGTCGGCAATTGTTACTTTTCACTGGGACTCCTAATTAATTGATTCAATCGGTTCTAAGCCGATTTCAAATTGAATTGATTAAATCGAATTAAATTGAAAATCAATTTAAAAATAATCCACTCTAGTTGAACCATGATTACTAATGATACAAAAAATTATATTGAGTGACTTCTCAATCAATTTATGCAGTTCCATCAGTTTTAATTGAATGAAACCGAGCCAACCACTAAGAACCGAACTTTAAATATAGCATCAATTGAACCAAACTGGCCGCATTGCATAGTCTAATTGTCAAACTGAAATCACTTTGGTTAGGTTTGACTTTTTGCTCATTCCTACTTGCGGTCCCTGATTCCACCGCTGCTTTTGTACATTATATTTATTGTTTTTTTTAGAAATTGTTTCATCTATAATTATTTGTTATTTTAAAAAAATTAAGGAGTATTTAATAATTTATTTTCATTTCATTATTTTAAGTAAACAAAAAAAAAAACCCATATTTAAATTGAGATAAAAAGTAATTTAATTGAATTATAAATAATTAAATTATTTGTTTAATCACCGTGCAAACTTCTTAAATCACGTATGAACATATAAAAGGTAAGACCGTAAATAAGTCAAATTGATCGTTAGCTATTCAAGATTAAACATGAATAAAACTTATTTGATAAGCTTAATTTATCCAACTCAGACTTTAAATTGAACCTTAGAAGTGACATTTTGTTTTAATTATAAATTATTTATAGCTTAAACTCTTCTAGGAGACTGTACATTTGTAAGTGGATTTTCTATAAAAAAAATTCAATTAAAGGTAAAAATTTATTAGAAGGATTTTACACAGTGATGATTAGCCTGTCAAATACTAATTATGTTTGTTTTGCACTGAAAATAAACACTGTAATTAAACTTAGAAAAGCCCGCAAATCCAGCCGGAAATAAATCCAATATCCAGCGTATTAATAACGGCTATAAGTGCACTTTCTTATCACTTCACATAAGCAGGATAACTAATCATCATCATAAGTCGATTGGCTTATCAATGGGTTAGGTACTTATCATACCAATCTATCTCATATCGTCTCGCTCACGGTATTTAATTTGTCTGATACCCCTCTCTCTCCTCCCTTCCCAATCCCTAGCCTTTTCCTCTGTATAAATACTCACCAGAAGTGCTAAGGAGAGAGAAAGTAGAAGAAGAAGTAGAGAGAGACAGAGAACGAGGAGAAAGAAGAAATAGAGAAAGCGCACTAAAAACGACATCTCGTTTCTCTCGCTTTCTCAAAAAATTCTCCGATCTGTGCATAGGTACCGTATCATTCTCTTCTCATTCTATTATATGTTTATCTGTGATTTTGTCTGGTTTTGGTTCATGACTATTTTGTCGTTGTTGAAAATTTTTTAATTCATTTTTTTTTAATGTGTAATTCTGGTTTTTGTTTGGTTGATGATGTGTTTTTAGGGGTGAGATTTTAGAGGTTTTTGGTTGGTTTTTGAAGTGTTGATCTGTAAGAGTTTTTAGATCTCTGAGTTGGTTGTCCTTTGAATTTTGGTGCAGATATAGGAAAAACGAAGGATAATAAATAATGTCCTCGCTTAGCAGAGAGCTTGTGTTTCTCATACTTCAATTTCTCGATGAAGAGAAATTCAAAGAGACTGTTCACAAGTAAGCTTTTAATTCTAATGACACACACACACACACACACACACACATTTGTTGCCGTTGTATTTTGTTGGAATTTAGTAAAAATTTGGTATGTGTTAAGCTAAGGGTTTTTGTATTGATTTAATTGTGGTTGGGGAGGCTGGAGCAAGAGTCAGGTTTTTTCTTCAATATGAGGTATTTTGAGGATATGGTGACAAATGGAGAATGGGATGAGGTGGAGAAGTACCTGTCAGGATTCACAAAGGTTGATGATAACAGATATTCAATGAAGATTTTCTTCGAGATTCGAAAGCAGAAGTACCTCGAAGCTTTGGACAAGTGGGTGCATTTATTTGAAGTTAAATTAATTCGAATTGAATTTTGTGTATTTTGGGTATATACAAATTTCCCTTTTAACTTAAGAAATGAACAAAAAATTTTAGGCGGGATCGTGCAAAAGCAGTGGATATTTTAGTGAAGGACTTGAAAGTGTTCGCGACATTCAATGTAGAGCTTTTTAAGGAAATTACGCAACTGCTGACATTGGATAACTTTAGGTACACATTATTTCTTTAGTTGTTCTTGCTCTGTTTTAATTGATGATATTCAAATTATGCATATAGCATATATGGTACTTATGTCGTGTCACTAGGAATTTATGGCTTTACTTTAATTGCAGAGATAATGAACAGCTATCAAAATATGGAGATGCTAAGTCCGCTAGAAGTATAATGCTTGCTGAACTGAAAAAATTAATAGAGGCTAACCCTCTCTTTCGAGATAAGCTTCAGTTTCCAACATTGAAGAACTCAAGATTGCGAACACTCATTAATCAGAGGTCCATTAGAAACTCGTCTATCCTGAGTGCTCATTATATGTTGTTCTAATTATATGTTGTACTCACATAGTCTCCACTGAAGTGCAGTTTAAATTGGCAGCATCAGCTTTGTAAGAATCCAAGGCCTAATCCTGATATAAAGACCCTATTTGTGGATCACAGTTGTGGACAACCAAATGGGGCACGGGCACCATCCCCGGTCACTAATCCATTAATGGGTGCTGTGCCTAAGGCAGGGGGTTTCCCACCACTGAGTGCTCATGGCGTAAGTGAGAGAATTGTAAAGGGGCTATTTTCTTTTCTGGGCAATTATACCGTTTTGAAATCTGAAGGCAACTTTTGCTCTCCTTTTACAGCCATTTCAAGCCACACCTGCTACTGCTCTTCCAACATCTCTAGCTGGATGGATGGCAAATCCATCTGCTGTTCCTCACCCATCAGCTTCTGCTGGTCCAATTGGTTTGTCTGCTCCTAATAATGCAGGTGTGTAACACACAAGTCCTTTTGAACTGGCTTCTTTTGAGCTATCTCGTGAGTTGAGGGTGAACAAGATGTGGAGATCTGTCTAATAAGGTTAGAAATCCAATGAAAGATTTCTTGGCTAACAAGCCTTAGCACTATGTTGCACAGAATCGGAATCGTGGAAGCATGGAAACACGGAAACGGACATGGGGATATGATATTTTTGAAAGTATAGGAAATGAAAACATGGGGGAAACACGTAAATATAAAAAATATAGGGTTATTTTTATAAATATAAAAAAGAAGTTATTATAAACCATTAAATGTATTCAATAACAAGTCAAGTACAACCAACATTTTATCATATCCAAAAGAATTACAAGTTCCATACTCATAAAAAATACATGTAGTTATTTATGTATTTGTTTTAATTAGAGAAATAAGTTTTTGAGAGTTTTCAATTTATGGAAACTTATTTACTAGAGGAGAAATGTGTTTCCAAATTATTCAATTTACGGAAACAGCGCCGAAATGTTTTCGAGGAGTTCCCTAGCATTTTCGTGTTGGAAACATTTCCAAAACGCGAAACAACGGCTAAAGAAATTTCCCCTGCAACATAGTTAGCAGGTTTTATTGATCTTTGCTATCATATCCACCAAAACGGCGAGAAAAGGAAAAGGAAAAAAAAAAAAGACGGTTCATTCATCAAAAAGAGGAAATTGACTTATAAGCACCTTTTCAGCTTGGTATGGCAACTTTCATGGTCTTTGTATGCCCAGCAATTTGTAATTTGTTTAGTTTCAGGAGAGAATGTGCCGTTGACTTCCTATTAGGGTTTAATGAATTTTGAGAAGCTTGAATTGTTATAGTAGGACTTTGCTTTAATGGGCATCATTTAATATGGGAGCAGAGATTTATGCTTTTATTCCCTCCTCTCTCTCTTGTACCTTTCATTCTTTTTGGATTTTGTTGATCTCTGAATATTTTCAAGTGCTAATAATTTTTTTTTCTCCCTTTCACAAATTTCTTGTTGCAGCAGCAATCATAAAGCGTCCTCGGACTCCTCCTACGAATAACCCAGCTATGGATTATCAAACAGCGGATTCTGAACATGTGTTGAAGAGATCAAGACCATTCGGAATATCAGATGAGGTATACCCTCTCTTTCCATAATTTCCCCTTGTAATTTTGCTGTTAAATCATATGAAAACTGATTATTAATACAGAACTTTCAAAAATATCTTTAGAGCTTGTTTGGCATTAATGAATTCTTTTATAAATCCATACCTGAAGTATTTGGCGTACGAAAGTTTGCAACTCAGAATCTTTAATTCTATGGAGTTAGTTATACTTGAGCCAAGTTCTACCAAGACCGTTATCTAACTAGCAAAGCTAAAATATGACATTATGAGACTTAGTGAAATTTGCAAATGAAATCTATATAATACATAAGATACCAAACATGATAATTCAGTTATATATTAATTAGTGCAATTCGTTTGCTAATAAAATAATTCCTTCTATATTTGTTCCACATAATGTTCGCTTAATTTGAGATGTCGTAATTGGTGTATTTTGGCATGGATTGAGGATTTAGGCATGATTTGGATTTGCTTGTTTGAATGTTGTATGTTTGGAAGTGGCATGAGACATTTGACTTGATGGAGGAGGGAAGCATATCATCCAATCTTGGTTTGAAAGAGAAAAAAAAGGAGAGAAGGAGAGAGAAAAAGGGGGGGGGGGGAGCCTAATGTCTGTATTTCTTATGATTGAGGTGTTATGTTGTATGTAATCATGTACACATGCTGATATCCTAATGAAAGGATTAAATTTCTGTTTTAGAGACTTGGTTTCTTAGATTTAATTTCAAATGTCAAGTTCTAATTTGCTTCATTCCTTTCGTATTTTGTTGTCCTGTCAGGTCAGTAATCTGCCGGTAAATATTCTGCCTGTTGCATACACTGGCCAGAGCCATGGACAGAGTTCCTACTCTTCTGATGACTTGCCCAAGACTCCTGTTATGTCTTTGAATCAAGGTTCAGCTGTCAAGAGCATGGATTTCCACCCGGTGCAACAATTTCTACTTCTCGGTGAGCCCCTTTGGCCTTGAAGGACAGAAATAGAATTCTGTTTCCACTTTTATTTTCATGCATGCAAATAAAGTTTTGGATGCTTGATTTTGCCTGCTTTTATTATTTCAGTTGGAACAAACATGGGAGATGTCATGGTATGGGAGTTGGGTAGCAGGGAAAGGCTTGCTGTAAAGAATTTTAAAGTTTGGGAACTCGGTGCACGCTCAGTGGGTCTGCAGGTGTGGGTTTCATGCTTAGAAAATTTATGAAACATGAAGTAATTATTTATGGTTCCTAAAGGTTTTCATTGGCTAAATTTAAAATTATGATATTTGTGCAGGCATCTCTTACCAATGATTATACAGCATCAGTTAACCGTGTAGTATGGAGTCCTGATGGATCTCTTTTTGGTACTATTCAAATGCTATCAACAGCTAAGAATCAGCTACCCTAAATAAAATTCTAAATACAAAAAGTGAGCTTGTCGCTTTATCTTCCCTGTTTCAGGTGTTGCATACTCCAAGCACATTGTGCATCTATATTCCTACCATGGTGGTGATGACGTGAAGAACTATCGCGAGGTTTGTGTTGCTAGACAGTGTTGTTGAAGTTCCCCATGATTCCATTACTAGTGAATATGATCTATATTTGATATATGGATATTACATATGAAAGATGTGGTATTATTTTATTTGAATGTCTTTGAATAATCACAAGTATTTTGTAAATTATTTTCTTTAGATTGAAGCTCACATTGGGAGTGTTAATGATCTTGCTTTCTCTTATCCGAATGAGCGGCTAAGTGTTGTTACATGTGGAGATGACAGGGTCATTAAGGTTTGTTTAGTTGTGTTTCTAACTAATTTGACGGGATTGTGAAAGCACTATGGTGCACATAAGAATTTTCACTTTGACAGGTTTGGGATCCAGTTACCGGAAATCCAAAATTTACTTTTGAGGGTCATGATGCACCTGTATATTCTGTTTGTCCACATCATAAAGAAAGTATTCAGGTAATTGATTATTTTGATGTTAATTAAATGCGTTTTTTACCCTCCTTAGCTTCTATGCGTGATGAAATGAGAAATGCAATGATGATTACTTTTGAAAAATAACAATGGGTTACCTATTTTACAGGAATTAGGTTTTCCTTTAGTTATTTATTTATTTTTAAATCCTAAAGTAGCTGGGATTTGATGCATTAAACTAATAGAATTGATTTGGTGAATATGATCAACAACTTGAGAAGATACTGGATGGAAAAAAGAAATTTTTTTTGTGTGGAAAAATGATAGAAGTAGTAAATAAAAGCTTTGAAACAGCTATGTGGCATCGCTGAACTTTTCTTTTTCAACATCTGAAACAGTGGTTTTCTTTTATTTTATTTGGGAAAAGTTGTTTCAACTTTCAACAAATAGACTCTAATTTTGCTTTGTAAATTGGGGATTGTCAAGTTTATTCTTCTTTTTCTTCTATTTTCTTTTCCTTTCTTCTGTCTCTCTCTCTCTCCCCTTTTATGCTATCATATATTATTCTGCAGCTTTTTTTATAAACCAATGATGTGTTACACAAAGGTCTTCTTAATGTCATGATATGAAATTGAGATCTTAGCATGCAATTTGTTGTATCATAGGCAGTTCCTGATCTATTGGGTTTCCAGGACCTGCCTCCTTTTCGAATTTTTTACCAGATTGTCCTCTCTTGAGAAATATGTGATGTACCCTCTTTATTTAATTATCTGTTGTGTCGTTCTTCGGATTTTCTGGTAACCACAATGTTTAACAAGTTCCTTATTCACCCATTTACTTTTTTCCTTCTACCTTTTCTTAGTTTATCTTTTCAACGGCTACTGATGGAAAGATAAAGGCATGGTTGTATGATCATGGGGGTTCTAGAGTTGACTATGATGCACCAGGCCACTCATCTACCACAATGGCATACAGTGCCGATGGAACAAGGTTCATATATTTGACATTCTTTCTACTGTTCTGATATTATCATTTTTTAGTGTCTTTACCTAATAGTTGTCACATGACTGAACATAATGAAGATTATTCTCCTGTGGGACAAACAAAGAATTAGAATCACACTTGGTGGAGTGGAATGAAAGTGAAGGAACTGTTAAGCGTGCTTATATTGGTCTTGGGAAGCGATCTGTGGGGATTGTGCAATTTGATACTACTAAGAACCGCTTCTTGGCTGCTGGTGATGAGTTCATGGTCAAATTCTGGGATATGGACAATGTCAGCCTGTTAACAAGCATTGATGCAGATGGTGGCCTACCGGTAAGTATGTAATTTATTGCTCTATCTGATTCTGCCTTCTAATTGGTTAATTACTCGGTTCTCTTAAATCTGCAGGCTTCTCCTTGTGTCAGATTCAACAAGGAGGGAGCATTATTAGCTGTCTCAACAAATGACAATAGCATTAAAATTCTAGCTAATTCAGATGGTATTAGACTGCTACGGACAGTTGAGAATCGTGATAGAGCTGCTTCTGCAGCTATTGTGAAGGTAAAGGTTTGCAGCTTCTTTAATTCTTCTAAAGTTGATTCTGCTGTTACAAGTTAAAATTTCCTCAACAAGAAAATATGTTACTTAACATGTGGTTTACATGTAGGCCCCTTCAATTGGCAATTTCCCTTCTGCCAATGCTACTGTTGGAACCAGCATTGGGGATAGAGTTGCTCCTGTGCCACCCATGGTTGGAATAGTGAGTGTTGATATGAGTGTTGAATGCACTGTATTGACATTGTATGTCACTTTACATTATTGGTTTAATCCATTTTTGTTTTGAGTTTCAGCAGAACAGCGATAGTCGGAGTTTGGTAGATGTGAAACCTAGAATTGGAGATGAACCAGCCGAAAACTCTAGAATCTGGAAAGTTACTGAAATAAATGAGCCATCGCAGTGTCGATCTCTGAGGCTTCCTGATAATATGACAGCCATGAGGGTATGATCCTTTCTCTTCAATTTAATCTGAATGAAGTCAACATCTAGTGACATTCAAGATTAGCATTGAGTGTTGTTGCTGATCCAGCTGGCATACTATACTTGACATATTCCACTACATATATTGACAGTTCTCTATGCTTTGGCTACTCAATCTATAAATAAATTTGATGTCACATTTGTTGTTCTGATGTGTTCTTTGTTTGGCGGCAATTTTTCTTAGGTTGCTAGATTGATTTATACAAATTCTGGACTTGCTATATTAGCACTAGCATCAAATGCAGTACACAAGCTATGGAAGTGGCAGAGAAATGATCGAAATCCTAACGGGAAGGTAGTATTATGATTGTGAGAGTTTGTTTTGGGTAGTTTGTTCTTTGGTTTTGGGTATTTGATTTTATGCATAGAAAAATGGCTTATTGTGCTTTCAAAAGTTTGCCACTAACTAGTTGTTTCTCTTGTAGGCCACTGCTAATATAGTACCACAGTTGTGGCAACCCGCAAGTGGTATACTGATGACTAATGACATAAGTGAAACAAATCCTGAAGATGCTGTCCCATGCTTTGCACTATCAAAGAATGACTCTTATGTTATGTCTGCTTCTGGAGGAAAAATCTCTCTTTTCAATATGATGACATTTAAGGTAAATGGCTTTTGCCCCTTGAAGTCTTGGTTTCAGAATTTCAGTATTTTGGGGCAAAAAAGGATATTCAATGGAAAATATTAGTTTTAGATTATTTTTTGACTGGTTTTGTGAATTGATTTATCTTACATGTTCTACTTTCATCCCACCTTTTTAATTGCAGACAATGACTACTTTCATGCCCCCTCCGCCAGCTGCTACATTTCTGGCTTTTCATCCTCAGGACAATAATATAATTGCTATTGGGATGGAGGACTCCTCTATTCAAATTTATAATGTCCGCGTTGATGAGGTGTTAAACAGTATCATCGAACATGAAGTTTTTATAGAAAGTAAAAAAACAAAAAAAAAAATGGTGACTTTATCTGCACTGTCCACTTCTCAGGTCAAAACTAAGTTGAAGGGTCATCAGAAAAGAATTACAGGCCTTGCTTTCTCTCACTCTCTAAATGTGCTTGTTTCTTCTGGAGCCGACTCTCAGGTAATGATTATAAACAATACTGTGAGTCACCGTTAGTAATCAACACACAAAATACCATTAACGAAGTGGTGCATGCTATTTGAAAAACGTTAAGTGCTGCACAGTCAAATTATTCAATTCCTGATTTTGTTCTCCCTACAGTTGTGTGTTTGGAACACAGATGGGTGGGAGAAGCAGGCTAGCAAATTCTTGCAAGTTCCACAAGGACGAAGTTCAGCTTCTCTTGCAGATACACGTGTTCAATTTCATCTTGACCAGACGCATCTGCTGGCAGTTCATGAATCACAAATAGCGATATATGAAGCACCAAAATTAGAATGTCTTAAACAGGTTTTTGAGAATATAATATTTGAGGAATCTTTAGATTTTCATACCTATGTAGTTGATGCACAATTGCAGAGAGTAAGAGTGCATGTTAATATTTGACAAAATCTTACTGAACTATGTCTATGCCAATAGTGGTTCCCGCGGGAAGTGAGCGGTCCAATCACGCATGCCACATATTCCTGTGACAGCTCGTCGATATATGTTAGCTTTGAAGATGGCAGCGTCGGTGTTCTCACTACGTCAACACTAAGATTGAGATGCAGAATAAATCCAACGGCTTATTTACCTCCCAATCCTAGGTGGTTCTTTTATATATAAGTTATGATTTCTCTAACATGTTTCTATTCTACAGATTGGACTGACTCGATATTTTTACAGTTTGAGGGTATACCCTCTTGTCATTGCAGCCCATCCATCTGACCCTAATCAGTTTGCATTAGGTCTAATGGACGGAGGAGTCCATATACTTGAGCCATTGGAGACCGAAGGAAAATGGGGCACCTCACCTCCGGTCGAAAATGGTGCAGGTCATAGCACCACTTCGGGTGCAGCTGGTTCAGAACAAGCTCAAAGGTGACTAGAGGAGGTGCATAAAGGACTTGAGTGTATGTATTTCAATCTGATCCCGCTCCCTGGGCCCACTGCAACGTGATTTTGAAGGGGAAGCTGCGGAAATTAGGTGGCTATAGGTTTAATATACACACTTGAGCTATACCCCAACTCAACCTGACACGGGTTATTGTACAAGTGTCATTGTAACTAGGGAAGTAAGTGCTCTGAAAATAGTATGTCTTAAAAGGTACTTCGTGTCAGGAAATTTACGAATAGGTTGGGCTGTTTCATATGCTCATTTTTAGTTTCGAGAATAGTTATCAAATTAATTTTATCATTGCTTCTCTATTTCTTTTGTAGTTCTTAAACCAATGAAGTAATTACAATCGTTCAATTGAAACCACCCATCCCTCATTGGCTTTTGATCGCTACCACAAAACCAAACAAGCTCTTTCACTCTTCTCCAGTTTATCATATATTTTTCATAGAAATCGCTAAAAACAATTACCGAACTTTAAAAAATTAGAAAAAAGTTTCTTTTTTATTATCTGGTACTCTCAATTTACATCAGTATCGGTAGTAAGAGTACTGGTTCCCCAGAATTGTTGATAAAATAAGAATCTGTAAAGCATCCGCAGTGAGAATGTGTTCCAAGTTTCTGACACGAAATCAATTGGAAAATGGTTCATGCTTGAAAAACCAACTACGTTGACCTCACATCGAGAGGGAACAAAAATATTGGTGTTATAATCCTAATTGCAAGGTCAGGTATGAGATTTCAAAAGTAGGGTTTATATAAACTTCAACTCTCCGACCTTAATGACTAGTTGAAGAGTTAAAAGTATTAGATTTACTTTGAATCCTATATCAAAACTATGAGATTTCAATAAAGGGCTTTACATCAACTTGTACTCTCCAATTTCAATGGCTAGCTTTTGGAAGTACTCTTAAAGTCATATCAAATTGATGTCTTAATATCAATTGATTTCAGAGACAAATGTTCTAATGATACTAAATATAAGTATGATATAAATATATATATATATCATAAACATCTTATTTCGTACAAATACAATAGTTATAGAGATTCAAATAGAAAATAGAAATTGTAGTTTCGAAAGTGTAAACCACAAATTATATATTATGGAGCCAAGCTGTAAAGGGGAAAGTTCATAGGATAGCTTTGCCACCATCTTCTCTATACATTGACATAGTCAATAGCCAACATTACAGGAGGAAAAAAAGGGAAAAAAAAAAAAAGCTTGAACTATACACAAAGCAAAAGGTGTTAAGTCTCATAAAGAACAGATGATTAACTAACTTCGCTTTCGCCCTGGTTTTGTGTGTCTTTTGTTAGCTGATGACAATTGCTTCGAAGGCACAGGCAACAATGTCCCTCCTCGAATATCATTTGTCTCTGTCATGTTATTCAGTGTTTTCTGGGCTTCGATATAGACTGTAAGATCACGAATCTGCGACCATCAGCATTTAAACTATTATCAGAAACAGTGTGTTCAGTTAGTCACAAGTGGACCAAAATATTCTACATAATTACAACCTGTTCTTCAAGGTCAAGTATCTTCTCATCCATTGAGCATAACAATGAAGTTTCCCTAAAAGAATAACCAAATGAATTTTCATTCATTAAAAGGGAAATATAATAATTTCAAACTATTACGAGGCAAGGTTTAGTGCAAGTCCTGCATCTTACAAATGAAGCACTACTACAAACTAATGCAGGCAAGGTATTTTTCCAGTTTATACCTTGCCCAATAAAAAATGCACACACATTTCTACTTTCATTTAATTAAAATATGGTTCAAAAACCCTCCTCTAAATTTCACTAGCATGGTGTGAATATTTTAAGAACTTTTATGCATCAATGCTTGTGAAAATTCAACTATATTTCAATGCAGCCCATAAAAAGTGTACTATTAACAGCACCATGTTAAAATTATACGATTTGATATCTCTTTGAAGCTACATGTTCTTCACAGGTGATACTTGTAACTCATCACGATGGATAAAGATTCACTGCCCTGTGTGCTTTAGGCTCCCAACCACCACACGAAAAAAATCACGAAAAAGGAGATAGATTGAGAAGCTATACATAAATGCAGTAATTAAAAAGATATAATTAACTACACGAGGAAACAATTGCATCTATGAATCCAAGGGAGAGGGAAAAGTCTACCTCTCTTCAACTTCCTTGACTTTTTTACGCCAAATCTCTTGATTCTTGATTAGATCTCGGTTGACCTAAGGATGGAAGGAGAAATGCTGTTAATAGGAAGCCAAATCCAAAAAGAATTAATACTAGAACATTTGCATATCTGAATCAATTATTTACATCTGCAACAGTGTCTTTTTCCTGTTCACACTTTTCCAATTTAATTTGAATATCTTGCATTGTCGAACTCACAGCCTTCTCCACTGCCTCAAAAACAGAACCTTCTCGTTTGCTTTTGGCCTCCGCAATTAGAGCTTCATAATACTGAAAGAAAACACGAAAGAGTTAAAAAAATTCTCTCTAATATGAAAAAAAAAGGATAACAGGTGCCAAAATACAAGAATCAGATCAACTATATTAATTCCCAATATAGTACATATATGTCCTTTCGAAATTTATCCTGTCACAAAATCACCTAAAAAAGAATTATGAAACCCAAATAATCGAATAACTTAAGATGCTGCCCAAAATATAGATGCCAAAGCAAAAGGTTTGCTCTAGGCTATATATGGTTGATGTCATTACTCATACAAGCAGATCACGTGCTCTAGATCCCACTATGACTCAATTTTCGTACATTGATAATCCATCTCTATAAGAAGTAGAATAAATAACTGAAAAGCCATGGGGATAAATAACCCAATTATACAAGTAGAGAATAGCGATCAACCAGGGAAGAGGAAAACAAGGGTGGAAGAGGTTGGATCAGGGTGTTGTAAACAGTATACTCACTTGTCTTTGAGCCTCAAGCTGAGTTGCAAGAAGACGATTGTACTCATCTACAATCTGTCATCAAGTGAAACCTAGGATCAAGAAATGTATATGGAAAGATTAAAAGTGAGAATTCAAGTAATAAACATGCCCAAGAGTACAACAAGAATTATAAGCCTGTCATTTCCTAATTCTAATGCATAGTTCATGAAAGTCAATACTATAAAAAATTTTATCCAGCTCCATCCAACCAAGCTATACTAGCAATCAGAACCGCTAATCAAACATAAAGGAGTTCCTCAAACAAATTTCAGAAATAAATTTTAAATATCTGCAAATTCAGAAGCAATGAATAACATACTGTTTCAACTTTGCTGCCAAAGAGAGCCCCACTGATTCCAGAATCGTCACTGCATCCACAAGTGCCACAATCTTCCTCAAATGGCAAACAGCGGGAGTTCATATCTACCAACTTGCCATCAGCTTTTGACTGGTTTAGTCGATGAACATAGTTGTCACCGACATAATCCCAAATTTGTTGTGTACTTAAATCGAGAGAATAACAATGCTGTGTATCTTTCCAATGCCGTATAGCGTGTTGTTCCTTATATCTGAGTTCAGAAAAGGGTTTAATGACTTCTAGATGAAGAAAAATCGTGGTCTATAACTTATCATATTTTTACCTATAATAAACTTTAGCTTGCAGGGATTCAGAATCTTTAACAAAATACTCAATTATGAATTACCTTCCACATCCCACAAAACCACATATTAGACAAACCCACAAGTTCTCCAATGTTCCACAAACAGAACAAGCCGGTATGTCATCCTGCTGCTGACAAAGTCGACAGACCTGACAATCCTCAGTCAGCATAGATGTTTAACACTAATCTCTTAGTTTTATTTATAACCCATGTATCTCTATCCAGTTAATATAAAAGTAAAAAACATCAAAGAAGATAGAACTCTCTAACTATTAAAATTTCTATATGCATATGGCACTGATTTTCCCTTGTGCAGAAAGGATGAAAGAAGCAACTTGGACAAAAGGGTACTCTTATTCTAGAGGTTGTGATGGTATGCTTTCCAATCATTTTTGCGTCCTATTCCCTTTTTATAAAGAGAAGCTCATACCTAAAAAAAAGGAAAAAAATGAAACAGAAATCCACATGTCCTGAGTTCCATTGGTACCTATTCCTGAATTTGTATAATAGAAAGGTAGCAAACACAGAGAGTCATGATCAAATTACGTATAAAATTTCTTTATAATTCATATAGATATTGAAAACTAACACAAGTTCCAACAACTTCATACTGCAGTTCAAAAATATTTGTTAGGACTGCTATGAATTAAATATATTGGAATTTTGGTGAATTCAATTCAATTGTGATTGTTTTCAACAACTTGTGTACTTCATTGTAATTTTCAGGTTAGCTGTATATTAGTTTAGCTGACACATCACTCATGTGTCATTAAGTAGTGCTGACATGTATTTCTTGCAGTAGTACTAAGATGATTTGGAAGTGTAAACCGTAACTTCGTGACATTAAATAAAAGACTCGATTTCTTCTCTCTCTCTCTTCAATGCCTCCTTACTCTCTTACTTTCTCAATTATTCTTTTCCTCTCTTCTCTTATCATTTTCCCAACCTTTCTTTTACTTTCTCAATAACAAACAGATCAGTTAGGGATTCAACTACTGGAATGTCTAACGATATTATGTTAAAATTTGCTAGGTTTACTATGATCAGAACAAGATTACTTAATGTGATTGGCTGACGTGCAGCAAAGTCATCAGGACAGCAGCAACACATTTGCTCAACTCCCTGCTTAAAAAAATTATCTTAATATTGAAAATATTATGGACATAATCAAATTTTCTATAACTAGACTATGAGCCCATAAACCAACAATCTTTTAGGCTACTAAAAACAGATGAGTACCAAAATATGGATGAAACACTTAGCCAACCTCATTCCGAAGTAAAAAACCTACACAATAAAGAAATGCAGGGCAAGAAAACTAGTTTCACCTGGCAAGACAAATAGGTCCACTTTGAAGTGCATGAACATTGAAATGAATGGTCACATAGTGTACTGAGTATCCCACTAGTGTCTGCGTCCAATCTCTCTGACATGAAAACAAAAAATCAGCATATTATAGTGAAAGCCAATGAAATAGCCTTCTTGATTGAGAAGAAAAATACAAAAAGGAAAAAGTAAAAGCCATTGTAACTAAAAAAAACTACTTTCCCCTGTAGAAGGAACAAGACCAACCAAGGCATATTGGACAAGTAGGCAACTCAGTGAATCCCTGTGGAGGTGTGCTTGCTATCTCAGCCACTTCAGCGTAGTCGACAGAAAGCACAAATAAAATATGGCATACCTCGGCCTACATAATCATAGAAGGCAAGAATTATCTTCAGCGATCACAAAGAAAAATATAACTATACGAACAATCGCTACAAGCAAAGATGACAAACCTCTGCAGGGGAAAACCGTTTCCCATTGAAGTTGCTATAAAATCCATCAGCTGTCGACTGATCATGTAGCTTGATTAAAACACTATACCGATCTTCCATCGCATCATTCCTTAAAAATTATCAAGAGGCACTAACATAAGACTCTGCTCAGTTTCTAATAAATTATCTTTGCATTTTCACTAACTCCAAAATCCTATTTTGCTTTCATTTCACCCTGTTTATCAGGCAAACATACCGCGGTTTGGATCGGCAAGCATAAAAACAATTTTACCTGATGAAGAGGAGCTCATGGACATTATCGACGTGCGATTCGCAGAACCGGATGAAATCGTCGGCGGAGAGATAATTTGGAACCGCGACGACAAAGAGAGAAGTGGATCGAGAGCTAGGGTTTGGCAATGAGCTCTGCGATGCGTGTCGATAAAGGTGGACCACGCCTCTTCTTTCACCGTATTTAGGGTTAGGGATAGCGTTTGATTGGACGGGAGCAGCTGACACGGTAGAGAAGGCGGTCTCCTCGAGAGCGAGAGGATGGTCGGTGTCCACTGAGTGGACTCGGAGTATAAACATTGTAGCTGTTTATTGGGTTGAATCGGTATGGAGACTCCGCTTGAGGCAGAGGAGAATATGCATATTCGCGGGAAACCGCTGTTTATTGGATTTGGCAAATTATGAAATTTTAATGATTATAAAAGCTCCATAATTAAATTGAATGAAAAATAATAATATTATTTATCTTTTATCTTATTATTTATTTATTAATCTTAATTTAATGTCAAAAATATTTTTTTTATCTTTCCCTTTGTCCGTTTTACAAGCGTAAAAGGCAAAAGCAATATTGCATGTACCTAGACATAATTTATAGATACAATTAGGTAAGGGATTTTGCAAGGAGAAATCACGATGCCTTCCTTAATTAATTAGAGATTTTCAAAAAAAAAAAAAAAAAAAAAAAAAAGAGAAAGGAAATTGAGGGAAATTAATTAATAATCATTATTTGCATTTTTATTTAATAATTTATCCATTTTCGAGTGCTAGTAATTTTTTATAATGATTTTCTTTTGTCCTCTATATCTATTGATACATCAAACATTCATATTTTGTCCTTTTGATTTATTCTCTCATTGTAATATCTAGTGACTGCTCGGGCGGAAAGAGTCAATGCCGCCTTGGAGGGTGGACTGGTGCATGAGCTGGACCATGGTGATGGTGATGAGCTGGAGCTGGATCTGGACTATGGTGGTGGTGATGAGTCGGAGCTGAAGCTGGACCATGGTGGTGGTGATGAGCTGGAGCTGGAGCTGGAGCTGGAACTGGACTATGCCGGTTGTGGTGGTGGTTACTATGAACTAGAGTTGGTGGAGAGTATACTTGTGGGTTTGAGTGTAGCTTTGATGTATAGACTAGTGTATGATCTGGAGCTAAAGCTGGACCACGGTGATGGTGGTGGTGGTGGTGATGGTGATGAGCTGGAGTTGGAGCTGGATCATGGTGATGGTGATGGTGATCATCGACTGGAGTTGGAGCTAAAGTACGGTGGTGGTTGTTGTGATGGTGTAATAGTGACACTGATTCTATCTCGTCATCGCTAAGCGCAACGACGCATAATAATAAAAACTGCACTAAAATAAGAGTTTTAGCTATAACAAAATCCATATTATTTTTATTCTTCAATGGAAAACTAAAGGAAGGGAGAAGGAAAGATGGTGAAATGAGTACTCAAAATAGAGGATTTTATAGGACTTAAAAACATAATTTTCAAGTTTTTATTAATATCTCAAAAATAGAAGAAAATCTGAATACATTAATGAAAATCTTTAAAAATAAAAAAACATGCCATTATTACAAAAAAAAAAATCACTGCAATTAATATTACTAGAAATAGAAAAATAAATTAAAAATTTTCAAATCCATACAATTCTTACTTTTTCTTATAACTATTATTAATTGATATTATATTATTTATTTATTCGTTCATTCTTTCTCATTTCATATTTATATAATAACGAGTATCTAACATAGTAAAAAAAAATATCGTGCGTTAAATGTTAGTACTCTTTATAGTTACTTACTTTTTATTTTTTTTTAAATATGTGTTAATTGGTGTTTTTAGATATAATAAAAATGATAATACCATGTTTAGAAAAATAAAATAAATACATGTGCCTGTTATTTAATATTTTAGTGTAAAGATTATTAATATATATATACAAAATGAATGTCATAAAACAATTATGAAATGGAAAGCAAAAACAAAACTTTATTATTGAGACAAGGTGGAAAAATAAAAATAAAAATAACTCTAAAAAAACATCTAAGATTAAGAAGTAAAACAATAATAAGAAAAGTAATTAACGTAAAATAATAATAAAAATAATTTTTTATATATATTGATAATTTATAATAAATTGGTAGTTTAATAAGATTTTCAATTGAGTTATAATTATAATTCATAATAATCAATAATTAAAATATTATTCGTAAATATTATGTATATTGAAAAATATTAGGACCCCTTTTACGTCCTCCTTACACTAAATTATAAAAGTACTTTCTTTATCAACCATTTTCAACTCAGCAACGTAGGATCTAAGTTTTGAATAATGTGTATCCAATGACCCTACCAGCTTGGCCATTACCTTCTGTCTTACTCGATAACAAGTATATCTATTAACAGTCACTGCATACTTCTCATTCATTTCTCTTATCATCTTATCAACATCATAATTAGGGTCATTCCTTAACTGACCTAGGAACTCTAACGCCATAAATTCTGCATTTGCTTGCTTATTCCTCAAGGCCCTAAAACAACTATGTTCTTCCTGGTAAGTCCTTATCACCTAAGACTTATCTCTACATCTAGTGCTACCATAGAGTCTCTAAGAGCATTTTCCATCATATTTGTAGTCAACCTTTTTCTCCTCACTTTTTTTCCAAGTCACATTGAATCCATTGTAAATTGCAAACTTTTTCACAACTAGCTTTAGCTCCTGCTTGCTCTTGAATATCATGCCTACACTGAATTGCAACTTACTGTGGTCCACGCTAGGATCATAAACATTTTTCACCTTCTTTTGTTTCTTTGTGATCTCTAATTCTCCCTCCTCACTGCTATTGGTTGATGAATACTCAGCATCAGATGGCTTATAGTCACTGACAAGTGTGGGTGAAATATCTGTAGCAGGTATATCTACATTTATCTCAGCCTGTTGTTTTCCCAATTTCACTGCTTCATCTAGACCTAAACCTGCTCCATTGTCAATAACAACCTCCTTCAACTTAATCTTGTTTTCTCTAGTAACCAAAAACTCCTCATCATCCAAACATTCGACATCTACTTCACTGTCTTCACTCTGTTCTTGCTAGACAGGTTTGTTTACTTCAATACCATGATTGTCTTCATCATTAGAATCAGCTCTTGTGTCATCAATGGGCAATTCATTTATACTACATTGCTCTTCAGTCTCATACGAAGGTCCACCAGATTCAGACATCTTTTCATCATCTGAGTGAATGTAGTTTGCATGATCATATCCTTTATTTTTTTCAATTTGTATGTCAGTTTGAATGTATATCTTCAACCATCCAAATTTTATCCCTCTCTCAAGCATTAAACTCACCTCATCATCATCTCTAGCAAACTCCAATGTCAACCATGGTTCATGGGGTTTGTAGTATCCTATTTGCTACACCTCTCCATAGCCATAGCCTTTGACCTTGTTACAAACTTCATCATATGTCATGGGGCCACTTTGTGTATCCCAATCCTTCAACCTCTTTCCCCCAATGTAGTTTATTCTCCCACTTCTCTTGCTTTTCTCACTCATTTTACCACCAACCCAAACCTCTAATGGAAACCAGTGAATACACAAACACAAACATATACATATATATTAATCACACAACATATTTTGAAGTTTGGAATAAGAGGCAAATGCAAAATAAGACCAACAAAGTAAATTACTCTCATAAGCATGTTTTCTAAATAAATCTTGATCACAGATCAAATAATTGTTCAAAAACTTCCAAAGCTTTTTTTTTCCTTAGTAATGTAACGTAGAAATGCCTCTATTGCATTGAGTATTGATAAATGATTACTAGTTATCAAACTGTAGAAATTTATTACTATTATAAAGCAATAATAATATGAATAATCTAATGTTGGATGAAATATGGATTAAAAAGGGGAATCCAAAGCCGTATCTGTGAAGTTCAGTATAGATAGAAGAAGAAACTAGTCTCAAGAACATTTGAATAAAAAAGGAAAAAAAAAGGAAAAAGGGACCAATGCCAACAATATTCAAAATAATTTTACTTACCAATTTTTCTTCTTCGCCATATGCAATAACAAAAAACGAAGCACGTTTCTACTTTGTGTAATAAAATTTTAACACTAAGCCAAAATAGATTGTGATCACAAATGTCGATGAATGAGAAATTTACCTCACAATGGCCAAGTGAAAATGAAGAAAAGGGGGAAGATAGCAATCGGAGAAGAGATGGACGGCGAACGAAGAAGAGAGGCGAGAAGAGAGGGCTGGGAGAAGATGTCGATGGTGAAGGGAGAAGAGATGGATGGTTAGGGCTTCGAAACGGTGTGGTTTTGATGTTTTGGGTGGATTGGTTAAAACGATACGTTTTGAGCTTGGGTTGAATTAACCCAAGCTGGTTAGGTGGGACCTACTATAATATTAAAAAAAATGCAAAACCCTAACTGATTTTCTAATTGGGGTGACAATATACCTAAGTTGCTGAGTCAGGATGCTTGAGGGACGAAGGTGGATTTAAGGTGATACTGTAATAGGTCGCAAAGTTGGAGGTTTTTTTATTGCTTATGCCTTTTATTAAAACCATGTTGAAACCTCAGTACTCTTTAATTTTATACTTATCTCTTGCTATCTTTAAAAAATATTTTCCCCTTATTTGATTGTAACATTAAAAATTAATAAAAAATATAAAGAGTTTGATTTATAAAACTATAATAATATTTGAAATTAATTACTTATTATGAATGAGAAAAATACATAAAAATAATAGATTTTTGTGATAGTTATCGGTGATTGATCATAGAGGTCATTGATGATAACTAAATAGAGGTCATTGATGATAACTAATGGTTGGCGATGATAACTAGTGGCAATTGATAGTTGAAGAGTGATTAATAGATTAATAAATGTTTGTTTGTAACGTTATAATAAATTTGCTAATATCTTTCCTCAAGAAAAATAAATTTACTAATATTTAGAAAAATAGTTTTTTTTAAATATAAAAGTTTATTTTCCTTTAATATGGTTTAATTTTCATTTGATTAGAGAAATATTTTTTAGTGACTGATTTTCATAAATACCTGAAAATGTTTTTTAGACAAATTATTTTTTTGGGGAAACAATCAAAACATATTGTAAAATTGTTTTTTTTTATAGGAAAATTTATTTTGATTAAACCATTGGCGCTTTGAATGTCACATAAATGTAAATTGTGATTGATTTGCTACCAAAGAAAATAAGGGTAGTTTTTTCAGGAAAAAAAAAAAATAAAACAAGGGTAATTCTTTAACTCGTGCTAATTGATACTTGACATGTAAGAAATTAATACAAATAAAACGACGGCGTTATTCACAGCTTTCTCTTGTAAAGAATTGGGCTTCCAGTGCGTTACGCGCTTTTTCAATCTGCTTGCTCTGCCCGCCCACGCGGAGAGAGAGCGCAAAAAGCGCACGAAAGACATTGTCACCTACACATTTCTACTACAGTAACCTTTCTCCTTTGGATTCCCAGATCGAAACTCGCTCTACTCTTCTTCTCCGATCATCTGCTCTTCCATCCCCTCTCCACATCCGAATAATAGATCTCCCATTCCCGCTTCCGTTGATATATCAGTTACAACATAAAAGGGTACTTTCTTTTTTTTTTTTTGTATATATCAAAGACTTCGAGCAAATATTCTAGAAATGGCACCAAGCACCATCCGTAAAGCAATCGGAGCCGTAAAAGATCAAACGAGTATAAGCATAGCTAAAGTTGCAGGCAACATGGCGCCAGACCTTGAAGTTTTGGTTGTTAAAGCCACTAGCCATGATGAAGAACCTGCCGATGATAAGCATTTAAGAGAAATTATAAATCTTACTACTTATTCCAGAGGTTATGTTAGTGCTTGTGTAGCTACTGTGTCTAAACGCTTAAGTAAAACTCATGATTGGATTGTGGCTATTAAGGCTTTGATGCTTGTTCATAGGCTTCTTATTGATGGACATCCTTCCTTTGAAGAGGAAATTCTGTATGCCTCTAGAAGAGGAATGCGCGTTCTGGATATGTCGGATTTTAGAGACGAAGCACACTCGCATTCATGGGATTATGCTGCCTTCGTTAGATTTTATGCTATGTATCTCGATGAGAAAGTTGAATTTGGGGCGTCTGAAAGAAAATTGAGTGCTAATCAGAGGAAATTTGATGAGGGTGATGATTTTGATTATAGGATGGGTAGGAAATCCAGGTCTTATGGTGATGTGAATGATGATTCTGTTGGGAGGGAACAGAGGAAACAAGCTACACCAATTAGAGAAATGAAGCCAGAGCAGGTTCTTGACAAATTGAACCAGTTGTTGAGGATGCTTGATAGAGTTTTGGCTTGCAGGCCAACAGGCATGGCTAAGAATAATTGGTTGGTGCTCACCTCTCTTTATGGAATTGTGAAGGATAGTTTTGAGTTATATATTGATATATGTGAGGCACTGGGGGTGTTGTTGGATAGATTTACTGAGATGGAGTATTCAGATTGTGTTAAGGGTTTTGATATGTATGTTGCTGCAGCGAAGATGATAGACGAGCTTGTTGGGTTTTATGGTTGGTGTAAGGATATTGGGATTGCAAGATCATCTGAGTTCCCTGCTGTCAAGAAAATTAGTGATCAGTTACTAGGGACACTTGAGGGATTTTTAAAAGAAATGACTAATAGACCATCTAAGAATCCTGAGATAATTAAGGAGGAAGAGAAGGTTCCAATTAAGCAAGAGCCTGAACCAGATATCAATGAGGTCAAAGCTCTTCCTCCACCTGAAAACTCTACCCCTCCATCTCCTCCTGATCCAGAGCCTAAGCCACAACCGCCAAAGGTGACAGAGGACTTAGTTAATTTGAAAGATGATGCAGTTTCAGCTGATGAGCAGGGAAACAAATTGGCTTTGGGCTTGTTCTCTGGACCAGCAGCTGTAAATACTAACGGTGCATGGGAAGCATTCCCATCAAATGGAAAGGCTGAAGTTACTTCAGCATGGCAGACACCAGCTGCTGAGAGTGGGAAAGCAGATTGGGAATTAGCATTGGTGGAATCAGCCAGTAATCTATCAAAGCAGAAAGCTAATTTAGCAGGTGGCATGGATTCACTGCTATTGAATGGAATGTATGATCAAGGGGCAGTCAGGCAATATGTGGGCACTACTCAATTGAGGGGTGGAAGTGCAAGTAGTGTAGCATTGCCTGGTCAAGGAAAGAGTGCGACTCCAGTTTTGGCGTTACCTGCCCCTGATGGGACAGTCCAGCCAGTTGGAAACCAGGACCCATTTGCCGCATCTCTTGCAGTTCCACCTCCCTCATATGTGCAGATGGCAGAGATAGAGAAGAAGCAGCAGTTGCTAGTTCAGGAACAGCGGCTATGGCAACAATATGGAAGAGATGGGATGCAAGGCCAAATGGGTTTAGCCAAGAGTAATGGTGCCCCTGGTTACTATGGCCCCAATCCCCAATCAATGGTGATGCCTTATGGGATGCCCCAGGTCAGTGGTATGGGGCAGCCAGGAGGTTACTACTATACACCTTACTGAAGTTGCTTATCTAAATTATATCCGCTGCTTTCCATGACGCACATTACAATCATATATGTTTATTTCTCAACCTTTTTCCAAAGATTATCCTTTTAAAATATATGTGAATATTGTTTTCCATTAATGTTTTCGATGTAATCACTTGCATATTCAGGTGATGAGAGACCTTAAAAGATTTCGGAATCGCATGCTGTAATGTTTGTTTGGCATTTGGCTTTGTATGTTTTTGCCATATATTTTTGTTCACTAATAAAAACCACAAGGTTCTGTGCATATTTCTTGCTCTTCTTAACCTATATTTTTTATTAAATTATTGTAGGAGGAGGTTTATTGGAACCATAGGACCTACAAAAGCCTGGTTTTTGTGATTGATGCTTCAATGTTAAATTGGCAAATTGCGAGTGAAACTTTCATGGTCAGCTTTTAGGACTAACTAAGAAAAAGAAAGTCGGAACATTTCTTATTTGAACAAGTCAACATCACCTGGCATTTTTAATGAGATTCAAATTGTTCAAAATATCAAATTAAATCTTTCCTTCTTAATATAATATCTTGATTTCCTTCTGATGTAAACTTGATTAATTATTTAATATATCCTAATTTAGATTTCTCTTTCTTAATTTAATATCTTGATTTCACCCTGCTGGAGGGAAAATAATATGACTAGGGAGAGAAATCCACCATGTTGCCTAATATTTATCTTTAAAAAATAATAATAAAAATTTGTTACTTAATTTTTCTAAATAATATATTATCATAATATATTATATCAGAAAAACTTTATTTGTTTCATTTATAATTTCACATATGTTATATATTTTGTATTTCAAATAAAAAGTTACAAAATATTAATATAATACATATGTAAAAATAAAGCCAAATAAAATTAATTTGGAAAATAATATGTAAAATTTAAAGATTATTAATTAAATGATAGATGATGAGTATTATGCATGAAGGCCAAATTATGTAAATTTCCCCAAGTTAACACTGTAGTTTACGGCTGTGAATCAATGCACCAATGGACCAATTTTCTATGATATTGTCCAAAATATTCACCAACAGCAATACATCTTCATTATCTGGGTTCAACTCACGAAGTTGATTCGAGCATCATTGAAAGAAGAACCTGATTAGTCATCTAAATTTCCTAAATCCGTAATAATTTCTCCATGGATTTCAAGGCAAGCAAGTATGAACATGGCAGCTGTATCAGGCTGTTGTGCTTTACACAGTACAATAAGTGCCCTCTTGCAATGTACCGGCTGCGACAAACAAAATCAAAGCCCTGCAATGTACCATACTCAAATTTTAGTTGAAGTAGAAAACAGACAAATATCGTGTTTAAAAAGCTCGCTAAAAATGGAAGCAAAAGTACCTCCAGATGATGTGTTCAACACGAAGTACATGGCCAGCCCACCTTTGCAACGCCCTGCAGAGCAAGATAAAACCAAAATAAAGATAAAATATTCATAATAGGAACAAGATATTAGCAACATTTAACCAAACTGACCGAAGTTAACAATCTGACCACTAGGGAAAAAACAGAAAACGACCATACACTCAAAAAAATTATCATGCTCTGTCAGGTAAGCAGAACATGCAAATTCCCCGAGTATTCAAATTCATAAACAGGAGAGAACGGATACAAAGGTGCTTCACAAACACACGAATAGGCAAACAAACAAGTCAAGTCTAAAAATGAGTCCTTCATGCACAAAAAGCTCAAAATTTCCATCTAGATTACAATGCCAATTCTTAAATATGCACACAGATATATATATATATATATATAAAGAATGATACCTTGGTATTCCTTCTGCATTTTGAGGTTAAAGAATCCTTTTCTCAGTGATTCCTCTGATTCAATCACATAAGATGATTGGCAATCATGGTGGTCATATGCTCCTCAATTAGGGTGTTCATCTTGGGTTTGGGTGGAGCATTCATCTCTACATGTAAACATTAGCGCTGACAAGTTTTCTCCATTTGATTTGGAAACATTGTTCCCATTTCATATACTTATGGCATCAACTAGGCTGTGGGCGGGTGCTTTTCTTAATCCTATGTCATTCATCATATGTCTCACATTTTCTGCCTCTTCCCATCTTCCAACTGCAGCATAAAGTTTTGCCAGGAGTACATAATTACCTGTGTTCTCTGGCTGTAGCTCAAAAAGCCATTGTGCTGCAGCCTCTCCCACTTCAACATTACCATGAATTACACATGCGCCAAGCAATGCACCCCATACAGCATGGCTAGGCATAAAAGGCATTGTTCTGATCAGATTATATGCCTCATCTAATCGACCAGCACGACCAAGCAGATCAATAATGCAAGTGTAGTGACCATCATGGGGACTTATCTTGTGGTCTTTGAGCATTAATTCAAACAAATACAAACCCTCATCCACCAAACCAGAATGGCTGCAAGCATGTAATACGGATGTAAAGGTAACTTCATTTGGTTCCACCCCAGACTGACCCATTTTTCTGAAAAGTGAAACAGCAGTTTCACCATGTCCATGCATTCCATAACCAGCTATTATCACACTCCAAACAAAAATGTCCTTGACATGTAAGGGGATAGCATTAAATATCTGGTGGGCAGATTCTAGACTTCCACATTTCGAATATATATCGATCAAACATGTAGCTACTTCTATTCCTGAAAGAAACCCAGAACTTAATAGGTAACAATGTATGACTTTTGCTGGATGCAAATCAGCAAGAATGGCATATGCGGGAAGTAGGCTTTTCAATGTTACAGCGTCTGGTTCAATTCCTTTCAATAGCATTTGCTTGAAAGTTCCTATTGCGTCAGCTGCAAGACCATTATGAATACACCCAGAGAGCAATGCATTCCATTGAACCGTTTTCTTTCTGGAACTTCTTGTAAATACTCCAAAACTAAGGTCAACGCGATTGCATCTTGCATATATATCAATCAATGAAGTTTCTACAATAACTTGTGAATCAAGATCGTGTCTTATTGTCCACCCATGAAAACAACAGCCATGCCTCAAACTAGCACAAGCTGAAAGAAGCGAGGCTATAATCACTGAATTGGGTCTTATTCCTTCAATCTGCATAATCCTAAATAGTGACAAGGTACTTCTCACATCACCCTTCAAAATGAAACCATTAATCATGGACGACCAACTAATGACATCCCTTTCATCCATCCTATCAAAAACCAACGTTGCTTCATCCACGCTACCACATTTTGCATACATATCAATCAATGCATTCCTAACCGATATTTTCTTACCCAAACCCTTCTCTTCTATTAATGCATGAACCATTTTTCCAATCTCCAATTCCCTCAAATACCCACAAGCTGGCAACACAGAAACTACGGTAGCACAATCAATCTCCACTCCAAAATCAATCATTTGGTTAAAAACCTTCAAAGATAATTGGGCAAACCCATTTCTAAAATAGCCATTAATCATAGTATTCCAGGAAACCACACATGTTTCCTTCATAAAATAAAAAACTTTGCTTGCCGTTTCCATCTCCCCACAATTCATATACATTGCCAGTAACGAATTCTGTACATAGTTATGCGAACCAAAAGTAGACATCACTGTTTTCCCATGAACCGCTCTGCCCAGACCAAGCAACAATAGCTCACTACAAGCCTTAACAACAATTGGATATGTACAGTTATTCGGTAAGCAATACCCTGATTGAAGCATTTCAAGAAACACCTTTATTACATCACGATATAATCCAAGATTGTTATACATTATCATCATGTTATTGTATAAGAAAGCATTTCGTTCCGGCAATTCCTCAAACAGTTGACGCGCATGAGGGACATCCCGACAATGCATATAGGCAACAACAAGGCTCGAACGAACCCGGGAAGACTCAGGAGAGGAGAAAAGGCCAGCAGTGATGGTGTGGGCATGGAGTTGTTTAGTCTTGGTAAGTGATTTAATGGCTGCATAGTGTTCTAAGAGAGATATGAACTGGGTTGTCGGTGAAGTAAGCAAGTGCTTTGTTTTGGATAGAGTTTGAGAGGGTCCATTCATCAAATCTTTGCTAGGAGTAGGGAAAATCAAACTCGATCAAGTTTTTATTTAAATTATGTATGAATTTACCACATTAACTTAACTCTGAGGATAAACGGTCAGTTCGCCAAGGAATAGTTTCGCTGTTAGATGGCAAAGCTAAGCTAAATGAAAAGAAAAGTTGAAACAGAAAACGCCAGCAAGAAAGTGACAAGCTGTGTTTGCTGCGTGGGAATGAAAAAAGAAAGGAAAACTGCGAGGAGGCGGTTCCCAGATTTTTGTCTGTTCCTTAAAAATTTTGGGCTTTTCCACAATACCAACCAGGTGGGCCATTCCAATTTCTGTACTATATAGTTAATTACACTATTTTGGCAATTGAGCATTTCTTCCCATTAAAGAAAAGACTTATAAAGTTTGAATTTTTTTTGATAGATAGTTTGCAATTTTATTTAAAATTGCACTAGAAATTTAATAAAATCATTTTTAAAGAAAAGTTTATTTACGAAGTATGAAAGTTAATTATTGTCATCGATACATTAAAAATGAATAATCTTACTGCTTCGCTTTTTAATTTTGAGAAAATAAATAACTAATTATCATTTGTAATATTACTAAATCCAACAAAATATCCAAAGTTACGGTCCATTTATAAATTTGTAAATATATGCTCTCAATTATTATTTGTTCTATTAATAAAAATCGAATTCTTAGAGTAATGTACTATTTATTTAATAAACTTATAAATTTTTCATCTCATAAAACCTTAAATTTGAATTTAATATTTTATTTTCTCTCTTCTCCAAATAAAATTTTCTCTTTAAATTTATTTTCCTTCAAAAACTCAATATAATATATATATATATATATATATATATATATATATATATATATATATATATATGTGAAGTCACCTCCATTCTTTTGCTTCTGAAACTGAAATCAACTTATCAACCTATTTTGCCTCTTTCTGCTCTAATTTGCAAACAGTAAAAACACCATTTTCGTTCTTTTCTTAAATTAATTTAATATACAAACAAAAACACCAAATGCACACCATTAAACCCAACCGTACTTCCATCCAAACAACCACCCATCCAACTTCTTTCTCTGACATGTCAAACGTAATCGTCCTCGACAATGGTGGTGGCTTTATAAAAGCCGGTCACGGCGGCGAACGTGATCCCCTCACTGTAATCCCAAACTGTCTGTACCGTCCTCTCTCCTCCAAAAAGTTCCTTCACCCATCTCCTACAACCGCTGCAGCAACCGAAGATCTAACCTCTGCCGCTGTCCGCCGTCCAATTGACCGTGGCTACCTAATAAACCCTGACCTCCAACGAGACCTTTGGAATCATCTCTTCTCTTCTCTACTCCATATTACTCCCTCAAATTCCTCTCTCCTTTTAACGGAACCTCTGTTTTCTCTTCCTTCAATTCAACGCGCTACAGATGAGATTGTTTTTGAAGATTTTGGTTTTAAATCTTTGTATATAGCTGATTCGCCTAGGCTCGTTCATCTTTACGAGGCGAGTAGGAGGCCGTACGGGTTGGTGTCTAAGACTCAATGCAGCCTAGTGGTGGATTGTGGGTTTTCTTTTACTCATGCAGCTCCTGTTTTTCAAAACTTTACTCTTAATTATGGTGTAAAGAGGATTGACTTGGGCGGGAAAGCATTGACTAATTATTTGAAGGAACTGGTTTCTTATCGCTCGGTTAATGTAATGGATGAGAGCTTTCTTATGGATGATGTGAAAGAGAAGCTTTGTTTTGTTTCTCTTGATATTGCTCGAGATTTGCAGATTTCCAGGTAATGAATTTCAACATAATACTTATTTATTTATTTTTATTTTTGGGTTGGCTGGTTAATGGGTACTTGCTTTTCTGGCATTTGGAGAAGAAAGATTTCATCTTTACTGATTATTTTAGTGAATTGATAATTCTTTTGCGCTCATTTTGTCTTTAATTCTGTAAGAATTGGGTTAAGTATTGTCCTTGGCAGTTGAGTAGTTATTACTAAACTACTAGTTTCTGATAAAATGGTTGTTTTGTTCTATTTGATGCTGCTTGTACTGATTCGCTTAAGATTTTGCGAACCCTTTTGTAGAAAACGTGGAAAGGATAATCTCTTTCGCTCTACGTATGTTCTTCCCGATGGCATTAATCACACTAGGGGTTTTGTTAAGGACCCAGATGAAGCAAAGAGATACCTCACTTTGACTAGTGTAACTCCTCCATCTTCAGAAACAGAGAAGGCTACACATCAGTCTGAAGTTTCAGAGAAGCTTGAGGATAGAAAGAGGGTTGATTTAACTAAAAATGTGAGCTTTCTGATTCTAGAAGAATGTTTTCCACCTTAATTTTGCTGGTTTTCAAAGTTTTGCTTTTTCCTTGCAGGAATTTGATTTAACAAATGAACGATTCCTTGTTCCAGAAATGATTTTCCATCCTGCAGATTTGGGTTTGTACCTTGTTGAAGTACCTGACTAGAGATACACTTTTATGTTTTCTGTTCAATCTAGGAAGTCATTGAACTTTTTCTGACTGTCTGATAATTATTGATTTTGAAAACTTGTCATTACAACACTTATTTGGGACTGTTTAGGGGGTTTAATTTATCATGCTCACTAGACTTACATTGAATTTCAACGAAATTACTTAATTTTAATTTGTTACACAAGTATCTTTCAACTAATTTGTTAAATAAATATCTTTGAACCACAATGTGTTTAAGTATGCTCACTATTATCAAATCTCAATGAAAATTTGGTTGCATTGCTTTGTGGCAGCTCATTATTATGTTTTTAATTTGTTGTAAAACCACAGATGGAGCATACAACTTTCTCACTTTAATGTTATGTGCCAAATCAGATCAAATTTCTTTTAGAATCTAGCAATGAACAATATTGGAAGTTTTTCATATGGAAAGTTAGGAATTATGTTGAGCTTATAAGCAGATGTTATATCGGTGAAGTTAAAGATGAAAGCATTTGATGTTTGTTTTATTGTTTTTGGTATTGAACTTGGAGAACTTTGTAATATGAATTTTTTTTTCAGGCATGAACCAGGCTGGACTGGCAGAGTGCATAGTTCGAGCAGTAAACTCTTGCCATCCTCTTCTCCACCCTGTGCTCTATGAAAGGTGATATCTTGCAGTCTTGCAGTAGCAAGCACTAAGCAAATTTTCAGCTTTTTAATTTCTTTTTTTTTCTAGTAGCAATTGATAGCTGATAAAATCTTATTCCTGCACAGCATTATATTAACTGGTGGGAGCACATTGTTTCCACAATTTGCTGAGAGACTGTAAGCTTGTGTTCCTTGCATGTTTTCTAGTGTACTGTGAATTATATTATAGTATTGGGATTAAATTAATGTATTTGGATGAATATGCAGGGAAAAGGAGCTCCGGCCAATTGTTCCGGATGAGTATCAAGTGAAGTTAACTACACAAGAAGAGTAAATTCTTCACTCCTGAAAAGTATTAATTTGCATTTCAAGTGCTGATGCCAATGCTTATGTGATGTTTGTCCAGTCCCATACTAGGTGTATGGCGAGGTGGATCACTTTTAGCATCAAGTCCTGATTTTGAAGCAATGTGTGTCACCAAGTCTGAGTATGAAGAACTGGGATCTGCTCGATGTCGTAGGAGATTCTTTCATTGAGTGCTTGAGATTCTGAAGGTATCCTATAACCTTATTGCCATAGAAACTCTATGCAACTCTGTTGAGAAGCATTATATATGAAAGCTTAACCTTTGGCTACTCAAATTCTTTATTTTTATAATTTGTATTAATTTACCTACCTGTTGTGATATGATTAAGCAGCATGAAGGGAAACGTGGCTGGCACTCAAAATTTTTTCTGATCTTTTGGAGGTTCATGTTGGCTATCAGCTCATTAAGACGGGAAAAACCTGAATCTTACCTTCATCAGCTCGATAAGGTGAAATGTATGCTGGCTTTTAGTTACTCTGCAGGACTCTCATTGATAAATTTTCGTCCTGCTAGTGCCTGATATTGATTGACTGGAAATATAAACAGATGCTAAATAATCCCTAGTCAATTGATAGCTAATATGTTCATCGCCAATGAATCTCTAATTTGTGCATGAAGGGTGAAACACAGAAGCTGCTGCACTCGCATAGTCTCTGCAACTAAATATTACAGATGTATTTCTGTCAACAATGAAGTGGTGAAGAACCCAGGCCAAAATTGAAGGGTACTTCCTTTTCCTTGGGGCGACTGTACAAGTGTGTTCTTATCTTTGTAACATTTCCTTCTGGTAGTAATAGGAACAAACAAGTGTTGGATTCTAGATTTAATTAAAATTTTCATTGATTCCTTCGTGAAATCCATTGTTCAATCAAATAAAATTTGATCAAACCTCTTTTATTACAGCATTCCGTAGGGAGGCTAAAACTGTTACTACTACTTTTACTTGAATTTTGTCAACTAAACAATTTCTACTGTTATTAGAACCAATGACATAAATTCAAATTTCTCTAAGAAGTTAATACCAAAATTAAAAATTTATTATTAATAATAAAACAGGAAAAACTTAACATATTGGATATAAACTAACCCAGGTCAATAGATAGACCTCCCCAAGAAGCCCAAACTAATATCCAATATGTTAAGTGAAAAAACCTGGTAGGGGTACATCTACTTAACGTGCATTTAACAGAAAATGGGAACTCACTACATGAACAAACTCAGTCTAATAAACTCCGCAGTAAGTAACTGCATAGGAGACACGCTGTGAATCCAACTCAACTTCTGCTTGGCTGAAACCTTCTTGACTGGGCCATACCAAAGCTTCAAGCGACGCCACAGAGCCAAATCAACATCTACATGACTGAAGCCTTCTTGACTGAGACATAACGGAGCTTCAAGCAAAGCCAAAGAGCCACCTGGAAAACAACCAGAAATGCTTAAACAAGAATTTCCACCATGGTCTCTACAATACAATCCCACAAACCATGCAAGAATTAACAGGTAATATGTTTGTGTTGCTACAGATACTTGGCCAAGATACTTGCGAAAAAAATACCAAGACAAGCAAAGTTCAATCAGAAACTAACCCCATCAAGGCCCATCATAATGGTGATGCAGAGCAAGGAACAAGAAAATTCCTTTGGAGATCAGATTACTCTTTGTAGGCACAATATTGCCAACGGCCCTCCATATAACCCACCAAAAATACCTCAAGATTCTCTGCATAAAAGCACATTGTAAGACCCCGATGCAGCAGCAACCCACAAAGTATTTCTCTACCGTCTGATGATCACTACAAGCTATTTGCCCTCCCCAAATCTCTTACTCCTTTCCCGTACTTCCAGCCCGACGATGCAGAAATCGAGGAATCAGCACCATTTGACAAATCTTCCGAATCTCCACAAGAATATTCTCGCCACGAGCATCCTTGACTGTCGAAGTCGACTTCTTTAAATAACGTCGGCGCTGGGGACAAATACTCTGTCCCACAAGATCGCGATAACAAATCGCTGATACCCCATCAAAGGACGCGAAATCAGAAGCGTCGTGGATAATAGCACCGATGTTAAGCAACCCTTGGAATCTTCCAGAAGGACGGCGAATCTGCAGAGCGACGAACGAAGGAGTTCTCATTTCTTGGGAAAATAGTGGGATATTGCTGATGAGTAAACGGACGGTGCCGAGTAGTTTATCACGGAGGCAGCCGACGGCAAAGATTTCGATAGAAACATTGGTTGTTTCGCCGGAGAGAAATTCAGGAGTGACTTTGAAGAGAAACTTATCACCCCAAATCGGGTCCTCGCAACCATCAAGATCGATTCGGGTGCGGAGCTTAGTGGAGGAATCGATCGAAACAACTGCGTACACTTGCCTGCGGCGTCGATTGGCGGACGGCGGATTTAGACCTTGCGCAGAGATCAGATTGATCTCTAGAATCTTCATTCTCTCTTGTTAGTTTACTTTACCCACATAATCTCTTCAGAGTTATTTAAATACATTCCTATCTAATATTATTTTCCCCACTTTAACCCTGGTATGCGCGTCAGCCAATTTTGGATTATTTTCCCATTTAATTTTCTCAACTAAACCTTTTATTCGATTCCTTCGTGACATCCATTGGCCAATCAAATAATATAAAAGGAATTTGATGGTTTTAACCATTAAGTATTATCACATGTTAAACTCTCACATTTCATTATACATACAATAAAGATTATTAAAAAAATAAAATTAAATGCATATTAAAATTGATAAAAATAAAAAATTAATTAAAAAATCATCATTACGTAGAAACAGTTAACTTGAATTTTCTTTGTTGTTATTAAAACCTTTCAAGTTATATTGATTCATATTTCTCTGAAAAATTACTACCAACAATTCCAAGTCCAACATAGGATACATGGGAAACATATGCAAAAAGGAAAATAAACAAATAAATAGAAAAAATAATTTTATCGTATTCACAAAGTTAACACCAAAATTTTAAAACATTTGAATGCGGTTGGCGGCGACGTTGCCTTCGGTGAAATATCCAGACGGAAGAGTTTTCTGACCCGCGATTAGTCAGAAAACGGCTGCGAATCCATGCACAAATGGACCAATTTTCTTTGATACTGTCCAAAATATTCACCCACCGCAATAACATCTTCATTCTCAGGGCTCAACCCTCGTAAGTTGATTAGAGCATCATTCAAAGAAGAACCTGATTTGTCGTCTAAATTTCTTAAATCTGTAATTATTTCTCCATGGATTTCGCGACAAGCAAGTATGAACATGGCAGCTGTATCAGGTTGTTGTGCTTCACGGAGTACAGCTAGTGCCTCTTGCAATGCACCAGCTGCAACAAACAAAATTAAAGCCCTACATTGGACCATACAAAAATTTTAGCTTTAAGAAGAGAACGGATAAATATAAATGCTTGCTAAAAATGGAAGTAGAAGTACCTCCAAATGTTGTGTTCAACACGAAGTACATGGTCAGCCCACCGTTGTAACACCCTGCAAAAAACATGAACTTGAAATGAAACGACAATGTTTATTTCGAAAGTGATAATGCCAAAGATGCAAATAATAGTGGTCAACAATAACACATTTGAAAAAAAGTTAAAAAGGCTATGAATGGTCCGATGTGATCAAATAAAATTTCAATTTATTACATATTCCATTATATTAAGCTACATGATACCAAACTTAACATAAGAGTTTAAACTGGCTTTCAACAAAACTCAATGACAATATTATTCATCCAACAAAAGGATAAGACCTCTATTGACTTGCCGCAAAAGAGGTCAACGAGCGACTAAAATCACATGAGCAGAAGATAATAAAATCACATTGAAAAAATAGGGCGTGAAATGAAATTTAATTGATGAAAAAGATTATCGAATCTTGCAAAAGAAAAACAGCAGCCAACATTTTAAGGAAAACTTTAAGGGTTTTCATGGTCAACAAATCAGAACCTTGCATAATCAGATCCCTTCAAGTGTGCAGCAGCTAAAGTTGCAGCATCTGTCCAACATCCAGCATCTTGGAGCTGCACATGTATATATATCCAATCAGTCAATGAAAAAGCATACTAAGAGGATTAGCTTTTCATTTCCTGCTGGAAATAGTATTTGCTGTCAGTCTATCCAAGCTAACAGCCTAGTGGTTAAGTGCCTGCCTCAAAGTGCAGGAGGTTAGGGTCTCAAATTCTTGCAAGGCCCCTCACCTCTAAGAATTTCTGATTCCAAAACCAAAAATAAAATATGAAAACATTTTAGAGCAGTAATTCACCACAATATAGGTGCTCTGAAAAAACTCATTTTAACTAAGAGCATTCAGGGCCTGTCCAGTCTGCCTCAAGCCTTAGATTTAATATCAAACACCACATACCACTTGTAATGCCATTGGAAATGTCCAAATGTCGTGAGCGTCTGATTTCCAATGCAAAGATATGCATCCAGGAAGAAGAATGAGGATGTTATAAGCAGCCATTCACTGGAAATACTAACAATGACGACGGTTTGATCTCTAATAGTTCCCTAACTAATTACTCTGCATTGATGGATCATTCATAACCAGATACTTGTTTTTCTATTCACAAGAACTGAGAATAAATCCCAGTCATGTCTAAAATATATTCCCAAACAAACTGTGAAATACTTATTGATTGATTGGACCATCATGCAATCACTTGTTCCAACTCCCTTAGTAGCCCCCTGTACTCACCTCAACCAGGGATGAAGTAGCAAGAAGGCAATTGCACTTGTCCTCACTGCTTTGCTGTATTGTTGTTATGCACATATGTATATCATTTTCAATTATTAATGTAGATCTGCTCCCCAAATTTTTTCTCCATTTTTTATAATTTGATAATCTTGTGTTAATTTTCAAATTCAAAACTAATTGATGTAATTTGAATTGAACCAGATTACATATTTATTTTCTAACCTCAAATAAAATTTTCACTATATATATTGCTTGTTAATTCAGTTTAATTAAACAAAAACAAAAATAAAACTATCTTTCGATTTAATTCATCCATGCACATCTTCTATGCTTAACTTTAAATTTTCTATTATATTACCCTTTTTCTTCTCAATCCTATAGCAATGTTTTTATTATTAGTTATAATATTATTTTGATGAACAATTTTGTTCAATTATTGCCAAGTTATATATCGGAAGTCATATTCTAATGTCAAAGAGTCTCAACAGATTGGTTTAATGGAACTAAAGTTGTCCCTAGATTTAACTGTCAGGTTGCAAGTTCACATCTCCAACTAAAGATCAATAAAACAAAAAAAAAAAAAAAAAAAAGTTATATTGTAAAAGCATGAAAATTGAAAAATAAAAGTAATTATAAAAATGGACTATATCCAAATGACACTAAAAACAACTTTTATCTTATAATTAATGAATCTCCTCCTTCAGTAATTAAATAAAAAAATATATTAATATAATATCAAATATGAAAAGTACTAAACAATAATTTAGGATAAGAAGTATTATAAGTAGAAAAGTTATTCCATAATTTTTTTTGTTTGTTTATACCACAGGCCTCCTTAGTCCATTGGGCTAATTCTAATCTTGTTTGTGCCACGTCAGGCCTATAAGGGGGAACATTCCAAAGGGGATCTTTTTCATTCATAAGGATTAAACACTTGACCTCTTGCCTAAGAAACATAATTCTTTTCCACTCGGACCAACCTCGTCGGTGTTATTCAATAATTGTTTAATTATCAAAAAATTTAAATGTAGGATTACAAAAAATTTGTCCCATTAGTAGAAACTGCTGGAATGTCCTTGACCCCAGCACCATATTACCACATGCAAATCAACAGAATGTTGGAGAATCAAAACGTGTATGCATTTGAAGAAAAGCTAAAATTTGATCTATCACAAAAGACAGTAAATAAGCAAGCAAGAGAAATTTGATATGAAACCTAACCTGTGAACAAGCTTCTTGATATCTTCCAACAGCACAAAGAAGATGAGTTGCAGACAGTGATCGGTCAGTCCTGACCATGTTAGCTGCAACAACCTTGAAGACCAGATGATTGTTAACAATCAGAAAAAAGTTTACATAAAATCTTGTGTTGCAATCACAATTTGTGTGCACCTGTTGAAACATAACCAGAGCCAAAAAAAAAGTACTCACTTTAACTGCAAGCTCATGAAGAGACCGTGACACGGCTGAAGAAAGTGCAACTGCACGTAAAGCATTTGCATAGAAACAACTGCTATCTGGAGAGGTAGAAAGCAACAAACTAACTGCCGCTTCCAAATTCCCAACTAACACAAGTCTGCTTATCATGAAAATGAGATATGATTATCCAAGTGAATCAAGAACCCTAAAATAGAAGTATAGGTACAGGCTAAGTAACTGTATACTAGTGTCAGGATAAAAAGACCAATAAAAATGAAAGTAAAATAATGTTGATCCCAGATATCAGTCCCTTACATTTGAGACGAACTAGTAAATTGTTGAAGTTGTATTTTATTTCTTAGCACAGCTATGACGAGGGTAGTTGTATGTCCATTAAATGTTGAGCCCATAGGTTTTGGGGCACATGGTTGTTGGAAAAAGAAGCACTGGTAGTCAAAGATTTCCATAGTGGTGGTTCAACAGGATTCAAGCGAAATGCGACTATCAGATATCTTCTAGCATGTAGATACTGGATTCTGGTAAATCAGCAATTTTCCAAATTTGGTGCTATTGGCGTTTGCCAATGGAAGAGGCAAGAGCTCACCAGAGAGGGGTTTGAGAGGTGTGGTTACTTGGGGCTTGTGCGTGCAAGAGCACCTAAGCATGCACCTGCAAAAGGCAACCCTCCTTTGCCTGGTAGGTACTAGCACTAGCACTAGCACCTCACAATTTAGGCGCAACAACTATTATGAACCAATTCACAATATTCTCAAGTGTCTGATAGAACAAATTACAGCACACTTGTCCATTCATATGGTAGCCATTGACTAGCATAAAGTTAACCAGTGCATAGAACAATAAACCAGTAAAATAGAGGACTTACTCATGCACACGGTTCTGAATAGCCTCTTCTCCTTCCAGTTTCTCATGCCAAGGAATTCGCTCACTAGCACTCTGCCATAATTCTTCTTGCTGGAAAGCCATCAATCCAAGTTGGCCTTTGCTCTGTTAAACAAATGACTCAATTAACAACACAAAATATTGATATTTATGCAATAGAAAATAACTACTAGAACAGTGAAAAAAGAAGGAAAAAAACAAAGAGAAAAGATAAAAGGAAGGGGGAAGGAGAGAAAATGAATAATATACAAATTGACTTACCAATGAGTCCTTTTCAGTACTGGCCAATGATTTCCCCTTTGACGCAATTCTGGTCAACATCGCCGTGTCATCAAGTCCCGGAATTGAAGCTGAGTTGGAAGGTTTCTTAGGAGACTTATTTACCAACTTATTCATCAAATGTTTTAGAGCATGAGGCAACTGCAGCCAGAAAAGTGCTTCTGATGTTTCACCAAATATTGCAGCTGCAAAGGAAAATCTTGCAGCGCAACCTTTGTTGACTATGGTAGCATATAATCTTGCTCTCTCGTCATCCAATATGCAACCTTAAATAGTGGAAACATTCAGAACAGTTAACAACGAAAGAAATTACTTGAATAGTCAGTTATATGGGATAGTTTTTTTGTAACAGCAGATAAGTAAGAAACCACCTTCTTTTCGATAAGGCTCCAATACTTTCAAGAGCATTTCTGGGACTACAGAGTCACCAATAGGAGGTAAATCAATCAGGTAACTACGCAGATCTGTTTCAGGTGAAGCAGTTCCTGGAATTGAGTGAACCCTTTTATTGATGGTTGTACCACTAGTGTTAAACCAAGAGGGCTTGACACCCAATTGCAAGATCATCCGCAATGCCTATAGCAAATGAATACCAGCAGTGAGTTAGTTATCCAAAAGACATCCCTCTGTATGGAAACCTCAATCTAATATTTGAGAAAGAAGATATGCCTTTTCCTCAGGCATTTCTGCATATTCAGCATCTCTATGCCAAAAGGAAAAAAAAAAAAAAAAAGAACAGAGGAGATTAACTACAAGGCCTGCAATATAATCCCTACAATTAATTTTGTTTGAAGATTTTCCCTATTCTTTCAATCAAGGAAGAACGGAGCAGAAGGAGGTCAATAGTCAACTCCCTTTTTCCATTTTCTACAAAGATATATCCTCCCCTTGATGTTAGTACATGACTTGCATAAAATACAGAGCTCAAGTGGAAGATGTAAATAGGAACATGCTGATGACAGGTAAATCAATTAGAAGTTTAGAATGGGGAGGTGTAACATATTGCACAGGTCATCTAAATCGAAGCACAATCAAAAACCAGGAAATTACCAGGGCATGTGGTGTTGGGAATAGTATTGGAAAGCATACAGGCATAGGCCTAAATCTTTCTTTAAGAACTTGGGCCTGTGGTCCATAGCCAACCTTTTTGTCATTTCTGCACGAATAGAGCAGCACCATTATCAGAGCAACAAACATAAAAAGACAGCTTACAGTCCAAAATTGACCTTGACAAATACCAAATTATTGAAAAGCTAATTTAGCATCCATGGATCCACATGACAATCCCCAAGGAGCAAAACTCCAACACTAATGGAATGAAATATTTGGCATAAACCAATGGTTCACAGAGAAGTAACACAAAATTGTTTTATGATGTACAAAATTCTGGCAACAGTTGGCAAAAATGTCACCTCATCACCAAATTACAGAGGACCAGACTTGAATTCCTGTATAAAAAATTTTTCTTCCTTGATACCTGACATCCATAACAACTTTACTATCGTATTAATTCGATATAATCACCTCAGGTATGAAAATTTTGAAACAGAACATGGAAATGGAGTTAAAGGAAGAACTTTCCCATGATAGTTAATTTCCCAAACAACTTCAATTTCTATACCCTTCTCTCTGACCAAAAAAGATAGATTAATTCTGGAGAAAATAAACACGCAAATAAATTGCTTCTCAGCTACTTATATATTCTCATCTTTCAGAAGAACCAGAGCCGCATACAGTATCATCCAAGGCCCTTTTAACATTCTCCCATATTCGGGCAATAATTATAGCATAAAAGCGAGTCTGTCAACTCTATCTAAAAATAATACTTACATGTTAACCTGCACAAGTCGGAAACTGCTATCAGCTCCTGCAATGCATAATACCAGAGGTTCATTTACATCAGTTCGTAAAGGCAACCAATCAAGTTCCAGTACAAGGGTTCCGGGAAGCTGAGGTTGCAAAAGGGAATTGGCTAATGGATCTGGTGAATCCTGCAACTCGAGAACAAGTGAAGTATCAGAACCAAATGAAGAAATCCACTGGATAAGTAAATGAATAAATAAAGGCAGTCTTTAACAAGAAATACCAAAACATATATTATGAACTATGAAACATAGTATTATGGTGTAGTACAAAAACATTAGCATACACAATGTATAGGGTAGCAAGATTGCCAATTGTTTCATGCTTACAAGGTCAAATACAGAAAAGGTATTATCATAAAAAAGCACTGCAATACGCCCTCGGCTACGGTCTCCAGGAACAACTGGTGAGAATTTGATTCTCCGGATTCCTTCCCTGTGAGTATTAAATGACGAAGAATGCCCAGTTGTCACGTCCCACCATCGTATGTTCCCTGACCTGTCTCCCATAACCTGAGAAATCATAAAGTCACCTCCTCCCATAATAGAAGTTTTGGAAGAACCAAGGTTCCAATTTAGATGACCAATGGAATGAAATTGTTAAAATAACTTTGACACATACGACATGAGGCAAGCGATAAGCCATGGCTGTAATCAATCCATCAGAGGAAACAAATGAAGAAGAAGGCCATTTTGGTCTGCGAAGAAAGGAAGAAAGTGTAACATGAGATAGCTAGCAATTATATGTGCATAGCATAAAAGTTAAAGATGAACAAGTTATATCTAATCAGTGATAAATCATAATGATTGTGAAAAAAAAGTGAGTTACAGTATATGTCAATAAACAAAAAGAGGCACAGCGAGACCAAAGTGATTTGAGGGCCATAATATTGAAGTTATTAATAGAGTAAGTAATCTTAAACCTGAAGCTAACCCATTCCGAATATAGGATTATGGTATCAACATTTCAATCCAATAACTCAATTTTAGAGTCTAGTCACAGATTACCCAGAATGATGTAATTTTGGATAGAGGAATTTAAATATAAAAAAAATCAAAATTTACTCCATTCACCTGATTCTTTTTTTTCTAATAAAAAAATATATTTGGTCCTCAAATTCTATGAAAATTCAATGCTCATGCTCTTTTCATTACCAAACTATATGTTTTAGACCAAACCTACATAATTTTTAACCAACACCAACTCTCAGTTTCAGCAATAAGGAACAAAATTATTCAGAGCAAAAACCAAAAAACTGAATTTTGAAGGAAAGGCCAAGTGTTTGATAGGCCAAACCTCAGTGGTCTTTTTGTAATATACTTTTGAACTTATAGTTGAACATTAATTGAATTTATTGAGTATCATGACCCAATTTACTTATAATCACATGTACAGTGAAATATTGACTATTATGCAAGAATGACGGGAAAATGTGTCGTCTTCTAATATTTATATGAGAGGCACTCGTGCTTCAACCACTTTATTTGTTCTTTGTGGATGACGCTTAACATAATAATCATGAGTAATAAACTATTTAATGGGTGGTAATTAGCACTACAATTATTTTGAAATTTTTTTTTAAAAAAAAAAGGAGAAATTAACTTGAAAAAGGAGGGTGACAGTTTTATTTTCAGTTACCAACTCAAAAGCATCTGATTCAGACCCATCCAACTGGATCCCGCAACAAATAAATTAATAAAGCAACCGCATTAATTCATTATCTTTTGTTCCTTTTCATTTTTCTGACAAATGAGGCATTGTATAAAATAAAGTATACTAGCAAATAACATGACTTCCATTGCATCATCAGAATCCTGAACAAAAAGTGGGTATAAAGTGCGAATTAAGAGGAAAAGGCATGTGATGTATCATAGTTTTCAATGGTAAACATTAATGCAAAAATTGGCCAAAGTCTAATAATGGTTGGTCATATTATACATGCTGAATAAACAAGCATTCTTTTTCTCTTTTACAGTTTATTCTTTTCTAAGTTGCAAAAGTAAGAAGAGGACAGAATTCTGAATTTTGATCCCTGAAATGCAAAAGCTGTGTTCATTATCTTCTACTCATACAAAATTGCAAAAGACTTTAGCTGCTAAACCAATTTGATTTTGCAGTCCTAAAAGGTGAAGTTACATCTAGTTCATTCCACAAAAATCAAAAGGCTGACAGCATAATTCTAGTTGCCACATTCAAAATATCAACCATGGTTAAAAAAATGCAGAAGATTAAACCATTTGATGTTTCTATAACTCGGTACAGCAATACACTGATTCCATCATGTTTAGGAATTTTTATACCTGAAATCCCGGATCCTCCGCCCATAAACCTCAAAAACTCCAAGTGCGCCATTTACTAGTGCAAATGCAAAACTTTCTGCCGTGTCATCCTGAGATGCATCTGAACTCGCTTCTTCTGCACACAAGAACTACTTTGATTGTTCACAATATTTTGAGCATTGGAGTGAGCACCGATCCATTTAGTGCTTCAGCACTTTCAAAAAAAAAAAAAAAACTCACTAGATTCTGATGAAGATGTTTTTGGAGTTGATGATCCATCTTGTGTTACAGGCTGCTGATCTTTGGATGACCATGAAAATTGCCTAGATGGACCATTTTGAACTGTGCGCGGAACTGTTGGAAGAGTCCATTCCAATACCGTGAATGGAAGAGCTAATGATCTAAGCTACATGAAGGTATAAAACATAATAATTATCTAAAAGCAAAAGAAAATAGCTCAAATCCAAAAATAAAAGAAAAATGTCCCTAAAAAGTTCATTCAAACCATGAATAGGGAAAAGAAGAAGAAGAAGAGTTAAGTAAGTCAATTAGTTGAACAACAGGAAATATATTGGAAAAGGCTGAACCAGACCTGAATGGTTGATTAATGTCTAAATGACCCTAAAACTCAAATTTTGATTTACTGACACAAACTTCACTTTTTTGGCTATTTCAACGCAATCTCTAACACTTATACACTAGTATACATGCACATATGGCTAATGCATGCACAAATGTTTTACCTAATATCTGCATTTATTGCTAATATTAGGTCAATTGTCACTTTGTCAGTACCAGCACACAGAAATCCTAGATTTGCTTCATCTTCAACTTTTTGTTTTCTAATTGAAGAGGCTGCATTTGTGAACCATCTGAATGTTTGCAGAGAATGAGATAACAGATTTGGAGATTCAAATTTAACTAACATGTATTTTAGAAAATGAGAAGAGAGAAAGAACTCAAATATTCAGAATAATGATTTCTTGGATTATCAGTGTCATGCTTTTTAAATTAAAAAAAAAAAAAAAGAAAGAAAAACTAGTATATTATTAGAATGAGAGAAGAAGAAACCTAAACATCCGAGAAAGAGAAGTAAAATGCTCTTTTGGTTTAATGGTCAAGTTCCAGTCAAATAGTAAGCATTAATGAAATTGAAAAAAATAAGAATAAAAAAATTGGAGAAAAAGCATATAAAAGATGTAGATCTAAGAGTCTAAGACTTAGCAGAATACTTTATTAAATCAAAAACCAATAACAATATTCAATAATAGCAAATGAAGCTACAAAGATACACCATTTATGGATTTTCTTGTCCACTAACAGCGTGGGAACTTTGTGTTTAACTCAAAGAAGCAGCTTAACTAATCATGGTTATGTCAAAATAAAGCCCACAAGTCAAAAGTGAGACAAAACGAAACTTTTAACATTATTTTATTTAGTCTGATGCACAGGCACTGAACAGTTGACACTCAAGACTCATGACAAAATTTTGGACCTGGCCAAAAGTAAAATTATTGGTCCAGTAAGCCCAAATTTGAGTGTTAGGGACATTGCTCAATTTCTCAAGGGCCAATTTGGACTTTGTCCTGAAATAAATCTATAACTTTCCCGTCTATCCATATCCCTTATAAATTCACTTAGTCAAGCCACATGAAACATTAAAATTTTTCCGACACAATTTCAATGTGTTAGGATACTAAATGTGTAGAAAGAGGCATGTGAAACCCACAAAAAATTCTCCACATGTAGGGAGAAAATTTACTAAATTACCAATACAATCCTATAATATCTCTTCTAAAAAGAGAAAGGGGAAGGGTAAAATAAAACTTACCTTCCATAAAACTACTTTCTTATCTTCCTCTCTCCCCCAATATCCACTCTATTTTTCTTTTCCTCTATTACTTTCCTCCTACTTCTATTCCCAACACAGGTTCAATGCAGAAGAATGCTGAAGTCCATGTTGTGCAATCTATAAACATCTCGAAGAAATTTCCATATATGCTTGCTTATCTGTAGAAGACTGTCTAATACTTCTTTTACACTTTTTAAACAAAACTCTTAATTTTCCTTTTAAAATTTCAGATTTCCCATTTGCAATCATCATTTTAGCAGCTTTTTGAAAATTTCATTCTACAAAAATATTGTTGAATCAGCAAGGCAATGTCAATGTAACAATTGCTCAGAATCCAGAGAAAAATAACTCAATGTCCTCAACAAATCTAGAGCACCATTTGGATTAGCAATTCCTCTGCAAAAAGGAAATGAATCCATTTTATTTATCAATTGAAGTTACAAATCCATTTGCACCAAGAGAAAGCACAGCTTTTTGATTCCATGACCTTAAATAAAATAAAGACAGAAATTCTTATCCAAGATATTAAAATCTAGAAGATAGAAATGTTTTGGCTAATAAAATCTCCAACTTATATATGACATCCATAATCCTTGGTAATTCTGAAGGAGAAAGAAAAAATAATTTAGAAAGATAAATTTCAAGCATTTATTTAGTCCAGAATCAAATCAAATGCTTGCCATGTTATTTACCAATGCAGTAGAAGGCGTCAATTGCCACTAGATATTATTTTCACACAAAAACAACTAATTTATTGCATAACAAATGGAGAAATATCTAATATAATAATAAAGCAGAAACGGTATTAGCAAACGCACCATAATGGGAATTTTTGTCATTGCCCAAACTTCCACAGGTGCATCACGAAACAAAATAAGCAAGTACCTGGAAATTTTAAAGCACAACTGTAAGCTGGTAACTGAAGCTTATAATACAATCTCTCCATCAGTGTCAGTTAAGATACATGTGCGAAGAGGAAAGATACCAAAAGAAACACTCAGAAGAATATTAGAAGTACGACTCCTGTATATATGAAAAGGCAAGCTTATATTATATGCACTGAAGATGCAAAAAACGGATTTCAAGATAACCTTCCAGATGATGAGGTCCTTAATGCTCTAATGGGTGCACGCTCTGGCTTTTGTAAAACCCGAAATGGTCTATTAAGGCCACTTCTAAGACAAGTCACAACAAGCCTATTAATGTAACCTCCGTTTTTTTCATTCACCTGAGTCAATGAGAGGAGAGGAAAAATAAAAAGGTAAAAAGAAATCAAACTCATTATGAAAAATTAATGATAGCATTCAACTGACTATCTTTACCTGATTGTAAGAAAATGAAACCAATCTAGAATTTCCGAGCCATCGTAACCCCCTAACTGTACCAGTATGAACTGAGAAACTCGCTGCAACAGCATTAGCAGAGACATCGATGACATCAACTGTTCCACTCTGAGTTCCCAATGTCACCAAGGGAACAGCTACAGCAGGATAATTTCCTCCACCTTCATGTTATAATGTCTCGCCATCAAAGCGCTATTCATATCTTAAAAAGTGACAATTTTATTTATTTAGAGAAATTAGATATTAAACTAAAAAAAACAGAGTAAAAAAGAAACTAACGGGCCAAAGTAGCTGTTAAAGAAGGGGAGGGCACAGCCAGCATAGTTACTGTTGAAGAAAGAAGCTGAAGCTGTCCAACTAAGCTGACCTGCATCAGTGTATTTGGCATGTAAATATGCACACATAACCTAAAAAACAAGGATAGGATAAATAATGGTGCTATTCATTGAGAATATAAATAGTCTGTAGAGAAAATTAAGAAATGCATTTTGCTAATTGTTCCATGGTCAAAAGCATAAGTAGAAAGCAATGAATTACCTTACACAGCGGGCACACTTAACAATCAACAAAAACTTAAAGAACTGTGCTATTTCAATTATTAAGTTACTGTTCAGCCAACAGGTGCCTACTGTAAAATTTATACCAAAATAACATCAAAGATGAAATGTCTATTAACATACCATACCTTATATGATACAGATGCCTGGCTAAGAAAGGACGATGGACAACTTTTGTTGTCACTAACATTCTCTTGTTGTTTGCCTGCTTCAGAAGCAAGTCCAGCAGAAGCTACACCATTTGAAAGCCGCACATCATGGGCCAAATCATTAAAATCCTTTCGGGTGTCGCCAGTTCCTTCAGAAGTCAAGAGCCAGTTCCATATTTTTCCATCATCAGAAATGGATATCACATGCGTCTTGGAAAGAAGAAGAGTATCATCACAGAAATCAAAAGGATTGTCAAAATCCATATCAGCCAAAGGAGTATTAGGACAATCATAATATAACTTGGCAACATTTTGGAGTGTTGACTCTGATTGGCAGATGGTGACAGCTAGAACTGAAGGAGAAGGGACAGAAGATCCAACTGCAGGCATCAACTCCTCCATCAAACACATTACATGGACTTGCTCTCCTCTGTGATCATATGTAAATAAGTACATTCCCTTCAGGCAGGAATTAGGGGGAAATTACAGTATGATCATCATCACAGCCAAACATAAGAAAAGAGCAATAAAATAAAATGAACTGAAATTAATAATATTTATTTATATGTCCTGCAAACCAAAAAGAAAACTATAAAAGCTCATTCAATTTCTATTAGTAACAATGGATACAACTTAGTGAATTTCTATAGTCCGCAAAATTTTCAGCTCTAAAAGGTAACACTTCTAAAATCCCATGTAACTGAATTTAAGAAGTCGACTATCCTTCTGCATGAATCAGCTCTTTCAAATTTAGCAATTAGCATGCAGTATATTTGTGACTAGATCAGGTTGTCCTTCTTTTTTTCATTATTAGCACAGCAAACTAGCCTCCTTCAGTATTTCCAAAATAGACTCAGATCTCCAGCAAGTCTTTTGTAGGAAATCAATTTCACCAGAGAAAGCATCTAACACATTCCCATATTGTAAACTCCGAGGTTCCCTCGTCAAACAATATTATCCCCCTTCCCCATAGTTGTCAATGAACTCAAATATTACTCCACAGCTACAATCCCATTTATGCTTCTTTAATAACAAAAGCCCTTTTCAATTCACATGATCATCACTTGATCTGAAGCTCGCTATCTCATTAACTAAAACGTAATTGCTTATACACTCCCCTAATATGTCAAACTTTGAACTAAAGGATATGCAAAACTGAACGAAAATTGAAACACAAATCTAATATAGAAAGAGCAAGAATATTTCGAGTGATTATAGCACTTACTCTTTTCGCCGCCAGATGCTGAGACGCCCATCAAGGTGAGCACAATACAGCAGCTCATTATTTGGATCAGGCAACACATCCATAAACTTACTGCACCCTCTCGGCAAGGCTGTGCTAAAAAGTGCAGTCTCATACTGCAAATCAAACACTACCAACTCTCTTGGAAAAGTGACAAAGATAATGTGCCTCCACTGCGGCGAAAACGCCAATTTCACGCTATACAGTGGGTATATAGCTGACGCCGGCGACGGAGGAGAGGATCCACTCGGGGCATCCCTTTCCAACCTTGCTAATTCAGTGCAATCCGTTGGAATGCGAAGCACCTTTATCGCCACATCATCTTCTGTCTCTCCAAGTACTTTAATGGATAAAAGAATTCCTTTAAGACCAATCGCAATAAAATGGCGGGAATCGAAAGGATCACGGCGAATACACGAGAGAAACTCCGGCGAAGCGTCGTATTTGAAGAAACATCGGGCAGGAGAAGTAGTGGTATATAGAGAAAGGCAGGAAGGACCAGTGATTGAAGCGAGAATATAAGAGTCAGGACGGGAAACGATCCAGCAAAGGTCCTGGATACCACATTTCGGGTTCGGATCAGGATCGAGCCAGAGAAGAACAGACTTGAGACGAAAATCGAGAAGTGCGATGCGACCATGACGGTCAGCTGCGGCAAGGAGTAGGTGAGAGGAGGAAGGCTCAGTGGAGAGGAGGTCACGACGTAAAGGGAGAGGAGTCCAGCGGACGGAGGTAATGAAGGGAGATAGAGAAGGAGAGGAATTGGAAGGAGGAGGAGGAAGAGGGATCGTGGAAATAAGTTGAAGAGAACGGGAATCTACGACGCAAATGGAGGATCCAGAAGGAAAGGCAAGGAGACCGGTTGAAGAGAGGTCGACGGAACCGAAGTTGTTGCGGGATGGTGGGCCGGGAAGCATGCAGTCCCAGGTAGACTCCGTCGTCGTTGGTGGCGGACTTCTGGCAAGAGACATTGGTTTATTAAAATTAAGATAACTGTAAGAAAAAAATAAATTTGTCTGAATCTGATTTTGATCTGTTTAGTTAAATAGCGTTGTAGATTTGCAAGTGTTCAGGCTTCAAGAGGGGACTATGCAGTCGGTAGCGACTATACTATACTAAATCAAAGCATAAAAGAAGTTATAGATTTGATGATTTAACCTTCTTAATTAAAGATTTCATTCTTATCAACTTCATTTCTTTTTCGTTAAAGTACTTCCTTATTATGTAGATGATGAAAATAATATAATATTTCTTAATGACACTAATAATTGCTATATCTTGTATAAATGTGTTCAATTTTTTTCATAGTTTTAGTTCATTTAATTTTTTTTTTCGGAATTCGATTTGAATTATATTTTTTTAATTTTAATTACAATACGTTTATAATTATATTTTATATTAATATTATAAACGTGTTGTAATTATAAACGTATCTTGTGCATTTCAACTTGATTGGAATATTAATATTATAAATCAATTTATTCACCAACACAATAGCCTAATATGAAGACTCATGTACTAGATAGAATATTATATAAATGCGCTAGTTTTCAAGTTTGGAATCCGACTCTAAACGTGTTAAAGAAAAATTTTACCTAGATTAGATTTATGCCTTAATTATAAATTAAATTAATAAAAATAAAATTTTTTATTGAAAAAAATATTTCTAATTATAGAGAGAAAAAAAATTAAAATATTTTTTATATTATTAGTTTGGTGTATAGTCACAAGTCACGAACTTTATTTAGGCAAATAATTTCAATATATTATTGCATTTCTGTAAATAATATTTCTTCTACTTGAAGTTTGAAAAAAAGAAAACTATTACCAGCCATTAAGCCATCATCGCCGTCAGTCTAATCAAGTTCTTTCCCTATCAGGAACCAAAAGACGACGCTGTCCACTAGTCCCTGCAGCTATAATTAGCATGTAACCGCTACCAATCGACTATCAGCCTGTAGCTAAACTGTACTGAGTACTGGGCTTACAGGTTACATCTACAGAGCTACTGAAGAAGATGGCTCGAGGAGGAATTGTGGATGAGAAATTCTGTTTCAAAGACGAAACCGACCTCACAGTCCGCAAAACATCTATCTTCTTTCCTGGAGATGGATTCATTGTTTATGATCCCAATGGCGAAGTAATTTTCCGATTCGACTCTTACGGTCCAAATTCGGAGCCGAAAGACGAGCTCGTTCTTATGGATGCCACCGGTAAGTGCCTACTGTCTCTTGTTCGGAAGAAGCCGAGTCTCCATCAACGGTGGGAAGGGTTTTTAGGCGAGAGAAAGGAAGATGATCATCATATCCATCATCTTCAGGAGCCAGTTTTTAGTGTTTTCAGATCGAGCATCATCGGACGGTCGAGATTGGTGGTGGAGGTTTGTAGCGATCCGAGTGAGGAGTATCAGATAGAAGGGTGTTATGCACAGCGACGGTGTAAAATTTACACTGTTTCATTGGGGGATTCGTCAAAGCAAGCTGTGGCCGAGATTAAAAGAAAAGTGGACCCCTCAACTCATGTCATGCTTGATAAGGATGTGTTTTGGCTTTGTGTTAAGCCGAGGGTTGATGCTGCGTTTGCGATGGGATTGGTGCTTGTTCTGAATCAGATGTACGGTGATGATGATGGTGCGCGTGAAGTAGATGATCCTACTGTATAGTTTTTGGATCTTTTGAACTTGTATTATTTAAGCCATTGTTTTAATGCAAGAACCTCGGTATGTTATGTGGACACTCCGAAACAGATGACGGGTGTGCTTGAAACGATTAAACCGAAAACGTCGCATATTTCAAAATTTTCCTTAGACGGTTCAAGGGTAAAATGGGTCCGATTTTGAAACCAATTCACTAGTTCTCCAAGTTGACCCACTGAATTGGGCTAGGTTCAATAACTACAACAGAAACAACCTGATCCTTTCTTGTGATCAGTTAACTTACTTGGCCCAACAACAGAGATAGTTCTATGCCATTTCCATCTTGGTTCTGATCCTTAGCACCTACCCAAGTATCCAAGCAAGACCATCCATTGAATTTGGGTAGTAAGGGTAATGGGTGATGCTTCCTTTGCATAGCCATTTTGAAAGAGTGGGCAGCAGGGACATCAGACTTGGACAGTATAAGTGGGATAAACCATGCAATGCATTGTCAGCGATAGGCCATTCTCAGCACAGGAATTGATGGATTTTTATAATAATATCCTTTTAGACATGAGATTAACTTTTAGTTTGAGATTCTATCCACAAATATTTTTCCATGGATCCAACTCTTTACCTTAATAAGATGGATTATTTATTTATTTATTTTAATTTAAAAATATATAAAACTTTAGACAGTAATTTGTTCACATGTATACATCAAATTTTTTTGTTAAAGAGTGAACATAGACAACTAGATTAAAAAATTTATGAAGGTAAGAAAATCTCTCTCAGAGTTTGCTTTTTGAAATTTGAATGTAAATTAATTAAAAAAAAAAAAACTCATTGATTGAATGAATAATAGACTTATTAGCTGGTGTTTATTTTATTTATGGTATACATATATAAGCTTAAAAAATAAATATGGAGAGAAATGCATGTAGGAATATTGGAGTGGAGTGGGGATAATTACCCAAAGAGAGAAACACTACCATCTATATTCCCATCCTGTTAGAAGAAAAAACAGAAATATATGTTGTCTTATTCAAGATAGAACCATGTGAAAAAATAAAAATTGTTGCCTCATTTCCATCATATTGTAGGCAAATCCACATAGAAAGACAAAAGAATCCTAATAGAAAAAGAAGAAATTGAAAGAAAGTGGGAGGTAAAAATAAGAAAGATCATTGCTTTGAAAAGGAGAGGGTGAATAAGTTTAAGTGATGGCATAGGAGGAGGAAGAAGAGGATGTCATTTTAGTTTGTGCCCATTCATGCACCTAAAGGGACTAAAATGAAAAAAGGCAGATATGCAATTGAAATGCATAAAGGGGGCCAACTTTTTGTTTTTTAGTTTTTGACAAATTACAAAATTAATTAAATAAATGAAAAAGAGAAGAGAAAACCAAAAATAACCAAACATACTTTCACCAAAAAAATGACTTGATGAAAAAATTTGGTAATCTCTCTAAATTATTGGGCAAGGCAAAGTTATGGGAAAGCAACTCTTTCTCTCTCTTTTCTTTGTATTGCTCCCCAGCCAGCAAAAAGAAGCCCCCATTGCATACTGGAACTTGATTTGAAAGAAGAGGAAAACAACATAAGAATTGAAGTGACCCATCTATACCCATGTAGTATGCTTTCTTTATAAAACCTGAAGTATCTCTCTTCTCCCTCTTTCTCTCTCTCTCTCTCTCTCTCTCTCTCTCAACTAGAGAGAGTTGCCGGCGAAGATGCCGAGGCCGGGGCCGAGACCATATGAGTGCGTCAGAAGAGCTTGGCATAGCGATAGGCATCAACCCATTAGAGGTTCCTTCATTCAACAAATTTTCAGGTTCTGGGTCTTGCTTGCTTACTTTCTTGAATCCAAGCTGTTTTTTAATGTTTTTTTTTTCTTCTGTTTTTTGTGCATTTTGTGACTGTGCACCATGTGTTCGATTAGGGTCGTCAATGAAACTCATAGTGCTGCAACTAAAAAAAACAAGGAATGGCAAGAGAAGCTTCCTATTGTCGTCTTGAAAGCTGAGGAAATTATGTACTCTAAAGCTAATTCTGAGGTATTATGGTTTCGGTTACAAATTTTGGATCTTCGTTTTGTGTACTCTGTTTTTACACTTACGTTGCATTGATTTGGTGCTTAGGCCGAGTATATGAACCCAGATACATTATGGGATCGTCTGAATGATGCTGTTAATACCATTATTAGAAGAGATGAGAACAGTGAAACCGGCGAGCATTTGCCTCCTTGTATCGAAGGTACCGACTTTTAGTTCACTTTTAAATTTCTTGGATCCAACTGAAAATTTATGCTTCTGGGCTGGTTTTTATGTTGCCAATGGGTTAAGACTCTAAAACTTCGATAGATTTGAATAAGTATGCGTAGTTTTGAGCTTTATTTTGACTTGCAATTAGAAGTAGTTTCAAATAAGTGTGCTCAATGTGTTAAAGCATGCATTTTTGCCCAAATGTTGTTTAGCTGCCCTCAACCTAGGCTGCATTCCAGTTAGAGCTTCAAGAAGCCAACGACACAGTAATCCCAGGAGTTATCTCAGCCCAAGAGTGCAAGAACCTGCTTCGGCACCACTCAGAGTCTTGGAAAAAGCTAATGATAAACAATGCCCTCAGTTAACTTCATTTCAGTCCAGCAGTCAGATAAAATTTGCAAGAAGCACTATGGCTGCGAATTCAGCATTTCCAGTTTCAGAATCTAACCTTTGTTTGATTGAGACTAATAATGTTGCTGCTCCTTGCAGTTATCCTTTAACATATGAGAATACTTCTCCTGGTCGTATTCAGTTGATGACACAGGACACTAACAAACAACTGAACTTCGGTTCAGTTTACCCTTTGTATTATGAAAATAATTTTCACATCAAACAGCAGCATTTGGTTTCCCAATTCCCGGAGAAGACAAACTCAAATAATATAGTTGTTGGTAAACCTATCAGCACATCAGTTACAGAGCCTGCTGAAATGGGTGTCCTCCAGGACTTCTTCTCCTGTACTGGTGCTGAAATTTCTGCCAAGGGTATCTCACATGCAGATATGGGGAATGGTAATAAGAAGCCATTGGGGACACAATGTGATTTGTCATTACGGTTGGGTCTATTCACTGACCCCTGTATGAGCGTGGAAAGGAATTCATTTCAAGAAACTGAGGATGTTGGTTCAAGCAGTTCTCTTGACAGGGGTAAGTTTAGTGATTTTTGTCTACACAAGAACAAGGAGTTGTGTCTTTCTCCTAGTAGAAATACTGATATTATTTTCAAGTCCTGTCCAATTAAGCGGTCTTCAGTGGGAGAGGATGAGAATTTGGATACAACTTTCAGAAAGCGTAAGGCACCATCTACTGACAACGTGAAGGATGGACAGTTTTGCTGGCAACCTGAGTTTCCTTCTGATCGGTTCACTGGTCGAATAGAAAGGCCAGGTTTGTAGACAATGTTTTCCTGTTGTAGTGTATATTCATCGAGATTCAAGATGTCTCAATTACTCTGGTCAATCCATTTTGCAACCTTATTTTGGTATGTAGTTCTGATCACAGAGATTTACACACTGAGTTGCTAACTGTGAGACTGCAAGTCGGGACTTAGCAAAAAGGCGAATGTAAATGAAGTCTGAGTTTGATTCTTATGTTAATAGTTGGAGAACATACAAACTCAAGACACTGAATGACTATAACATCTAATTGAATTTGACTAGTTTATTTTGAAATCAGTAGCCCAATATGTTCTCTGCATGAATGGCTTCTCTACCATGCAGAAATCACCTTGCCCAATTCGTAAGTGGATTAGCGCCACTGTAACAAGTTCACTAAGTATTTGTTAATTCAGATGTTGGTCTCAACATTTATTGTAAGTTAGCTGCAGGCCATTATAAAGCTCTTTACATTGTTTCATGGGGTAAAAAGGAAGAAAGGAAAAAGAAGAGGTGCTTCTTCAAATAGTTATGTCCACTTAATGTGATGGGTGTGGCAGATTTGTCCAATGTAATTTCCAGAAAGGACATGATTTTCATTGTTTTTATTTGGCAATTCTAGAGTAGTAGGTGCCAGATAAGGTTCTGCAGTTATTTGCCCCATGTGATGTGAATCGACTGTTCTTTTCCTTCTGTGTATATGTAAGAGCTTGGTTAGGTAACTAGCATGGAAACTCGGGATGTTTATATTCTGAAGAGCAGTCTAAATTCTGAAGCAGGCTTTCGTGGAGAGATAAACCACATAAGAATTTGGAAAGGTATTAAGTAAACATTTTGCAGGTGTTTCTTTAGAATTATCCTTGATTAGAAGTGGTTCAGAATGATTGCTGTATGATTTCTGTTGGTTATAAGCGTGATTGCTATGTGATTGGGTGTTTTACATTACACTAACTAATTTGAGAAGGTTTAGTTGGTTATGATGTTTAACTGCACGATCGGAAGGACTGTTTGCAATGGAAGAGGCAAAGTTGATGGCATGGCGGCAATAAGAGCGTTCTCAAAATCTTATTCAATGCCCCTTTGAGCTTCTTTCCTTGACTCTTGGTAGTTGAATCATTACTGGGAGCTATAACTTTCCTAGCTGATATTGTAAATGCAAGTTTGCAGCTTAGTTTTGGTAGAGTTCACTATGTTGGTAGTATGCATAGATGTAGAAAAAGAATACTTATGTGAAAAGCTCTTTCTTTTTGTGTACTTATTATTAATTTCGTTTGCAATGTTTGAAGCTCTAAAAGCAATTTTTTATGTTTTTACTTAAACCCTTTCCTTTCTTGGGTTAAAGGAAGGTGGGTATCTTTTCTAATGGTTTATGTGAGCCAAAAGCACTCAATTTTACCTTCTAAATTCAAGACTTCTCAAAATATTAAGGTTGAGTTTGTTGAAACTTTCAAATGACTAACTATCCAAATAGACCCGGCCGCTGGAGGGGTGTTAAGAGTTGTTTCTCTTGTAATGTTCTTACTTCTCACACACATGCTAAAGAACGAAATTTTCTCTGGTAGGGCTAATTTATGAAAGTTACGCTTGCTTTATAATATATTACTGTAAATATAAACCTTTATAAAGTTGAAATCATTGACTAAGCTTCACTTTTTTCTTCATTACTTAGTTTGGCTCCCCAATAAGGAACTTGTTGGTTGCTATGTTACCTCCGGCACAATTATTCTGATGACATTAGTTTGTCTGATTTTTACCTGCAGGCCTCGTTGTTGGGGTGACATTAGGGTACTTAAGACACAAAAATTGTGGTTCACAATATGTGAAATATTACTTTTCCCTGAAATATATAACTTAAAATTGTTATTTTAGAAATTCGATTACTAATAGTTATGGATATATGAAAATATTTTTTTTTCCATTTTGGTTCGGTTATCAATATAATTAATTGCATTTATAGGGTCAAAATGGCTAATTTAATTTGAAAAAACTATTCAAACTCAAATTTATTTTACATCTTTTATTAATAATGATAGGACACCGAAGGTTACAGAGCAGATATTCTAAATACTCGTATTATTTTTATCATTAAGAATAACTAAATTCAAATCCAACCAATTTGATTTAAATTGATTTTTATATCATTTGATTTTGAATTCAGTTACCATAAAAATATATCTGGATGTACCAAATTTATTTTGAATTTCCAAAACATTAAAAAAAAGACGAAAATCTACAATTTATTTTCATTTATCGGACGAGTTATACAGTGGGTAGGATGAAGCACAGAGTGAATAATTTAGAATGGACCCATTTGAACAAGTGCACATCACCTCTCCACACTCTCTGTCTCAATAGAAAAGAAACATTTTGGGTCCACATTTTATCCTTCTTTTTCCCCCAACCCCCTTTTTTTCTTGCAGTTTGTCAAAATTTTTCTTGGCATTAATGACCTATGTATATATAAGAATGGACATACGTGCATGTGGGTGTGCTTCAAAGGGCTTATGTATAACAGAAGCATGCTAGCACTCAAAATTGAATTTTTATGCAAGTGGAAGCCAAGACACGTTCCTCAAAATACATGTGATGAAGAAACACAAATAATTACTACACGATCACTCAATAAACAATCCACTAATAAAAATAAGCTATAAATCAAACAATACAATTACTAATTGTTAATCTCTCTGTCTCAACGAGTTTAACATTAAACACTCAGAAAGCAGAAAACACATAACAAATTAAATAGCAGTGAAGAAGAGGATAAGTAAGGAGGAGAGAGCAACAGCCGAGGAAGTAGCAGCAACGGTGAGCGATGGAGCTGCAGAGGGAGGAAGTGGCGGTGATGCAATTCCATTTCCAACTTTGACAGCCACCTTCATGCCTTGTTCGCAGTGGTTGCCGACGGAGCAGACAAAGTAACGGGTCCCATTAGCAGCAAGAGGGACAATAACTCCACTTGTTACTATTACTATTCCTGTCTTTGTGCAGTTATTATATTCCTCTTCGTTTGCTACTTCTGTTGCAGTATGTGTCCCAGTCCAGTTGAACACTGCATATAAAATCAATTAATTAAGTTAAATTCCTATTAGAATAATAATAAAAATTAATTAGCATAAGCTTACGAAGGGAGTCTCCAATCTGAAATGTTTTGTTGTTAACCCAATCCTCGTAGTAGCCAACTGAGTTGTTGGGAGGTACAGTCCATCCCAAATCGTCTCCTACTGTATATCTTGTAGCAGCATTTGCACCTTCCAATGATACTATTATTGCCACTGCAACCATAAAAAATCCAGCAAAGCTCATACTCGGGCTAGCCATGATCGGTTTTACTCTGGTTGGTCGCCTCTGAATGGAAAAACTAACTGTAGCTTGCTCTTTAAAATTTGGGATTTTTTGCTTTAATTGGAAAGAAATGTACCTTGAGGAACGGGGAAGGGATGAGCATATATAGACTACATGGAATGCAAATTGTAAGGGACAAGTAACATAGAAAGACTTGTTCCATTCAACTGTATCAATTATATTTTAAAGAAAAATAAAAGAATTGCCGCACTTTGAACACACTACGAAATTGAATTTGTCTTTGCAGAATTTTTCCTGTGTTCTCCAGGTCGACCCTTCTGCTGGAGGCACAAAAACTCTACTTCTCAAATCACAATGTTTAACATTATACAACATCACAAAATGGTGAGTTACACTCAAATCTTTACCACAACATCACACAAAACTCAGTACGAATAGAAAACTTATTTAATGTTAAACATATAGCCAAATTTGGCAATTTAAAGAGAAAAACTGAATAAATATATGATAACAGAGGCGAATAAGAGAACTGAAGGTAAGGCAGTAATGGTGAGACGGAACGGATTTGCAGAATTTGATAATACTCCATTGCCAACTTTGATCGTCACTTTTTGACCACTTGAACAGTGAGTTCCAATTGTGCAGATGAAGTAACGAGTGTTGTTTTCCGGCAAAGAGACGGTGACGGGGCTTGTTTCATGGAGAAACCCATTTGTTTTTGTGCAATTACCATATTCTTCCTTTGATGTTACTTCAAGTACATTGTGCACCGATGTCCAATTGAACACTGATACATCCAATTCAACCATTAATAATTAATATTTAGTAATAATTAGCAGACAGTTGAAAACTGAAATTCAGTAATCACCAGATTTAGTAATTTATAACTCATCGTGTGGAATTAAAAAATAAAAAGTATAATTTGTAGGGACAAACGTAATTTTTTTTAATTTTGATGAACAAAATATGGTTTTTTTAAGCCCAAAAAAAAAAATTTTTTCATAATTTTTCTTGAAATTATATTAAGTTTTTCTTAATCATAATATTTTTTTTCCTCCAAAACAACTCAAACAATAATAAGATTTTAAAAGGAAAAATCATAAAATCTCTAAGACCCTATGCAATTAATTAATGGTAAAAGAAAAATTAAAATTAATGGAAATACAATAAATAAATTAAGTAATTAATTAATTAATTAGTATAATTAAGCTTACCCAATTCATCTCCAGGCAAAAAAGTCTTATTGGCAACCCAATCGTCATAAAAAGACAGGTTTGTGGGAACTCTCCAGCCCATAGCGTCTCCAACCGTGTAAGTAGTATTAGCTGTTACAGTCTCTAATAAAGCCAGTGAAAAGATCAAGTACCCGATCCAATCAACCCGAATACCCATTTTCTGTGTTCTACAGGTCGACCCTGCGGCTGTGTCGGTTGCCGGCGTGGTCTGTCTCTGTGCAGAAAAAGAAAGATACGATGGACTTACAAGCTTCAATTATATGTGAGAGAAGAATAGCAACAAGGCTTATCCACAATCTATGGTCCGCACATTTTAGATGAATTGTGTGTTACAGTAACATATAATTCAAGAAATTGACAGCTACCTTTTGTTAATGGCTGTCCTTTGACTTGTTAATTTTTGTCTATCAGTCAGCGTTCGTATCACCTTTTTCACTGCCTGATACAAACACCTTTAATAAAATAATTTGATGATTTAGGTTTCCAGTTGACGGAATCGTCCACATCAATTCTTGGCCGTTAAGATAAAAAAATATATATATAAGTATAATGATATTACCTAACAAAAATGCAAATCTATATTTTTGGTGACCTAATTAGGCCGTCATAGGTGACTTCATAAAGTCTTGACACGTGTTAGCTATTAATTAATCCACCACCCAATTTAACTGTAAGGAACATAACAAATTAATTCAAGAAAGATGTGAACATTGAAGAACATGGAAATATAATTCAATTTTCTAATTGGATTTGTCTGTTGCCGTGTCTATCTAAAATATTGAATTTGCGTAATCCAGCCATTGAAAATCAGACAATTTGCTGATAGCGATATAGTCATGCCAGGTGTAGAGTTTTGACAAGTTCACATCATTAATGGTGACTCATTATGCAATTTTAAAATGAGTGAATTTGTATTTAGTGGCTGATTAATTCAATTATATAATCCTTCACTTTTATCTTTATTACGCTATTTAATTTTCTTTTAATTGAGAATAAAATATTATTATTATTATTAAAAGAATTTTTATTAATTTAATGAATTGAATTATCTAAATTTTAAAATTTTAATTTTAATTAAATTTAATAGATATTTCAAAAAAAATGGACTCAATACTTTATTTTGCAAACGGTGGCACCAAATAATTAAGCTGAAATGTGAAAAACAGCTTTATTAAATGTAAAAATAAGAACTCAATCTTCTGTGTATGAAAAATATAACCACATAAAAATGAATTACTCTCACACTAATACAAGAATTAATCAAAATTCTCCATCAAACCTAATACAAAAAAGCTACAATGATAGAGAAGAAGGTAGCAGAGAGACCAGCAACGCTAAGGGATCTAGCAGAACTGTCCGATGGAGGAGGGGCAGTAGAACCTGCTGGAGAAGGAGAAGTGGGGGTGCCAGGTGCAGGGGGGGTGCTGCTACCACCAACATTAACTGTTAGCTTTTGTCCAGCTGTGCAGTGGCCGGGAACGGTACAGATATAGAAATGTTCGCCGGCGGTGAGGGTGATTCTTGTTGGCGGAGTGCTGGAACGAGAGATGGGATTTGCAGTATTGCATGAGTCATAATTTTCCTTTGTAACCTCTGCTACATCGTGAGCTCCATTTGGGTAGTTAAATACTGTAAACATAAACAAAGTAAATAAGTACAATAACATAAAACAAATTTAGAAATAAAAAAAATTGCAGATTGCGAAAATAGGATTAGTTCTTACCTAAAACGTCTCCGGCATTGAAGGTCTTGTTAGAAGCCCAATTTTGGTAAAATGTAGCAGCGTTAGCAACCACAGCCCAGCCTTGGTTGTCGCCAACAGTGAAAGTCTCAGCGGAGGATGGTGCTGGTGATGGGTTAGAAACTGGTGACAGTGATGGTGGCGTAGAAACTGGTGATGGTGATGGTGATGGTGATGGTGTTTGTGTAGAAACTGGTGATGGTGATGGTGATGGTGATGATGTTTGTCTAGAAACAGGTGATGGTGATGGGGCAGAAACTGGTGTAGTGGCAGCCTGAGGTGCTGGAGAAGAAGAAGGTTGAGGAGTTGGAGCAGTAGTAGTTGCAGCACTAACATTGATCATCAACTTTTGACCAGCACTGCAATGACCGTTAAAATTACAGAAGAAATAATGTGCTCCTGTTTCATTAATGGTGATTCTTGCAGGACTGGTTGATACCAACGAAATAGGATTACTGGTTGAGCAAGCATCATAATCCGCCTTCGTTACTTTAGCAACATCATGTTGGTTGTTCAAGAAATTGAACACTACAAACATTTAACAAAAAGAAATAAAAGTTCAGACTTTTGTCGCTGTGATTCGTTTTTAAATATCATAACATTACAAGAAAGTCTAACTAAGTAGTGATGTTCTTACCAAGAATGTCACCAACAGCGAAGGTTTGGTTTGCAGCCCAGGAAGAGTAAGTTGAAGCTCCACCAGGAGGAATAATCCACCCTAGAGAACCACCCACTACGTGAGTTGTTTGTGCGGCGGAGCTATGAATTAAAGCCGCTATAGCAATGACCGCAAGAAATGCCATGTTCAATCTTCTTGCCATTGAAATGTGTTCCTAATGGTCAGGTCCCCCCTGCTCTGTTTCTGTTCTGTTTTGAAATGTAAGTTGCTCTGTCTTCACTCTGTAGGAGATGAATTTGGGTTTGTGTCCTTTGTTTTCCAATTTATAGAAAGGGTTGTTGAAGCCCAAGGACAGTACCTTCAAAAAGTGAATTATTTTAGGCCGTTAGATGGAGGACACGTGTTTGATCCTTAGTAGTTTGATTAAGCCTGGTCTAAATATTAGCATTCTTCAAGGGCAGCCGCGAAATGGGACTTCCAGAAATTTTTGAGAATTTGCCGCGTGAGGACTAAGAACTCACCAAACTTAATGACTTTAGGCGTTTACTAGTCAATGATTTTTGTTTGCAAATTGTAATTAAGTGTAAACAAAACAAATAAAAAGAAATATTAAATATTAAGGTGCCATGGACCATCTTGGAAGAATCGGTGCTAGAGAAGGTTCATCCCATAAAGGTGTAAAGAGAAGCATGTGAACATAGAATATTGTTTTTTTTTTTTTTTTTTTTTTTAAAAAAAAAAAAAACAAAAGAGAAGACTTCAAAAAGCAAATTTGTATATGACCATTCAATTATATGAGAGTTTGGAAGCCTACACCAAACTAATTTGAGCTACTTTACATGATCTATATAGTCAAAATTTGCATGCCTCATATTTCTTTTTTCAAAAAGGGAGAGAGATTTTATTTTATTTGCCAAGTTATTTAGAATCATTTTTTAATAAATTTAAAGTCAATATTTGATTAAGAGGGATTGTTAGTTATTAATGAAGTTAACTAACAGACAAGAAATCAAATATAAATATAAAGAATTAGGGTTTATTTGTATAACCCTTTCTTGATTTGTGGTTTTGAAGACCAATAAGCACATTTTGACACTCAAAAGGTCCATAATGTATAGTTGGCTTGGGATTCCTTCTAGTTGGCATTGACCTTTCTTTCTTTCTTTCTCCTTACATAATGGTAGTTGCAAGCATTAACAAAGCTTTCTCTACTTGGTGTCTTGGTTCATGGAATAACATACAATAATGTATTTTTTTTTTATTGGTTCAAATTTTTAAATGTGTTATAATCGTTAATGGTGCTAATGTGGGTTTGGAAGCCTAAACCAAACTAATTCTAAGCTACTCCACAAGTGTTTGTTTTGGTGTTCTACTTTACCAATAATGGGTTTGATGTAGTTTAGTTCATGAATTAGATAAATTTTGATTAGGGCATCAACGTCCTTGATTTGGTTAATAAAATAAAAAGATTAATCAATTAGATTGATTAATTCAATTTGAAGGCAAATAGAAAGAATTGGGGACAACGGCCACCGCGCTCTAACCCTTTTTTTTTTATTTTCCCGTGAAATAATGTAGTTTCTTAATTTTATCTCATCCAATTTTTTTCGTCCGTCACTATTCAGTTTAATTTTTATATTATTTATCTTTAAATTCAAATCGGATCAAATTGATTAATTCAATCTATAAGGTTATTGATCGACGAATTCATTGATTAATTGATTGGATTTAAAAAAATAAAATATAATTTTAAAAATTACAAAGTAGAGGATTGACTTGGGTCAATACAATCACCTAACCATAATTTTTTTATTGAGTTAATTGAAATTTTAATATTTAATTTTTCACCATTTAAAAGGAATATTAGGAGGAGATGAACCTTTCTTTTCTAGTTTTTGGTCAACTTGCTTAATTATATAATTATTATTTAGAATTTGTTTGATGAGTTGAGGTGTGGTTTGTGGAAATGTTCACAATTTCACACCATGTGCATAAGCTATCAAAAAAAGGCAAAGTACATATTTATAAAAGTAATTTAAAAAAAAAAAAAAAAGAAGAAGAAGAAGAAGAAGCACATTCTGAATTTAATATATATATTTTTGTACGCATTTGCTTGCAATGTACCTTCTTGATTATAATATAATATATATAAATAATTATTTAATCTTGAAAATGGGAAGCTTCCATTTGTGGTGGGATTAGAAAAATAATAAGTCTATTTGTTAATTACTATGATGTATGAATAGTTAGTCAGCATTTCACTTTTCAATTTTTACATTAGAAAAAAATACATAAATTTACATTTAAATTTTATAAAAAAAAGTTTAATAGACTTTTAATTTTTATCTTAACTCAATTAAAATTTTTAGTTCATAAAATTATATCTCTTGGGTATTTTTAATTTATAAAATTACATTTATTAATAATTATTAGAATGTATTGGATTAATAAAAAATACGGGACGTGTCATTTAACAATTTATATCAAAATATATATAAAGTATAATAATTATTAAACATATATTTAATATTAAAAGTTGAGAGTCACTTCAAAATTTTTGTTCTGTCCACAAAATTTGGGAGCCTTCTACGTACAATGCCAATTAACCCACGGCAATGATCATGTGTCCACCAGAAGCAGAACTTGCATTAGCCAGATGGGCTGTTGGCGGAATAGAGTGCTCCATGGACAGCTTGTCCATGTGAAGCTGAGTTTCTTCAATTAGTAGCAGGGAATGGAAGATCATCAAATGTAATAAGGCTGTTACAAGCCTCAATGGGATTGTGTAAAGAGATGGTAATCAGCACCAAGATCTTCTCTGAAATGAGACATTGAAAAGAAGAGTGTTAATCAAAAATGGACCTGATTTGCTTCATACGAACGTCTATTGAGTATTAACCTTGGTATAAATGCTTTAATTGTTGCACCTGTGTGCCGGAGCCGGGACCAAAAATTATTTGGAGTTCAATCCAAGTTGCACGCAGTGTCTACATGATGGTGTCCTGTAAAAAAAAAATTCCCTATATGATGTTCAATGAAAAGTATTTATCAAAATGGTGTTTTGTTGACATTTCAAATGCTTTTGTTCCGGTCATAATATAACAAATGCATTGTTACATTATGATTGCAACAAAAGATTTAAATTTTAATTTATTTTAACATTGTTTAATAGTTTTACAAATCAATATTCTCTCTCCTCTCTCATTGAGTTGAATGTTACACTACAAGAAAAACAGTGTCACAACATCAGACATAATACATACGTATTAAAAGTCTATAAAAAAAATATTATATTACACTGTAAGTGTAACAATTTAAAAAGTTCAATATTTTTAAGATTTCCTGTGAAATAAAAGATGGTGTAAGGAAATAAAAATCAGGCATGGAATCATTGTAAAAGTGGAACCCTATAGGGAATCTCATTCGTAAATTATCTTTACAATTGTTACATTATTAGAAGAATAATTGATATTCCACAACTCTATATAAACCCTCTCCACTGTTTTAATGTTGTTCTACATTATCAGTAGAACAATAGCAATATTTTTTCTTGCCATGCGAGTCTCAGCCATAAATTGTTACAATATTGTTACACTTACAACGTAACAATTGAAACTTCACTTACATTATAATATTGTTTTACTTATAATATAACATACAAATAAGGAAAGATAAGAGATAATTTTGTTCTGTCAAATAAGGCAGAATGTTAAAATAAATTAAAATTTATTAGTCATTTGTTACACCGAAACAAAAGTTTTTGAAATATCAATATAGCATTATTTTGATAAATATTTTTCATTGAATGCGATCTAGGAAATTACTTTTTTAGAGAGGGCACTGTTTTGGGAAAAAGCCCACATGAATAATTGGAAGAAGGATGGTTTCACCGATGGAGGCAAAAAGCTAGCCTATAACAAGTCAGTCATGACTCATGTCTGATCCAATATGTTTATTATGGATTAATAGAGCTAACAGGATTTCCTTTTGGAGGTGAAGTTATTCTGCGTTTCAATCTCTTGTTGGTTTTTTATTGAATTGCAGAACCGTAAAAAGTGGGGTTTTGCTAGTAGCGAGGTATTGTCCACAAGGTGTTTGTGACTTCAAGAAAATAAGTTTTGCTTAACCTGAAGGTAGAAAGAAAAATAATGGTCCAATCCAAACTCATTGGAGCTGATAAAATTAAGGTTATTGCCATGGTTGAATGAAAGATTATAAGACTACAAATAATACGAAACAGAGGATCTCACAGAAAGAATCATCAATAACATCTGATACAATAATGGAATACATATAATCATAGACCAATAGACATGCTCAACCTAACAAAAATACAGATGCAATAGTTTACGTATAGTATATATTCTAAAACAAAGCCATGGCAATAGACAAAAGGGAAACGAAGAATCCAGCAGTAGCTTTGGAAGGGGCTGAACTAACTGGGGCAGGAGAGGGAGACACAGTGACAGGATTACTCGTGCTGCTACTTGATGGCGGATGGGCTATGCTAGGAGGCAAAATGCCGCGGCTGGTAAGTACCTTAATGGCTAGTTGTTGACCCATGGCGCAACGGTTTGGATAAGTGGAAGTAAAGAAATAATCACCACTTGTATTGAGCAAGATCCGTGCAGGGCTTGTAGACCAAACTTGGATGGAGCTATTTGTGTTGCAACTCTCGTAGGCTTCTTTGCTCACTAAGGCTACGTCATCAAGTCCATTCACGAAGTTGAAAACTGCAACCCAATTAATGAACTATATCAAGATTTTAAACTTCAATTTGATCAAGTGATTTTTAATCCCAAAGAAAATGAGTTTACCTAGAGTGTCTTTAACCAGGAAAGTCTTGTCATAGGCCCAAACCAAGTAAGCCAGTGGACCACCAGGCGGAACAAGCCACCCTAAGCCATCTCCGACAGTATAGATAAGTGGGGCTCTAGGTGAAAGTGGTGAAGGTGCTATAGGTGGATGGTGAGGATAATGAGGTGCAAGATTGGATCCAGGGGGAGTTACAGAAATGGCTAGTCTTTGGCCTAGCGGGCAATGTTTTTCTATTGTACTTATAAAGAAGTATTCACCTTTAGTCTCTAAGGTAAAATTTGCTGGACCAGTTGTTTTAAGAGATATAGGTTTTGTTGAATTGCAGGTTAGATATGCTTCCTTTGTGACTCTGGCTACATCTTGTGATCCAGTTGTGAAATTGAACACTGAAAAAGGAAAAAGAAAAAGAGTCGAGTGCCTATTACCAAATGCTCAAACACCGCAAGTAATTTCAAAATTTCAAGAATTCAAAGCCTAACATTGCACTTCTAAAAATTTTTCGTGTAACAATAAAAAAAAGAAGCATTTTTACATTATTTTTGCAGGTCAAGAACAAGGGTATATACATACAGAGAACATCACCAACAGTGAAGGTGTTAATGGCAGCCCAAGCAGCATAAGCAAGATCACCACCAGGAGGCACTATCCATCCTAACCCATCCCCAACAACAATTGTCTTTGCTGCAGTAGTGTCTAGAAGTGAAGCAATGGCTAAAATGGCTACAACACTAATGCCTATTCTTGACATTTTTGTTTAGAAGGTGGAACTTTTTTACTTATATCTTTGTCTATTTGGCCATTTTTATAGAGAGATTTACTTAAACCAATTTGAGATTATTTGACCAGTCCTCACTAATTAAACATGATTATTTCTCCCATTTCTATAGACTTTTGTGACCATCTTTGTCCTGAATTCATTGGCTACTATCATTAAAATCTAGAAGCAATGCTGAAGGTCAATTAACATTAAATTGGATGATAAAGATAGAAATTCAAAATATATAACTTGGAACACAAGATATGTTATTACATTGGCTTGGTGAATTTCTTGAATTCTGCTTCATTTACAGGGATTTAAAATCAAAGCACAAATGCACAATTGTCAATTCTGAATTTCACATATTTTTGTGCTTCAAAAGTTTTTTATTTTTAATTTTTAGGTTAGGTAGTCAGAATTTCTTTCTGTTCGAAATGTTTTATTTATTTCTTAATTTAATATATAAGCGAGTTTAAATACTAAACAAATTGGGTAATTTTATTGAAAAAATAAAGGTAAATAAATACAAAATTTATGATAATTTTTATAAATGACAATTAACTATTGATCAATTGGTATATGACTGCATCAACATACTGAGTTTCTAGTACCTTCTGGTAGGTCTCGCGTATCACCTTATATATATATATATATATATATATATATATGTGAAGACGATGTATACTAGTTCTTCATAATCTTAAAAGAATTTGGATTTTAATTTATATTAAGCCTCATTATATATTGAAGCACTGAAATATAATAATAAGCATATATATATATATATATATATTCAATGAAATCGAAATCTAGAAGACACTAGAACTCTAGAATGGTTCTTTGCTTACTCAGTAGGCTAGCTTCCATCAGGACCGCTTCATTATAATTATCAGAAAGATTATTATCGAAAAACTAATTGTTTAATAAACATTTTTCATCAATGAATAGTTTGAACCGAAATATATATATTTTTTTTAATTTTTTTTATTAACCCATTTTTACAAGGCAATAGTTGAATGTGAATCCTAAGAGATTTTTAAATTATTGTTACATGGTGCTATAGAATTTTAAGCAAAAGATAAGAATTTGTTTATCATCTCTAAGTTTGGAGGAAGACAAAAGTGAAGTAAAAATTCATTTATTTGCATCCGGACCGATTCAAATACAAGTATAAGCCAATCAATTATATATCACGAAATGAATAATGGTCCAAGACACGACACAAACTGTAGAACACACCCACATGAAAAGAGACGCTAATACTCCGAGTACTAACATAACAAGAAACCTACAGCAATGGACATAAACATCAAAACAAAGTTAGCAACAATGTTGATTGAGGCTGAGCCGGCAGGTGGAGGTGGTGGCGGTAGCGTGACGGTGGTTCCTGGCGGTGAGGGGGTGGAGGAGGAGGATGTATCACCAACATTAACAGCTAATTTTTGACCAGTAGAACAGTGACCGGGAAAAGTGCAAATGAAGTAGTGCATGCCTGTGGTGTTGAGAGTTACATTTGTTGGTCCATTGTTTATAATACTGAGTGGGTTTGCAGTGTTACAATTATCATATGCATCCATGGAAACTGTGGCCACGTCATGTACTCTTGTCACAAAGTTGAACGCTGCAATAACACGAAATTAAGCATTTAAGTGTGTTAATTAATAATTATCACATGTATTAAATCAGTAAAAATAAATAAATAAATAAAAATGTTTATCTCAACTTTGTTTGTGAGTAGTGTATGATTTGAAGGACGAAATAAAAAAGAACATACTGAGAATGTCACCAGTGGAGAAGTTGTGAGAGGAAGCCCAAGAAGCATAGTAAGTGGAGTTAGGAGGATTTTGCCAGCCCACACCATCTCCTACAACATATACTGCACCCTCTGTTTTATGCAACGCTATTATTACCATTGCTACAACAATTATTACATTTCTCATCTTCATTTCACCCACGCTTTTGCTTATGTGAGACAAGTTCGTTTGTGGCCATTGTGCTGCTTCTGTTGAATATATAACGACGACAAAGGGGATATAATTGTCTTTAATGAAAAAAATAATAATACTTAGTTTGATTTTGGGTTATTTGATCAAATGGGTTGGTGCCACATCGACAGCTTGATTTGCTTGACTGGAATTTTTGCACCCTCGAGCAGTTGTTGAATGTCATCAGGCTCAGTATATATAATGCAATTCCCTAACTCTGAAAGCAACCGAATCTCCTTTTTTTTTATTCTTTTTAATAAAAGAAAAAAAAAAAAAGACTTCAGTCATTAAAACAAAATTGATAAGCATTCCGGAAGCTGCAAGCTGCCGAAATTGCTTGCACTTGATCTTTGAACTCTTCAAAAATATTGAATGCAAGCAACTACTAATTAAATGGTACTCTATCAATATAAATAATTTAATGTTGAAGCATTTACCTTGATATATGAATAATTAGGTCTTATAAGCTAAAAAGTATTGAGGTATGAGGTGTAAAGTAGTGATTCATGAAACACAAAGTCGACAAATACAAAATATAATGGAAAGGGAGACATCAAGAATGAGTAAAGAAGCTGAACAAAACCCACCACCTGCTTTTAAATAATTCTGGTCGGTTTACAATATAATTTCCTTTTTGTTTATCTAGCTACTCATGCTCAAAAGGATTTTGCTGCTGCAAAACGAATGGAAGGTAACGAGTCTATTTATGGATTTCTAACTAGCATTAGGCATGGCCAATACGTCAGTTCGGAAATGAACCAGTCTGAGAAAAAGGGAAACAGACCCGGCTCGGAATTGGCCAGTACTTCAGTCGGGGAAAAAAATTCAGAATCATCCGGAACCAGACTGATCCTAGGGAGGCTTCATCTGTGACTTGCTGAGACTACAATAACTTAAAATATGTAATGTATAACTCTAGTGCAGCGGTTCTGGAATAATCTCTTTTGCTGTAATTCGAGTTCAAAACCAGTGTTGAGCTTGATTGAACAGAATACATATCACTCGACTTTGTAGAAATAATGCAAACGCAGAAAGAAGCACCGTGTACTCCAGAAAAGAAAGGTTCCATCTGGCAAAAACTAAATTTACATTTTCTGAGAAAGATTATGATCAGCTATTACTAGCAGACATCTTTATGCAAATAATATAATAATAAATGCTGTATTTTTAAACTTTATCAAGTAGCAGAATGGTATCAGACCTACAACCTTTAACTCCCAAATTCTGGTTTTCCTCTAACATTTAATGATGACCATTAACCAAGCAACATCATTGTTTTAAAAATATTAGAGATGCCACAGCAGATATTGTCAATGTCAAAAAACAAGAACTGGAAAATCCTTGGTCTCGCACTGCCTGTACCAAGCACATAAAAAAGAAAAAGAAAAATACAATTAATGAAAATTTAGCACTATATTGTAAATCAAGTTGTAGAGAAAATTTAAATATCACTATATACCGCTCTCATTTTCTCTCCCTCTTTTTATATCTAATGGGTTATTTGAAAACCTTAGCATATGCTGTGCTATTTTTATATCCCGTTTATGAATTTAGAATTTCAAGAGATGCAAGTCAGGAAAATAGCTCATCCATATATACAACCTCTTTGTTATTATGCTCAAATAATACTTTGAATCAGAACAGGACAATGATTATCAACATCTTCATGAGAAAGAAAGATTGGCCATAACATAACAAAAATCATTGTCACACACAACCATAACCATAATCAATCAGGACTCCTTCACATTTTAGATTTAATCAGTACTTAGACGATAGTTTAGTCACTAAGTAATTTTCGAAGAAAAAAAACAGAAGGGTGGACGATGACACAAAGAAAAATGTACCACCTGCATGCACATTGAAGAATAAGATCAACTGTGAGACATGAAAATGACATATAAGATCGTGTCAAAGGAAGCTATATAGGACACAAAAATGCACCAATGACTCTTCAAACCATTTAGTTGTTCCTATAAAGGTGACCTTGACAGATGTGGATCCAGGAAGTAGAGTCAACTGTTGTTAGTTAAATGAGTTAAATACAGAATTTAAGAGGAATTGAGGAAAATTTTCTGTTTGAAAATGATGAACAACAGGATCTTAAGAAAGAATTGTCCAGTACTCTCAGGCTTATTTGTGGTTCATCCTTATAATTTACTTCATATATGGATTTAAAATATCTCCCTTTGATTTTAGGGTTGTGTTGTGCTTAGAAAATGCAAATTCAAAATTTTCCTTCATATGCAATTCTTTATTTTTACACTCTATTAAAACCCGACAAAAACTCCACAATTAGATTTGAAAGCAATACAAAAGGAATATCCACATTATGGCACAGACATGTTGAAACAAAGTAAGACATTATAACATTAATTTGCTGAATTTTCCGAAAGTATATTTATGATTTTGAAGATAGATAAGCTTAACCCAAACCAGCAACTGCTGACCATTCAATTGATATTTCATTAGAGTAAGGAGCCTCATACCTTCCAAGATAAAAGTGATGAGTATGCAGACGAAGATTTAAGTCCATGAAAACCAACATCATATGAAGTACTCCCATCAGCCTTGAAAAGTCCAAAATTCCTCTCAGAAGTTGGTCCAGGCTTCAAATCCTCATTAAATATTGCAAAAATATATGCCTTTAGGACAATTTTGGGCCTGAAAGGAGTACCTTTCTTTTTTGCAAGTCTTTTACGAAGGTTATAATTATATGTTCTTGCATTATCAGATGTTGCTGCAACTTCATTGTCATCCCCTCGTGATGCCCAACCTGTTTCAGTAACTATGACTTCCATCTTTTTATATCCAGCATCTTCCAATGCAGCATAAGCTGCATCAATTTGAGCATCGAGCATGTTATCATAATGCAGATCTGTTTTTGGATCATAAATACCCTGAGTTTTCTGGAAAAGAGCATAATTAATATCAATATTCCCAGGATCACCCATGTACGCCAGGAATGGATAAGCATTCAAGCAGAATGGAGAGCCAATTTGCGAGAAGAACTGTAAGAGTGGTTTCATGAACTGAACAACATTGTCTCTGAATACACACGAAGAAGGAGGAAAGGAATTGGCAAAAACAGCTTGCGAATGTGCTGTAGTAATCTGAATTTTATCGGCTAAATGAAGTTTGTTTAAGGCATTGTAAACATTTTTAACTGCACCCAAAAGAGCTTCCCAGAGTTCATAATCACTACCTCCTAAAACTTCATTCCCCACTGCAATCCCACAAATACTTGTCCCTGGGAGGAATGCTTGCACATTTTCTTTAACCCAAGTCAAGGCATGACTTGCATTAGCACTCATTTCTTTAACATAATCATTTGGAAGCCCAACTACAAGTTCAAGCCCTGTCCCACTAAATGCCTTGAGAACACTATGATCAGCATCATAAATCCGAACATTTTTTATCTTTGCTGCCCTCAGAAGTGTAACAACTTCATCAGGTGAAGGGATGTTATCAGCAATCCGTCCGTAATTTATTCCATATGTTCCAGTGAATGCTTGCACTTTTAGCCGTTCTGTAGGAGAAAAAAAAAAACAAAGAGCAAAGGATGGTTTAATCAAATTGCCATTCGTTTAAGCCACTAAATGAGGATAAAAACAAATTAAGATGACATTAAGAAAATGGTCCTTGAATGTTTGGGAGGAATGCACGAAGCTTTCTTAGCTGATTTTCAGAATATCCGTAACAATTCTTAATAAACCCTTCAGAGGTTTGATGGAATGAAAATTTAATGGTCCGTATCCAAACTAACATATTTCATCTTGACAAACCATATTGCAAGAAAGATGAATAAAAAATAGTAACTGAAAACTAATACAAGTCCACAAACTAGCGTTCAAATTCCGTAAGAGTGTAATCATCTAAAGGTATGCAGCTTTAGCAAGGAAACCTATGCTAAACCAATTTGATCAACCAAAGAATCAGAGTTACAACATTTTCAAGAAAAGCAATAAAAATCCCGTGTGATTAATTAATAACTTATTTTGTAATAAGAAGAAAACATTGCCAAAAACAAGATAAGAGTCTCAAAATAGCACGATCAACTATAAAAGGGAAAAGAAGACAAACAATATCTAGTCTTCCAGTTGACTACAGTCAACACACTGTCAAATTATCACAAATTAAGGGCAATCCAAGAGAATTCCCCATTGAAATAAAACCCTCTTTTGCAACATCAAGCAACCTAAAAGAACAATAACAAAAAGAAATATATAATGCTGATCCAAGTTCCAGTAAATCCAGCAAACTCTGGGATAAACTCAGATATGATAGAAACGATAAGCACTCAAATATGTCCACCACAAATTAATTAAAAACCAAAATTCCACATGAGGATAAGAGAAGAGAGAAAGTACCAATCGAAGCAAAGAAGACCAAGAAGATAAACAAGAACCGATGGGAACTTTTCATTGGCTTAGTAAAGCAAAAATCAAGAAGAAATTATGATTAATCTTTCTATAATAAAACGACCTCTCTTTGAATAAAAACGTCCTACGCAACTGCAATGTTTGTTCTTCCTCCTCAGGTGGCATGCCGTAAGACATACAAAAAGATTCCCTTTTTCACTTTCTACATGCTCAAAATTCTAACTTTACTAATACCCATCAGTTGCTCTCTCTCTCTCTCCGACTTTCTCAATAAAAATCTGCAGTTTCAGTACAAATCTTTGTTTATAACTTCTTGGTTATACGCAAAGAAGACTAATGAAGCCGGAGAAGGGAGCAAGTAGGTTCTTGTTTTGGCGGTCGTTTTCTACGGGACTTCAAGAGTGCAGAATGCGTACCCAGAGAGGTTTTGGGCTTTTGATTCTTTGAATTGTTTTTCTTTTTTCTTGATTTTTATTTGGTTCTTTTACGGTATTTTGAGATTTGTTTAAGTATTTTTTTTGGTTGCTCTCTGCTATTGCCATTGGTCGGTGCTTTCTTGCCTGTTTAGACTTGAAAGCCATACTTTGTATATTTGCAATTTTGCCTCTTTCTTTTTTCGCAACTCTCACGCACTCTCACAATTTCACGCTCTGAAAAGATTAACCATAGGAAATAAAAATGTTTTTGAATCCGTTTGAAAACAATAATGTAAAAAAAAAAAAAAGAAAAAAGAAAAATCCAATTCAATCGAAAATTAAATTTTAGCAAATAAGATAAAAGGTAAATTTATTTATAAATTCATTAAATACTCAGTTTCTATTATATATATATTTGAAATTTGAAATTTCATAATATTTTTTATTTACAATATACTAATTCTAATTTGATACTCAAAAGATAGGAATAAATAAATTAATTTATACTTTGACTATAATAAATTATAGTAAACGTGATTCTTAACTCTTAATTTATGATGTTAAGGAAGAAGGTGGAGCGCGTGAGGTAAAATGGTTATTGTTTTGAAACAGAAACATGAAATTCCTTCTGTTGACGGTTTGACCAAAAGCCTCAAGATTTTGGCTAAGTGGAGACAGCCTACTGGGAAGAAATGAGGTTTTATTGTTTATTGGAGCACTCCTAAGGTATGAATTTAATAATTAAAATTAAATATTATTACGTCATATTCAATTTAAAAAATCTGGGACCCTAATAAATAATCTCTATTTCAAAATTAAAACTGTGGACCTTTGACCGATTCAATTTTGATTTAAACCGCTGCATCCCCAAATTAATTTTTTTTTTTCATTTTATTTTATTACAAATGGTACGATCAGACAAATGTGACAGATTGGGTGGCCAAATAAAGCCAATTTGCAAGAATATGTATTATTTTAATAATATTATTAGTAGGTTGATATAGCAAAGTGAATATAAAAGGACTTAAAAATACAAGAGATATATTAAAAACAAAAAAGAATTAATAAAACATTAGGTTATGTTTAGATCATTTTAGAATTGGTAAATGTCTATATTTTTAATGATGACTCTATAAATTAAATTCAAAACTATATGTCATTTCAACAATTTAATGAAATCCTACTCTACTTGCATTTAATTTTTCTTTTCTAAGGCAAAATAAGTATGATTTCATTGATATTTTTATATTTTATAGAAGATACAGAAAATAAAAGGTTTCGAGTTCAAGTATCTCTATCATAAAAACTATCACTAATTTGGTGATTGTTATTTAGGGTTTCTTCGGTAAATTTAGTTGTTATTTTGGTAGTTGTTAGTTGTTTTAATAACATTTAATTATTAACTTCTCGTAAAGTGTTGTTTTAATTTTTAAAAGCTAGTTCTGTTAATCAAAGCGCGCTATGTTACTGAATATTATAGAAAATAATGTTTACTGTTTTGACTAATTACTTAAAATGCTGTTGCCGAATACAGTTTTAGAGGAGAACGCTACTTCTACTATATAATTTATAATATTATTTTGATCTACAGGACATGATATATGTAAGAAAAAATGAACTCATTGGCATTAGGTCTTGTTGGGTGCAACAACCAACAAAGTAGAAAAATGGAATCAATCATATAGTTACCATCCTATTTAATTATTTTGATTTCTACCTACTAATATCACTCAATGTTATTGTATTTATGTTCTAATTACCAATTAATCACATCACCTAATGATAATAACTTAGAGCTTAAGTCTTTTGATAAGCTCCAACTAACTCTCCATCTTTTCTGTCATACTCATAAACCTATTCCTTATCATATAATTAGTGCTATTACAGTTAATAATAGGATTGGAAAAGCAAATTAGACAAAGAAAATTTGCATGGGAGAGACTAATTGAAGAAGAAATTAACAATGTCAAGGTGGAAAGTGGACAGTGGAAACCCTTTTCATCTTTTTGGTTTTGGTTTGCACTAAAGTAAAATGTCTCCTATTGCAAGTAATTGTGTTGTGTGGACAATAAGACATCTTATAGTAACATTTACATATTTTTTATAATGTATTGTAATATTTTTTTTTTTCTGGACTAAAAATGTCATCTTTGCTTAGTGAAGACAACATAGCAGCAAAGGTTTTTTTTTTTTTTTTTTTTTTTTTTTTTTTTTTTTTTTTTTTTATTGGGGTGAGTTGTTTGGTTTTGGATTTACAATTGTTATAATACAAAAAATCATCAAATTTTTTTTTTTTTTTTTTTTTTTTTTTTTTTTTTTTTTTTTTTTTTAATGGTGGACCTTTTTGGCTTTTGCATTACCAATTGATATATTCCACATTATAAGGGAATCTTCTTTTACGCCTTTGTTGTTGAAATCCACAAAAGATTATTAATCACGTTGTCTTTTTCAGAGGGTTTATGTACTAAGAGCAATTAAAAATTGGTTCGATTTGATTAATATTGGTTCGATTTTAAAAAAATCAGATTGAACCGCTGATGAAAGATGGATTTTTTTGGTTGTAAAAATAGAGTATTTTGATAATGATATATTGTTGTTCATTTAAAAAAAATATTGTTATTTTTATATGTATTCGAAATTCCACGGAAAATCAATTTCTTTCGTTAATTTAAAAACTTGATAAATCACTGCGCCAGAAATATCCTTGATAGTTACCTCACCGCCGTCATTCATGGTGGCTCTGTCATGTTTCAACCAATCCCCAAATTGATAGAGGGGAAAGCTCAAAAGGCCGTCAAGACGCGATCTGAGACACATTACGCACCCCACATTGAGAACAAATTCGTCGGAACCCATAATTGTTTTAAAGACCGAAACTTCAAGCTTCGATTATATCACATACAGGCCGAAATTGAACAATTTGCAGTCACCGTATTCATCCTCGCGTTGAGTACTTGAGTCTAGAGCATAAGATCACAGGAAACAATTGCGGTATGTTCGGAAACGGAACAAAAACGAAAACAGAACTGTGATAGGAAACTTTAATGTAAAACGTAAAATACCAAAATACCCTTAAGCATTTAAAGAAATAACTGGATCAGGTTGAAGAATCCGGCAACCTTATCCTTACGTAAGATTTCCAAACTATCAATCAATACCTCTGATTTTCCCACCAAAAAAGAACCCAGAAAAACAAAAAGGAAGAAAAATTAAAAAATTAGAAAATTAAAAAGAAAAGAAATGGCAACAACATTTCTCTCAACTGCAAATTCTTTACTCTCTTCCTCCTCCTCATCATCTTCCTTATTTTCACAAGCATTAAAAGCACCAGTATTATATTATCCACAAAAGGCCAATTTCAAGAAACAGTTGCTATTATGCAAAGCTTTTAGCGAGTCATCACCAACAAATTCTCCAATTTTAACCAAAAGAAGCCTATCTATTTGCTTTATTACCAGCTTTGTCTTTTCATTGGGTAGCAAAGGAAATTGCAGTGCCAATGCAGCTATTCTAGAAGCTGATGATGATGAAGAGCTTCTGGAGAAAGTTAAAAAGGACAGAAAGAAGAGGCTTGAAAGACAAGGTGTCATTAATTCATCAAACAAGGAAAAAGGTTCAATCATGTTCATAATTTAAATGAACACATAAAACCCATTTTTTGTTTTATCTTGACTTTTTTTTAAAATTTTAATTTGGTTATTTATCTAAATACCCTAATCAGTTAAATTTCCAATGAGGATATCTATATATATCTGTGTAGAAATTAAACTTTGCTGTAATGCCATAATGTAGTCTATCAAATTTTAGGGCTAGAAAAGGCTGCAACTTGAAAAGCTCAATCTTTGCGCTCTCAACTTGAAGAACCAGTTACTGGTTAATTTTAAATGATTAGATTAGCTTTCGAGATTGCTAAAGCTATTCTTGAAAAGTAAAATAACCATGTGTTTGCTTTCACATTGTACAGAAATTTAATTAATAAAACAGATCGTAAAGATTCGAACTTTGAATATTTTGGTGGGAGAAGCTCTGATATTATACGAAAAATCGTTCACCTAAAAGTTCTTGTTTATAAGTGAGATAGTCTAACAATGCTTTCCACATCTCTGACAATAATAGGATTATGTGTACACTTTCCTGATGATCATAATTAGTTGAATTTAACTATGAAGTTAGTTTCTTAATTTTGGTTTTTGTCTGTGAGGCTTTTCTTGCTATATAAACTGTCACTTCAGTTGCTTTTTTGAAATTTTTTTTTTTTTACATTGCGCATTGAAATGTGCTGCAGGATATTTGCAGGATCTTGTCTACAAGCTGAGTAAAGTAGGTCAAGCCATAGACGAAAATGATTTATCTACAGCTAGTTCAGTTCTTGGAGCGAGCACTGATACAGATTGGGTCCAAAAGGCTAATATAGCGTTCTCCAAGGTAAAAATTACTTAATGTTGTCATTGCAGTCAAAAATCAGTGCATATGTCAAAGAAATTGCTTTTTTGCATTGAAATTAAATATAATTTTACTCAATGTGTTCTTTTTGTGAATTCATTTTGTTTATTATGATTCTATTTATATAGATTTTGATTGCTTTTTTTCCTCTTTTTCATTTTATTAATGTCATTTGTCGACAGCTGAGTTCTAGTCCTGAAGAGAAAACCGAGGTGGATACATTCAATTCATCACTAGCTTCGTTGATTTCATCAGGTGAGAAATTCAGATTCTTCATAACAAAATATAATCAAACAAAATGAATATTACTTCTATTACATTTTACTGGAAAATGATTTGCAATTAGTTGATGATGCTTTTCGCTTCGCAGTGGTTCGCAATGACATTGAATCTTCCAAAATTGCTTTTGTGTCATCTGCCTCTGCATTTGAGAAATGGACAACCTTGACAGGGTTAATAGAGCAGCTCAAAGGGCTTTAAGGAGATTTTTCAGTTCCATTCTTTTTACCTTCTTGCTTATATCATTTGAGCATACGCTGACTTTCTTTCTTGTTATGAGTAGTCCCTCAATCTGGAGATCAACAGGCTATTTTTCTTACACAAGAGTTGCTGTTCTTTGCTTAATCTTCTTGAGCTTCGGTTTCCAATAAGAACATTTCTTGTAATTCATTTTGAATCTGCATTAATGGCTTGTTTCAATTCTCATATCTGCACTAAATTAAATTGAAGACTTGAAGACTTGAAGACATACTGGAGCTTGCCATATATCTTGGCATCTGAAGTCAGCTTATTATTACATGACTGTGATTATATTACAACAACAGACTTATTCATCTAATATCATATTTTTACAAAGATTACTCCACGCTACAAGTTTAGCAATAAGAGCTCTGCTGCTACATTATACATCTAACCTGTGGCTCTATCAAAGCAATGTCTGAATGAACAATTAGATAGTTATCTAATACAACATTTAAATTAAGAGTCATTGAACGAACCTAGTGCCCTAGAAAGGTCAGAAAAGGGTAAATAGAAAGAAGCTGGCATTAAACTACTCTATTTGGTGTTACCAACTCAAGGCTTAACCTTGTTTGTCATCACTGCCAGCTGCCCCATTCTCAACTACTTCTCCTTGTGTCTTCTCGTTCACCTCATCAACAACTGTAGACTTGGTTTTCTCATTACTGCCATTTGCTGTTTCTTTATCCTTTATTAGCTCTCGTTCAGAGTCGGGAATGATTCTGATATGTTTCTCTTTGTTCTCTCCCTCAGCTTTGTACTTTTTCTCCTCATTGATGACTATGTTGGCTCTGTCCTGTTCCCCAGAACCATATTCGTTGGGTGCCTCGACAGGTGGTTGCTCATCCTTTCCTTGAACCTTTTCATCCTCTACATTTTCCTTATTATTTGCAGATGTCTCTTTAGTGGGTGCAGGCTCTACTTCACCTTTTCCCTCTTCACTTTCCTTAGATTTATCAGCATCTTCTCCAACTTTAATTTCTTCAGTAGGAACTACTTCTGTTTTAGCATCAGTGCCTTGTAGTTTATCTTTGTTCTCTTCCTGATTTTCTTTTGCGTTCTCCTTTCTGCCTTCTAATTCTGCATCATCCTTTTCAGTTCTTCCCGCTTCCTGCATATGAACTTCTTTCACATCCACAGCTCCTTCAGGTGCAGGCTCTGTTTCTTTGTTCTCCTTTTTAGGAGCCGATGATTTCCTGGTTCGTTTTTTTGGGGGTTCACTGTCTCGGAGTGGAGCTGCCTTTGCCTTCTCACTAATCCTTGCTGATCGCCTAGGGGTCTCACCAGTGCCCCAGTCAAACTCTGATGCAGCTGGACCACCGGGGTGCGCTTTGAGGTACTGTTCCAAATGTCTTCTGGTAGTGATTTCCTCTCCTGTTGGGGCAGTAAATATGATCTCATTTTTCTTGGGGGTACCAGTTTTCTTTGGCATGAACTGCATATGGAAAACAAATAGTCAAGCTGTGGCATCCATTGATGGTAACAGAGCATCAGAAATGAATGAACAGTATAACATTAATGAAAATCCTTTTTCAGTTTAGAATTTTCTAATTAAAAATTCTGGCATGGAAAAAGCTAAACAGAGACAACTATAGGTACTCCAAAGGAAAAAGGGTAAACAATAATATATTTATAATATTATATCATACCCAGAAATAGCGCGATCAAGTCCTATAAGTAAGCTAACTTGTCAAATTACCAAGGGGTTGAAAAATACTCCAATTCGGCTGCTCAAAGTTAACTGGTAAACTTGAACAATCAGCAAACAGTTTCCTATCTATCCTCAACTTTAAAAAATCAGGCGTTACAGAAACCATAGCATCCATTATGCAAAATACACCCAGTATCCAGCTAGGAATGATTATGGTTGGGCTACATAATCAATTGTTGCAGAATAGACCACATATTAGAAAATAAAATCAGAAACATGACAGTTGCAAGGCTACCCAACACTTCGATATTAGAATGAAGAAAAGGTTTGGATGACAAGAACTGGCAGATACAGAATGAGCATATTTATGGAAGGGAAGTCCTTTAAGATGGTTCAGAAAGTCCCCTGCTAGTCTGCTTGGTGCCAAATGAATGAAGACAAGGAATAAGTCCCCTTCAAAATGCTTTACAATGTAATGTCTACCGCAACGAAAAGTCATGTGCCTCAAGTAGAAGGAGACAAGAAAATAAACATCAGTTGAAGTGCAGATGAGATGCAAGAAAGCCAAAGACGAATTCAGCCTAGATAACTCAAAATAATGTTGCAGGATTTGCGTAACTGATTTCCATAGTGTTCCAATATTTATTTTCTCTTTTCATTCTGAAACCATTTCTGTCAAGAACAAACAGCCACAGAATTCATTCTTCTATTTTCTACCCTAGCAGTTCCACCTTCAAGAAGTCCTTCACCGCTGAAAAAAGTAGAGTCTTGCTTTTTTGATAATAACAAAAGGCAATCAGATAAATCATTAAATACAATTTCATTAATCCACAAAAGCTGAGCAGCAGTCTAGCACGCCAAGTTGATGATAATTCCCCAACTTTTCTTACCATCTTACTCCGACATTTAGTTCATATCACAAAGCAAAGATCATATTTCAACATGAATGCCCTTTCCAAACCACAAAAAACAACCACCATATCAATCAAATAATGGAATTGTACTTTATAAGTTTCAAATTGACAAGACAACCAACAAGTTCATTGCATCTCAACAAACAACCTATTAAATGCAACCATTGGAATTCTAACAATATTTCAAGAAAACAATGTCTGTTATGATCTTGTCAGCTATTGAATAGCAAAATTATGAAATCCAGACAAGATTATGAACTGCCCTAATCCATGCTGGCAAACATTCAATAAAGATCAACCAAAGTGCAGTGGTTATGGACTTTGTTCATTTAACAATGACTCCACATCCACGGCCAATTTCTATCAGAATTAATAACAAAACAAATATAATGACATTCTCTCTAAATACATCATATTGCAAAAACGAAAGAAAAATGTAAGAGCTTAAAAAAGAATTACTGGGGAGATGACCTAACATCAGAACTGCAATAGGTAGCAAGTCTATCAATAATCAATCCCATATTATACAAAGATTCCTCGGCAAGATTAATCCCCTGCCATTCATGTCTAAGAATATAGCACCATACCACCGTGTTAATCTTCTAAAAAAATTGCAATCATTGCATCATAATATATGTATGAATAACAGATATGAACCAAACACGAGTTTCTCATACTAAACACCAATATATTTTCTATTTTTGTATTTCTAACGAAGGGATAAAAAAAAAAAACTTCAATTGGAGAGATGCTGAGAAATTTTGGCTAATAAAATCAAGTAAAATCTATCATTTGTCCTTTTTAACCTTTAATGGATGCAAGTCTCATCTATAACTCACAAAGTGTCTGACCATGTCTTAATTCAAACCTTATCAAGCCAATAAAAGATAGAATAACAAACAACACAAGAGAAGCTTCCATGTTTCACCAGCAGAGGAAACTTATGTGAGTATCAGCAAAATGTTTAGTAAAAACTTCAAAAGAAACATAATTAGCAGCTTTGATAAAATAAATTTGCAAGTGACAAAATATAACCCAAATATAAAGGAAAATTATGGTATGGGAAAAGTGGGGGGATTATTTGCTTCTGAAACCTGAACCATATAAATGAGGCCCTGACGGTAGGAAAAGATCATTACAAGTCATTAGGAAATTAGAAAAAAATCAAAACGAGTTATTTGGGCACAAAAAGAGTTCCATTAGATTGCAAATCTATACAGCCTTCTAAAACAGACAAACATGTTCCTATCTAATGTAACCAAAATGATTCATGTCTTTTGAGTCTTTGACTAACGCGCTTAAACAACTAACATATATACTAACACAGTTATTTGAAAATAGGCTCACTACAGATTACAAAAATAATTGGCAAGGAATGTCTTGACCAAGTTCAAGAATTTATTGATATATGAATATACTATAAGAACATAGCTCGTACAACTGTTTTTTTTGTGCTGGAATTTCATGATTCATAAATAATAAAAATTTTTACGAACTATTTCTGCCTAAGCACACTGCATCAATCCACCCATTTAGACAAAAGTATGCATGAGTTAAGAATTTGGGCACCTATATCACAGCTAAGAAATGGCTCAGAATGACTTCGGTTGTGACTGGAAGCAAATTCATGCCAACAAACTAACTTTATGCTATATATTATTAAATTCATTTTCCATGGTAAACTGTGATTGAACAACATAAAATAAAATTTTAATGTCAAATGAGTTGCGGGCTTCATTCATCAGGGGCATAAAACAGACAGATAGAGAAAGAGTCCACATATTTATTTCCCATCAAAACTGATCTCTTTAGACCAAAACTCTCTTAGAAACTTTAAGACATTGTGATGAAACTACTCAAGTGGTACAAGTCCTTTGTGCAGAGTTGACTAAATCACAATGATGAACAGGACAAAGTGCTCAGTGACTGGACCCATATCTAACATGATGAGAGCCTTAAGTGCCAAACCAGAAACACAAAGGTGGACTCACTCAGAAACTAACAAAAATATATTTGTTTTTTTGAGATAAAACTAACAAGAATATAAGAGCATCCTTATAAAATAATTTAAAATTAGTGAGCAAATACATTCACAAGTTTACCATCTTGAAAGTTAAAAGCCCAAAACTAATTACTTTAGTCGCTGATTGCAATTAATGCAACGTCACATCCTGGTACTGACATTGAAGGTATTAGTAAAATTCCATAAGTAAACAGCAAAAAACGCTATCACATTACAAGTACCTGTAATTGCACTGCTTTCCACTTACAGTCTGTCTCCTTAAATTGGACATAACAACAGCTAAAAGGCTTTTGCATTACCATTCACCTCGAAAAAGTAAAGGTAAAATCTGAAGCTGCTGCTAAAAAAATATAATATAAAAGAAAAGCCACAAATAAAAAAGAAAACTTAAATCAAACCCCTTCTTCCAACAACAAAACCCTAACTGATAAAGGTCACTTAAGTTCTAAAATTGAAGCCAGAAAACAAAAGGCAATAACAAAATTGAACAGAACTGTGAAGACAGACTAACCACAAAAAATCCAACACAACGCAAAAAGCCGGAGCAACTGAATTCTACCAAAAATCCAATAAAACAATTATAAATAATCCAGGCAAACAACAAGCAACTGAGCCGAATTTACTAAAATTAAGTGCAAAAACTATAAAATTAATGAAAGAAATCAGGAACTTGTATCTCTAAAAACTAAAAAGAAATATCCATCAACAGAGAATAAAAGAAAGAGAGAGAGAAAAGGCACCTTCTTTTTCCAGCCAGGAGGAGCAGGCAGCTCAAGAGAGAAATCCTCCTCTTTCAACAAAATCTCCTTCTCCACTGAATTTGCCATTTTACCTATCAAATTCAAAAAAATTTCGAGACAATAAATACAAACATACACATAATTAATAATTAACTAGCACAGTAAGCTCTATAGAGAAACAGAGAAAAAAACCTTTCAAAAAAAAAAAAAAAAAGAGACAGAGAAAAATAGAATAAAAAAAATAAAAATAACTCGCACATGTATCTAGAAGTTTTATCCGTTCGGATTATCTCTTCTCTTTTCTTGCAAGAAAATGTAAAAGACAGACAAAAATGGCAACTGAAACACTGATATAACGAAACCGGGTGCACGCGACGGCTCTTCGATTTCGTGCATTCTTGTGTTGGGTATTTTTTGGCAGCATGACGGTGCGACCTTAGAACGACACTTGTCGCCGTTTGCACGAGTGGACGGTTCGGATTTTGCCGGTCAGTATGTCGGTGGTAGTAATAGTCTATTGACTCTTAAAACTGTTAAAAAAGGTTTTTTCTGTTATGGTTGTTAAAAGTTGAAAATTGCCTTGTTTTTTCTTTAAAAAAAAAAAAAAAAAAAAACGGAAGTCCAATTTTAAAATCCTTTAGTACATCTTTTGTCGGATAATTATAAATTTTTTTAACATCCATTAGTACAACGCACCTTACTGTAATAAATTGGGCTATGCTTCTCTATTTTTTTAGATGATGTTCTTATTCCTTATTTAACCAATTAAAAAAATATTTTTTACTAAAAAAGTTACTGCAAGAAATTCTTATTTAAGAATTGCATTTTATTTTAATTTTTAAAATAAATTAAAAGTGACAAATTATGATACCAAGATATATCCTGGCTATAAATGTATATATGTATAATTTAATAATAGATTTAAATTTAAATAATTATTTTTATCTATATATAATCAAATTCAAATTGCTTGATCTTGTTATATTTTATGGATCACCTAATGGTTTGAACCCAAGCCCAAAAAGGCCCATAAAGAAATTGAGGGATGGGTTGAATAAAAAGTGAATAAAAGTTTTTCATCCACTATCATTTCATTTCTAGATTCAAAATTCAACATGATGAAGACAACAATATTGGGTTAGTGGTCCAACTATGGCTAATTACAAATTAGCCCATCTAACAACTTTTTTCTTGAAAATGTACAAACATATGAATGAGTTGGAATATTCTTTTTCCAAGTACTCATACCAATAATAAGTGAAATTGAAAATTCAAGTAGCCTCAAGTCAAAACCAAAGGCACTATTGGAGGTCAACTAATAAACAATTATATTATTGCTTTCTCGCTTATAAAGAGAATAGTCGATCAGATATTTATTTGATAGGTGTTTTCGCCTATTTGAGGATTGAAATATTTCGAATTTGAGTCATTTCGACCACATTTTTTATCTTCTGTTAAAATAGTATAATTTGCTTATTGATTGGTCCATCTATCTCTTAGTCCAACAACCAATTTATTTTGGTTTTTGACTTAAAATATATTTTTTAATTTAAAAATAAATAGTTTAAGTACTTAAGCCTTTGTTTAGATGGAGTGAAGGAAATATTATTAAAATAGAACAAAGTGAAACATGGAATGATAAGGTATGAAATATTAATATTAGTTTTTTTCCTAAACTACATTTTAAAAGATATTAAAATAAAAATTTTAGTTTTTATTATATTTTATTTTAAAAAACAGTTAATACTTTAAAATAGCATAAATAATATAGAAAAATAAGTATTTTGAACCCTTCCTAAACCCCCAATTTGAAGGAATGAAAAGGGATTGTCATATTATTAACCCTTCAAATTACCTTCTAAACCCTCTCATTTCTCAAACCTTCATTCCCAGTTCCCAAACAACTTAGTAACTTTACCCCACTTTACTTTACCACCAAAATGATAATATATAAAATTATTATATATTTAATAATCATTTTACATTTTTAATAGCAATTGCTACCAAATTTACTAAACACCAATATTTATAAGCTAATCGCTATCATCTATCAATTAGTATAAACAATTGAACCAAACGAGCTTTATGTGATTGGTTAATGAACACATAAAAGTAATTTCATTCTCACAATGATCAAAGAGATTTATTGATTAAATAGAAAGTCTAATGATTTGGTAAGTGGAAAAAATATTGACATTTTTGGAAATTATTAGAATAATAAAATCCTATGCTAAATTAAAGAGTATTTTTAAAATAAATAGATAGTAAGAAGTAAATGGTATTCATGAAAGGGCATTGTGGTCCGAAATTTTAGACAAGGGATTAAAAACCGGGCCCATCTATATGTAAGTGACCCAAAGAATAAGGGGTGGGTTAGTTTGGAACATGCAAAGAAATCAATTACAAAGGTCATATGTTGGTATTATGTTGCTTTGTACTGTGCTATATTCCCTTTAGTTTTGGGACAGTAATCACCGATCTCTTGTTATTTTCACACTTTATTTTTGGCCATGTTCTGTTCATTATACTATTTGATTTCAAATTTGGATATCATAAAACCATATTTAGATTAACTGAAGTCGAATTAATTCAATTTGATTAACCGAATGTTCGCTCCCAGCTCCAACACATCTATAGTATTCATGAACTGAACTAGAATTGCAGATGCAACGAAGGAATTGAACTGAACCCAAATGATACCTAGAGATTGCATGCATGGTCACAGTGGCTAAGCATTAATATGTACTATTATATTATATAATTAGTGGGTTTCTAAGTTGAGGACAAGCAGAGGAAACAATCTTCACGTGGCACACATGATGAACTTTCATGGCAATTGGCAAAGCTACTGCCCATCTTGCTTCTATATATGCCCAATTTGATCCATCACCATCATCTTTCAGACCTCAACTATATATCATTCAATTAGTATGTTCGATATTTTCTTTGAAGCCTGTCCTCTCCCACTTCTGTTTGTTCATCTATTGCAAATTTCTAAGCTGGTATCCATGTATCAATTTAAGTAAATGGTGATATATTGTAAGCTGGTATCCATGTATCAATTAGCTGCAAGCCATAGATTGTTGAGGAACCAAATGCAGCCTGAGTTTTTCTTTTATTTTTGCTAATCCGATTTTAGACAGCCATTGTTTCTTTAGGTTGCTGTAATTGTAGTTATTTTAGGATACTGTGGCAGAGTAGTTTTTGCGTTGCTTGCTTACTTTTCTCATTATTATTTCATTGAATTGCGATCCAACTTCACTCATCCAAACATGGTGTTAGGAAATGTAAGGCAATGGATGATCATCAAGAATATGATATCGTAGCACTTACCATTTCTTGAATATTGTTCTAACTATTTACTGTGTGTTGGTGTTTGTCCGACATGGTTCAATATGTATATATATATGAGGTGTACGCATGATTAGAAACTATGTATCCTCAAGAATTTTAAACTAATATTCTAAAAAGAAAAAAAGAAAATTATAAAACTCTACATTGATTTAAAGAGAAAGAAAATAGAATTGTTTATATTTTAACTTTTTTCCAAGTAGATTTGATTTGAATTTGTAGTTTTGAGTTATGATGTAGACATATAAACAACTAGACAAAGAAAGAAACACCAACCCTCTTTTCTTTTTTAACACTTGCCTCTGTTGATTGATTGGCTTGTAAAAAACTAAAAACAAAAGCAACCCTTCTTTCTTTTTCTCTCAAGCAACTATCTAAATCAAAGGATACCCACAAGAAATTCTGATTTTATATATATAAAAAGAAAAAACAACAAACAACCCACATGGGAATTCATTTCTTTTCCTCCCTAATTAATAAAATAAAAAAAATAAAAAAAGAAAATGTGTTCTTCTTCCATAGGACTGTTTTGCTGTCTAGCTAGAAAGGTTAAGAAACATTTCATGGATTGCTCTCTCTCTCTCTCTCTTTCTCCATCTTTTATTATATGTGTCTAGCATGCATAAAGACAGCTACTCTCTTCTAGACGTTATTAAAAGAGAATGGACATTACTTTGAATTTATGGTTCTCTTTTCCAGCTGAGAATTAATTGACTATTAAAAGAGAAAAAGAGAGATTGTGTAGGCAAAAACTCATTCAAGAAATAATAGAATGGAATAATCTTTATATTTATTTATTTTTAATGATTATATATATAAAAATAATAGCATTACTATTTAGAACTGTAGCTCCTCAAGAAAACTTTTGGGCTATGAAATGGCACAGCAAATGCTACCCACGGCCAAAAATTAGCTACACTACACAGTTTGTGACAGAGCCTCCATTGAATGCCATTTCTGACTCTCTTTCTTTCTTTCTTTCACTGTTTAATTAGTTTGAGCATAGCAGTAATATTAGACGTGCGTGCAAGTTGTTAATGTTTAAAAAGAAAAGAACAAGAAATGTACACACCTTTCAAGATCTCTATTGATTTCTGGCTGGTGCAGTCTGCTTGAGGGCCACAATCTCATTTTAGTCTTTTGAAGTTGTTTTAATTTTGTTTTCTTTTTTTCTTTTTCTTACAAGATAATATGTTTGCTGAACTCTATTGTATTATAATGTAATAAAAGCATTGCTGCTATAATATTTATATTAAAAATATTTTTTATTACGTTATATTATTTCTTATTACGGTCCAATAAATATATATAATTTGCATATAAATTACTTGCAATATTATTTTTTATTTATTTATTTATTCTATTTTTATATAATAAAGTGACCTCAAAATAAAGTTCAATCTCACCACTATCTCTAATCATTTAGTCTCCAATTTATAAATATATATCCTTAAAATCCTAATATGCGTTCACAAAGAAAACTTAAAAAAGTAATTATATTAGACTTATAAAAAGACCATGAAGTCAAACAGTGCTCGTGAATAACCACCAAGTGGAGCAAGCAATCGCCTATAACATAAATATTATATGTAATTGTATTTATATAAGAAATTGTATTTTTTTTATTATTAATATAAGTAATTTATTATTAGATTTTGATGAGGTTAACGAAGTATATTGATGAGGTTTAGACAAGTATATTTCATAAATAATAATCATCGATCACTAGATATAAGCTATCACCGACTAAACTCTTTATTTTTATTTTTTTTTTTCGTTTTCTATATATTATTTATTAAATCTCCAGAAAAAAAGAAGCAATACGACTAAATAAGATTGAGGTGTTGTAATTTCTTAGTCCCTTTCAATTAATAAATAAATTATAATTTGTTTTATGAGTGCTATTGGCATATGGCCAATATTAATGGAAATGCCACTAACTTTATTAGGTCAGTTGATGGGATAGAATGGACTTAATTTTATCTCATCCAATAATTACTTTTCCTTATAAATATTTTATAAATTTTTTAATATCTAATTTCATATTATATAAGTTATAATTAAAGATTTGTTAAAATTGAAATTATACAAAATAATGATTATAGAATGGATTAAACGTTATTGATTTTGTGTAATTAATATGATCTTCAAGAAGTACTTTTGTATTTCAGGATATTGGGTGTTATGGACAATTCTCATAACTCAAATTTAGATGCTTATAAGTTTTTCCTAATCATATTTACCAAATATCAAATGATAATATCTTATAATCAAACATTTAGGGTCTGTTCGGTAAAATTAGTTGTTTTGATAGCTATTAATTGTTTTAGTAGCGTTTAACTGTTAGCTGTTTGAGTAATATGACATGAAACGTTAAAAGCAAAATGTTATATGAAGTTATCCTAATCTCTAAAAACTAATCCAAATATTATATTAGCGAATAACTTTTTAAACAACGTTCAGCATTTTGACTAGTCAAAAGTTACTAAAAAAGTTTTTGCCGAACACAGTCTTAGACTAATTCAAAACATTACCTTCATTACTGATAGTGTCATAATATTCGATATTATAGCGTTTATTTTAATTTTTAGGATTTGAAGAAAAGCGGATTATGAAACGTTACTTCTACATTCGATGAAACACAGTTGATAACTATTAAAATAATTAATTTTACTTATCAAAACCCTAAGTGTTAAAAAGAGAAATGTCTAATTATCCAGTGTCCCGTTCAATTTTGAATATATAATGCCTTCAACATTTACCAAATACTAAATGATAATTTTCTGATCATCATCTGCTCATTGAAGTCTTTGGTTTTTGCTCCTTTTTGATAAAATGTTCATAATAATTCCAAAAAATACAAAATTAAAAGCAAAACTATAGGTTTATATGTGAAATTGCAATATATATTCTATGGTACGTAAGCATAGATTGTTTAAGTGAAATTGGAATTTTAGATGATGGGTCAATTTATATCTTCCAAAGGTATGTGGAGATGCTGCAATGTTCCCACTATTTTTAGCAAGTTCCATGGAAATACAATTTTTGTACTTAGATGCTATTCCACATGCATATGCATATGTGCTCTTCTAAAATAAGAACCCATCATGTGATGATATGCCATATTTTAATTCTTGTATTTGAATGCTTCCACATGTCCATTAATCAATCTCATGAGCAAAAAAACTAAAAGAAAATTCTTCAAAATCAGAAAAAATAACTCTTTTTTAATTGAATTATGGATATTTCTTTCAGTGTATTTATGCGCTCAACGATTAAGTTCAAAGTATTCCGAAATTTAAAAAATTGCGAGCTTATTGAAAATGAAAAATAAAAAATAAGAAGGAAAATCTGAGTTATGGGAGAAAGGAAGAGAAATATTAAATATAAAAAAAAAATTTTAATTAGGAAATATATATGTGTGGAGGGTTCATGAATATTTATAGTACACCAGACATGGAAAAGGACCTAAGCTAAAGGCAATACTCAATCCACAACGAAGAAATCCTAATAATGTTGTGCTTTTATCCATCTTCTCTTGTGTCCTTATGTTTCATTTGCTTTTATTGTCTTTGTCGTCTTTCATTTCTCTAATCTTAATTAATTACTCGATAATCAATTAATTTTCATTATTTTATAATTAATTTTTTCCCTTTTTTTTATTTAATTTATTACTTCAACAAGCCATGGATAATAATAAGCTTAGCAATTTTTATTTCTTGTTTCTGAATTATGTGATTGATGAAAGATTTTTATTCAAAAAGGCAGCATATAAACAACTACGATATCCTCTTTTTCAATTATTTCAGATGCCATACATATAAATAAGCATAAAGAGGAATAAATTGTCTGATTGGTTCAATTTCTGAAATGTACTATTCTTCTTCTTCTTCTTCTTCTTCTTCTTATAGTAGGATTTTTTTAGGACAAATAATTAATCTTTTTGCAAGAATTACTTCAACTAAATATATATATATATATATATATATGAATCATTTATAGCTAAAAAGATAGATAGTGCAAATTCGTGATCCAAAACATTGGTTTCATGTTTGTTCCGCAAAATTATCTATTTTGGTAGTTGTTAACTGTTTAAGTAATTTTTTATATGAAATGATAAAAAGTTAAATGTTCTGGCGATTAATTTTTTATAAAACATCATTTTAACCTCTAAAAGTTAATTCAAATATTATGTTACTGAATTTATAAAAAATAAAGTTCAAATACTACAAACTACTTAAAAAATTATTAATAAACACAAATCTCTACATCTTCTACGAGAAGCAGGAAGACCATACTTACTAGGTTAGTTAGCTAGACGTAAACACAGTTATAGATAAACTTTTCTCAGGGTAAAAAGTGCTACTTGTTGCACAATTTATTATTATTCAAATTTTCAACAAAATAGCATGTAGTTGTGGTAGTTGGTAACATATACTAGGACGTGTGAAGAGCTCTCAGATTCGATCCTTATTGAATATAAATTTAATTAATTATTATGTTTGATAATATTATATTTATTCCAACATTTAGAGTTTACAGTAGTGTTTTACGAAATATTATCTTCATTATTGTTTAGTGTTTTATAAATTTTTCATGGCGTCCATGTCTGCCACTTATATTTGCTTTATTTTCTATGGCCTTACCATTTTTTTTATATTAAATAACTGACTAAATACTTATTTTTACATAACACTTCTATTTTAACTAATATATAAACAACCTAACACAAATAGTTAATATCTAGCCGCCAACGGCTAATAAAATAATTGACCGCTACTATAACAATTAATATGTATGTAACCGCTAATAAAAAAAAAATGTCCCTTTTTTATTTTTTTTTTCAGGTACAAAGTACCTCTTTATATAAAAAAAAAAAAAAGAAAGAAAATGACTTAGCAATTGCTTTCTTTTCCATCAAATTGAGACTTAATTAATAGAAAATGACTTATTTGTACTGGGTGTATATATAATGACAATTGAAGCAAATGAAAGTATATGTCTTTTCACTAACAAAAATAGTAACAAATACTGATTTTTTTTTTTAAAAAAATGACAATCAACTGTTGACTTGATATATGCAAAATGTAGATAAATATTTTCTCAATTAACTAATAATTAGGTTTATAAGACGTTAATTAATTATAAAGTTGCCTTTTCCCCCTTAATTTATGAAACAAAAATAAAAGAAAATAATTCATGTTATTTGATTTCTTCAGCTTACTATATTTGTTAATTTTCCTTTTTATAACATAAAATTAACATTTTTTTTAATAGAAAATCACTTTTTTATCAGTAAATAATATTTTATTTTATTAATATAGTCTGGGAAAACTTAATATAATTTACAACTAAACCTAAGGTAATAGACTCACCAGATATATCCTAAACTAACTCACTTATATATATTAAGAAAAAAAAATTGAAAATACATCATAATAAGTTTATCGTAATAACAAAATATATAAAAAAAAATTTCTGTAGAACCTTATAATTTTGTTTCAGTTGGGTGGCTTTGATTAGAGGATAAAGCAAATGTTCTTGAATTTGGATATATGAAAATTGGGTCATAAATAGTTTTTGATCTTCATAGGTATTTTCATTTGTTCCAATTTTAGTTTTAATTTCATTTTTTTCATATCTCAAAAGAAATTTGTATTCTATTTTTTAGCATTTTCAAATAGGATTGAGTGTATTTAGATGGTTTTAGTTTCTTGATTTTGTTAAATTTTTTCTGATGTGTTTAATTAATAAAAAAAATTATATTTGCTGATAAAAAAAATAAAAACTAAAACCCACCCAATCAAAATACGAATTAACCATAAAACAAGAGAGAAATTTAGCAATAGATATTTCTTGAGATGAGAAGAAGAACTAAACCTCTTGAATCTAAAGAGAATTGTGTTAAAAAACTATAAGCAAAACCAAAAGACCAAAATTGTTTATTGATGACAAGCACAAATCGAGAAACAGATAATCAAATTCATAAATAGATGGAATAATTATAAATTTTTAGTATCAGTTTACAGGAAATTATTGTCCAAAATAAATGTGTTAAAAACAAACTGACATCAAACGTAAATTCTTTCTTGTTAATAATTTTTTTGTTTTAAACTTTAAAATACAATTCGAATTGGAAAACTTTCAATAAATGAAAATTCATTGGGAATTAATTTTGTCAAAAAAAAAAAATGACAATTTGCAAAGCTTGAAGGACAGCAATAATCAGAGGAATTGAAAAAAATTTCGCCCCCCTCGTCCGCTGTGGAGAAGCAGAAATGAAGGAGAGAGTGGTCACACTCACTTCATCATCATCATATCTACAAAGTTCAATCTGGACAGACAGAGAGAGAGAGAGAGAGAGAGAGAGAGAGAGTTATATGGTAATATATATGTATATATACAGATTATAAGTGCTTCATTATGCCGATCAAAAAAAAAAAAAAAAAAATGATTGCATATGGTTCTGTCAAAAAGCTAAGCTAACCTCTTCACACCTTAAAAACCCTAATAATCTTAAACTTTTCTTTTTTACTTTAACCTGAAAAAACTTACTTTTTTTTCTTTCACTGTCCCAGCAATTTTGCCTGCCTGTCTTGAGCACCACTAAACCTAACCTTTTTTGCTCCTCTCTATGGCCTAAATGATATATCCTATTGTCTTTAACTCTCTCTTTCTCTGGATTTTCTCTCTCCCTCTATATATATGGGCCATACAGAGTTTACTGTTGTGATACAATTTAATTTATAGCCAGGTATCAAACCAATTTTTGAGAGAATAAAAGCTTTTATTGCTTTGCCTTCTTCTTTGTGCTTCTCTTCATTTTGCAAGAAAACCCTTCTTTTTCTTCTGCTACTTCTCTTCTATTCTTCTTGTTCTTGTTCAATTCTGTAACAAATTGGGTTTTTTGCCTTGAAGAAGAACATGTCGAGCAGCGTCGATGTTGTGCCTGAGCAACTCTGCTACATCCCTTGCAACTTTTGCAATATTGTTCTTGCGGTACATATATATGTATACATATATGTTTTTTTTTCTTCAATGGGATCTCTTATCTTTTGGGCTTCTGGTTTTTGCTTTTTTTTGGTTTCGTTTTCTCTCTTACAAGAAATAAAGAAAGTTATTAGATCCTAATAAAAGATAGTCTGCGGTGTCTTCTGATCTCTTCAGACTCTCGTGCTATATTTAGCAGAGAAAAAAAAAAGATTATATTAATTTAATCTTTTTTTTTTTTAATTTCTGAGTTTTCTTGTTTTTGTTACAGTCAAGTCTCCATCGTTGGACTTTTCTTTTTCTTCTTTCTTTTGCAGTCAAAGAAAAGTCATACCCGAAGGTCCTTCCCTATTGCTCCTATAGGCAGACCGCTGAATGAATGAGAGATAGGGAGAAAGAGAGAGATTATTTTGAGTTCTATATTTTGTGTTATTGTCGTGAATAGAGAGATTTTTGGACGTCAAAATTAGCATTAGCGATTAAATTGATGAAGACAGCTCCTTCACCTCTTGATTTCCCTCTATTTCTTTCTCACTCTGTGTGTGGCTTCCCTTCCCTTTGCCTTGCTATCAAAAACATTCCGCACCATAAAAGTGCTTCTCAAAAACCAAGTTCCTTTGCCTAATGGGAAAAACAAAATGAAGATCTCAGTTTTAGCTATTAATTCTTGAAAGAACACCCAACCCAAGAAGATAATTAAACAGAAAACCCCACTCTTCATTTTAATTCTATATCCTTTTTTCAAGGAATAATGATTCTAATTCTTGCTTTTGATCTCAATTTCCTTTTCTTCTTCTTCTTTCTATCAATTTTGTTAGATCGACTGAGAGTATTTCAAGAAAATCTTTGTGATTTCCAAGTGAAATCTAATTAATTAACCAAAAAATGGAATTTCAAGAAAGTCCTTTCTTTCTTTTTATTAATATTGTTACTACAATTAGATGAATAGAAAGAATTCAACAAAATCAAAAGCTTACTTTTACTAAATTTGCCTTAAGAACTTTGAGGTTGTGAGTTTGTTCAGAAACAGTAGTAACCTAATTACCCCAAAAAAATGGAATTTCAAGAGAATCCCAACATTTAATTAAAGAATTTACGATTTGGGTTTATATATAGCCAGTTTCTTGATTTTAGATTTCATTATATGTATATTAATGGAGTTACTGCGCAGGTGAGTGTTCCATGCAGTAGCTTGTTTGACATCGTGACCGTCCGATGTGGTCACTGCACTAATCTATGGTCAGTGAACATGGCAGCTGCCTTTCAGTCACTTTCATGGCAAGATGTTCAGGTGATGTTTATTACTATACATAAACTAATATAAACTGTAGGGTTTCTGGGTTCTTTAGATCTTTTAATAATCGGTCTGTAAAGAAAGATCGAGAACAATGTAATTCCAAAAAAGAAAAAAAAAAGGAAAGCAAGAAACCTCCTAGCTAGCAGCCGCCATAACCAAAACCTATTTTTACTTCTTTTTGTAGAGAGTGGGCTGATTTTTGCGGCCATAGCAGCCAGGGCCTAAATAGCAGTGTTTAGGGTTTCTTTTCTTTCTTGAGCCACTTTATAATAAAGATTTACGATTTGATAGATAAATATATATAAAAATTAGGGTTCTTTAATATGTTTAATGATTTCTTTTCAAGAGAAGCTTTGTCTTGTCTACTGCTAATTATTCAAGAATTAAAAAATAAGATCCTTAAAAGCTTTCATTTCAACACCTGTCAATCTGGGTTTTATTTGCTTTATTTCTTATATGTATATATATATATATATATATATATATATAACACAATACAATTCTAACTGATCCAGTCATTTCAAAGCTGTTGCCTTTTCTCTCCCTCTCTGGCTCTCTCCTTCTCCATATATATAACATAAAGTATCCACTGTCTCTCTCTCTTTCTGTGTACACTATAATTGTCAGTTCTTTGAGGCTATAACATATCAACGCAAAGAGGAAAGTTTGTACTGGAGCTCATTGATAACAGCACACAGAAAGAAATTTCAGAAACGAAATTTCAAATTTTTCCTTGTTGTTTTCTAAATTTTATATGTATATATATATATATATATATATATATATATATATATATATTTCAGGCACCCAGCTACGGCTTGTCAGATTACAGAACTGAATTGGGATCTTCATCAAAGCATAATAACAAGATCTCAACGCGATCACCAGCTTCTCATGCCTCTGAAGAAAGGGTTGTTAATCGACGTGAGTTTCTTTCTTCCTTATATGTGTATATTTTTTGTTCTTTCTTTTCCCTGTATATTCATTTCTTGTTGAATCTTGATAAAGCACTTAATTTTTATTTGTTATATATTTCCACGTATATATAATTTATTTTACAATAATGTTTTTTTGTTTATTATAGATTGTGTATATATATATATATATATATATATATATATATATTCTCATGTGCTGTTATTTTCGGTTTCAGCTCCCGAGAAGAGGCAGCGAGTACCTTCTGCATATAACCAGTTCATAAAGTACTGTAAAAACAACAGTCTCTTGAATTTACACCTTTATTCATTGCTATGATTTCTTTTATTCAATTTATTTATATTATATAATCTAATATGATGAATCTTTTAATATATAGAGAGGAGATTCAGAGGATCAAAGCAAATAATCCAGACATCAGCCATAGAGAAGCATTCAGTACTGCTGCCAAAAATGTAAGTGGAAAATTTATATATTAAAATTTTTGCAAAAATTCCAAAATACACATTATTTCAAGATTTAAAATTATGGGTATTGACCAGAAAATTTTATGTTTTAGTGGGCACATTACCCTCACATTCATTTTGGGTTGATGTTGGAGACCAACAATCAAGCTAAGCTGGACGATGTAAGTTCTTCAATTCAAATAAATATAACCATTATCTATTTTCTGCCTTTCTTTTAACTTGTTCAAGTGGCCTGCAAGAAGCAAAAATAAATCAATTAAAGCTTTTTTTTTTTTTCTTTTTTCTTCTTGTTTAATTATTTTATAAGCTATAATTAATTGTAAGTTGCTAGCCATGGAAATTACTATAGTGGTATTTAGTATTGATATGTAGTAGATTTTGATCCCCAAGTAAGAAAATTTCAATATTTCAATTCCTAATTATAGAATATTAATAAATTAATGCATATGAATATGATTATTAATTTTTGGACTATTCTTATAATTACTTAATTTGAAGTTGACAATTTTGTGTAGGCCTCTGAGAAGCACCTAATGTCAAGGGCTGCACTGTGTAACAAATGATGGATTGATTTTTCAAGATAATTTCATGGAATTAAGAAGAAGTCCATCCTATTTGAAGTAAAGAAAATGTTGACTTCAATCTCAATATGTTTCAAAGACATGATGAATATCTCTGTCTCTGTCATCTTCAATGTATTTGTCACGAGCTGTATTAGCTTATGCTATTTTTCTTGATCTGAACTAAGCCTACTTCCTTATTTTGTCATCTACTATGTGAAATTATGAACCCTCAAGTTTCCAAGTGAAAGACAAGGCTAAAATAAATTTCAATATGTTATTTTATATGTTTTCTTAATGCAATTTTTCAATCCTTCTGATAACATCCCACCTTATCACATGATACTGTTGGCATATAGGTTCTCCTCTCATGATGCAATAAGGCTCTGCTCGAAAAGAAAATTGTGTGGGAATGACCCATCAAGGCTCTCAAAATAGGCAATATCTACAGCAGGCTGAGGAGTTACACTTTTCCCTTACTCTCATTTGACGTGGATGAACTTAAATTAGTAAAATTACAAATTCAACTAAATAAAATACATCAGATTTTTATTATGAAGATTTATTTAAATATTATTTTATGAAATTTATTTGAATCATTTTCATTTATTTCAAACAAAAGATATATGATTTTCAAAATGGTTTAATTTAAAACGAGTAGAAGTCCTCAGCGTTAATCAAAATTAAAGTATTTCTCATGGGAGCTAGCAATGGATTTTGGGAAAGAAAAAGAATTATTGTATCACAACCAACTGAAAAATGAACTGTTGAATTGGATATTTGAGCATGAAGAAGAAACTTTTAAATGCAAATATATATATATAGGGTGAAGCTTTTTAAAGTACTCTTATCATTCAATAGTCACTGAAAACCTTCTGTATGTTAAGAAACATGCAAACATTGCATCTATGTTGTCTAATTTTACAGCTTTTTGTACAGTATATAGTCTGCTATTTATTTTTTTTTTATTTTGATGTCAGGTAGCATATAATAATGTATATACTGAATTATTTAAAGACAAAATATACGTTTGGTATACGGAAACCAGAATATGAATTTTGGGTTCCATTCTTTTGTTTGGTCATAATAATAGGAAGGAAAGAAATTGAACGAAATGAGAAAGCTGCATATATATATATATATATATAGAGAGAGAGAGAGAGAGAGAGAGAGAGAGAGAGAGATGCAAGAAGATGCTTATGTATGAAATGAGAAAGCTGCATATAAAAAGCTAAGAGAGCTTTTATATGAGCAATTTACCATTTCAAACGATATATTTAAAAGAAAAAAAAAAAAGGTGATTACTTGCTGTTTCAAACGCAGATAGATATCTAAGAAAAGAGTTTGTCTGTCTACCACACATAATCCATTTGATGACCTCTTTGAAAAATACTAAAATGATGGACCACCATTGTCATTTTGCCTTCTGCCAAACTCCACACTCCTCCTTAGCTTAGCTAATACCTATATATACCAAAAACTTTTGCAGATTTTTTCAATTCTCTTCATTGGACTATTGACTAAGGTGATAATTAAATAGTCAAAGTTCACTGTTACTGTCACAGAAAATTTTAAAATATGAAATCGCAAGAAGAGAAGAGAAGAGAAGGGAAGGGAGTAATGATTGAAAGACCTTGGGATCTGGAAGTGGATTTACGAGCTGGCAAAATATATTTTCTTCTACCTACAAATATACATAAATAAAAAAAAGAGTGGTGGTGGATGATAAGGGAGGTGTGTCAGAGGCAATTCTGACAATTAGAATCTGAAACGTCAAATTCATGTCCGTGAAATGCATTAATTTCATTTGGTTGTCATTTCACCTCTGACTTTCTCTGTTTGCATATTTGCACCAACACAACTCCCTCACCTTCCGCTCTCCCTTTTCCAACTTATCTCTACTTTGGAGTTTGCACCCCATCTATTTCTTTCTTTCTTTATTTTTATTTTTTTAAATACCATAAAAAAACAAAATCTTAAATATAAAATGTAAGTAAATAGAACATACACATCCAACGAATAAAGCATTAATATATATGTTGCGAAAAAGAATATTAAATATCTCATAAAGAGGAGAAAAAATTTACAAAAAAAGGAAAAAGAGAAATGATGCAAAGTGGCAAACTAACTAAGCTGAAATGGTAAGTTTTTGTTGTAATGAAAATGGGAGCAAAATGTGATTTCTATGGTATCATGTTCTTCTTTCTGTGACCACAATTTTTGCAAATCGTCCAAACATGTGGGCCACCACTGCCCCACCTTTGTCTCTCCAAAATCTATATAACTTTTTGGGCCAAAATGGGCTAACAATGGAACAGAGCAGCCCATTACAGTTTCAAACGGTCACTGTTCAAGGAACATATCCTACCATTAAAATTTAAACAAATTCAATGAATTAAAATTAACAAATTATTAATCAAAATGCATATTCTCGAGCTTAAATTTATTTAGCCTGATTAAAACCAAACACAGAATTAGTTAGACTCGCTCACATTCCTAAGAACAAACCTCCATATTAAAGTAAAGGTAGTGAAAGAATAAAGGCAGAGTTGAAAACAAAAAGAATAGAAAAGGAACTTTTAGGATTTGAAATAATCTTCATCCATCCTTTACGAGTCCTAAGTTTTGCTTCACACTACCCTTTCCTTTGTTCCCTGTCTGCGTACTCTCGAAGGAACAATAATGCGGAGGGCATAACATATACAACTTACAAACTAAAAAAAGAAACCAACATGTTCTAATTGTTTATGGTACAAAGTTAAGAAAGAACAGGAAAAAGAATAGGAATATCCTTGAAATGTCTTAATAGCAGATCGCATCTTGACCTATTGAACTGAAAGATAACCTCTTTGTCTCATCTGATCCAAAATTGAACTTCAGGTCTGATGTATCATCATGTACAGGGGCAGTGCTTGATGAAGGGAATGAAAATACAAGAGCAGGGGCAGACCTCTTCAACCCAAAACTGTACGAAGAGATTGATGATTCCTCATTCTGTTGATTGACACCAATGGACGATGATGATGGCAGGATGGATGGCGTTGGTGGTTCAGATGACACGCCAGAAGATGCAGTAACTGGGAATGTAAATCCCAAGCTATTATCAGAAGAAACTGTCCATCTTTGGTTAGGCTTATTAATAGAAATAGTGGGCAACACTGGCTTTGTACCGGAAGTTTGAGAATGAAGCTTCTTTTGTAAACTGAATACATTGGAACCATCAGCAGCATTGGGCATGACCTTTGAATTCAAAACATCCTGTACATTGATGCATTAGGAACACAGTTCAAGTACATCCAAAAGTCCTCAAAGAACCTGGCTCTGTGTGTGCGTGTCTAGAATACAACAGACTCTTCAATGCAAATAACTGAAAAGAATTGAAGAATATATAAGGTTTAAATGGAAAAGGATATTACTATGATGTTTTCCTATAGAGGAATTAGTTTCTATTTAGAATTTCCTTGCTTAGGTAAAGAAGGTATACTAGTATTTTATAAATTCATTATTAGAATTAAAAATCCTCTTAATCTTACCTATAAACTCGAGTCAAAATAATTTGGAGATAAAAATTATAGGCTAAAGAATAATTTAGGTCTCTGCACATGCTCAGAATTCCTTGTTACCAATAGATTAGTCTGAATTTTTAGCATTTATGCAAATGTAATCCTAGTAATTGAAGACTTTTTTGATAGGTTAAATCCTATATCTTAATACTCTAACATAGCAGTTGTATGTTTGTGTATGAACAATCCTAAATCCTAAATGCTTTTCTTTCTCAACCAAGTCCAAACAGATCTGTCTTTATCTTTTAGGCTGATCCTTCAACCAATGAAGCTTTTCCCTTTAAATCTCACATCATTACTCCTGCTCTACTATCAATTTTGTTCAATTTGCTCTCTAGTAAATTAATGACCATTAAATGCAGCAGTTGAAAAATGAAGCTATCATCACAATTAATACATGCATGTAGCTTTGTATGTATTCAAGGGTTTGCCAGAGGCTTTGCCCTGGATGAATTCAGTAACATGATATAATACTCATTGGCCACAAACCCAGAGGCACCAGCCCCAAGGTCAAATCCAAATATGCAAAAAGAGCATGTCACAGCTCCCTTTGCCACAAACAGAATAAGCACCAATGATGACACTACTTTCTGCTTCAAAGCTTCAAGATTGTTGAAGCACGAAGGCACCTTAGGAATCAATCCTGTCTTTATGCCAAGAGTCCAGTCAATCGAACAAAAGAAAAAGAAATTTGCATCAAGTAATTGTCAAAATAAATAACTACCTTGTGCGAATTCATGAATTGAGAATCCTGGGATGTTTTGAGATCTTGTGAAGGTTCTGCATAGCCAATATGTGTTGAAGCTGTACCGACATTTGTGTTTGAAGCTGAGTTATTGTTATTTAAAACAGCATTAACCTCATCAGGGGAGTGCAGAGGCTTATTTCTGTTAACTTGAACAGATTTCTCAGAAGAATCAGCACTTCTCAAATGGGTTAGGCTCTTAAGTTTGTTAGGCATGGTAGGAGTTTGATCAGAGGGTTGAGGTTTCTTCCATGAAGTGGCTAACCTCAACTCAGCAGATTTGTCTTTAGGAGTAGGTGGATTTCTCTCAAGGTGCTCTAGTATTTTACGAGCTACCAGACTAGAGTGTGCAGGGACAGCTGGGGTAATGACATCAGAGCCTTGTTGTTTACTACCCACTGACTGAAATTTTGCAGAGCTATTTGTTCCACCATTTTCCAAATTTCTTTTTGAAGTAGAAAATAAGCCTTCTGAAATGCTGAAGTTCTCCACCTGGGGATTGTTTAAAGATGTATGAGAATAAGCAGATCCTCTAGGGGTCTGTGCATTAACTTTATGTCGTATCCTACGAATGGGTCCTGCAGATCCATGACCATCGTATAAGGTATTGCCCCTTGCATTTACCTATGCACTCAAACAAAAATCATTGACAAAAGTTTATTTTTTTAAATCAACAGCAATGAAAAGTTAATCTATCACGTTTTGTGTGAAAACCAACTTCTTAATATATAATTATCTGCTCATATTACTTGTTCAGAATTTCCTAATGCAACCGCACTGTTGAAATTAGACAATTAGAAAAAAGAAAATTTCTGTAACAAAAAGTATCTGACATGTATAGCAGCTACAACTTTTGTACTCCCAAGTCCATCTGAAGTCTCCCTCGAGTTTCAGTGGTGAGTCTAAAACAGATCAACCATAGAATGTTAAGCAGAAATAACTTAGGGACATTAACAGAACCAGGATCATTACAAAAACGAGCTACACAAGAGCGTTCTCAGCTTTTCACACACCCAGATAGAAAACTTCATCCTATAATCTTAAAATTTTACCAGCCAAGGCACCAAGCAATGTACAATTAATACAAATTTCAAACATTTTCAAAATTAGGTGTATCATAGAGATATAAGCCACACCATCATCATAACAAACAATTTCAGTAATATGGAAAAATTACCTGTCCAAATGCTGGAGTTTGAGTCTGTTGAAAAGGAGTTGCTATCGTGTTGGGTTGCCTATCAGTATTGCTCTGTAACTGAATCAACTGATAAGACAGAAAGGGGAAAAAGGAAAGGGAAGAAAAAGAAGGTAATTATGTAATTATGTGTGCAATAAATCAGGTTACAGCATCATTAGCACAAAGATAAATCCACAATGCCACATACCTTGGACTTAGTCTTTGAATAAATAGTTCTAGAATAAGGAGTTCGGGGAAAATTGTGAAGCCCAAATCTACCTCTTTGACTTTGAGGGGTTATAAAACCACGCTGATCCTGTACCAAGGCACCAGGCCAGCATGGAGATGACTTAGGTGCAGGTGAAGGAACAAAGGGTTTAAGTGCAAGATCATCTCTACATGGTAATGTTCCTTCATCTTTTGCTATTAAGCTGTCACTACCAAAGCCTATGTTTGATATTCGTTTTTCCATATATGCTCTTGCAATTTCAAGAGGTGAAGTGCCAACATCATCTTGTACCTGTCAAATCACAAAAAGTTATAAAACTATGAATATGAGAATAAGCAAACAGAAAACACCAAATCCCTACACACTTGTCGAAAACAATGATATAACTCGACCATTAACCATTTTCAGTAGCAAAATTCCCGAAAAGGAAAGAAAGGAAAAGATACTTAGAAATTAGGATTTCATCTTTAATCAACATAATTAGAAACAATGCTGGTTTTCCACACGATTCTTCATTTTTTGGGTTTTCAAATTTTACAATTTTAATTTGTCCTGTTTCCTCCAGGATTACTACCTTAATGCTGGAATGACTTTTTTACACATTAAATATATTAGGCAACAAAGAAGATCAAATACTGATATATTACATACACGAGAATAATGCTTTTGCAAATATTTTCCCAGATATGAAAATTCCAATGGTTAATACGTGCCCTAGGACACGAATTGAGTCAAACAAGAGCTGTGTATAAGCTAATATAAATACCAAAAATGATTCTGAGGACACATGTCAAAGTGAAATTCAGTTGCCTGTGGTCATTATTCTACTTACTTTTGACTGGAGAAGAGGAGTTGAGGTTTTCCACATAATTCTATCCAGATCTTCAAGTTTTTCTCCTTTGGACTTCATTGAATTTTCAAGGGTATTTGCAGGCCTTTCAGCATCTGTTAAAATAGCACTTGAATGTTTTCTGTCTCTAGTTTGTGAGGTTTCCCAAATAGCTCTATTCAATTCTTCTTGCCTTGCACCAGTTGCTTTCCCTGAATATTCAAGGGCAACAGCAGGCTCTCTAAGATCTCCACCACCAGTGTTTAAGTTTTTGTTTTCTTGCTCAACATCAGGAAGATCAACAGCCCTTGACTTTATTAGCTCTATTAGACGATTAACTTCATCCCTACATAGAGGTAGAGAAAATTTATGGGGCAATTTTCACAATAAATTCAAGGTACCAACTTCCAAATTAGTTCATAGGCATTGTAGGGCAAATGTATTGCAAAAAGCCCATAGTTTCACAACATCAAATGAAAAATATACGCTAAGCACATTTGTTTTTCAAAAAAAGCAATATACCTTGAAAATCTTTTATCCTTCATCAGTATCTCAATTTCAGAGAGCCCATTGGGATCAGCCACATCAACTTTTTTGTTAACTTCATGCCCATTAAACTCAGAATGTCTAATTGTTCTATCCAATACGCTGCTGGTACCAGCTACTTCAGTTGCTCTTGGTTCCACACGCTGCAGATCAATAGTTCCCTACTGTCAGGAGATTTTATTCCTAGAAAAACGCAACTGGTACAGCCCATGATAATTTACATAGTGAGATAACTCTTTTTCTTACAATCGATCCTAGATGTGTGCCGATCAAAGATGGCAATATTTTAGTAAATGCTTCCAAGTAAAATAGAGCATATAATACGGATTTGACTTCATAGAGCAAACAAAGAACTAAAAACAAACATATATTTCAACTCCAGAGAAACCATTATAATTGTGCATTATTATTATTCAAACATCAAACAAAACACAATAAAATTATACATGAAAGAGAAAATAGAGCATCATAGATCCATGAAATGAGTTTGAAATGAGTATTTCAAGGGCAAGAACAACATGTAAAGGCCAGGAAGTATTTTCTGCACTTAAAAGAAGCTAAAGACTAATTTAGACAATTGAGCCAAAGTACAGAAAAATAAAGGATCCAGATAAATGAATTTGAAACAAGTACGCACTATGCATCCAAATACAGCATATAAAAAACAAGACAGATGACTGACTTCAGCTGTGCAAATAGAGTATAAGCCTCAAATGCAAGTCTCAAATCTTTTGACAGCAATGAGAACTTTCTGGCCATCTTCAGTTAACACAAGTTTCAAGTAGTTGTAAGTTTAGATATGGACTCAGTAACAAGATTGTGAAATTTCAACATAGGGGATCCAATTGAGATTGAAGCTCTTTAATCTTTTTTTTTTTTTTTGGCTTTATTTAATCAAAATAAAATGTGTTTAATCATTACTCTATCAGTATTCTCCTCAGGTTTCTCATCTGTTACACCAGTTGAGCTTAGCTACTCAAACAAAGAAAGTCTATGATGCATAGCAATAAAGAGAGACTAAATGTTGGCATAGAGGAGATTTTAGGGGATACAGTGAAAGCCTTACATTCGAAGTGAAATTCTTATCATCGTCTTCACCAGCAGCAACATTTTGTCCCACTGCAGTGTGCAAGGTTTCTGTCTCCCCTACTAAATTAAACAGACAGCAAAAGAATGAATCAATAACATTCTAACACGAATCAAGCATCGAATGAAATCATTCAAAAGCTCAAACATTTAACTACAACCGACAATGAAATGTGTAACAAATGTCGCATAACTGAGAGCCAATAACTTGTTTTTACAGGTCCACTCATAAAATCTATATTACTGAAAACATTATAAAACGGTGAGGCTAATGCACTGCAAAATTACAAATAAAAACCCTAAAATCAATCACACAATAGACTCTATAGACAAGAGAAAGTCCATAGGGGTAGTTTGAGTTTGCAACTAACCGCCATGATCGTTTTCCTGACCGTTGGGAGCCAGTAGGGTATTTATGGATTGCGATTTGGAGAATAACGAAGGCAAGATTAGGTTGGCACCGCCAGCTATAAGACGGAAAGCAGGATCAACAAGCTTGGAGAGCCAACGGCCACCGCGCTGTGTCTGGTTCTGTGGAGGACGGGCGTAGGGAGTGGACGGTGGTCTACGCGGCGGTTTGCGCAGCTTTCCACCGGCGCCTCTTTCGTACGATGTCGTTTCAGCATCTTTCTTCTCCATGTCGTCAGTCAGTAACCAGTATTCACCACGCACACAAGCACAAGCACAAACGACGTTAGTGTTTTTATAAGGAAAGCGCGCCTTTTTGACCGTTTTCGATTTCTGGATTTGGCCTCTTTCGGTTTCGGGTCTAGGGATTAAGATTTTGGGGGGTTTTATTAGGCTTTATGTTTTGACATGTTGACCATAGCCAGTTGGAGACCCTATAAGATAGCCATGTTGCTGATCGCTATTAGATCATTTGTGAAAATTTAAAAATAAAAATAAAAATATCATATCAGCAACAGCCAACTCCATAAATGAGTTATATTTTTAATAAAAAATAATAAGAAAATCCAATCATTTATTATTTTATTAATTTTTTTCCTAAATAAAAAAAATATTACAAAGAAAAAATGAAAATGTATACCGTATATATTTTCTTTAAAATTCATAATTAAGAAGGATGTATTGAATTAAATAGTTAAAATCATTTTTAATGTGCCAAAATACTATTATCAAACTATTAACAAAAAGGATCTAAGATCTTTCTTTATGGATAACACTTTTATCACTGTGTCATTTTAAGTTTTAGTTCACTCATCTCATTGTATTCTGATTATATAGTAATTAGGCAGCAATACAATGATTAGATTGTGATTTAATTTATAAGCCACTGAGATGAAATGGTGGTTGGGATGATCAGTTAAGTATATATGGTCTCCTCGTAGATGAAGTAAATAACCGTTGAGACTTAACGGCGTTTATTTTTTAGTGAGCAATCCAACATAAATAGGATCAACAAATAAAATTTAATATAGTTTAGTGGATTTAGGATTATGTATATGATTAATTAAAAAAAATTTCAAAAGATAATTTAATTGAAAATCTTGAGTAATTAAATGATTGTCTTATAGTTAAAAAGGATGATTTAGTATATGAAGCATTCAGGTTAATGAGCTCTAAAAAGGTTAAAAGGTAAGAGAAAAGGGCTCAGTATGAGATTATACTATGCTACTGACTATACTGACACACTGATAATTATGCAGATTGTTAAAGAACAAAACAACTAACCGAAAAAAGAAAAACAAATCACATTTTTCCTCTGAAAACAATTGTGGTGGATGGCCAGGCCAACAAAAATATAGATTAGCAGTTACTTATATTAATTGTTAAATAGTTATAGCCATCCTCCATCATTGACTTTGAAGTTCTAAATGGACAAAACAATCATAACCTCTTAAACCAGTAACTTACATATATTAACATATATTCATCACCATCTTCTTCTCAGTTATGCTCACTGCAACTTCAAAATCTTTTTATAATTTTTTTTTTTTTCCTGAGAAAAAGGAAACCCTTTTTGGGTATTCGAATGTTTACCACATTGAGAGGTGTGGAATAGTTCGACTGTCACAAAAACTAAAGCAGCAAAGCAAAAGTCGAGGATGAAAGAGAAGCAAAAGAATAATTGCACCAGTTGATGATTTATATCAGGAAAAAAGAATGGACACTTGTCACAAAGGGGTAGAAAGACTATCATAATTAAGCTCTTTGGAGTACTAACATGGTTTCTTAATCGATGTTATTAGAAGGTTTAATTACTGATGGAGAATCATGTCCCGCATGCTTATCTACATAAATCATTCTTGATATGACCAGTTTGGCTCTAGTGAAGCCTTCCTTAAGGAGAAATTCTTGAAAGATAGAAAGAAAGAAACCATCAATTCTTGCATTGTCAAAGCTTGCTGTAAGTTGTTGTTTGGATCTTTTTCTTTCTTTAACACTTTTACAGTAGAAGGAATCATATTATGTGTGGGGCGTGGCTTAATAAATACTGATATTTTTGTGTACCTTCTTGTATGATTCTTTCCTCTTTGATGAGTTACTGATACTTTTTGTTTTTTACTTGTGAAAAATAAGAAAGATCTTCAAACTCAGGAAAAGACTGGTGATTTGACTTCAAATGGACCCAAAATAATTGTTAGTACTTATGGTCATACTTCGCTGCTAGTATAATTATAGTTGTAAATAATATTCTGGGCTAAAAACTTGACAGTGCCAGCAATTTTTGCTCTACCCATGTGTTCTGGTGCACTAAAAGGTGCTTCTAACTAAGCCCATCCATTATTGTCCCCACACTGCACAAAATTTGCTACTTGCATTAGCTCTATTGATTCCAAAACCAACCCATCAATCAAATCCAATAAAAACACCAAGTAGAGCTGTCAACTGTCCTGCTCAGCTCGGTTTAGCCGATTAATCTGTTTCACGTTCAAGTTGAAACTGTTTTGCTCAAACAGCAATGTCAAATAGACCTTATTGCTTCACATTCTTCACAAGCCTAGCTATTTAGGCAGAGTTTGTCCCATCAGCTCAGCTTCTTTAATCTTTATGCCTAACTAATCAACAGGTCGACACATCACAATGTTCTATTGCCGCTTATATCAAGCTTAAATTTGCAACACTTAGATGCTTTGTGACCATGGAAAAAATGGAAGTTGAGAAAGGACTTGGAGAACAACCAGAGCCAATAAGAGACTCTTACAAGATTGCTTATATAATCCATTTCTTGCTTGGAGCTGGTAATTTGCTTCCTTGGAATTCTTTTATAACTGCTGTGGATTACTTCGGCAATCTTTATCCAAACAAACATGTTGAAAAGGTGTTTTCTGTTGCTTACATGAGTTCCTCAGTTTTAGTTCTAATTATAATCATGAGTAGAGGTGGCAGGAGCAAGAAACTGACATACAGGATTAGAATGAACTTGGGATTTTCCATGTTTGTTCTTTCTTCAATGGTGGCTCCAATATTAGACTGGGCTGGAAGACCAAAGGGAGCATATGGTTTTACAGTTGCATCCATCGTGGTTTGTGGTTTAGCTGATGGGTTAATTGGAGGAAGTCTGATAGGATCAGCAGGAAAGCTTCCTAAAGAGTATATGCAAGCTGTGTTTGCTGGAACTGCCTCTTCAGGTACCGTTTAACGATATAACAACACTAAAGTGTATATGCAAGCTGCGTTTCCAACTTTCCTTTTTTTTCATTTTTCCTATGATTCAACAAATAAGGAAGCATTAGGAATATAGCAACAGAGAAATAGGACGATAAAAGTTGTAGAAATGATAAAGCATGTTGTTCTTTTCTAAGTTAATTGATATGGTTTTGTTTTTGTCAAAAAAATTCTACTGTTTGAAAAGAAGTTAAAGAACAAGAACATCTTAACGGAAACAATTTTTGCCTTTTAGAAGTAATTTTTTTAAGCAGTTTCTGTCATACAAATTTCAGTTCTAATTAACTTCTCACAGGTGTTCTTGTCTCCGCCTTGAGGATTATAACAAAAGCATCGCTTCCACAGACACCACAAGGTCTGCGAACAAGCGCTCACTTCTATTTTATGGTTAGCACAATTATTCTGCTGTTCTGCACTCTGTGTTGCAACTTGTTATACAAGTTACCAGTTATGGAACAGCATTGCAAGCTTCTTCCAGATGATGATTCACAAACTTCAAGGCCAAAATTTTGGGCTGTTGCAAGAAAAATCAAGTGGCCAGTTTTTGGAATTCTGATAATTTATGTTGTGACTCTTTCAATTTTCCCCGGATTCATAGCTGAAAGCCTTGAATCCAAGTTGTTACAGGATTGGTATCCAGTTCTACTGATAACTGTGTATAACGCTTCAGATTTCATAGGCAAGTCTTTAACTGCAGGTTATGTTCTGAAAAGCATCAATAGGGCAACATGGGCTTGCATTCTGCGACTTCTGTTCTATCCACTCTTTGCAGCTTGCCTACATGGACCTAAATGGCTGAGAACTGAAATGCCTGTCGCAGTACTTACATTTATGCTAGGAGCAACCAATGGCTATCTCACAAGTGTCATCATGATCCTCACCCCGAAAACAGTTCCAGTTTCCGAAGCCGAGTTATCTGCGATAGTATTGGTTGTGTTTCTAGGACTTGGATTAGTGTGTGGATCGGTTCTTGGCTGGTTTTGGATCGTATGAGCAATTTTGAGCTCTCAGGTTTTATTCATGGCTAGTTGATCCTGAAACAGCAAGAACTTGTAGTTAGATATTCAATAACTAATGCCTATTCCTAGATGAAGTATACAGGGTAGTGAATTGAAATTTTCTATTGCTAAAAATTGAAAAATATGGGTCTGCAATTTCCTGACCTGGTGTTTTTTTCTTTCCTATATGGTATGATCCCTTCTGGACTAATAAATTCATTTTGATTTGCTCTTTAATACAAGTATAATTGAAACTTGAGCAACAACCTAACTTAAAATATTCTGATTCTTGGTACTTACAAGGCCCATACAAGAGAGAAAATTTGGAGGTTAATACTTACCATTCCCACCTGATAAAATAGCTGTATGATATCCAGTATTCAATTCCTCACCTGAAATATAAAAGGACAAAAGGAATACTCCATAAAAAAAGAATATAATGCATTTATGTTAGGACGCATAATAGTGGCAATAGAGCCTTTTTCTAATTTTCAGGGGAGAATAATTAGCAAGCCTGCAATCAAATCTGACAGGCTCGGCCTAACTGATGAGTAATTGTTGTTGATATTGTCATATCAAATGAAGTACGGAAACTTTCAGCCATGAGCGTTTCAAAAATGTTTCTATTTCTGCATTTTTACATTTCGGTGTCCATGCAACATAGGTCATATCCATGTAAACCAGGACATCTTATAATGAAACTGCACTTTGGAAATTTACTATGAGTTGAATTGTTATGAACTTTTCAGATGATCACTTTAATATTAGAATTCATGAGGCTGCATGAGAATACTAAATACCAATTCCCTTCCAGAAATACCAGCAGCAAATTCATTTCCAGTAGAAATTCATGGTGTCCTGCGTAATTATCCTTTTCTCATTATAAAAAATTAATTATATGTTTGAATAAACAAAGGATAAATCTTTATCATTTTAATCTAAAGTCGACCCATCATCCAAAATTGATCTGATATGTTCTCTGCTCATCTATGGAGGAAAGAGAAACATACACATCTACATAAAAAGTATAATGGACTCGTAAAAATATAAAATTACAGTGATATTGTTGGATACTTTAGTACATTGGAGGTTCATGATCTTTCATTACAAAAGAATTTAAGGTGAATATAAGCCAATACCATTGCAACTGATTCCTGTCCAGCATTTCACGAGAAACAGATACAGGAGGTTGCTAATAAAAATTTATTCCATTTCTTATTTTCCTTTCTACATGATATGGATCAACAAAAGAGAGAGCAAAAGATGAAGTCGTTAAACAAGTGAAAAACTCTCATCTCGACAAGGGGGAAGGCCGAAAAAAAGAAATACTATATGAACAAAGGTCAGAAGTTATATCCCAGCTATGATACAAGATTTGAAGTAAATTTAAGAAGCAGAAGCCAAAGGTGGGAAAGCAGGAGTTGTTCCATGGGAAAAAGTTGATGGGGACGATACGCTCATCTCCTCTACCTCTTGCCCCTCATCATCTACTTCAGCATCCCATAGAAACCGAGCATAAGATGCTAGCACGAAACTGCACCATAAAACAGAAGACATTATATTATAGCAAATTCCAAGAACATTATTAACTTTAAAACAATAAAGTCGGTTATAGAACTTAGAACTATCCATGCAAATATGTTTAAACATTAATGTTAGAACTAAAAATGAGCATGCAGAAAATAAAGGAGGCAAGAAAGGATCTTACCAATCATCAGGTGCTGCTTTAACAGCTTGATCAAAATATGTCTCAGCACGAGCAGCATCCTTGTGGCTCTGCCATATCAAATCGGCATACATTGATAAAACATTTGCATCGTCAGGGTTTACTAAGATTGCTCTACCACAGTACTCTTCAGCCTTTGCAAAATCTCCTCGGACCTGTTTCAAAATCCCACAAGAATTATATTAGAAACAAATCAAAGCTACCAAGATTCGCTCAGATTAATTAATCCATTCACAAATTATGTCAATGTTAATCTTTGTTCGATATAAAAGAATTTGAAATATAGAATTCGCTTACAAATCAAAGAATTCCATTCACACCAAAACATGACAACAAGAAACTCCAAATTCATTATATAGAAATGACCTTATATCATATAGTTCCCAAAAAAAATGATATTTAATGCACAAAAACAATGCATTTCTCAATTGTATGAATAGTAAGTAAACAAATATAGACTTAGTAACTAGATAGTATTTTTTTCTATATTAAATTCCAATTTGATAAATAGTAAATCTTTAAGCCAAAAAGAGAGACAATAACAAAAGGGCGGGGAAAAAAAGAAACTTTATGGAATAAATAAAATTCTGGTTGTTAAGAATATTAATAAAAAGCAAATAGTATTTCTCAGACGCTAACATAGAATAAGAGCAATTACACCGAACGTAGGATGAGATACAAACATCAAACAAAGATTATCTTCCCAGATTTTGAAATTCAAGACAGCACGATCCAAACAGAGCATAAAAGCAAATCAAAAAAAAAAAAAGATCATAATAGAAGCCATAACTTAGAAAACCAAAAAAAAACAAATCTTGTTCTTTGCATATACCTCTTTCAAAAACTTTGCATAATTGCTAAGAAGAAGAGAATTCCCAGGATTTGCTTCGATCATCTTCTGGTAAAAAATATCTGTACTATCACTTCCACGATTTGAATCCCAAAACTCAGAATTCCCATTATCTCCACCGTCCGATCCACCATTCCCGCCAGTGCCGCCATAGATCTTCCCACCGCCACAACCAACACCACCAGCTACCAAAAGCCCCAACAGCGCATTATTTTCTTCCGCGGAAACCTCACACTCCTCATCGAACACACTAGATTCCAAAGACAAATCAGAATCCGACGACAACTTTTTTTCCTCTCCCTCTTCGACCGTGATCTCATTCATGATTTTGTTAATGGGTTTCTTCTTAGGCACCGAAAGGTGTCTAAGATCGGTTTCAGAGAGAGCTTTGGTCATTTTTTTTATTGATTCATCACGAGGAGAAATGGAAGCCGAAGAGAATGGACTTGAAGAATAAGAAGAAGAAGAAACCGTTAAAGAAAGCGATCGAGTTTTATTGGTTTGATGTAAGATTTCAGGCTCTGGAGAGGGTTCTTTTGTGTGAGGGATCCATGAGTATAGAATAGGCGTTGATGCGCTTCGTAAAAGCATCGTTTTTCTCTTACTCCTCCTCTGAGTTCTCTCACTCAGCAACAGCAGATACTGTGCAATAGGCGAAAGCAAAGATTTTCTTTTATATTGGGGAAGAAGAAGAGTACGGATCTAATCTTTACCGTCGATCGTATTTAGTACTTTTTCGGTGCACGTGGTTTTTTTATACTATTATTTGCTATGCAAGGAGTTGTTTGGTTGGTTGAAAGTTGGTCATTTTATGCTTATGGAAGTTTACTAGCTTAAAATAGATTTTTCCGTTTTCAATTTCAATTTTCCTTTTTCTTTTTAAGTTCATTAAGAAAGTTGTCATTTTCACGTAAATAATTTTGTTTTTCCCATTATTAACATATCTAAATTATCTAAATTTTATAAATTACTTAAAAAGTTATTTATAAAAAAATATAAACAATTTTATAAAATTTGATTAATTCTAAATAATTAAATATTTTATCTTTTTTTCCTTGCAGAATGTGTCTAGCCCCGTGCTCGTTTAATGGTCCATAAACATAAATTATCACAATCAATCTCGTAAATGCTCTTTGCCATTAAATTATTCTATTCAGATTGACTAAATATATTATTTAATAGTTTTTCTGAAAGGAAATATATTATTTAATACTTTAATTAGAATTTTCTTATTTATTTTATATATATATATATATGGAAAGTTCGACGGAGAATAATATTGTACTACACAACAGAGGCAACCCTTTCCTTTTTATTTCAATTTATCTAATTTCATTTCTTTAAGAAATAAATCAAATGCATATGTAAATTAATTTAAAGTAGCATAACTTTTTTTAGTTGCAAATAGAAAATTTTGATTTTTATTGAATCAAATAGTATAATTTTAAAGAATTTAACATGAATATTTTCATTAAATTGAGAGAAATATATATAATTTATTTTCTATTTTACTTACTAATCAATTTTTCAGATCATAAATAAAAAATTTAAGACAGTGAAAAATATGTTTTAAAAAAAATTGTTATAATTTCACTTTTTTTTATAATTGAAATTAATAATTTTAAAACTGAAATATACATTTTCTAGAACGGTGATCAAGCCAATAACGGATAAATAATTTCTGCATTATCGATTCTGAAAATGTCAATATTTCCATGTACACTGATCACACTGACAAGTTGTTATTTACTTGTACTTTTTAGTTCTCACTTCTCACAACAAAATTCAGGGACATTTTCCCCAAAACGGTACCGTTAATAGAAGTATTATTTAGTTTATGTCGAAGGCCAAACGCGCCCTAACAAATACACATTTGCTTTCCTCACTTTGAAGGCTCTATACGGTTGACATTCCACTATCGTAGACCCAGTAGAGAGAACGGTCACGTGAGTTAGGACCCACTATAGCCGTCCGATTGGCTACGCAAAGTACTTTGACGGTACAGATTCAATCTCACCATGTAAGGGCAGTCTCCTAGAAAACTACGGGCGTCTGGCCATTTCCTGCTGGCGACTCCAGAAAGCGAAAGGGCAGGATTTTTCTGCAGTTTTAGTAAGTAACTATAAAAAGCCTAAGTTATTCCAAATTTAACGAGTTTACCACTGGTACGTTAAAGTGGCTGGCCTTACTTTAGTGGGTCCATCTGGCAAATCGGGCTAGCTGTTGGTGGAGCCCACGGCTTGATTCAACGGTGAGTCTTCGTGGTATGTGTAGGTTGGCTGGTGCAGCCAGCAGGTAGCTTTTTGTGGACCCCGCTACAACTAGCGAATTGTTTGTCCACGAGTGATGCAAGTGGACGGAGTGGGGGTGGAATTGTCAATTTATATGAAGAAAAATACTGCGGAGTGAGATTTTTTTTAATTATTTCTATTTTACTTTGTATCATTTCAATTTTTGGCTTGATGCTAATGAATAATGATTGTTCCCTTTTTATTTTGGACGGAGTTTTTTCAACTAGTGGGAAGTTGACACGTGTGAAACGTATGGATGGCTTAAATTTTACAATAACATGGTTTAAATTTTATTTCTATACTCAAATTTAAATTTATTTAATGAGGTAAAAAAAATTATGCATAGCAAACAAAAGTATCTTAATGAGGCAAATTAAAAAATACTTCCTTCCAATGTGACTAAATACATAGCTTAGTTTGACTTAGATATACATAGTTTAAGAAAAAAAATAATTAATATAGTAATTATTTACTTATATTACATTTTTTTCTTTATTCTTTTTCCTAATATGTCTATGTTATAATGATATGCGAAAAAGTAAAAGTTTTAAATTTTTGAAAAAATTATAATTATATTCCTGTGTTTTATATAAAAAAAACTACTTTGTCCTTGTTTTTAAAAAATCAACTAGTTTTTGAATTGTTACGCTATGTTACCATTTTGTTCAATTTTAATATGAATAATTAAGTAAATTAGCAATTTTTTAAAATTGAAAAGTAAAATAATAATATGAACGAATAAAAAAAATCAAATGTAATTTAATTAGTCTTCTCAATGATGTGAGAAGTTTCAATCGTGAAATTTTTTATCAATTTAATGAGTCAATAGAAGAACAATCCATATTTTATAATTTGCAGTATTATTTTAATTTATTGAGTTTGCTTGATTAATTAAAAAATAAATAAAAGAGAAAATCAAAATTTTATGGGTCTATTCAGCAAAATTAATTGTTTTAATAGCTGTTAGTTATTATTTTAGTAGCATTTAGCTGTTGGCTATTTGAGTAGCGTTTTATAAAACGTTAAAAGCTAAACATTACATAAGTTACTTTTCACAAAAAGTTATTTTAACTTCTAAAAATTAGTCCAAACATTTTGTTGCCAAATAACTTTTTAAACAACGTTTAGCATTTTGACTAATCAAAACTATAAAAGGTAATTTGAAAGGTGTTGCCGAACACGGCTTATATATGGAACAAAGAGAATACTATTAATGCCCCATGTGTAGATTTGGTTTCATTGTACCTTAAAGTTCAGTTCGAACCGGACTTTAATTCCCTCATTATCACAAAAGAAAAGATAATCTCATTTATATGATCTCTCTAATACAGCTTTCTTTTTTTTTGAATTATTATAGTTGAATTTCAACATTATAATCATTGATTTTGAATATTTAATCAAACTTAAATTCTATTTTAATTATGAATTAAAAATCTAATCAACCTTTGTATTTTTCTATAAAAAGTATAAAGAACGAAAGTCTCTATTTGAGTTTTTTTAATCAGACGAGTCTTCGTCAATTGATTATATAATATTCCAACTCAATTCTCCACTCCATTTATTGCTTGATGTCTTTAATTCTAAAATAAAATTAAAAAAAAGAGAAAAAAAAAAAAACTTCTGAATAGTTCCATCCACATAAAGCTAGTGATAGCACCAAAGATTGTGAGATTTCTAACTTGTGTAGGGGAAAGGAGCACTAAATCAGAAAGAGAGAGAGAGAGATATGAAAATTCAAACCAACAGTGTGAAGCAGATTCCATGTACTTTTGGCAATGAATTATAAGCCTCAACAAGCATTTTGAAAGACCAATTTGTTTTTTAGTTCTCTAACCCTCCAATTACAATTGAATGGGGCTTTGCTCTCATATGGATACACCAATTGATCAAGCCCATAAAACATTATTTGGCCCATCTTCATTTGCCTTAGCCATATTATATTTCTCGTTTCAACTAACTACATAACCTTCGGTCTATGCTCTCCGTTCTCCGGTCCCGATTTTTCTCCGATGTCAAGAAAGCAACCACCGCAGGCCAAGCTACAGGTTAGATGAGTAAAAGATTTCAGCTTTCCTTTCCCTTTTTAATCCAAATCACAAGGTAAATTCATGGCTCTTTTCAACGATTGATATTGGTGAATTTTGGTTAATTGCAGTATAGATTTTGGTTAGTTCTTGTTCTTCAACATCCTCCAAGTGTGATTTTGGATGCTCTTCAATCAGACGTGCACGGTTCTTCTACGCTATAAGAATTTTCATCAATTTAATAAATTAAAAAAAATTAATTTATTATATAACTCACGATATTATTTTAATCTATTAAATTTTTAATTGAATTAGAAAAAAAATATAGTCATAAGTCAATAAAAGAAAATAATAAAGTTATTTTCATTTTCAATTCTATAAAATAAAAACTAAAAATAAAAAAGACATACAAATTTACAAGTTGTGATTTAATCGATAATGCATATTAAATATATAGAAAGACATTTAGTTTCGATCCTCACTAAACACATCTATAAGAGGGGTGAAAAACGTTAATCGTGATGAAATTTTGAATTAGATTTAATCAATCTCCGTTGGATATCGATGGTCTAAATATATATATATATATATATATATATATATATATATATATATATATATATATATATATATATATAATACCAACCAACTAGCCTCTAAAAAAATAAGTAAAAATCAAAGTTGCACTTGTCAAATACTTTCAAACTTGTGAAAGTATATAATAAGGCAGTATGCTTTCATAATATGTAACTTGTGAAAGTATATAATCAGGCTGTATGCTTTCATAATATATAAAATAGACGTTCTTTCACAAGCACATGACACAGTATCAGCATCTTAAAACAAATTACATTCAAATATTCACAACATGTGAAAATTGGTCAGTGAGGTCACAAATCCACTTATTAGCCTCCAACCAATTTATATTATAATAATATATATATAACGGGGAGCCGATCCCCCATATCTAGCCCATTGACCTATAGTGACACACGTTATTCCAATTTCCATCCAGATGCAAAGCACATTATTTTCATATCTCAATTAGTCACCAAATATAATCAATACAATAATTGCAACATATAAATGTAATCAAGAGTGGATAGTATACAAATTTATAGAATCAAAATATCATATATCAAAGACCAAAATTATAAAACTGGAATATTATATTTAGAAAATGAAGGATATAAATATAACAATAGAAATAGAGAATGATTCATGATTATTTTGATTGACATAAAGGGTATATGGTATGCGTATGAAATGCATGTAAGCAAGATAGTGTGCACCATTTATTATTACTCACAGTGATCGCAAAATAATTCAGGTCTGTCCTGAATTTTGATTTGGAGGAGCAGTAGAGAAACTTAGCTAATCTAAAAAACATATATAATAGGAAAAAATACAATCAGATAAATGATTCCTTTAATTAAGAAATTAATTAATTAATTTAATAAATCTATCTGTTTATTTTATTTTTTTTTACTAAATTCTTATATTTATTAAAATATTATTTCCACAAACATATAACTATCCACCTATTTTAATATAATCTAACTTTCTAAGATAACCATATTGTATACTAAACAATTATTCAAATAATAATTGTAATAAACTCTATAACTATAATAAACTTTTAATTCAAAAATCCTCAATTATATATTTTTATTAATTCACTATATGACCATATTATTTACTAGCAATTAATTCATTCGCTTATGTTGTATCTAGTCTAGATATTAATTCTATTTATTTCACCATTAAATATATTTATACTCTAAATTATAATTTAACACCAATAATAATAATAATTTTTCAATAATATTATCTATTTAACTCACCACATATATATTAATCAATTCTATCAAATGTTCGTCCTTATATTAACTATCATCAAAATATTCACTATAATCTATTTTTCATTTATTCAAAATTCAATAATTAGTCTAACTCAGAAAATTATCACATTTAAATAAATTTCATTTATTTCAACCTTTTAACCAATAATTTTTTTTCTGCATAATATATCCACATATAAATATTTAAATTCACTAATTATCCGTTAATAATTATAACTAATTAAAATCTTCAAATATAATTCGTTAACAATTTTACCAAATATTTATTTTCAATCCGAATTCGCTTAGACTCAGTAATCATATAAATACACTTATTTCACCAAAATTTCATTTAATGACTGAAATAATCGTATCAACCTAATTTAATTCATAATTGATCAAATTCTCAAATACTATAATATTTCAATACAATATTTTCAACCTTATCACTGAAATTCACTTTTTTACAATAATTCATTTAATCAACTAGATAATTAGTCATATTCTTTAATATATTCCATTTATTTAAAATCCTTCAAATATACCCATTAAATATTAATAAACTAATTTTCATAATTTGAAATCTTAACACTAATTAATTAAATTTATAAATTCTCTCAAAACTAATTAAAATCCTTTAATCACTTTTTAATTCGCTAAATCCTTAACTAATTGATTTTATCAAATTCTCTATTAATCATTAACCATACAACTTGCTAATTAGCCAAAGATACTAAAATCAACTAATAACCCAATAATCAATAATTTACTAAAATTCTAACTATATATCTTCTAAATTAATCAAAGTAATAATTAAATTTCTATAACAAATCAAATACCATAATTAATAATTAAAATTCTATAATCAAATTAATCTCCATAATTAATATAATTCTAAACTAAAATTAATAACTTCATCTATAATCAAATAATCAAAATCCTAAAATATCACTAACAATTATCTATAAAATTCAACTAAATGATCATTCAAAATTCTATAATAAACCAATTATCAAAATATTCAAATTAACTAATTATTCAATCAACTACTAAAACTCATACTAAAATACTAAAAATTACTAATCAATCATCTAATAATATAATAAAATCAACTAATCAAAATACTAACAATTAACCAAAATACTAAAATTCAGCTAACTAATTGACTGTTGTGGTGGCCGGTGACACGCAGAGAATCAGAGAGAGAGGAAGAGAGAGCGAGTTGAGAGGGAGAGAAGGCTGTGTTCGATGGACAAGGAGAGGAAAATAAAAAGAAAAGAGAGAAAAGAAAGAAAGGAAAGAAAGAAAAAGAAAAAGAAAAAATAAAATAAACTTAAAATTATTGACAAAAAAACAAATCATCCGAAAATGGTTTATCGGAGTGAAAAACACATTAATATACGGTGATTATAAAAAATATTTGATTTGGATATAATTTTAATTAATTAAATTTAATAAAAAAATTGATCCGATTTTTATTTTATTAATGATTATTCGATTAATTTTAGAGCCGATCAAAATGATATTAGATCTCGATAATATTACGTGGCTTAATATTTAGATAATAATTTAATGATTACATTTAAATGATAATTATTTTGAAAAAAAAATTTTGGTATATTATATCTGTTACAAAATTTAAATGAAAGTCTTCTATAAAACCACAAAGTTAAAATGCAAATGAATTTATATATTTGGGGAGGAGGAAGAAAAACAAACAGGTGAGGTCAAGCCATTCGTACTGGTGATCTAGAAGGGAATAGAAGTATATAATTCATACATGTTTTCTCTCCACATTTAACTTTTGTTATTTGTCACAGCTCGCCGGAGCCGCTAATCACCGAGCTAAATTCTCCGGCCGGAGCTTAAAAGATCAAATTTCACTGGCAAAATCATCACTCTTCTTTTCTCAAATTTTCCGGTTAGCATTTACCGGTGTATTCTCTCCAATGTTCTCATTTTCTTTTGCTTGAATTTCAATTTCATTATCAATTCACAGCTCCCTATAGCTTTACCAAATTTAACAATTGATGAACAATTCTTACCTATTTCGTTTCTTCGTCTTATATGACTGATTATTTGTGTGATTTTTGTTTTCTATTTGTAGTATTTGAGTGGATTGGGTGCGTGAAATGCAATTAAAGGGATCATGAAGAACGTAACGAGGAAGGTGGGCAAGTATGAGGTCGGCCGGACTATTGGCGAGGGAACTTTTGCCAAGGTTAAGTTTGCACAGAACAGAGAAACAGGAGAGAGTGTAGCCATGAAAGTTATGGCAAAAACTACCATTCTCAAGCATAAAATGGTTGATCAGGTACTTTTCTAAAAGGTGGATGCAAATTCAATAGTTTTTAATGGAGAGCCTACAATAGTTGTTCTTCTCCTTCCTGCCAAAAATTTGACAAAAAAGATTTTTTTAAATGTTGAGTTCCTGTAACTGTAAAAACTGCCAACAGCAACTTTGTATTTGCCTAAAGTTAATGCAACGCTAGGCGGTGGATGTTAATTTGTTTTGCTTGATCTTATTCATTAATGGAGTTAAAACGAATTACGTCATGGATTATGAGTTTATTTATTTTCCTTCCCTGTATAAATAATATGCCTTGTTTCGGTTCCAGATTAAAAGGGAGATATCCATCATGAAGATTGTTAGACATCCTAACATAGTTAGGTTACATGAGGTATATATTTTTACTTTTTTAATTATCCTTATAGCATTAGTAACCTCCATCTAGTGGTAGTTCAGTATGATTGCTACTTGCTCTGATATATGATTATGAACATACATTTTTTTTTTCTTCTTTTCATTCATGTCCAAATTCTAGGTCCTAGCAAGCCGGACGAAGATATATATTATTCTTGAGTTTGTTACTGGAGGGGAGCTATTTGATAAAATTGTAAGGCGATGTTGTCTTGATATCCTTAAAAAATGTTGAATTGCTGTTGTGTTCAGTTCTCCAAAATGCCAATCTTACTCAGTTGACTTGTGGGGGAAAAAAAATCACTCTCTTCTGGTTGAACAGGTTCAGCGAGGGAGGCTTTCTGAAAATGAAGCAAGGTTATATTTTCAACAGCTTATAAATGCACTTGCTCATTGTCATAGTAAGGGTGTGTATCACAGAGATCTGAAGGTGATCAGTTATGATAGTAGTTGACATATTCTTTTCTAAGATTGTTTTTATGTTTCATAAAGTCATGCTTTAATCCTGATTAATTACCTTTCTTATGTAGCCTGAAAACCTCCTCCTTGATTCTGTTGGAAATTTGAAGGTTTCTGACTTTGGACTTAGTGCATTGCCCCAGAAAGTAAGCTTGAAAATCTTATTATTTGACTCCGTTGGCACCAGAAATTCTTGTTTCTGAACTGTCATGCAAAACATTCATTGCATGTGCCCACACTATGGCTTTATGTATTTTCAGGGGGTTGGACTTCTTCATACCACATGTGGAACCCCAAATTACGTTGCCCCTGAGGTATGCTCTCAGAAAACAAGCAATAATTATATGATATTTTCTCTTTAGATTTTGTATTCTTTTCAAGTGTTTTATAAGTGTCTAGGATTTTGGTGTCTGCTGTTATGTTTTTCCATCTATGCTAGCATTTCTCCTCCTGTCCTTCTAATGATTCTCACTGCTGTGATGCATCTGTTTTATTGAATTTTTAAATAAAGGTTCCTTTTGGACGCCTTTTCCTATCTACTCCTCTCCCTCATATTCAGCAACTGCAGCTCAATTAGTCAACATGCGTGCCCTGTGTTTTGGTCCCAGGTTCTTGCATGAGAGTGTTGGTGATGAACACAATTCTTACATTATTTGATCCTAAATTACATCATGCAATGATCCTACTGCATTCTGTCCCAACTTTTGGATTTCATCATGTGCATTAGACAGATTGCTTGCCATCTTGGCAAGCTCATGTGGTTATCATTTATTTTGTTACCAGGTTTTGGTTATTATTCCATGGGCTAGTTGTGGAGAATGTAAGGGGGATAACTGCATTCTGCATGAACTTATGGGGATTGTTGGGAGGATTCCAGTCACGTCTGGGCACTTAATAAAAATTCCTGATAAGTTTATACATTTAAAATGTCATTTTCTCATTGTCAGCAACTTGTTAATGACCATAAAATTGCATGAGGAATTTCTACTTTAAATATAGGATTTCTCGACAACTTCAATACCAGAAGCTATTAAGAGATTAAGAAGCCCAACCTTCTTTTTTTTCTTTGTTGTGGGTAGGGCGTGCTGGCTGAGGACACATGGATGTCTTGCTGACTCTTGTTGAGGGATGGTTGTGAAGGAGTGGATAAAATCACTGAATGTGAAACTGTATGATGCTTAATTTACTTGCCCTATAGAACTCATTGCCTTTTTCAGTTTCGATCTAGAAAGAAAATTTTCTGGTTTCAATATATAATAAAATATTATAAAAATACATAAGAAGAAGGCTTAATTTAACCCCCTTTTTCCAAAGTAGATCCGCTGCTGGCCTTTTTGTCTGTTGCATCTCACCTTTTCCTTGTGGCTGTCTTTTCAATTAATTGCTGTGAGTTTTCATAATTTCCCTGGTAACCATTTTCTTTGTGATTGTGATATATTGCAAATTTCTATAGCTTGAATATTGTCTGTGACAAGGTGGATGCATTTCTGCACCTTTAAGTGAGGCCAATTATCTTTGCATGTGGGGAAAAAAGTCTTGTGTTTCGTACTATTTCTGAATTTCTTACACTAAAGGAATTCCTATCAGGTGCTCAGCCACGAGGGTTATGATGGGGCAGCTGCTGACGTGTGGTCGTGTGGAGTCATTCTTTATGTTCTGATGGCTGGTTATCTTCCATTTGATCAAGCAGACCTTCCAACATTATACAAAAAGGTTAGTTGCTATCAATTCTCTTTTGGGTAAAATGAACAGGTTATTAATTTTGTAGTGTAATTCATATATTTCTAAACTAACGAATTTCCTCCAATATCCAAACTTATTTTATATTTACACCCCTTACCTCTTCAGGACGGTACTCATTTTCATAATTTATGTAAATTAACAGTTTTTCCAATTTCCTTGCATGTTTGCTCCACATTTTCTCATATCTGTTCTGCATGGACTCATATTTATGTTCTTTTATTTTGGTTATGCTGAGGTACTGATCTTGCATATATCTGTAACTGCATCACGTTATGGAGGTTTTTAGTTCTGAAGAAGCACTTTTACCTCTGCGATTGTTCTTATTATGCATGAAATGCGTAGAGCTGTGAAATCCTTCCTGTTTATTATTATTATCCCTCCCATGAGGACTGCTTTATGTTGTGCTAAATGAGAACTCTGTTAGTACTTACTATCTCACAAATGTATTTTAGACAGTTTTTAGCTGTTTTTCTCGTTGTGTTCAGATAAATGCTGCAGAATATCGTTGCCCGCATTGGTTTTCTCCTGGGGCAAAGGGTTTGATAGACAAGATACTTCATCCTAATCCTAAAACTGTGAGTGTTCTATTCACCATATCAAGTAATTGTTGAATCAGAATTGATGCATTTATATGCAATACTTTTTGGTGGCCTTAGCCGCAGTGATTGGCTTAGATTAGCCTATGGATTCTATTACCGTTGTTTATGTTGTGGTTTTATTTTGATGTATTTCATTGACTTTTTGCATGCTTTTAGTGCAAAACATATAGCATGATCTTGCAAAAATCGAGGACCAACAGGGCAAGAACTTGTTGGTGTACTGATCTTTTATGGAAGATTTCTTGTAAACAAGTTACAGTCAGTTCAGGCATGAGGATAAAAGAGTTCCTTTCTATTGTTCATTGAGATCTTAAAAGCTACTATTGAATTAGAATTATGTTGCGAAACCTTTCGTTGTATGGCTTGAGTTGAGTGCATGTTGCAAACCCATGAATAAATGGGAAATTGTACATTTGGCGTGAACTTTAGGATACTTGTGATATTTGTTTCTCCTTTCCATAATTAGTTTACTTTGGGCAGCGTATAGGGATTGAAGGAATTAAAAGGGATCCATGGTTTCAGAAATATTATGTGCCTGTCAAGAATAACAAAGAGGAGGAAGTGAATTTGGATGATGTTCGTGCAGTTTTTGATGACATTGAGGTTAGTCATTATTTCTTATCCATAATAAAAAATAAAGAAGTAATGAAGTGCATTAAAGTAATGAAGTGCATTAATTTGCTTGACTTCAGATATCTTTTTCTTGAGTTCCTCTCTTTCCTTCTCTGTTGTATCTTAAATGTAGCCTAATGTCTTAGAGACCTTTTCTCGGCCTTCTTTGGGTGTTCCTCCTTTTGTTTTTGTTGGAATTTTGCAGGACAAATATGTAGCAGAGCAATCAGAAGATAAAAGTCAGGGGCGTCCTTTAATTATGAATGCCTTTGAGATGATTACCCTGTCCCAGGGGTTGAATTTATCAGCATTGTTTGATAGGCAACAGGTATGATATATACACACACACACACACACACACACACATTTTTGGTGGAAGACAGCTAAATAATAGAGTTTGTTATCATAGCCTCCAGGTTCATATTTATATATATGTTGGAGGCATGATTAAGAGTGATGTGATAAAATCTGTAGGGCCTGAAGTTTCCATCTGTTAGCTGGTTATTGGTGATTCTTGCACCAACAGTGATGCAATCTCCTTTTTTCTTCTTTGTTCTTTATCCTTCAATGGCTTCTCTATAACTGTTGCAATTATCAAAGTGCCTCGGTTTGTTGGCTAATGGCAGGATTATGTGAAAAGACAAACCCGTTTTGTATCCCGCAAACCAGCAAATGTTATAATTTCATCTATTGAAGTTGTTGCAGAATCAATGAATCTCAAGGTTCATACACGAAATTACAAGGTATGGCTTGTTGTGGAACATTTCTTAGCTACACTTTATTTTATTAACAGGAATTTATATTACTTTAAATCGTCGTCCTGTTTTCTGATCATAATGCAACAGCTTCTTTGGCTATGTCATGCGCAATTAAGATTTTGCATGACCTATTTTTATAAAAGTTAATGACCAAAAAAGAAGAAGAAGAAGAAAACAGGTGCTACAGTTGACACAACAAAATGCAAAATTTTTAACATTGAAAGAAATAGCCATTACAAAAATTATGCAAGAAGTTTGAGGTTTTTAATCATTCACCCATTCTTGTAAATATCTGTGTTAGTTATGTAATGGACCTGCACTTAATTCATTCTTTTGAACTGAAGGATCTTTTTTCATGTGAAGCATTTTTGAGATTAAATTTATTCATTTGATTCTATGATAACTAAGGATTCTAGGTTGAGAGTTTTCGAAAACTTGATTGAAATTCTTGAAAAAGAAAAATTTGTGTTTGGTGCAGTATCCCTATCTTCTAGTGAAAAATGTTTTGCTGGGTTTGGATTACACTGGTGGCTCTAGCAGTATCTTTCGATGGCCTGTTTCTTGATAAGAAAAGTTTATGACTAGTGATAAAGTTAACATATCTTATTCGGCAAACCACTCAGAAGTTGGTTACATAAGTACATTTTGCGGAAATGATTTTAGGTTTGATGCTGTCATCTCTGCGAAACGATTTTAGGTTTGATGCTGCCATCTCTGTGAATAAACAATGAAATATTTGTTCATTTGTTTTTTCTGTTTCCTTTTGTTCTTTAAGAAATGGAACATCATCGTATCGATAACAGAAGAAAGTGGATAGACTTCTTGTCAAGAGAAAATACAAAGAAGTTGACAAAGCAAAGCACTTGGTCATAACTCAAGAGTCACAGTGTCACACTATTAGAACAAGCCCTGTGAAAGAGATCACCGCCATAGAGGCCAATTTATTGACTGAGATTTTGATATGTTAAATATTGTAATTATTTAACCTTGACATCTTCATATTATACAATTGATTCCAATAAATATTTATTGTTACAGACAAGACTAGAAGGAATCTCTACTAATAAAGCTGGACCATTTGCAGTTGTCCTGGAGGTACTGCGCAGATATAATTCTTCTCTCTCTGTCTAAGTTGTATTTTATAACAATTAATTTGCCACTGGTTTCATTTCAAGTTCCACTTCTAAAGCAGTTGTCCTTTTTTTTGACACAGGTCTATGAAGTTGCACCATCACTTTTCATGGTGGATGTCCGAAAGGCTTCTGGAGATACTCTTGAATATCACAAGGTACTTACATCATATTATTCTTAAATCTTTGTCTGTTAATTTTCTCGCCGTTCTGCATTTATAGTCATAGGGTCGCTGATAACTTGATGTACATAAAATTGGTGTTCTGTGCTCCTGGTTCTAACACAATACGCCTCACTCACATGAATGTGGATCCACCTTCCTTGGATTCAGGTGGGTTTCATGTATTTGTGAGTGTAGAATAAAGTGTGTAAGAAGCCAGCTAATCTAGCCATGAGAAAAAGGTGTGTTCATCTGGCACTAGTCATTTTATATGATATTAGCATTAGTCACTTTGCTAAGTGAACTTCTATAGATTTTTATTGTGCCAAAAAGCAATCAACTTGACCAAATAAAGCTGTAATTCAAGAATTCAGCTAAAACAGGTGAAAAGAAAGAAAAAGAAAAAGAAAAATGTAAAAATTATATGATTTTTCTCCTAGTTATGACCAACCAAGGACTGCGAGTGATTATATCGCCTGAAAAATAAAAATGTAAACGGTTAGAATATTATGCTCTATTTTATCTTTGCCTCAACACATGGGCTTTACTTTCTCTTTGTTTATTTATGGAATATGCAGTAGTATGTATCTGATCTAAGTACTTCCATATATTTACTGACGTGGGCAGTTTTTATCATGTGTAACTCTCTTTTGCAGTTCTACAAGAACTTCTGTGCTAAATTAGAAGATATTATCTGGAAACCATCAGAAAATGTGAATTCCAGTCTGCTTGCAACAATGAGTTGCTGATCCACAAAAGTGGATATGAAGCTAATCAGTGAGCAAGGCACTGAGGGTAGATATTCCTCCGTGGAAATAAGTTGGCCAACAGGAATGAGTAGAATGTACTATCTGGGGAGTATGTTCTGCCTTTTGTATATTCTGATAGGCGCGGAATCATAATTTTGAAAAGTCACAGAATGGTCATATGCTTCTTCCTATCAACCCTGTAATTAGAAGTCATATATATACATATATAATGCGAATTCCAATGTTAACATAATAATAATAATAATAATAATAATAATAATAATAATAATAAAAAGATGTGCTATTTAGATTCCTTGTCGTTTAGAATTTTTTGCACTTCATCTATTTCCTTTTACTTCCTTCTGTGCTAATAAAAAGATTTGAAGTATACTGTACAATAAACTGTAATGGCAGTTTTTGTTGCAAGTAATTTTTCAATATAGTAACTTTTTATCTCCAAGGGCATTTATTAGAAGACTGACCATTTTATTCAATGTTGTTCCATTTAATGCAACAACCTTGGTGTGAAAGCGAATATCTTAGGAGTGATTAGGGCTATAAGCATCAACTTCTTTGAATTAGAGCTCGACTTGGGACTCGATTTAAGTTTTAAAATTCCACAATTTAGTGAAAAGTTTAAATTCAAATTCGATTTGCTCATACATTAATTGTTTTAAAAGAGAAATTTTACCCTTCACGGATTTGAATTCGAGCTCGAGCTTGGCTACTGGACTTATGTGGAACGAGTCTAAATAACCTCAAGCGAGTAACCTGCAATTTAGCTCCCTTATGGCCATAGAAGTGATCATAACTTCTACGTCATATGGTTATGATCTGTAGTCTAATGTAGCATTGCTGTGTGGAACGTATTCAATAATTTGAGTAGACAAAACTAGGGGAACTTTGACTTGACCGAAGCTGTCCTCAACTTTTCAAACAAAAGCCTGTTCGATCTGTTTCTTGAGGGACGATAAAGAAATAATACAAAAGAGTAGAATCGAACAAAACCAGAGATAAGCTAGTTTTTGTTCGTCTTCCACCGGCCTATATGCCCTATACGCTGGTGTGGATCTTTAGTAACTTTAAAAGTTTAAAGAACAAAAAGAAAATTAATCATATTATTAAAAATTAGATCAAGAGATTACTCTTAACTTCGTTATTAAGTTGTAAGCATAACAAACACAAATTACAATTACAGTTAATACGTGTTTATTTGACAAATTAATTTTTTCAAAAGTGAAATAAGTTTATTTTACTTCGACTGTGTTCAGCCACCGTTGCCTGTTAAGTAGCTATTTAAATGTTAAACTCTATTTTTTATGCTGTGCAAGCAACATAATATTTCGAAGTGGCTTTTAAAAGTTTATACAGCGTGTTATAATATTTTACGAAAAATGATTCAGACATAGCTACAAAAACAGTTAATTTCCGTTGTTCAAAGAGTCATTTGATCAATATTCGTTAATAATTTAGTTCTCAAAGCTTACTCGAAGAATTTACAGTTACAGAAGTGATAATTTAGAGGAGGAAAGATAAGCTGCTAAGCAACTAGATAGAATCAGGGGTTTATATGTTATAATATACATTATTGTTATAGTTATTTACATCAAGGTTGAAAGTACTTATCTCCACATTTGCACTTCCATGAGAGCAGATAATAACTTTCATCATCTCCATTAGACGACAGTGTCGTTTTATGATGTGGAGGAGAAACTAAAGCCGCCATGCAAGGTCTACAATTCCAGCATCTATTCACACAGTTGGGAGGCTTTGAACCTAAGTGCATTTTTCTTTGCTTCTTTTCTTCATTTCCTCTTCCTCCTCTTGATGATGATCCGACTGCCACAAATAAACAAGGTATGAATTTTCATAAAAAGATAGGATTTTTTTTTATCTTTGTAGCGTCAAAAAGACTGAAACTCAAAAGGGTTTCTTTCATTTTTTGTTTTACCTGAAAAGATGAGAAGCAGAGTGACCACTGTAACAATTCTTAACCCATTTGGGTAGGAAGCTAATGAAGCCATAGGCCTTATCAAATGGGTATGGAAGAAAGTGGGAAGCTATATGTTGATCTATTGGAGTTATTAAAAATACTTTTTTTTGTTTCAGTTTTCTTTTAAAAGGGTAAGAAAGTGGTATTCAATATTGCAGTACGTTTTATCAAATGATTGGACTGAATGAGTTTTGTTCTAAATATAGCAAGGCAAATTATTATTTAGTCCTTCATAGTTAACTTAATTAATATTTTGTCCCTATTTCCTAAAAAAAGAATTGAAAAATCCTTTATAGATATTAGATCTGTCCAAAGACTGTTCCCAAAAAGAATAGCCTTTATTGTTTTCTCGAAGTCTCTTTTCGAGCAAGAGTCAGTCACTCTTGTGTTCAGGGTTTCATTGTGAATGACTGAAGTTACATTTTTTTTTATTTTATTTTTCATTTTTTTTTCTTGGTTGATGGCTTGACGTCCTTTTTAAATTATTGGAGCATTAATTGTCTTCACGTGCTCTCTCTCTCTCTAAAATGCAAAAAAGGAAACATTGTATACTATAGCGTCTAAGCTTACCACTCCTTTTCTTACGCTCTACTGCATGTACATATATTTTTGTTTCAACGTGTCTCTTCTTTTCAATATTGCTTGCTTTCCTTTTGGCCTTTTCTTCGTATTATGAGAAACTTTGAGCATGAAAATTCCTTTAGGAATGTGCAATTTCCTTTCTCTTTTTCTTTTTTTTTCCCCTTCTTGTAACCAGAAAGAAATTGTCAATTTCATATGCGAATTAATACCATAAATGCCAGCAGATGATAGGCCAACACTACCCTAACAGAAGTAATTGAATTGAAGTTTGCACTATATTCTATTTCTAGCTTTTAGGTGGCAGTTCAGTTAACATTATTGTCTTGGACAAATTAGGAAAACAACAAAATGGTAGCAAAGTTGTATTTTCTTTCAAATGCCTATAATATGCAAGCATTGTAGGTGGTACTGAATCTGGTCCCTGTAGCCAAAACCTTGTTCTGGTGCAAACCCAATAAGTAAAATTTGATGACAAGTTGTTTTAATACTGGGATTTGTAATTTTGTATTTGATGGTGTCTCGTGATATTTGTGATCTTGATGAAAATTTACTGTATGGAATAAACCAGACATCTCAAGAGTTACTGATTAAATATTCTACAAAGAAGCCATTATAGCTCTCTTCAGGGCCATGGTCTTCCATGCAGCAGATGAATCCTGAACAGGGAAAAGCTCTGCAATCTATCAGATCAATATATAAATTTTTCAAATTTCTCAGAAAAGTTTAACAGTTTGAAGTTTGAACTATGAACATCCTGCATTTTTCACTATTCAATTCTCTTTTCAGTAGAATATTAAATTTAGCATCGATATAAGAAATCAGAAACTTATGATTAGGCTCTAAAAGGAGCAATTGTGAGTGAATGAATTTCCAACAATATCTCATAGAAACACCTTCCAAAGGACTGAATTACACAACAGAAAGCGAAATATTACATTTTATTGAAGTAGTTGCAGAGTACAATTCATAATCAAAGAGAACCTGAAAAATCAAGCCTGGCTCAGAATACAAAACAAAGTTAGCACCCCTAGTGCCGCTGCCAAAGCCTGCTGATCTGAGGCACCCCAAGACACAGAACTGCCCTAAGCAACCTTACACACCAAGGACACACAAGAACCTCGACCGCTGCAAGAGATTCAAGAATTACTAATATTTATGAAGACACTTCCAACTAAGATAAACTTAACAAAACAAGAGACTCTCCACATGACTTGAACAAAGCAACCCTTATAAACCTTGGTACTTTATAAACAAAGTAACAAGAGCATCAAGCGTTGTTAATATTTATAAAGCTACTAGCAACTAAGATAAACTTATTAAAACAAGAGACTGCACATGACTTGAACAAAGTAACCTTGGTCGTGGGATCGATTATCAATATGCCATCAAACATCATTTGCCAAGAGCTGGCATACTGAGTGTATTCACATCCAGCAAAGGACAACAAGCACTTGAGATGATAAGGAATGGAGTAGTTGCAGGTGAAAATCTAAACTAGGGTTTGGTAAATGTATTCTCAAGAAACCATGGCTATGAAAGAGTACACCTCCCAGCAATGGGGGCTAAAGAGTTACAACAAGCTTTCAAGCCTGCAAAAAGTGAAACGAAGGAGTGATCTGCCAAAGTTCCCTGGAAAACAACCAAACTGGAGTTACTAGTGTACCCACTATACTGATGGGCCAAAAAACCTATGCTGAATGCTGCTACCAAGTGTGAGCTGACTATATGAAAATTAATTCTTGTACAAGCTATGAAATCCAACAGGATTTCTTGAACTCTAGAAAACAGTCCAATATCTTCATTTCTGCACATTTCATTCCGCTTCCTGATTAGTTAAGGATATCACATCTCCACAAGTTCTCAACAAGCAGGTCAACTGTGCCACTGCTGATAGAACTGCAGTGTTGAAGATTCAACCCCAGCAGGGTTCTGCCCAATTTCTTTAGGAAAGGGAAGCTCTTATTTGATACTTCAGAACAACCTGATAGGGAGAGGACTTGAAGATTGAGCTGATCTGCGCTTGCTAGGACAGCAATTCCAGAATCAGTGACAGCACATTTTGACAGATCTAGATCACTAAGAAACAAACAACCTCCGGCAATTGCTACTAAGCTAGAATCAGTAATCTTCCTGCATCCATCCAAATTCAACAATTCTAGAGTTCCACCATGAAGCCTAGCCAAGGCTGAAACTACTTCATCAGTCAAACTCATGCAGCCACTAAGATTCACCTTAACAAGTCCTGCCTCACAACTCTCCAAGAGTGGGAGAAGTCCTGAATCTGTAATAGCACAAAGGCCACTGAGATCTACATGCTGAAGCTGAGGGCACAACTTGCCCACCAAAGCCAAGCTGGCACTACCAAATCCAGGGCAGTTTCTGATGGACAAGGATCGAAGAGAGCTACAAGGAGAGGGCAATGGCATTCCTGATGTTCCATCTCTAATTCCCATGCATTTCACAAGGTTAAGAGCTTTTAACTTCGTTCCAGGATTTGAGATTGCACCTACAATCCCTGATTGTGTAACCCTGTTGCACTCTTCCAATTGCAGGCTCTCAAGAGATCCTGCAGCTCTGGCAAAAGAAATCAATCCATTGTCTGACACGAAGCAGCACTTGCGCAGGCACATTTGCTTCAAGTTCGTGCATCCTTTTGCTATAGCTTCAATACTCACATCTGTTAGACCCCGACAAGAAGAAATTGTCAAAGACATCAACTTTTGCAAACCCTGAGCATTTCCCATGACCCAAAAGCCTTTCTCGCTCACTTGCTGGAGACTGCTGAGAACAAGACTAGTAACAGCCTTGCCATAGTGTCCTATTACAGCAAGAGAGAAATCTGTGATATTCAAAGCCTGAAGCTTGACCTTGGTTAATACATCAGTAGCTGATGACAATAGACTCGATACTCCATGATCCCCAACAAGAGGGCAGTCTTTAATAGAAACAGATTGCAACTTGGTGCAAAACTTTCCGACAGCTTGTAAACCCTCATTACCTATCTTTGGACAAGACTCGATGTTTAGTGCAATCAAGTTAGGGCAATTCTCCACAATTGCAATCAAACCCCTATTGGAAATTGAAGGGCAATTGCAAAGGTCAAGCTTTTCCAACAAATGGCATTCTTTGGCTATCTTGAACAAACCTTCATCCCCAACAGAAGGCACATCCCACAAAGAAAGAGCCCTCAATGATGGGCAGCCGTGAGCAATTGCTGACAAACCAAGGTCTGTGACTCCACGAACAGAGTTGCTTCCACGGATCACAAGCTTTCCTAAACCCCCACGGCCACTAGTTCCAACAGCAATTGCAGCAAGTCTTGTATCAGTTGCTTTCTTTCCTTCCAAAGATCTTGTAAGATACCCATCACTCTCAATTTTCCCATTTTCATCAGAAGAGACCATTTCAACATCATTGGAAACAGAAACCGTAACCTCATTATCTGCGACTAAAGTTTTGCTCTTGCAAATTTCAGCCCTCTTAATACTGCTCAATAACATAAGCCATCTCTTAGAGACACAAGCACATGAACTCCTCTCTTTGCCTCCAGGGATTCGCCTGAAGATCTCGAAAAGGCATTCATCTGGTAGAATATCGATTGATGGCTGCTTATTCTGCTCAAAATCAGAAGATCCGAAAAGAAACGGGGAACTAGTGCGTGCTCTCTTGCAAGGAGGACTATATATATCAACGAGGGAGCCAATCGAATAAAGCATGGAATTTGTACACAAAGAACCCCCAGCATAGAACTCATCATCTCCTGAAAAATCCCAGTTGAAAATAAACTCCAGTAAGCTCCAGATTATGTTCTAAAACAAGTAAGGCTAACATTTTTATTTTGCAAGTGAAGCCTATCAACTAAGTAAAATCGAGTTGATTCATTTATATAAGAAATTCAATAACTGAAAAGCAATCATCAATAATCTCAATCCAGAAAACCACAAATAGATCCAAAAGTCAAAACCAAAGATAACCCAATAAAGATCAATTCAAAAAAAAAAAAAAAAGTGAACTTACCACTGTAGTTGACAAGAGCAGGCATGATTGAATCCCAAAGAAGAAGACGAAGAACAAAAAGAAGACGAAACCTTGATTAAGAGGCCAAAAACCAGAAAAACTTGCAATAACAAGCAAATAAGCGAAGAAAAGCAAGATCAGAAATAAACCGAGAGAGCTTGAATGCATTACCAAGAAAAAAAAGGCAATAACTTGAAACCCTAACGAAGTAGGGCAAAAAAAGAGAAACAAGAAGAAGAGGAATGTAGGTTTTGCTTTCCCTTTGGTTGTTCTTTGTTTACGGAATTGTTGAGTTAGGTTGAGAATTGTACAGAGTTATATACGAGAGGTTTTGCTTTCACAGATACATTGGTTTTAGAAACATGCAATGAATCCTTCCCCGAAACCGGTTATTCCTTTCGGTCCAACGGTCCACCTTTGCCACGTCCAGCGTACCGGAAACCGGATACTCCCTTTATTCAATAATTATATTTATTGATTGGCTAGCTATCAACTTTTTTATTTAATTCTTTTGTCTTACTTAGGAATATAATAATTATCTAATTCATCCAATAGCTATTTATCACATCTTCATATTTTTTTTGTTTTTTTCACTTATTTATGAAAACAAATGTTATTGATGGTATTTTTTTTTTATAACATTAATGAAATAGATCTCAATCAAATTTTGGAATTTTGCTAAAATGTTGAAATTTCTCTTAAAAGAAAAATAATTCTATTCCCCCATCCCACAATGATAGATTTGCTTCTTTTTTTTCCATTTTCCTTCAATTTTAGATTTTTTTTTCATATCTTTTACTAAAGAATTTCTTTGGATTAAGCAGAACAAGTTGTGCAATTGACAGATTGGTGCAAAAATGTACAATCTTTCTTTCAAAAGAACAAGTTGAGCAAGTGCAACCTTTTTTTAAATATATATATATATATATATATCAAACTTGCTTGGCAGTTGTTTTCTTTTTGTATTCTCCACTAATCAAAATTATATATTAAACTTTATAAATTTAGCTACCAATCACTTTTTGTATTCTCCACTAATCAAAATATAATTCTAAATTAATTACTTGTGAATTGGTTTGAAGACCGCTTATTATTCTAAATTAAGCAAATTTTATCTAATTAAATATGGATATTATTATTATTATAATAAAAAAAGCATTTTAGTAAATGAATATTTTTTTTCCTAAATATTCATTAAAAGTCTAATGTGTGATAATAATAACTAATAGTGTAGCATTAAAAGTCTTATCCTAAATCTTATTAATCAATAATTGCAATGCTATGAGCCACAACTTTATCAAGTGATTAGTGACTAAGTAAAGAAAAAAAAAAGAAATAGTTTTTGTTTTTTAAATCTTCAATTTTGGTACTTTCCAAATTTTTTTTATAAATTTTATCTATTTATATTTTATAATATTATTTTATCCTCTGCATAATTCTCATCTAATTGAATGCAATCCAAATGAATTAATTTTAAAAAAAATATAAAAAGGAAAATTATTAAGTTAATAAGTAGGGCAATTTAGAAAATAGAAAAGATGGAAGTTGGCCAACAAATTTGTGGACTTGAAGTCAACTATGTTACGCTAACTTTTTAGAGCAAAATGCATGAAATTAATCCCAATAGGTCAATTTTTGTTTCCTCTCAACCGCAAGACAAGCAAAGCCCAAAGGCCACAACTTGACTCTTGGTTGACAAAAAAAAAAATAAAAAAAAAATTATTAAAAAACTATATAATATAATGGATGTTTATAAATTTATTTATTTAAAAATTATGTCTTTTATAATAAAAGATTATGTCATTTGAGATGAAAGATTATATATTTTAATATAAGATTGTATCTTTTAAATATGCCTTTTGATATTCTATAAATAGCTCTTAAATTTTATAAAATAAAAAATATTATTAAATCAATTTTTCTTAGATATCTCTTTTCCTACTTATTATATTTTTATATATATTTTTTCTATTTTTTACATTTTATAATATAAATAAATAAAGAGAGAGAGAGAGAGAGAGAGAAAGGGAAAGGGAAAGGGACCCATGTCTGGGAAAGGGAAAGGGGCCCATGTCTATAGGTACAGGCATGTAATGCTTTTTTTGGTTCTCTTCTCTTGGACAATAATTGTTTTGAGATATACAATGAATTTTTGATATGTGAATATTATGATGTGTAGGTTCAATCTTATATTTATATGGAAAAAGTTTTTCTATTTATACTTTTCATGGTTAGAATCAGTCACTCTCTACATAAATTTAAAATTTAAATATTATAAATATTTTTTCAATTTTCTAGAATTTTTTATAGGACTTTTGAGATATTTCCATAAGAGTTGTCAATTTAGAATTATAATTTTTTTTTTTATAATATTGTAAACTTCTTTACACTTAACCATACTATTGCTTAAAATATTCAATACATATAATTTATTAAAAAAAAAATAAAAGATGTAATAAAATTGTTACAGAAAATTTTAATTAATTATTCAACCCATCATTCTGCAAATTTTGATTACTGTCTGGATGCCAATGCCAGTGTGCATGTGATATCATTATATTATATTTATATGCATGCATGCATGTATGTTGAATTATTACATGTTTTAAATTATAGAAATATATAAAATCAAGTTGAGCAAGTTGAGATATGTACTGTGAAGAAGGCAAATAGCTGTCAGGGACATCCATTGTTATTCATTCCTTCTTCTTCTTCTTTACAGGTATACCAAACCGCCAACTGCCCATTGTTCTTCTAAAATTTTATAAAAAAAACTCCGTTAGCAAGTCTCCGTTATGCAGCAAACGTAGGATTAAACACATGCAATGCAAGTTATGCATATAAAATAAAATAATAATATTTAATGGAGAGAGGTCGGCATAGGCATAGCCTGCAGATATAATATTTAATTAAATCTCAGGCAGAACCAAAAAGAAACGTCAGCACAAATTGTTTGGTCAAATGTTTTTGTTGAATTTAAGGTTTTTTATAATTGTAAGAAGCCCAAATTCATTAATAGTCATCGTTCATTGTTTTAAGTCTACAATGACAAAATTGTTCTTTTTCGCTTCTCAATTTTTTTATTTTAAATAATTTTTATTTTTAAAATTTATTCATTAATAGGGTTAATTAGGTTTGCATTTTCTTTAATTTTGGTGTGATTAATAATTAAAATTAATAAGGCAAAAACGATTCATTCAAGTTTAATTAAAAAATTAATTCGATTATATTTGGTTAAATAAAAAAATTGATTAAAAATGTTAATCAAAGGTGGAATGCTCACTCCTAACCGGAGCTTCCTTATAATTATATATTAAAAATTTTTTAAAAATTTTAATATATAATTTTAAATGAATAAAAGGTTTTAATTAATTTTAATACATAGATTAATATTTTTTTAATTTAATTTTGCTATTTAATGTGCAACTTTTCAAAATGACCTATTATTTTTATTTTTTTTAATATATATACATCTATTTTAACACCATTAATTATTTTAATGCGATTTATATAAATTCATCCCCGTTCGCTTTTGAAAATAAATGGGTTAGATCGGAGAAATTTACATTACAGAGAATCAAACGTATGATCTAAGTTATGGTAATCAATCTCGCAAGTACTTTTATCACTGAAGTGACGTGTTACAAAATCTGATCCACACAAATGGATCATCTAATAAATTCCTCTCTCTACTCTCAATTATTTAAAAAAGATTTTGAATATCTCAATTATTATGATTTTGTAGGCCTATAAAGATTCATTCACTCCACATAATGAATTGCACAACTTCTTCTATAGAAAATAAAAATTATTAATAATAATAATTTCGAAAATAGGTTTAAAATTTGATTTTTACAATATCAATTACGTGTAAACCATTCAATTTTGTTTAATTATCAGCAATTAAATTTTGACATTTTATCATATAAAATGAAATGAAAGAAAAACATATATATGCCATAAACGTTTTCCATAAGACAGTTGTATGTGTATGATATGTATCAAATCTTAACTGCTACATTATTATTTTTCAGCATTGAACTAAAAATGATTTGATTTGATATTATCTTGTTGGAATCTATTAGCTACCTAATAAGGACAATCTATATAGAAGTCCTCAACTTTTTTTTTTCTTTTTTTAAAAAAAGAAATTATTTAGCCCTTAAAATTAATAAAAAAAATAAATTAATGATATATCTACACGTCAAAATGCAAATTTGTTTAGAATAATATAGAAATATATTGTAATTTATAGTTCATATTTATGGGATGGATGGATGTGTAGGTATTGCAAGTTGGAAAGTTAATACGAAAGCAACCAATGCCTGTATCTAGCTATTTTCTTTGAAGCCACCTTCCAATTTGGTTATCTATTGCATGGTATTCGTAGAATAAGAAGACAAAGTCACAACACAATTTTCTTCGAAATGTCATGTTTTTTATAATGTCTAGATTCAAATTCTTCAACGTTTTTCTTTTAACGAAGAAAACTTCAAAAGCATATAGTGATCAATTCACAACACAATTGATAATGTTTTTGAGAGAATTTACATTGCGGGAATTGAACATCTGACATAAGTCACAGTGATCAATTCAGTAAGTATTTTTTATCACTGAGCTATCTCATTTGAATTGAATTAGATAAGGGTTTGAATTAGACCTAACGAAAGAATTGATATTGTGGAAAAAATAATAATAATCTTGACAAGGTTTTTACGTTCCACTTGGAAACTTTTCATTTCTTTTTTAGTGTGCAAGAAAATTCATTGTATGAGACTAAGCTTTTTGGAAGAATAAAAAATTTATGTGCTATGACCAAGCCAAGTGTATATTATTATATAGGCCAAGAGCAATGCTTTTCTGCAAATGGATCCCACTATTTTGTTTTTAGTGATAAGGGTGCTCGAGATTTAGGTAAACAAATAATAATTTTTTTTTTTTTTTTCAGTGAACAGAAAAAATCACAGGTTTGGATATTCCTTTTGAAGCTTATAAGGTATTGGGCTTGTTTGGCCTTCCCGTTCGCATTAAAAAAAATGGAATGCTTAGTTATTTGCAGCCAAATTTGTATAAATTGAATCAAATGGTTTGATTGTAAAATCAAATCATATATATGTACATACGATAATTATTATTATGGTAATTTTATTTAAATTATTTTGTTATCAGATCGGACTTGTAAAAAGATTATAGTGTCAAATGAAATAATTAATTAATAAATAATATAATAAAATAAAACATAATTAGACATAATAAGATAATAATATTAAAATTTTAAATTTTCAAATGTTTAATTATCGACGTATAATTATCCATTAAAAAAAGTTTAAAAACATCACATCAAATTATAGAGATATTATATATATTTTAATGTTAAAATTATCTAATTGAGCATCTTAAATTTTATAAGAATAATATTAAAAATCTCATTATTTCCCTCGTAGATTGAAAGTAGGCATGTTTTTATTTTTTTATTTTTATTATTTTTCTCCTTTATTCTTTTTCTCCTAAAAGGGAATGATCGAATTGCATGTATGCGAATTAGTAGAAATAATAATATACAAGAAAAAAAAAGGTGGATTGAAATTAATATGGCATATTACAATAGAACAGAAATATTTGATTGGTTTCTTTTTTTTTTTTTTTTCCCCATTTCTATTTACAGAAGCCTCTTACGAGTCAAACTTAAAAGAGATGAGGGATACCGAATGAAAAGCCTTCAATCATACAACCCCTCTTGTTCCCATACGTCTGCTAGAAAATCAATCATTTCCTGCCAGTTAAATTCAATCAACAAATGTTAAACTATGCTGCTCTGCTATAATGAAATGCTATAAGAAATAAAAAGTAATGGGTCAGACTTACCGACAGAGGAATGGGGCGGGGGAAAGCATTTCTGCTTCCAAGTAAACCTTCATAACTTGCATTCCAACTGAAATATAGAGTCAACATGAGCCATCACATGGAAAAAAGATTAAGTAATCCATTGAAGGTTCTTGAAGAAACTCAGTTAACATGTCTGAATTAAAAGGAAAAATCTTTCCTTGTAGTTCGCATTGATATCTAATTGGAGCGTGTGATTCCAAGCAATAGAAGTCTACAAGAATTGATTGACCTTTTAAAAGAAAAAAAGGACAAGAAATTACTTTAATCTGCTTTCCAATTTCCGTTGGGTTTGATTTGTTGAAGTGTTACTTCCAATCCATTGTAGCCTTGTTTGTTGCCAGAGAAGAAGTCCTGCAAGTAACAAATGTCAAAAAATCAGATGATATCAATGACGATTACAGTTTAATTGTCAGTAGGGCTACAATCACATTGAACAACAGCGTTAGGGTAACTGCACTTTAGAGTTTGAATTACAAGAATGATTCATGCAAACAGAATCATCAAATACCCAAAAGCAACATGATGATAAGAAACAAGTAGATAACTTACCATGGTTGACAAAGTCAGGATTGCTGCTCAGGGCACCAGTGCCATTTTTGAGATTCACATTTGATACACTGATTGATGAAATGCTTCTTTGAGATTGAATGGCACTGTTCTCCAAATCACATGTGCTGGTACTCCAAAAACCGTCTGATATGCTAGGTTTCTTCACTGCTTTCCCTTGTATTCTTAATCCTTTTGATGGCTCATCCACAGCAATAATTGGAGCGGGTTTAGTGCAGCATCCAAAACAACCACTGCTCTGTTGCAAACCAAGTTAAACCATACATACAATAAAAGATAGTAACAAAAATGAAGTTGAGCCATATGCAGAATAAGATTTAAGACTGGTAATAGTAATAAAATGTCGTTTTAATGTACATCAAATATCTAGATTATCTTACATTGGAGACAAATGGCATTATATAAATCCAAATTCAAAATCACCAATTCGCTGAGGCTCAGAAACATAATTGATTTTTTTGTGGAAAACCGTAGCATCAATTATATAGAAAAAATCCATACACAACTTCCATTTTCTGCCAAGAACCAATGGCACAAAAATGTACTTAAGTAGCTGATATATAAAGTTATGAGAAAGAAATTAAGTTGGGAGAATTGAGTTTGTCTAATTTGCAACACATTACATAAAGTTGAGCCTTTCAGACTTAGCTCTGAAGTGCCAAAAAAGAGAGAGAGAGAAGAGAAAAGTACGATGTACAAAAATGGGTATCTAATCAACTTTTTCGTTAAATGTAGTTCTCCCGTGTGTATCTAAAGAGAGCTGAAATGCTCAATAAGGAAGGAGTTAACAGAAGGGAAGGATAAACTAGCCTCGTGTAAACAAAAAATTGAGTTATTAAAAGAAATGAATGCTCCCTTGATCAATTTTCTCTTGAAAATTCAATTTCATAGAGAGCAATTAATGCAATATATAGCTTGAATAATTCCTCATTTCTGGTTGAGTAACTTCACTTTATTTTGGTAACTAAGTTTCAGGCTTTGAAATAAATAATTGAGGTAACTCAAGTGATTTCAGTTTGTTTTTGTAGCTAAGCAATGATTCCCTTAATCCCACCAGATCCCATTTGTTTCAAGCTCCTATTACTAGTTTTTAAGCTCTCAATATATAATCTTATTTCAATGCAGAAATTTATTTCAATAAGCCAAAAAATTAAGTTCTGTGAAACAAGATAATTTTTAAATCCAAGATTAAAACTTCTATAAATAGTAAATCCAAGATTAAATCTCTATCCACTACGCCTCAAAAATAGAAATATTTCTACAATTAAGTCAACAGGACTGCACAGTTATTCTACATAAATGAAGTATAACTAAAACCAAACAAAAAAATCCTCGAAAATCCAAAATCTCAAAGCAGCACTTTTTCAACAAATCAAAAGCAATTCCAGAAATCAAAGAAAGCGAAATCGAAAGGATTACCCAATGCAAGCGAGAAGGTGACGGATCCAAGAAGTAATCGAAGTGCTAAGGCTCACCATTTAACATCGATTAATTTTCTCCGGTGACCGGCAAATGGAGCAGAGGAGAGAAAAACAACCGGTTATGGTAAGAAAGCTAGTCTCTTTATTTTCCGGCGAGGTAGGTAGAGCAGCAGTAAGTGATTAAGGAATGATGAAGAGTAATAATTAAGGATGGATTATAGACTTGGGGACGGAATTTTGATTTGTGTTTTAGTATTTAAAGCTTATATTTCACGCGCTTTACTTTCAGAGAGTGATAATTGGCTCTCAGGCAACATGGAGGAACGCTAAGCGTCAAAAGTAAAGTGATTTGTAAATGTATTATTGATGATTTTAATGATAATGATGTTGAACACTTTCCACGTCATCCATTATCCAGTTATCTACGGAAACGACTTTTCCGCTTTCTTAATCTCCTCTTTAAATTTTTCTTTTTTAGTAATTAAATGTTTCACAAAACTATTTAATAATATTTTTAAATAATTTAAGTTTTTAAAATATAATTTAATTCATCGCAATTACAAAAAATATATTAATTAAATATGAAGTCTAAATATTTATTAAAAATGATAGTATTGGTATTTTTAAAAGTTGTTAGAATAATTTTTTACTTTGCCAAAGAATATTTTTAAAATAAGTGGTTAATCAGATAATCAAACTAATTCATTTTAGTTCCATTTGGAGAGCTATTTTAAAATTTTAATTATCAATTGATCTGAACACGTAAAACCGTTTTCGATTTTTAATTTGATTAGCATATATAACTAAATTTATTTTTAAGTTTAAATTAGCCAATTTAATTTGAAATAATCGAATCCAAATTGATTTAATTTGTTTCAATTAACTACTACACTATTCGTTTATTATAAAAATTTATTTGGATGGATCGAAATTGAGCTAATTTGGTTTGGTTCGATTTAGTTAACCAAATGCTCAACCCTAGCTGCTTGTCAGTCAACACATAACAGCTTTACAACATCCAAGACACCCCATGTTTCTCATATATATGTGTATATATACACACCATTTTACACCATAAGCTGATCACACAAAGAAAGCATGTTCATTAATGAGTATTCAGCAGTACATAGCAAACCCAAAAATTCCAATGAAAAGTTCAATAATAAGAAAATGAAGGCAGTAGCAAATTGAAACAAGACCCTATCTGGCTTAAAGAAACACTATCAGTTGATAATCAACCTCAGCAGCTATGTTCCTTTGTTACTTCCCTTGTTTAAAAAGCAGAGATGCAAGGTTTCCACTCCACCCATAAATCATTGATGGCTCATGCTTTTTAGGTATGGTATTTTTGGGTACGATAGAAGCCAGAACAATCCCCGCACTGTGATTGGGTGCAATTCCCTTGTCGACGGTAGTCTCTGTGGACCTGGGAAAGATGCCAACAGAATCAAAAGTTTCATCAGCAGTAGTTTGATCCAAAGGCTATTGTTATATTGCCTTCTAGACATAAATCAGTATCCACCTTAATTGGTTTAAATAGTGATAACCATGCATGATGCCATCTTTTCAACATCAAGTCCTTGAATCTTATTTAAAACATCAAAACAAACGTCACAATCTCTTTAAGTTTGAATGAGATAATTCAGAGTTCAAGAAGGAAGAGAGTAAAATAACCGTCCTGAGTATTAAAAAAAATGCGCTAACTGGAGACGGCGTTAAGCTTCTTGATTCATAAATCTTCCATGCGAATTGGCATCTGTTATATCCAATTATTATGCCTAAAAAATAATTTATCCAACATCACTGCAATGAACTCCTAGAGGAAGCCTAAAAGCCTTCCCAAATAAATGCATATCCAATTGTTTGAAATATGTTTTCCTTTGTGCTACCTACAAAAATGCGCTGCTTCACCTTAACGGTGGTTTGACAGAATCACAATCACCTAACCTGTGCTTCCCTTTTCTGGTTGAGTATGAGATACAGCCCACAAGAACCGAAGCATCTCAGGGCAGGGGCAATTCCCCCTTCCTTGACATGTAGCTTCGCCCCTGTTTGAGACCCTTCCTATTTTACATATAAAGGGATTGCTGTTAAAGATTTTCCAATCCTTTAGGAAATTATACATGCTTATCCGTTTATTCTATCTTAATACTAGCATATATAACTACATCCTCGACCCATTTCTGAGAACATCTCCAGACCTACAATTCAATTTAAAAACTTGAAAATTGTCTTGGAACTCTTAAACCAATACTGTAGTCATACAAATATATTTATTTCTTATTCATTCCTTTGTAACAACCGATTGTTACAAGACAGTGAAGAAAGGTTCTTAGCAAAGAATCAAAGGGAACGAAGACCAATATCTATGAATCATCTACAAAAAAAAAATAATAAATAAAAGAAAGAAAAAAGAATACCTTTAATTTTGACAAGTATCCTGTAATTGTATAGTAAATGAAAACACTATTGGCATAGAGATTCTTTTTCTTTAGAGAAAATCTATGCAATACTTAAACTTCCACAGAAAATATCTAATTCTTAAGATGCATTTTAATACATAACATAAATAGAAAGCAATCAGTGATGAAAACAAACAATATGTGCAATGCAATGCATGTGTGAATGTCTGTGTTCGTAAGAGAGAGAGCATCAGACAACATACGCGGTTCCTTCATATGCAAATGTATAGAAGCCTTGTCGTTGCTTGTGCTTAGGATTGGAGGAACAAATTATATATATACGTCCCCGGCGTTTAACAATCTGGCAGAATTGACACATCTTCTTCACAGATGATTGCACCTTCATGGCTACTGAAGAAAAAATAAATATATAGTTTATCAAAATGCATGCACAATATTCAAGAAACAATAAATATACCAAAATCATTGTCGGGAAAAAAATAAAAGAAATATAGAGAAAGGTTAGCATCTGGCAGGATTATATCCTGTTGCCATCGCCCCTTTTCTACCCTAAAATTAAATAGACCAGCTATGGTTAAAATATCCAGAAAAGGATTTAAAATCTTTCCTCTTCAATCCCAATTTAAACAGTTGATGAAACAAATTGCTTGGAGCTAATGGTGTTAACTGATGCATTGAAATGGCTAACTAGTTCTGGCAATTGAGTTAGCTATCACATGACAAACATAATCAATCAACAAAAATGCTAAAAATTTGAATTCCAAAGACATATTTGCAGACACTTAATCGATCCCATGAAATTTTCAATGCTAAATAAATAAAAAGAAAATAATTTTGAACAAAAATAACTCAACCCAGACGCAGATCAGAAAGAACAAAAGGAAGGAGAGGCAACAAACCAATTGAAGGCTGAGAACCGCGGTGGCGTTGCGTATTGAATTGTAAAGGGACCTTGAAATCGGCTCTAAGGGATTGAGATTGAGAAATCAGAGAACTCGAGTTCATTAGATTAGAGTTCAGAGACTGCGGTTTAGGAGATTAGGGGTTAATGTTTAGGGTTTAGGGTTTAGACTAAATAAGAAAATAAGGTTTAGACTAAATGTTTAGGGGTAAATTTCCATTTTGGGTTGATCCACTTAGACAATTTACTCGTCTTTCACATGGTAATAAGATTCAATATCTTTGACAATTCAACGGTATTGATATTCCAGTTAACTGAAAATAATTCATTTTGCCTACAATATTATTACGAACTAATTGCAAGTAATTGAATATTCCCTTTCCTTTTCTATTAAAACTGGAATTGGATCATCTTCAGATAGTTTTGTTTCAATGCGTTTCATATTTTATTCACAACTTGAAACTTCAATAGCATTTTTTTGATAAACTATGTCCTCTCCTCTTCCTTTCAATATGAGCATGAAGTCATCCATATTATTTTTCTGCTTCAAAATTAATTTCGGAGACCAGTTCACCAAACTGGACCAAATGGAAACTTCCAGTTCAAAAGGGCTCGCTTTTTTACACTGAAACGGTTTGGATCGATTAGTAAATTTCTGGACTTTTTTTTAAGTTTTGTGGCCCGAACAAACCCCCCTAAATAATTAATGAGCATTTAGCAGCAGCACACAGCAAATCCAAAAATTCAAATGAAAATTTCAAACTAGCTAATTTAGAATCCAAACCAATTTAATTTGATGTGGATTAGTTACTATACCATTTGATTCCAGATTCAGTTACCATGAGAATATACTCACATACATCGAAATTGTGCTAATTCAATTTGATTCGGTATAGTTAACCAAATGCTCCTCCCTTGCTGCTTGTCAGTTAACACACACACACAACGTTACGGCTATACAATATCCAAGACATCCCATGTTTCTCATATATACCATAAGATGATCACAACAAAGAAAGTAAGTTCATTAATGAGTATTTAGCAGCAGTGCATAGCAAACCCAAAATTCCTATGAAAAGTTAAATAATCAGAAAATAAAGGCAGTAACAAACTGAAACAAGACCCAATCTGGCCGTAAAGCAACGCTATCAGTTTATAATCAACCTTGGCAGTTATATTCCTTTGTTACTTCCCTTGTTTATAAAGCAGAGATGCAAGGTTTCTGCTCCAACCATAAATCATTGATGGCTCATGCTTTTTGGGTATGATATTGTTGGATATGATAGAAGCCAGACCAATCCCCATACCGTGATTAGATACAACTCCCTGATTGGCACTGCTGTCTGTAGACCTGGGAAAGATGCCAACAGAATCAAAACTTTCATCAGCAATAGTTTGATCAAAAGGCCATATGGTTATATTGCCTTCTAGACAAAATTCAGTAACCACCCTAATTTGTTTAACTAGTGATACTCATGCATCTTTTCAACATCAAGTCCATGAATCTTTTGATAACTAGAGATTGTGAAGGACCAAAAACATTAAAACAAACATCACAATCTCTTTAATTTTGATTGATAATTTATTAAGGTTTCAAATCCAAGACGTCATTTAAAACAATCATAATGGTTTTTTCAACCTGAGTCAAGCAATGGGATGATTTACAGCTCAGAATGGAAGAGAGTAAAAGAATGGTCTGAGTAAAGTATTAAAAGCACACAAATTGCAGAGAGCGTTAAGCTTCTTGATTCATGCATGTTGCGCACAAACTGGCATATGTGCTAAAATTATATCCAGTAATTATGGCTAGAAAAGAATTTATTGAACATCATTGCAATGAACTCCTAGAAGAGGCCTAAAAACCTTCCCGACTAAATGCAAATCCAATTGTTTGAAACTTGTTTTCCTTTTTGCTACTAGAAAAATTAACTGCTTCCCTAAATGGTGGTTTGATGGAATCATAATCACCCAACCAGCTGCCTCTTTTTCTGGTTGTGTATGTGTTAAAGCTCAGGATAACCAAAGCACGTCAGGGCTGGGGCAAAGCTAGGATCTAGAAAGAGGAAGGGGGAGGGCAAGATGGTTGAAAGAGCATTAAAAATGTTAGGCTGGCCAAGGTTCGAACTTATCAAAGTTAAACGAATTCTTTTTTTTTTTTCCTTTTCAAAAGAGAAGGTGGAAGATTGTGTGGGGGGACGAGGGAATGCCTCCTTCCTTTACATGTAGCTTCACCTGTGTACAGCCCTTCCGATTTTAAATATACAGGGATTCCTATTGAAGATTTTCCAATTCCACAGGAAATCATATGTGCTTACCCCTTTATTCCATCTGAATAGTATATTGACCATTACTGGGAACGTCTCAAGCCTACAATTCAATTTAAAAACAGAAAAACTGTCTTGGAACTCTTAACCCATATTATAATCTTACAAATATGTTTAATTTCCTATTCATTCCTTCATAACAACCAACTGTTTCTTACGATAGAGAAGAAAGATTTTTAGCAAAGAATCAAAGGGAAAGAATATCAATATCTACTAATCACCTAGAGAGAGAGAGAGAAAAAAGAACTTTTCCCCCTTTAATTTTGACAAGTATCTTGTGATTGTTACGTAACAAGTACAGAGAAAATCTCTGGAATACTTAAACTTCGACAATAGTATCTAATGCTTAAGATGCATTTTCATCCAGGATATAAATAGAAAGAGATCAGCGATGAAAACAAGCAATATGTGCAATCCAAATGCATATGTGTGCATGTCAGTTTTCATGAGAGAGCATCAAACAACATACGTGGTTCCTTCATATGCAAATGTATAGAAGCCTTGTCGTTGCTTGTGCTTAGGATTGGAAGAACACATTACGTATACACGCCCACGGCGTTTAATAATCTGGCAGAATTCACACATCTTCTTCACAGATGACCGCACCTTCATGGCTACTGGAGAGGAAAGAAATAAACAGCTTCGTCAAAATGCATGCACAATATTCAAGAAACAAACAAAATACCGAAATCATTTGCGGTTGGAGGATAAAAGAAATACAGAAAAAGGCTAGCATCTGACAGGATGATATACTGTTGCCACCACCCTTTTTCTACCCTAAAATTGAACTTAGACCTTCATGTCCCAGCTATGGTTAAAATCCCAGCAACCGATTCAAAATGTTTCCTCTTGAATCCCAATTTCCACAGGTCATAAAACAAAGTGCTTAGAGCTAATGGTGTTAATTGATGCAACGGTTAACTAGTACTGGCCATTGAGTTAGATGTCACATGGCAAGCATAATCAAGCAACAAAAATGTTAAAAATTTGAATTCCAAAGACATATTTGCAGACACCTAATCGATCCCATGAAATTTTCAGTGCAAAATAAAGTAAAAAGAAAACAAGATTGAACGTAAATAACTCAGCCCAGACGCAGATCAGAAAGAACAAAAGGAAGGACAGGTGACAAACCAATAGGCGAGTGACAACCGCGGTGCGTTGTGTATTGAATTGTAAAGGAATTGAGATTGAAAAATCAGGAAACTCGAGTTCAATCAATTAGATTTGAGAGACGAGGGTTTAGGAGATTAGGGGTTACTGTATGAGCGGAGATTATGTTTTGTTGCTTCTGAGCACATGATAAGTCTATATTGGACCACTCAAAAAGAGACATGTGTTTTAAAAGAATTTTAACTTGAATAACTACGGGCTGATTTGTACGTGAAAGTACAATAAAACCTATATTGGTTGAAAACTTAACTGGGCTGACGTAAATAAACATGGACCCAAAACTGGTATATGGGCTGGATCAAGTGTTATGAAGCCTATTTGAATTATACTATTGGATTGCTTCAGTTTTGCCAATACTTGTACCTTAAAGCAAGTATCTATGCATGCACTAATTTAACATCATAGTGTTTGATGCATGTTGACTTATTTGCCCTTTACTTTGACATTTTTCAAATTTATCATAATTTAAATGTAAATAGTTAGTGTCATTTAATCAAATCCCAATCAAGCAAACGTAAGTACAAATAATTAAAAAAAAAAGTTGAATAACGTTACTAATCCTTATCTTCATAGACTTTTTACCACCTTAATTTAACCAATTGAATCTTAAATGTAAAGGGCAAAGACAAAGTCCACCTAATTAACAAAGAGCTAATGATGTCATTTGCAGTGTTTTAAAATGATTAACTAACTTAATTAAAAAAAATTACGTTATAATATGTGACTAATCAAACATAATTGAGATTTAAACTAATGAAAAATTGCCATCTTAATGCTTTTTCTTGATAAAAGGAAACATAATGCCAACTAAGAATGACGTAAGATTAATGGGGTGACCTTTTTTGTAATTTTATATATTTTATTTGGTTGAAAGAGGGATGCTAATGTAATAGTTAGGCAAAAAGAATTGGCTCTTTTACTGCATTATTTTAATTAGTCCAACCATTGCCAATGGATGTTGTGTACGTGTCATACTCCACACGTCATCTCCCAATTGGAGACTTATTTATTAATGGAAATAAATATTAATATTCTCATAAAAATAAAAAAATATATAAATATACAAATTGAAATGATTGAGATTTATTCATTGTCTTTTTTTTTTTTTTTCTCATCACAATGATTTCAAGCAAAATCAGAAAATACTTCTTTAAAGAAATGAATACGTTACATAAAAAAACTGAATGTTAGAAAATCGCATAATAGTTTTGAAAAAATAAGATAAGATAAGAAAAAGAACAGAAACGTGTCTGTCGTATGTTGTCAATGATGTTCATTGTTCAGTACTCTAAGCATGGGTTGGTAAAAGATTTTTCTCCACTCTCTCTAAGCTTGAAGATTACATCCGACCAGATTTGATCCTAACTGTTGGATAAGATTTTCCTTTTTCTGTTTTTTCCTACTTCATCAATTGGAGATGAAGGTGTTTATGGCCCAATATTTATCCATTCGAAATTGATTAGTATGTCCTTACTTTATAATTAGAGAATTTTATCTCTAATGACAAAATAATAATTATTTAGTGAAAAAGTAAAAAGAAAAGAAATTTATAATTGGATGGAATTAAAATAATTTATTTTTAAAATACAGAAATAAATAGCAATTATAACTTCAAGCCTTGGATATGAAAATTGTCACGCTCAAAGAGTCGCCGTCTTTATGTTATCTGCAGAACTCGAGCCGGACGTAATCGAAACCCAATTCAAAAAAATTTTGTGATTTTTCAGTCTGAAGTTTCAACTTTATGTTTTAAGAAAAGAATTTAAATGTAAATTACTTTATGAATACTTACTTAATTGTATTTTAAATAATTTTTAGCGCTTTGATGCTATTATTTTAATTATCAGTAATATAATAAAAAAAAAATAATAATTGTAATTGCAAATACAATAGAGTCCGTATAGTTACAATTTATAATTACATAAGCCATCATATCAATTAGATCACAGTTTCATATATCTCGCTTTTCACAATCAATCATTCAAATCTTTTATTTTTTTTTCTTTTTCAATTTTGATTGTCGGTTACTATTTTCTATTGAGATTAAAGATTATATATATATTGAAATTATATTGAGATTAAAATTTCAATTCTTTCAAAATCTGCAATATCCAAGAACATTAGATTTCTATTGAAAACACTTAATTGGAAAAATGAAATATCACGAAAAAAATATTTCTCATTTATATTGATTTTTTAAAAAAAATATTTTCTAAATTTGAATCTTTAGTCAATATTAAAAAATATATATTCAATAAAAATGATCGGACTCTTTATGTAGATATTAAATAGGTTAATTTTTAATTTTTGTTTTACGAGCTGAAAATAACATTGTTCATTTTAGCTCACTAAATTAGTGAAAATTATTATAATCGAGACAATTCAAATTCGAGATCTTACACTATTCGTATAAATGAAAAAACCAATCAGATTGGCAATCTTTAAACTTTTTCTTTCCTCTTCTTATAGCAGAATAACATTCATAGACCATACATTCCCTAAAGAGTCCACATAGCTTGTCCAATGAGAATCCAAGCATGTTGGGGGAGAGGGAGATAAGGTGATGATATTATCCATTTTGAGCCCTTTCTGTTCTGCTTTCTAGTGTTCTTGTTTGGTCAAACACTGAAAAGGAAAAGTTGGTTAACTAACCCTTCTGGAATTTCATTCATACCTGAGTTGGTTTTGCCCACTAAAGAATGGGGACAGAAAAAGAAAATCAATTAAAATTAAAAATAATAATAATAATAATAATAAAACAGCAATTAATTGATTGGCAAAAAAACCCAAAAAAGGGAAATTATAAATATATATTTCCAAAAGCCAAATTAAAAAGACAAGATAGCTGATACCTGCACATTTCTAGATTCTGTTCCCACATCAAAGCAAACCTATTTTCACTTGCCCATCCTCTTTAATTTCCAGATGGGTCTCCGCGCTTTACTTGTATCCAATAATTGCTTGCCACGTGTCGCGCTCTATGCTTTACTATGTAGACCCCACTTTTTTAATCTTAATTTTATTTACCAAAAATTATTGTTATATCGAAATACAATTATTTTATTTCTATTTTTCTAAAAATGCTTTTCGAAATTCATATTTTTTATTTCTGTCAATTCAATTCAAAAAATGACGATAAAAATAGAAAGATTAAACATTGCTATCCCAATCTCTTCTCTCTTCCTAATCTCTTGCCCCTCACTTAAAACCCTATCTATCATCTCTCAAGCAAATCTATGCATAAACCCTATCGATTATGGTTTTTCCATTTTTAATGCTTATGTCTTTTTTCTAGCCACAGCATTGATGAGTCTTTGCTCCGGTGCTGCCATTGAAGCATCTGAGATAATTGGATCATGGTCTGCGCTAAAATTCTGCAACTCTTTATCAATGCTTGGATCATGGTGTACTTCAAATTTTCAATATTAAGATCTGACTTGCAGTTTGGAGTCTTTTCTTCTCAATATTTAACGGGAAACATATAATATATTCATGAGGCTGACAAAGGAAGCATCGCAGCACATGCTTGTGTAGGAATGAAACCTTCATTCTACATGTGGGTTACTTCATGTCTCTCAAACCCAACATTAAATAAATACAATTGGGTCACCTTTCGTACTTGTGGTTGTGGAAAGTCCATACACAAAATTATTATTCTTTTATTTAACCAAATTCTATTAGCAATTTGTGATCAGTTTTGAAAATTATCTTTTGCTGTGGAACTTATCTTTTACTGTGTCCCGTGCAAATATACCATTTGATGATATTTGATAAATAGTTAGAAATAATATATGGTTTTCATTGGAAACCAAAGAAGCACAATCATTCTATGAAATGTCAGTATACTTTTTCTGCTGTCATTCATGAGTCCTTGCATTGCATTGCATGCAATGGAGTTCTGACTTTTGAACTGTATAATCAGACCATTACAACAGTGACAATACAATCTGATTAATTGTTTATCTTTCTTACCATTTTTTACCTCTGTAACACTCTACCACCACCCAACATGGTTGGCCAGAAATTCTGCCATATTTATCTTGGCTATTTATGGATATTTATTATATAATTAAAAAGGAGTAATGAGATGGGATGACAGAGTCTCTTTTCTTTCGATCCTGATTATGGAATTTGAGTATAGTACGAAATTATCATTTAGATAGTTAAAACTAAAAAAAACTTATTTTTAATAAAAATATTTCACTCGTAGTATCTCCATAATATGTCAAGCTACCTTAAGATTATATCTAATAATATGTGTTAATAAAATATTTCTAATGCTAACGTGAATTGTTCTTATTTAATTGTTATATCAAAAAAATAAAAAGATTTTATTAAAAAATATTCTTCAATGTTAATGTCTATTTATCATGTAAATTGATGCATAAAAAAAAATAAATAGACATTATTTACCGCACTTTTATTTTTACAGGGACCGTTAGACAATGTAAGAATTTATTAGCTTTTAGTGATTGACTATATGTTGAATTGTGGGTCCAAAATAAAAATGAAAAAAGAGATCGAAAAATAATGTGAAAGTACTGAGATTTTTAAAATTCAACTTTCATAAATAGACATTCAACCACACTATCATTCACATCTTTTATACGATATATCAGTCATAATAACAATAGTATTGGAGATGCTCTAAGCCGGTTTTCTCACCTTTTATAATAAATGAAAAATCTCAAATTTGAATCTTCTACGCCACAAGTTATTATAAATTGATTTAGTGTATTAGATATTACTTAAATGGGAAGGATTTCACTTTATCAAATGCTTCAACTCTCCTCATCATTAAACTATTTATCATTGAATTAATATATAGTATTAGTTGTTAATTATAATATATTTAATAGCCATGGATTTAATTTTTTCTATCTACCAAAAATGTTAAGATTAATGAAACAAAAAAATGTTTAGTTTAATAGAGAAAGAGGGAAAAAGAGGTATTGACAAAAGTTTGGGTTGGGAATAGTTGGAAATGTGATTGCCATTTGAATATCTGTTGTGAACTAATTAAACAATAAAATATTAAAATTAAAGAATCAAAATAAATTATGATACATCCAATTTTATTTTAGAAAATACAGAAATATATTATCTAATTTTATAAATTAAACTACTCAATAAAACTATTGTTCACAGATGTCTTTCTCAAAATATAACAAATAGCATTGAAGTCAAAAGAACAAATGGAGCAAGACAATCTAGAATTACTATAGAAAAATAAGAAAATAGCAGTTTCAAAGAGTAATAAATATTTTTTTTATATTTATCTTTTATAAATGATCGATAATTATTATTTTAATTTAATATTTTTATAAAAAATTAAAATTATATTAAAAATAATATAGTTAATTTATTTAATAATTTATTATAATATAAATAAAATTTAATAAATTTTATTAAAATTATGATATTTCAAATGTGAATATTACTGTAGAACTAAGCTAACGACGAAAACAATGCCAATTACAGAACTGTGGACCCATCCTTCCTTCCAACTTGTAATACAACATTACTTACCATCTAGAAAAATTAAGGGGAAAAAAAAAAATATATATATATGTACGCTGTGCATTAAAAATCAATTAACAAAAGAAAATATTATACACGCAAGAAAAGAAAAATTAACAAGAATAAGCCAATCGGTTTATCACGCGATCTCTGAGAATCCCATTATAAAGAGCCACTCTATTTGCAGGCATTCCTCTACTTTTAGCACCGCCAGCACCACCGTCACCGCTAGCGGCTACACCACCACCGATTTTCTTGAATTTCGATGAAGAAGAAGAATTCTTGCCAATAATAATGCCACCACGTTGCTTTCTGAACTTCTCACCATCCGTTCTTGGATCCACCACATCCTCTGCAAAGTGCACTCTTTTCTTCTTCTTTTTCTTCCCCTCTAGAGAAAAATAATAGAAAGAAAGAAAATCAAGAACCGAAATAAAAACAAAGAACAAAAAATCAAGAAATCAAGAAAGATATTTTATTCTTTTGGCGTACCGGAGGAGATACAAGAGCGAAGAACAACTTGATGTGAAGATTGAGGAATTTGGTCTAAAAGAGAAGCGGGCAAAGATTTTTGAAGGCGAAGAGCGAGAAGAATTACGGTGCCTGAAACAGCCATGGCTGTGGCCAGAACCACTCCTTGTGAGCAGAGCATAGAGGACATGGATGATGGAGTAGAAGAAGAAGAAGAAAACTGAATTAAAGTGTATGAAAAAAAGGAGAATATGCTTTGTGGGGTTTACTCTTTACATGGGGACAGTCAGTGTAAGGGATAAATAAATAAAGAGAATGGTGGGTAGCAGTGGAAAATTAAAATGTCAACAAATTGTAAAATACTCCCAATCACAGCCTTGTGCCCATTAATTATTATTTTAATATTATTAAAATAATAAAAGTGAAATTGGTGTGGTTTTCTCATCTCAGAAATCCAAATTCTAAATACACATTTTAAAAAAAAATAATAATACAATGCAATTAAACTATATTAAATTTCACAGTTTTAAACTTTTTTTCCTTCCATTTGAATACTATGTTTAGGAAATTAAAATAATATTAATTATTTTATTTCAATGGAAATTAAATTTTATCTTAAATAAATGAATATTAATGACATTTTTTTAAAAATTAAGGCGATTCAATCATTTTTTAATTTTTATAAAAAGTTAAAAATTATCAAATATAATAGAACCAATGGAGTAGTTCATATATACTACCATTGAAGATCCTAAAAATTATATATTAATGATTCCTAAAAAAAGATATTTTGAAAATATAAATAGAACTATTATTTTGAAATATTAAAAAAAGAAACTAAACTATCATTTTACGATGGATAAACTATTTAATATTAGAATTATAAACGAATCAAACTAGCTGTATCGAACTAAGTCGATAATTGTTGAGCTTAAATTCGATAAATGGGTTTGAGCTCAACTCATTAATATCATTGAATGATCTCTTTTCGATCCGAATTTCAAATAATTCATTATATGGTCGACTCATTTGCAACATATAGAGGGTATTTACATCTTTCACACAAATTGCTAAAATTATAAACCCTTAACATGTTTGAGAATTTCTATATATACATAGATTTGAATCCTGAATTACGGAAATACGCAAAAAAAAAAAAAAAAAAAAAACATTTTCTTGGAGTTTGGTCGTATTAAACAAGAAAATAGGTATAATTATATAAACATATTGAAAATTGTTTTCATGCGGATTGGTCATTTCTTATTGAAGATGGACTTTCATTAACATTTGGTCGTGTACCACACGGCGGAGGAAGCTTTGCTTTGGTTGATGTCACTTCTTTGTTGGGAAAGGACTGGACCCATAATACCCTATTCTTAGTCTTACTATGTCGGCCACCACGCTTGTATACCACGCTCCGGTCACCGGTAAATTATAAATATTTCCTTATACGCCCCTTTTTTACCATTATACTTTTTAAGACTAACCATAAATTTCAAATTTAACACATAAATTACGATTATTTATGATAGAATAATTGGTATTACTCTCAGGTTTCGAGTTCAAATATTAAATAAGAAAATCGCATTAGAATCTTTTATTCAATATTATATTTGAAATATAGTGGATTTTCGAATATCGGGGATGAATTTGAAAATTGATATACACATTCAATTTAATATGAATTTAGAAACTTTTAATTAAAGTTTAAGATAATTTAATCCCCATATTCTAATTTTTAATTATGCAAATAAAAGCATGCACATGGTGATGGTGGTATGTCCAAATTGTTTGGTTGATATGCTTGGTTTGAGTCATCCATGATGTGTCTCCAATGCCAAAGTATTGGAGGTTTTGTTTTAGTATAGAGCCAAACATCCAATTGAAGGCAAGAAAATGACTTGCAACCAATGGAATTCGTGCTTGATTTTGCAAGCTTCGTAATTAATTATACTAATCATAGTAATTTATTTATTTGGTCCCAAAGACCATTGGTCATAGATTCCGTGCAGAGGTGTTTTAATTAATTAAGACAAAATCATATCATCATTAACAAAAAAATTTAAAACAAATCATAGGTTTTATAGATGAAATGAAATACAATTGGATTCAAGACAGTAATGACTACAAAGAAGGAAATCAAATGCTTTACCATAACAATTTTATGCAATGAAATTAAGACAAAGATTCTCATTATTGACAATGGTAGAAACTAGAAAGCAAAGCAAAGCAAACCAGTCCTATTGAAACAGATAGGGATGCTATTTTATTAACAAAGTGAAAGTCTTTTTCCCCATTTTTGTAAAATTCAAGTCCGTTTCCTTTTTCTTTGGCTTTTTCAGTACTTTCTTGATCCCCATCATGTCGACATTGAAAGTGTCCTAAGCCACACGGCTATCAACAGACTATGGCGCCATCTGTGTGCTAAAAGGTTGAAAGAAAAGTAGATATAGATTGATTGATTTGGTTTCAGTTTGGGCAGAAAAAAAAAAAAAAGAAAAAGATGATTGATTACACAATCAACCACTAAATTACCCATTACTCAAATTTCTAAAATTGCATACTTTCATCTGAACTTTTCAGATTTCGTAGAACCTTCATTTTTCGTAATTAAGCATGAAAACAAGATGCCAAATAAATAAATACAAAAAGCCAATCAAAGGTTTATTTCCAAAAAGATTTCACCTTTTTAAACTAATTTTGTTCATATCGTAAATCAATTTTTTTTGTTTTTTTCATTTTCCTTCCTTCCATGGACAAAAGTACATTAAAAAAGAAAAAGAAGAATTACTGATGTTTCCACTGGTTCGTGAACTTGGAAGTGTATATTCCGGTTAGGTAGGATGTGGAAACTGCTCCAACGCATGCGTGTACTCTTCAAAAACCATGGAATTGTTATATTAGGATACTTTTACCATAATGGGAACATTGGAGATCAAGAGCTATTGAAAGGTAAAGATGGATACCCTGAAATAAATAATTGTTTCGTTAGAACTTTTTCTTTTTTTTTTTCGAGAGAGAGAGATTGGACGTTGATATACCGAAGAAAAAACTGAATCTCAAAACCAAGGAGCTGGCACTGAAATTGCAGAAATTAGTACTGAAATTAAGAATGTCATATTCAAGTTGGAGTCTCTCATCCATAGCAAATCAGTGATCTTAGGTTAATTTTGGAGATTAAGTTAAACAATAGTGACTGTGGCATGTTTGACTAATTAAAAGGTTAGAGGGTAATATTGTTCATGTGAAGGCCTTTCATATTTGAGACTGGACAATATTTACATATACCCGGTTTGGTGTATGTGACAAATGACATTTTGGTATTCATACCAGTGAATTTATACACCAGGTTCAGGAAAGCCTTTTGGTGTGAAATTATCATACATTGATGAGTGGTGGGGAGACATATATTGACTACCACAAGGACTTCGTCTTGCCGCATAGTTGGAATGTTCATACGAAGTTTCTTCGTTTAGTTGACCTATATCTGTTTGTACAGCCCAAGAAAATTGACCAGTCCAGTCCAAACATATTTGGGTTTTATGGAAAATTATTTTACGAAAAAAAAAAAAAGCTCAAAATTGGTAATAAAAATTTATAAAATGTTGGCTTTATAATTGTTTAGGTAGTGAGAATAGAAGGAATCAACTCAGATTTGGACCCAAAAACACGAGCCTTAGTATCAGGAAAAACTTCAACTCCTGGAATCTCTATAAGCTCTCCATTATCAGTAACCCCAATAGGATAAGTAAGCAAATGGCCTGGCAAGTCATGTACTAAGTTCTCTGAGGTGTAGAGGTCCCAATACTTGTTAGCAATGAGGTTAACCTTTCTAACACATTCCAAGGCCTCAGGTTGGCTAAAGGAGTCGTCAAGCATGCCTAAGTGCTCATACCACAGTGACATTCTTAACCCGTGAACTTGACCCCTGGCTGCAGCCTGCTCATTGGTGGCTAAGTTGTGTGGTTGGTAGGCTCCCATTGCTATCTCTGTGTCCCTTGCACCATCCATCGATCTCTGGTTGATGTTTGCCGATCCGATAATTATGTATTCATCATCAACTGCAACAGGAAAATATGTACATATATCCAAACTAATAAAGATAGAAATGGAATAATATAACTTTGTTTATATTACCTATCATCATCTTGGCATGAACATAGATCATGAACCTTCTGGCTTCTTGAGCTCTGCTATAATTTGAATCATGTTCAGGTTTCTCAGAAGGTTCATGTTCTCCTGTCTTCTTCGTCTCGCGATTACCAAGGCAAAAGAAAGACAGATAATCCTTTGGATTTGAGTCCAGCCCTTTAGCATGGAGGGCTTCAGCTATATCACTGTACATCATCTCCATTGTCCTATTCTGCCAATTCAATATTGCTTGAACAGAACCACTTTCTGGTACTCCTTCAGGCCACATTGGAATTACAATATAAACAGCAAATCTTTCTCCGGCTTCAATTTTACTTACAATCTTTAAAGACAATTCTTTCGGTATAAGATTCAAAGCACCAACCTCTTCAATCTTTATATCATTTGATTTCCTCCAGCTAAATGAGCTTCCAAGAAAATACTGATTTTCAATATAAATAAAATTCCTTGCTCGTCGAATAGCATTAATGTAAGCATCTTGAATGCTTCTATCAATTATATTATCCTTCCAATTCACAAGACCAACTTTTCTTGCAGTTTCTGGATCTTCAGGGAAACCACAAGCTGCTCCACCATCAATAGACCTAAAAATCTGAACATTCCAGCTTTCTTGATTTTCCGGTGAAATTACAGGACATGGAAATGTAAAAATGTCATTCAGTTCTTTAACCGGAACAAGCAAATTAGCTTTCTCGCCTTGCTTTCTCCATCTTTGCTCGAAATTAAACAAAACATCCCAAGCGGCAGGTCCTTCTATCTTGCAATGTATGTCATGCCAAGGCTGTCTTGGTCCGCCTTTCTCAATGGCAGCATGCGGTATACTATGTTGATAAAAATCGTTCTTATGATCAGAATCCAAACTCCTGAAAAGGGAATGAAATTGATTATCATATCTTCCATCACAAAGATCAATTCCCCCAATAAAACTCACAATTCTTCTTTTTAACAATTCTCCATTTCCCATTTCGCTATCTACTATTAAAGTCTTCTGATGATGAGTGAAAATTGTCGAGACCTCGATATCTTGTATAATATTATTCCAATTCTCTGGTTGACGCGGGCTTAAAACACAATTGACTTTCGTATTATGAAAATAGCTTCTAGTATCTTCATCATGTGTAGCCATTACTCCATCTTTCTTTAATAACTTGCAAGAAGTTTTATCATCCCAAACAAGCATTAGAACCCTAATACCTTCTTCAGCCTTTTTCTTCAGTAGTTCTCCAAGAATCACATCTTCTCCATCTTTTCGCCTTTCTAAATCCCTTATTAATTTGATTTTAACATATACAGACCATCCTGTGATGTAAATAAAATGTTTTGCATTAGAAATGGCATGGAAAATATCTTCCCAGCATCGGTAAGGCTCGTAGCACTTGCCCCCGGCAAGAGGAATCCTGGGGACAAAATTATCAAGAAAATGAGAATCTTGATAAAGGGTAACCTTACAACCGTTCCTTTGAGGAAAGAATGTGTGAGGTACACCTAAAAGGTTAGGACTTGTAATTCCTTTAGAGCAATTGCTTCCTTTAGTGACATCAAAAAATTGTAGTTTGACATGAATCTTTGAACGTAAAGGTTTATTGTTCTTATTCAAGATTCTAAGCCAAGTGTTTAGTGCTTCTCCATTTAAAAGTTGCACAGCGGGCAAAGAAGCTCTTCCAATCACTTGTGATCCAATTGGATCTTTGATTTTGATGGAGAATGTAACGTTGGAAGCCATATGTGCACAGTATATGTGGAAAGATTCATGCCATTCTGGATTAGAACGTGCATGTTTTAATTCTCTGGTTCGGCCAATTCTTGCTTCTTCTAATTCGATCGCAGCATATATTTTAGAGATACTTTTTCCACATGCAACAGTCTCTTCACATTTTTCAAATATCTGCAAGAAAAAAAGAACAATTTTATGTAGCTAATTAAATACTTCAATTGATTTTTTTAGAAAATTACAAATATTTTTTAAATTTTCATGAAAATAACAAGAAAAAAAAAAAACGTCCTTATGAAATCAGAAGTCAATGAAAAATATTTCTAATTAATTATTAATTATACCATAAAATCTAACAAATTTTAATTATAAATATTAAGACAAAAATATTTATTAACTTGTAATACGAGAAATATGAAAACAAGATCAAGCGAAAAAGAAAACCCTAAAAAGAAATAAGCAGAAACCTAGTTCTAATCTCTCTGAATACAATCCACGCATGCTTTCTTTAAAAAACAGTGTACAAAGAACAAGAGGAAGGATAAAATTTGGTGTATATGTTAAATTGCTGGACAATAAAGATAATTGAATAATTAATTATATATATGTGTACCTTGCAGAAAAAGTTGCAGCAACTTGAACCAGAAAGCCTATCAATCTCGAAGATGGTAACATTGAGTATTCCATGAAGCAGAACAGAAGCCATTGTTGCCACAATACCAAGCTTTATTCAAATCTATAGCAAATAGCACCTCAGCTAACGAATATATATAATCATTTTTTCAAACTCATTAAATATATTCATAAAAAAATAAAATAATGTATGAACATGACCAAGACAAAGAGAAGAACGATGGTTAGTGGGATTGGCTGTAATTAATTATTCTTCTTGGAAAAACTGAATATGAAGAGTTTCGTGGAATGGAAGTTGAAGCCATTTCTAATGAACCAATTGTTTTGCAGGTAAGTGATTAGACGATGGAGCAGGTTAATTAACTACTATGTTATATATTATAGTTTTTCTGTAGCAACTTGATTTTATTTTTATTTTAATTTCATTCTACGTATATTTTTTCATTGCTAAGACTATTCTTAGATTTTTCTTTTTTCTGAAAAAAAACTCGACCGCTTGCGTTTGTTTTCCTTCAGAAGTTCCACGCTTTCTATTGGGTCAAACAACAACTACCAGTCCAACCATCAGGCCGACATCAAGAACTGGTTCTTTCAAGCTTCATCTTTCAAATGAGATATTAAATATTGAAATTTTTATTCAACTATATTTAGTTACATATAAAATTAATATGCTCTATCCGAATTCCGAATTGGCGTGAAAAATTACAGGTAGTATGACGCATGCATTTACAGTTTCTTAAGAAAAAAAAAATTAAGTGGATCTCATTTGTGTGAAAAAAGAAAGAAACTCAGGCAATTCTAGTTTATCATATTCTCTCAAATATTGTTTATCATTACAAAAACTGTTGAAATAGACGAAAATGCATACAAAAGAAAATGTCAGGAAGTTCATTTACATAGACAAGGGATAGCATGAAGCATCCTGAGGACTAAGATCCTGCGCTACCTGGAGAAGATGTTCTATGTTGATTTCAGGATAGTGCTGCAAAAGCCTCAAGTTCGCTGCAAAATCCCCACTTAATAGTCTGCTTTTTACACAAAGCAACATTGCACAACAGATCCGTAAAAGCATATCCTGCAAAAAGTAATTTCGCTTCCCATACATTATCATTCATGCCGGGTCATCTCAATATTCATTTCAAGTGAGCAATTTCAGTCAATATGCGAGAGCGTGCAAATATGTGATTTAGAGAGAGAGAGAGAGAGAGAGAGAGAGAGAGAGAACCTGAACACCAGAAGGGTTACTCAGAATAGAATCCCAAATTCTTAAGATGGACTGGAAATTGAATTCTTGAGTAAGTAATAAGGTGATCCACCTGAATGCATAGAATTGTGGCTTAACCTGGAATTAGGTGACAAGGTAGACTTAAGCCTTCCATGATAAAAAATAAAATTAGCACGGTGCAAATATGATGACTGTATTAGTTGTAGAAAAAACTTGAGCACAATTTAAAACTGAGAAAAATAAAATGACTTGTACAAAAATTAGTCGAAGCTCGAACACATGTAAATTTTTCGAAAGTAATATATACTATTATTTAATATGAGCAAAAAGTTCCGAACTATCATCTATTTTAAACCTAATTTACCTTGGTCGTGAATTCAAGATGCTGCCATAATTCTTCATCATTTAATTTTAGCAAATCTGTTAATCGGGAAAGTGTGGATAGGATACCGACTGGACTATTATCCAACTGTTGACAAAAGTGATCCACCGAGTCACTTAGTAATCGAACAAAACAAGAAAAGCTGTCTGCTTCTGCATTTGCCTGAAGGATTGAACAATGAAATAAATAAAGTTATTTCTCTATTTAGGATAAATTCAATATACAATAGGTTGACTTTCTTTTTTTTTTAAACGCATATTCTTAGAAATGTGAAGCAAATTATCTCATACAAAAAAGAATTTTCAAATAATTTAGAATCAAAAGAAAATCAATCTTACAGCAAATTGCTCATTGCTATCAGTACTGAATACATATAATATTGGTGCCAAGACCTCATTCATGCCTTGGACGTAACGAATAGCAGGATTTAGCTTTGCAAATAGGAGAAGAATATTCCTCATTGCATTCTGCAGTAGAAAATAGGTTACAGATTCAGTCGTGGAGAATTCATTCTCATATCTTTTTTCTTACTACCTCACTGCAATTAACCAAAAAAAAGACAGAAGCTGAAAAGAATGAAATTGAAAGATGAGAAAAAGAGTGGGTGGTGCCAGACTCTACCCTGTTTTTTCTACTGAATGATGAGTCCCCAGAGAAAAATTTTATGTTTGGGTGTGTACGCTGCAAATCACGGTCAATCTGATCGGCAATCTCTGTATGCTATATAAACAAAGTGTGCACATATGATGATTAATGGCTCCAGCTAAGAACAAGGAGTTGAGGATGCCTTAGAATTGACAGAATTTTTACCTGAAAGTATTGATTCCAAGCACTGGCCTTACCAACACTCAAGGGGTGATCTTCATGAGAAATTCCATGTCGCTTAAGTGGTCCAGCAACGTCACCTTCAGGATTTAAGTCATCAGAATTCAATGCATCATCATTTTCCTTAGTGAGCTCTGACTGTCTAGATTTAAGCTTTTGGTTAGTGCATGGTAACAACTAAAGGCGCCAACCAAAAGGTACCAAATTGAATATGTGCAATAAGAAATGCATCTGTTTAACTAAAATTAAGCTTGATAAGCAAATAGTGGACAGCAATCAGAAACTCACAGGACTCAACAAGAGCTCCTCTTTTAGCTTGGCGTATTTTTGCCTATTATCAGTCAGCTCCTTTTCCCACAAGTCACGAGAAGGAGGTAAATAACCTAAAAGAAGCTGTCGACATTTGAAATTGAGGATATTCAGGAAACACTCAAACAGGAAGTATTTAAAGATAGTTTTAATTTAGTACTGAAGGTTATTATTTTGTATAAAAATTGTTTTTAGTTGCACATTATACTAAAAACAAACTTCAACTATTTACTAGTACAAATACATGCTTTACTTTGGCTGTATGCAAACCCATAGACCTTCCCTGACATAAACGTATTTCTATGAGCTTCACCATTATCACTTTCTTTCTAGCAATCTTGTTCTATGAACAATAGTATAGGTCATTTCACCCCATCGTCTAAAAGATAAATAAAAGGCAAGATACTGTTGACATTGCATATTTGATTATCCATAATAACAAATTTTGAATACCGGAGTTGGATGGTTTAAAGGCTTTCTCTCAATTCAATCCATAGAAGTAACATTGTCAGCGCTTGCATATAAAGTTCAAAATTATCATCCACTACAAAGTGCATTCACTATAATACAATTCACCAGTTAATTTCTGCTTGAAACTTTAAAATTTCTGATATAAGGAAAACAATATAACTAAGCAGTAATTAAAAAGCCTACCTTCCAAGTTGTTGCGCGCAATCCTCCTCCTTCAGGGAGGCCTGTAGTAGCAATTCTCCTCAATTTTTCTAAATTTATCTCTTTCTGAGAAAGCTGACCATAAAAAAATCAAGCATTAAACCTTAACAAAAAGATCCGTTAAACCCAAATTTGAACTAATTACAGTAAAGAAGACTATAAGAGAATAAAAGCGTTTCAAATACTGACCTCATATTCAAGGTCGGATCTTTTCTCATCCGCCGCAATAAACGCCATCACCGAAACCTGGCCCACTCCATCTTTTTCGGGTCCTTTTCGTACCCTATAGTCTTCTTTATTTATTTTTCCATTAACGTTAACACCATCATCGCCGCCGTCGTCATCATCATATTCATACTGGAATTGATAATCACTTCCCTTACCGAACTCGTCCCCATTGGGCTGGATAATCCCAAGCTCCTCTCCGGACTCAAAAACAGGGTCGGACCCTCCATTTTCATCTTCTCTATCGTGGAGACCTGCGACCAAGCTCCCAAGCCGGTCAGGGAAGACGCGGCGAGCTTTGTCGGGAAGCTTGAGCTTGCCTTTGAGCATGTAAGTGAGCTCGGCCTGAGTCAGTTGAAGTAAAACGGGCGAGTTGGGTTCGTGGGTCTGCGTGGTTGTTCCATAGGAGTAAATTGGAAAAAATGAGAGGAGAGAAGAGAGTCTTTAGCTTGGTGAGTCATGACTCGGGCTTAACTCGTTTGTAGAATCGGTGCTTCTCCTCTGGAGAAGACTGGTAGTTACCCAACGGTTTGAATGGCAGTTGTAGTAGAAAAACTCTAGGTCCTTGTAAAGATATCATTTCCTGAAAAAGCCCATTACAGCCCAACTGCAATAGAAAGCCCAGAAACAAACTATATCCAATTGGTTAACCGGAAAGATTAGATCAGTACTCCTTAACAATTTGAGTCTTCTTCTTCTTCTTCTAAATAATCTCTATCCATACATTATTGATTCCTACATTACCAGTGAAGAATCAAAGAGAAAATCCAATGTGAATTCAAGACAACTTGTGTTTATTCCAAAGTTCATTGAAAATGCTCCTACGTGTGGGGAAAAAAAAATGGCATTTTCGATATTTTTTTAATTATCAAAATTGGCATAACTCCTTTTCAATATAATATTTTCAACCACAAACATGCTTCCCATTTATTAGTAGAGATGTAAAGTCAAAACAAGCTACTAACCCTTCGTCCCACTCATCCAATCTTCTACTGTTTACATTTATTTTGGCAACAGTATACAGTCTAATTCTACGAAATCCAACTGTATTGAACCACACTATGAATGTATAGCTACGTAGCCCATGCATTTTCAAACTGAAAACTCTTAACTTGTCTTCTAACCACTGACTGCTCCACCAATAAAAGAATGACAAATTGACCTAACGTTGAACCTGAGAGACAGACCTTCTCAAGGGTTAGGCCCCCAACATTTTTTTCTTTTGAAAATCATCCTTTGAAAATTACATATGGGCCCCTAACTAGCAACATCAGAAACCCAAAGTAGCTACCTTGTGCTGAAGTTTTGTGCACACTTCGACAGCAAAAGTTTGTCCAACTAAATTTGGTTGCCTTAATTGTTTTTGGTAAGCTAAAATAAGCAATTATAAGTTTAATAAACACATTAATGAACTTATATTAAGAAAATTACAGTAATAAATTATAAACCTTTGATATAGATTTAAAACCTATTGGGCGCAATCTTTTTTTTTCATAATATTTTTTATTTTTCAAAATATTATAGTAAGAGAAGTAAAATAAATGATAATGGTTGTTAATTTCTGAAATAAGGACCACATTTTTGAGTCACAAGTCACTATATATATATATTTGTACACACAGTGGATGACTGTTTAATTTGAAAGGTGATGAGTGTATAAAGATTAGGTGTAAATTAATAATAAGAAGTTCCCTTCCATATGCAAAGGAGTCAGCATCATGCATGTGAGTTTGGTATCACCAGCTGGGATTATTAAATTCAAAACCAACATGCAAACGAGAACCAATCTCTTAGCAACCCATTTGGGTTTTGCTACGTGTTTGATCATGCAACCAGACAATCATCAACAAAAACTGTTCAGTGATCTAATTCACAAATGGGTTCAATTTCTCTGTTTAGGATTCAATTATTGGGAATTAGAAATCCAAGCAAGCTTCAGGGTTTGTTTACTTGTAAAAATTAGAAGAGTTTTCCAGAAAAATTTAGAAAAAACTGGAAAATAGTTGAACATGCGTCAATCAGACACACAAAGAAACCTCTTTTGAATATGTCTTTTATATATAAATCAAATTTGATTGCTTCCACTGTCTATATATGTTTTGTACTTTCAGCCAAAATGTCTGCAAAAGTGCAAACAAAGAAACCCAGTTCTATTTCTTTATTTTTTTTTTTTTCAGAAGTTTAACACTTCATCAAACATTATTACATATGTACAGTTTTGATCCCTTTTCCATTATTTAAAAACAACAGCAATGTCAGGAGATCCCATTTTATGAATCTGGAACGAAATTATTTTCAAATGTGTATATGTAATAAATATATATTATATACAAATGTATATCCATCCATGTCATTAATTAGTATATACGTATAACATCAATATTAATCAAAAGATGTTAACCCGCCAATGAACAAAAATACTTTGTGTAGCGCTTTCGTAGACTTTTTGTATTTTGTGACTGATTGTGATTTTGAACAAAAAGAGTACGATTTGATCTTTAAATACATGTTTTTCTGATTGGTCATTATATTGAAATTTTGTTTTCATTTGATGACGACTAATTATGAATATATACAATAAGTTGCTTTATGGATAGTTCATGTATTTGTTTATGCACCAAATCAATCTCATAAAATTATTTTAATAAATGAATATATTCGGTTGTTTTCACTAAAAAATAATTAGAGGGTGCAAAATATTATTTTCAAATTTTAAAGGGGGAATATCGAAAAAACATTATTGTATTAGTAAAAGATAAAATTTTTATATTTTATGAGGTAAATTTAAAAAATAAATAAAATTATCGATTTGCAGACAACAGAAATCCCATATAAGTTGACTTCTTTAACGCCAAAAGAAGGAATTGTATACTGAAGTTCATCATATTTATAGAAAAAGTAATCATAGTACAGATTGATTGACACACTATGAAAATTAATTATTTTTGGGGGTTCATTTATTTGAAGTTTCTCCTAATGGCTTATCGTCTTTTTTGTTGCATGATATTTGCGGAGTAAGCTATCTTATAATGACTGCTGTTTAGTTTTTTGCTTTTGGTTTTGTTTCTTTTCTTCAAAATATATATATATATACACTGAAAATAGACGATCTCTTCTTTTAAACTTTTTTCCTTTCTTGAGATATATATAATTTACCTTTTTTTTTCTTAAACCATCAATTTCTGAATCCTACTACTACAGTCCGTCTAATTCGGTTCGAAATTTAATCATAGTTTATCGATGTATTTAGTAGAGATCAAATTTGAAAACTTTTTTCACATTCTCAGCTTGTATTATCAACTGAGTTACAATCCGTAGGTAATATACCCCTTTATTTATGAATTATAATCGGTATAAATAGTTTGTGGGTTAATCTCACATTGAAAATATATAAAATAAATAAATATGATAATGAGAAAGGTAAACCAATCAAAATGATTAGCCATTTTATATTAAAGATAAATTTAATTTAATATAAATTCATATTATTAAATAAACTGTTATTGGATTTGATTAGTTGCTCCAAACCTAAATTCAACTTTGTATCATACCTTGTGATCCAAACCCAATAACTTAGGCCATTTTATGTTAAAATCGGACTAACTCATTATAAGTTCAACGTATTAAATAAATTGTTAACTGAATTTATTTAATTGTTTTTAGGGCCTATATATATATATCAAGAAAATAATTAAAAGAATACATTAATTAAATATTAATGATTATATGTCAAGTCCTTTATATCTTGTTCAAACCAAAAGTTCCTTTATATTAAAAAAAATCAGCCTTTCTTTTCCAAAATGAAATTGTGCTGTTGAATTTTTAAATTTGTATACTTTCAAAAAATAATAATATATGATTTTAAGATTTTGTTATTAATAATATTAACATTAGATATGGCTAATATATAGTCTAAAAAATTGAAAAAAAATAAATCTAATTGTCATATATGTACTTATTGCTTATTTTATGCTTTGTTTTATTTATTAAATAAAAAAAATATTTATAACAAGTATTTCAAAATTTTTTCAACATATATTTTATTTTGCCTTATTTTTAACCTAATTAGGGTGGATATATAAAAAAAAAAAATCGTACAGTCCATTCTATTTAATTTGGAATTAAGGTTTCGTTCATATATATATATATATATATGAAATGAAAAAGTATATATTATAAGAGTCGCATCAGTTTAAATATCTTGGCCATTTCTCTTCACATGGATTTCTAAGGAAGCGGGGTAGATGACACAGGACGAAGGCAGCCCCAGCAGCCATTAATGTCGGTAGGTTAGTAATAACCTAAGTAATTGTATAAGAGGAAGAAAGTACATGTAGTTGACAACACATGACCCAGTCATGTATGAGCATAAATTTCTTGGTACACAAACCGTTTAGCTCGCCGACAAAAATTGTAACACCTTGCCCCTTATCTTCTCTATATCTTTCTCCCTCTCAACTCTTCTTTTTACGTCATTTCCTCTCTGCAACTCTGTACTTTATTACTATGGTGCAATCAAAGAAATTCAGAGGAGTTAGGCAGCGTCTTTGGGGTTCTTGGGTATCCGAAATCCGACATCCTTTATTGTAAGCTCTGCACCCAAATAATGCATAACTGTTGCTTTTCTTGTTCATAATTTATTAATGTTTCTTATTTGTTGATATTGCAGAAAGAGGAGGATCTGGCTAGGGACATTTCAAACGGCAGAAGAAGCCGCCAGAGCTTATGATCAAGCTGCAATTTTAATGAGTGGTCGAAATGCTAAAACCAACTTCCAGATAAATCAAGATCCGGACCCTATAGAGCCTTCATCATCTAGTAATTCTGCTAGTTGTTATCAGTCAAATGGTTTATCTGAAATCCTTCACGCTAAGCTTCGAAAGTGTAACAAGGCACCATCGCCATCGATGACTTGTTTAAGACTTGACACTGAGAATTCCCACATTGGGATATGGCAAAAACGTGCAGGACAGCGCTCTGATTCCAACTGGATCACGACTGTACAGCTTGGAAATAGAAACCACCAGGAGGGTTCTGATACCACATTGGCATCAAGTGAATCCTCAAAAACACTACCGGTGCCGGAGTTGAAATCGGAGATGGATGAAGAAGAGAGAATTGCATTGCAGATGATAGAAGAGCTTCTTAACCGAAATTGCCCAACCCCATCTTTTGGAGTTCAAGATGAAGATGGTAACTCCTATCTTTAGTCTATATATTTATTTATTATTTAATATAGAGATTTGATTTCTGTGTTTGATTGATGAGAGAATTTGTGTTTGTATAGATTGCATGTGACATTCCTATATATTTCCTATTGATTTAGACAGTTCATTGTGCTCGGTAAGTACACAACAAAACAGAAAATTAATAATAATAATAATAATAATAATAATATTTATTTTATATTTTAGTTGCTTAATTATGTATGTATGAGTATTCTATTTCTCTTCATCTCTTTATTAATTATTTAAAATGTTAAAACAATTATTATAATATGCTATGATACTTTTACATGATGTTTACTAATTAACTGAGTTAATCTTTATAATTAAATAATTTGTTCTCTTTCCAATGATATATTCATCAAAATCTTAATTTATAAATGAATATGACCCACTTTATTAATTAAAATAATAAAATAATTTTAAATGTATATGGCTAGTTTTGTTTCTTCTCACATGGTCCCAAACCTGGGCCCCCAATAAAAAAAAAATAAATAAATTTTGAGTGCAAAAAAAATTAAAATATATATATTTTAATTTGACTTCCACGTTGACACAATAATAATTTTTCTTTCAACGTAATGTATAGCATTAGACAAAATTCAACCACTGCCGACACGTGCAGAGTGGTTTATTTCCATGGAAGTTTAGGAATTAATTTGAACCATGACCTAACTGTCTCTTATTACTAAAATTCAGTTGGACAACTGTAGCTTTTAGTTTGTAATGGTTTAGATTCTGTTGTGTCAAGGTCTTTTTTTGGCTATCTAGTCTGGATGGTGCAAAAGGGAGTCTAATTGGATTGACTAATTTTCCTAATTCCGATAAAAAAAAAAAAAAAAAAAAAAAGATGTAGATGGTCTGAATCAAAAGGAAAAAAATACGAAAAAAATCCGACCTACCGGAATCGAACCAGTGACCTAAGGATTACAGCACTACTACAGTCCTCCGCTCTACCAACTGAGCTAAGGTCGGTTTTTGATGAGTTTTTTCTTCCACCTCATTATTAATAGTCAACTTTGAAGCTGAAGCCATTTTGGAATATCATTCACGAAAGTGAACACCAATAATTATTTCTATAGATGAAGAAGGCTATTTTCTATAGTTGAATAAATTCTAAAATTCATTTGTTTCATAGAAAATATTTTTCGTATTTCAATAAAACTCATTGTAATAAAAGAAAAATGTATAAACATCCATCTATTAAGTAGTTTATCAATGATCGTCTACTTGTGAAAAGAGCATCTATTTGTGATTGTGGCTATTTTGTGAATGGGGTTTGGAGATGGAACTTACAATGAATTAAGGAGATGAGATCTTTTGAACTTGAATCATGGAACAATTTGAAGATCTTATTAAATTCCAGTTCAGTTTTTTCTAATCAAGATGAAAAGTTAGCCCTGATCTTTGATAAAAATGATTTCTTTTTTTCAATAAAAAATATATGCTACTTAATGGAAGATGTTGAGTTTAAGAGTCAAAGACCCAAACTTTAATTTCAAATCACTGCGGATTAACGGCATCCTTTCAAGAATAGCTCTCTTTGTTTGGAAAGTTTTCCTTGATAGGATCCCAACCAAAGAGAATTTATTCAAGAGGAGTTGTGTAAGGTTTTGACAGAATCAACATATCACCTTCTGCTTCATCACTCTTTTGCTAATAAAATCTGGAATTATGTATTTTGTTGGTGGGATGTTCTAACTTTGATTTCAAGATCATTATTTACTTTTTAGCGGTTTGGCCAATATGGTTATGCAGGAATAAAACTGTTTTCTCATACAAACAATTACAAGTTGAGAGCATTTTGAAAAAATTCAGATTGGTAGCTTTGAAATTATGAAGGTGAAATATCCATTTCTCCCTTTTTGTTTAAGTGATTGATTGGTTTATATTTCCTCTTATGGTGTCAAGTTTCAAACCTCCTTGAGCACCATTGTCATACCATTCAAATGATTGTGTAAATCGTCCATGAAAATGGTGGAATAAATTCAATAGGCTTCGTTCTTTTCTTGCATCTCTAACTTCTTTTGCTTTAAGCATGTGAATAGAAAAAAAAAAAGTCACTTTGCAGATCATCTGGCCAAGTAAGGGGTGCTCTTCTCAAAAAATTTTATCGCTTGGATATAGAGTAACAGAAGATGTTAGCATTGCAACTATGTTCTTTGAACTTTCGTTAATGGTTTTGCATTGTTTTCTCAAGATTAGGCAAATAGAGTTATATCATGTAAGCAACAGTACACGTTTGAAGTTACTGTTAGAGTTACTATATCTGGTTCTATTTACTTACTGGCAAAAGTTTATTAGGAGTGTCATAGTTTCTTCTCTCAAGAATTTACCTTCTAGCATTGTTCTTTGTATTGATGTATTTCATTTCAGCCTTGGGCTAGGATTGGGTGTCTTGGAGAAACTCCAAGCCTATTGCTTTGGATTTAGTTTTTCTGAGGTTCTGTTAAGTTTTTTTCCTGATAATTTTAATTAATAAAATAAAAATTTTGCTGATAAAAAAAAAAATTATGAGAGAATATTTTCTAGCGATGAGAGGTTTTATGCCAAACAGACGGAGAGGTTCCCAGCCAACCAAAAACAATTCTATTCTAATCGAAGGATGCTTGCTTTATGTCAGTTTAGATTTTGAACAGGACCCAATACAGTTCTGTTGGGCCAGGAACCCAAAATTATAAGGACACCAACCTATGTTCTTTTCTACGGACCTCAATGCTCTTGCCTTTGGGTCAAAGTTCTAAATTAATATATATATATATATATATATATATATATAAAAAGGAAGAATCACTATTTAATCCCTAAAAATTTAAGCAAAATTACCAACTCATCCCTTTGTTTGATAAAAATCATTATTCATCTCCGAAATTCAATTCCATTAAATTTTTTTATCATTTATCCCTAAAGTATCATTTTTTAATATCTTATAATAATATTTGAGTATTTACTATTTAGTCCTTCACATTTCATATAACATTATCATTTAGTCAATTGCATTTATTAACGGCTATAACATAACATGTTTTTTTTTAATAGAATGACTAATATGTTAATAAGGCTAAACTTCTGAGACGAATCAATGATTTTATAAAATAAAATAAACAAGTTAGTAATTTTAATCAAACTTTAGGGGCTAGAAAATAATTAACCCAAAAACAATACATTAAAATTCCTTTTTTTTTTACATTTTAAAATCAAATTAAATACTCAAGTGTTAAATTACAAAAAAAAAAAGATGATTTGTGGGTTTATTAAATATCAATTCTAAATTACCAAAAGTGGTTGTGGAAATAATGGGAAAGGTTTAATTGTCATTGTGAGGATTAGGACAAGAACGTATAAATAATAAATGAATGGACCGCCGAGTCGATAAGGACAAATGGAAGCTAATGAAGGAATATGCTAATTCTTTCCCTAATAAATGTGCCCGACAATCATGTTCTTCCTTTTCTTTTTTTTTTTTTTATATTTTTTTAATTAAATGAGAATTGGGAAACTTTTTATTTTTATTTTGTAACATAATATTTAATTACAACGTATTTCATTATAAAGTATAGTTAAATCAAATTATCAATTATTGCCAAATAAAATTAATGGTATATATATATATATATATATTAATGTTTGTTTATCTAAATTTAGAGATAATGGTCTTTTAACTTTTTATCTTGTTGTACTTTTATTAATATATTTAAAAGTGCGATACAGCACATCTGACTTAAAAAGTATATGACACAATATATGTGACTCAAAAGTATATGTCGTAACAGAAGTGATTTGAAAGCGAAAGTTAAAGATATATAAGTGGTGGTTGTATATTTTATGAAAATCAAATCCATTCAAAGCGTTTTACTTTATAATTTTAATAAAAAAATCAATGTCGGTTCATATATAGAAAATTTTATTTGAAGTTGGAAATGATTTTATGCTCATTATAAAGGGCTTTTACTTTCTTTTTTGTCTTTTTTTCAAATCAATAATAATAATTTGAACTTTGAATTTGAATTGAAACAAAGACTGTGTCTAGTTTACACAGCCATGGAAGAGCAAATCACGACCAAAAATGTCCAAATTGCAAAATATGAGTAGTTGGATTCAAGAAATTTCTTAGGAAGAACAAAAAAGATGCGAATATTAGATTCCAGTAGGGAATATCCCACTCAAGCTCCGAATCTATGTCCTTGAAAAGGACAATCGTTAACAATGAAATTCCACTTGTGACCTTCAAACGACTTCAATCTTCAACTACACTTGGGCACGTACGTTGCCGTTTTAAATCTTTTAATCTTGGCAGGTTGTATATTTTCAGCTCTAGATTTGGAGCACTTGATTAATTGACTTTTTTTTTTTCCAATTCTAGCTTTACTAAATGTCCTGCGGTGTCTAACTGGATGTCGCATGAACTGTAGGTGCAAGGGACCACCGGAATTAATTATAGAAGGGTAGGAAGCCAAAGAAGGATGCTTCGGATATTCTAAAATGCTTGGATGGAATTATACCATGCGTCGTAAATGAGCAAACTTGACCGTTTATTGTTCGCTTTTCTACGCCTCATAAGCAACAATTACACGCGCGCGGCGCGAGTTTAATTATTCTGTTTCGGTGTTTGTCATTACATGTTCATGGGTTATTTTCATTAATATTTCATTAAAATAAAATTTCATTAATGTTTTTAAAAAATACAAAGAATGAAAAATATATTCTTTTAAAAATAATTTTCCATGTTGATGGGTTATTTTCATCAACAAGCTACGTTAGCAGAATGCCCCAAAAACCCACTCACAGTCAAAGTAACTAACTCAATTCGAGTGTCTAGACTCGTCACTTTCCTACTAAGCAATTAAAAAACAAAAAATAAAATCTGTTTAATTAAAAAACGGACGCCACGTGTCTGATAAGCCCAAAAAGCAAAAAGAAAATTTAAAAAAAAAGCAAGGACACAATAAAATAAGTTTAAATCTAATATTACTCTCTATATCACAGGGAATAAAACCAGAGATATCCTCTCAAAGAATAAATGGATATTCCAATACTAACCCTCGAATATTCTTCTCTTACCGTTATATCACCCCCCACACCTCTATCTCCTTTATTCTCTTACCTTCGGTTTCCCTTCACTTTCCCTCTTATTTTCTCACCAGCCACACACGCACGAAAGGCAAAACTCGGTCCCTTTCCTTCTCAATACTCTAAGAGAAAATGAAGTTCGGCAAGAGTCTTAGCAATCAGATCGAAGAGACTTTGCCGGAATGGCGAGACAAGTTTCTCTCCTACAAGGAGCTCAAGAAGAGATTGAAACTCATAGAGCGAAACAAAGGCGGAGATAGGCCAACCAAACGACAGAAATTGGACGCTGGCGATAATACCGACTGCGGAGGAGGAGAAAATAAGGATGGCATGACGGAAGAAGAGATTAATTTCATTAAACTGTTGGAAGACGAACTGGAGAAATTTAACACCTTCTTCGTAGAGAAGGAGGAAGAGTACATCATCAGATTGAAGGTATTTTTTTTTTCTCTTCATCTCTAATCTTAGGCAAAATTGTTTTTTCACTTTTCTGTTTGGTTCCCGGGAAAATTTTTTTCTCCTATATTTAGCTAGCGAAAATTTAGCTATACAAAAACAATCAGTTAACCCCAAGATAAATTATAATTTAAAAAATATGTAAAATGCTGTCGTTAGATACAGATCTCGATTTCGGATCAAACTGAGTGAGTGGGCGCGTATTAAAAGGATACCGTAACGGAGACAGTTAAAGACGTTAGTAATTTAGGCGGGGTTGCCGCCTGCCGTTTCTTTTGTCAACGATGTATATTTGTTTGCCACCTGTTCTCTTGTACAACTGGCCCACATCAATACATATGCCGTTTGAGTGAATTGTACCCTGGGATATTCCACCGCCTGTGCGAAATTGCAGCTTTATCCATCTTTTCATTTTCTTTTTCTAATTTAGGTAATTTATGCTAGTAAATGTATTTTCAGAATGATATTTATATTATAATGCATTTAGTTATCATTAGAGGCATATCTAATGTTTAAGTTACTGGAGAACCTTTTTGATGCATTTTTAGTTTTTTTTACTATGTTAATTTAGTTTGGAATATAATTTTAATACCATTGCAAATATTATTCCAATTTTGAGTTAATATCTACAATAAAATTTTTGGGTATAAATTCTTGTGTTTGAAATTTTTAGTTGTAAATATCCACGAAAGTATAGATATTTTAAACTTTTTATTCTCTTTTTACACTTTTGTGTGGATAAAAAGTAGTGTCAGTTGTGTGTGGTGAACATGGAGGAAGCTTTATTCCTTTGTCTCCAACTAAGTGTACCTCCCATCTTGCTTGGTTAAAAGAAAAGTTTTGGTTGTTGTTGATAATGATGTGTGTTAGGAAACTTCCAATTTGGTAAGGTTTCAAACTCCAAATTTACTACTTTGATCTGAGGCAGGGATTTGAAGTGACTAGATAGTTTGTGGGAACTTGTTTTTTTATACATCTTTTACATGGGAACTTGATAAAATGCTTGATTTTTGGTATGCCTGTGCTTTGTACTCGGCTAAATTTGAAATTGAAAATTTTGAAATTATGATGGATGCAGGAGTTGCAAGATAGTGTTGAAAAGGCAAAAGATTGTAGTGAGGAGATTATAAAAATTCGGAAAGATATTGTCGATTTCCATGGAGAGATGGTTTTGCTAGAGAATTATAGTGCACTTAACTATACAGGTAGTTGAATGTATCTTTAAAATTTATTTTTTTTGGTTCAGTTGGTAATTTCAATATCATTTATTAATTGCGACTTGCGGTGCGGCTAATTAACAGGACTGGTAAAAATACTAAAGAAGTATGACAAAAGAACTGGTGCTCTAATTCGCTTACCCTTCATTCAAAAGGTCTTGCAACAGCCTTTCTTCACCACTGACTTGCTAAACAAGCTTGTAAAAGAGTGTGAGAGAATGCTCGATCGCCTTTTTCCGATAAATGAACCACCATCTTCAGTTGCAGCAGCTATTGGAGATGAAGGATGTGATCCTTCAACTTCTACTACGACAACCAAGGATAATGGTCTGCTTAGAGTCCCCGGAGAACTTGCAGATATTGAACTCATGGAGAGTTTATATATGAAAAGCAGTATATCAGCATTGCGGGTTTTGAAGGAAATTCGAAGCAGAAGCTCAACTGTTAGTGTTTTTTCATTGCCACCTCTTCAGTCGAGTGCGTTGGAAGATACTTGGAAGAAGGTTCCAATTCTGGAACAGGCTGCTAAGTAACTAATTGGGTTAGAAGAGAATGAGTATACTTTTGTTTTGTACTCTTTTTTATACTTTTTTTTTTTCCCCTTTTTTGAGTTACCTTTCATGCATATTATGCATGTTTTAGATACTAACACAAAATGTAAAATGTTTAGCTCAAGCTGGAATTAATTAATATTATATGTGAAACTTAAGATCTGGATTAAATGAACCTTCTGCAATTTATGAAGTTGACTGTTTTCAACCATTATTTGATACATGTTTAAGCTTGAAGATTCTGAGGAGCAGGGCTTCAATTTTGGCTTACAGAGTGGTCTGGGTGGGTTCCCATGATTGCACTTTGTTAGTGTCAAAGTGCAATAGGAATGAGCTTTGACTCAAGATTTGGATTGGAGCTGTATGATTAGGAGTTGGGATTGCAGAGGGCCCTGATTTTATGTAATTTTATGAATATTAATACATAAATCTTTTAAGAAATAGATTTTAATAAGTTATTCCATTTCGACTAATAGTACCTGCAACTTAAAAAGGTCCATGCTATAATGTATAGCATAAATAAAATGGTCATATTTGAAATTAATAATAATTTTATTTTAGGCCCTGTTTTCAAGGACCAAGAACAAGCGGATCCTAAACCTATATCTAAGTATCTGGCCCAGCCCATATATTTATTTCTTTTGTGAGAACCCAGCCCATATATTTATTTATTTATTTGATTTTAAATGATTCCCATTAGTTGCATGCTATTACTCCCGCTGCTGCCTTTTTTCTTCTTTTGATTTTTTTTTATATCTATATCTATATATATATATAAAAGAAACTCTAATTTATTTTTTTTGAAATAGTTTTATCTCATCTTATAGGTTGGGCGAAGAGCAAAAGAATGAGGGCCACATCATCATCGATGGCTACACATGCTAGTTTTAATCGTAGATCATTACCAAGGAAGATATACAATTAAAATATATTTCTAAAATGCAATTACTTTTATTTATTTGTTTGTTTGTTTATTATTTTATTTTTAGGAAATGTACTTTTAATTTATTATTATAAAAATTAATAATAAAATTTATATTAGAAAAGCAAGTAGGGATAATCTATTTATGTATGTATCATTTAAAATTTTGAATAATTAAAACTTTAAAATTGATTTTAAAATTTTAAAAATTTTGAATTTTTAAATTTAGAATATTAAAAACTTTTGAATTTTTTTTCTTATTAATATATCAATATATATACACCTTTTTCAATGATTATTTTTTACAATGATTTTCTTCTTATCTTTTATTATTTCTTTCAATTATTTTGTTTTAATTTTATAAGTTTTATTTCTTTTAATATATATATTAATGTTGTTTTTCAGGTTTTGATTAGCAAAAAGATGACAAGCACAATTTCAATCTATATAAATACCGCATCTTTTTCTTTAACTACAGTAATGTTATTTTAATTCTTTATTTTTTTTATAATTTTTTAATTTTATAAATGATTAGTATACAGAAAGAAATGTATACATAAAGAAGCGAATATAGAGCAAAATAAGAGCAGAAAAATGACAACCCGAGCCGATATAAATATTTATATTATATGTATAAAAAATTTTTAATATAATATACGATAATAAAGTAATAAAACAACCCGAGCTTTTTGCTAGTTAGACCTAAAGTTAATGTGAATGCAAGGAAAATACATTGCAAATAATTGAAGGCCAAAGGGGAAAAGAAGGAAAAAGGTGAAAAATACGTTTGGTGACAAGCAAAAACGCGTTTAGGAATAAAAAAAATATCAATCACTCTAATAACGCTTAATCCTTATAGAGAGCTAAGGCTTTTGGTTTTAAATTTTCTTAATTTGTTGTTATTATTATTATTATAACGTATTTATTTTTCAATAATGTATTTTCACCTAAATTCCCAATATACAATCAAAAAAGAAACCAGCATTTGAATGGTCCCACGCGTCTCCACTAAAAATGGAATATATGCAAATTGCAAAACATTATAAATACTAATAATGTTCGGTTTCAGAGGAAACCAGAAAAATGTGGTTCGTTTTTCTAGTGATTTTGGTGTTGGGTTTCCCTGTAAATGGCCAATTGCAAAATGGGTTTTATTCTTCTTCTTGTCCGAAAGTTGAATCCATTGTTAGGTCTACTGTTGAATCTCACTTCCAGAAAGATCCAACCATTGCTGCTGGATTGCTCAGGCTTCATTTTCATGACTGTTTTGTTCAGGTTATTACTGCTAGTTTCTTATGGGTTCTTATTAAATTCAACTTAGCTAGAGTACTGTAGTCACTGACTAAAATCAATTGATTAATTACTTGACATCCATCCTGCAGGGTTGTGATGGCTCTGTGTTAATTACAGGGTCTTCTGCAGAGAGAAACGCATTGCCAAATTTAGGGTTAAGAGGATTTGAAGTCATTGATGATGCCAAATCAAAATTAGAGGCCTCGTGTCCTAACGTTGTTTCTTGCTCTGATATACTAGCATTAGCTGCTCGTGATTCTGTGGATTTGGTAAATCTTATTAAAACTTCATAAGATTTGGTAATCTTATTTTCTTTTGCTATATATGTATAAATTTATTTAATTTTGTGTATGTGTTTCAGAGTGATGGTCCAAGTTGGGCAGTTCCAACAGGTAGAAGAGATGGTAGGGTATCTTCATCATCTGAAGCCTCTACTTTACCATCACCTCTTGATTCTATAGCCATTCAAAAGCAAAAATTTGCAGCTAAAGGCCTTGATGATCACGACCTCGTCACCTTAGTAGGTAAATATTATACAGTATATTAACTAGGAGGGAATTGCAACTTCCATAGCCATTTCTGAGGAACTTACTTTCTTTGTTTTGATGATCTACTTATGTGGAAATGCAGGGGCACATACCATAGGACAAACAGATTGCCTGTTCTTTAGATACAGGTTATACAATTTCACAACAACAGGAAATGCAGACCCAACAATAAATCAATCATTTTTAGGACAACTTCAAGCTCTCTGTCCTAAAAATGGAGATGGCTCCAAAAGAGTTGCTTTAGACAAAGACAGCCAATCTAAATTTGATGCAAGCTTTTTTAAGAATGTAAGAGATGGTAATGGAGTTTTGGAGTCAGACCAAAGACTATGGGATGATGCTATTACAAGAAGCATTGTAAAAAATTACGCAGGGAATATAAGAGGATTACTTGGGTTTAGATTTGATTTTGAGTTCTCTAAAGCTATGATTAAAATGAGTAGCATTGAAGTCAAAACTGGAACCTCTGGAGAGATCAGAAAGGTTTGCTCAAACTTCAATTAATTAATCTTAAATAAATTATTGTATATATATAAAATTATTAAACTTCACTTGTTATTATTTAAACTTAGCAATTTGAGAATTTCAATAAGCAAGTTCATTGGTTATCTTAATTAATTATCAAAATATACGTAAAATAATCAATCAATTGTATTCTCCATTGATCTTCTTATTTTTTATAAAAGATGTGACTAAATGTGAGGTTTTCGATTTAAAATGTGAACAAGTAGATTTAATTAATTTTACATTTAAATAAATAAGTGTTCTATTTGCTGACTTTATATTTAAAAATATATTTAATGAACCGAAAAATGTCTTATATCTTAATAATTGCATGAATTAAATCATTTTGATATAAAAAAATACATATAATTAAACAATATTCTCTTTCGAAATGGGCATTCCAATGAAAATTTTTTAATGTAAATTTCCTATTAAGACAGGATACAATACAAGTGAGAATCAACTTTATATATATGTAGAGCCTCATCTCAAGATCGTCACTCAAATTGCAGAAACTCGGAAACATTTCAGTCACAAACATTTCTTTGCTCATATAATAAAAATGGCTTCTTATTCTCTAATACGCAGTCCTCTTGCCAACCCTTTATTAAACAAACGTGCCCATGTCAAAATATCAACACCATCGTCTCAATCGAACATTAACAACTTCCTATCAATGCCATTGCAATTCAACGCTGTAGTAGTTTCCCAGAGGAATGTGAAAATGGCAGTAATAGCAGGCGAGACGCCAAATAAAAAGGAATTATACTCAGTAGAGAGTAAGTCAGGATTTGTGGAGGAGATGAGAGCTGCATCGTTGAAACTGCACACAAGAGAGCACTCTAAGAAAGGACAGAAGGAGATTAAGCAGCCAGAAGATAGAGCCTTGTCCAAATGGGATATTTCCATTCAAGGGCTTATAAGCTTTTTAGTTGAAAGCAAGTCTATGTATTATACACTTGAAGAGATCCTGAAAAACCCTGATTTTCCCTTTAGTAAGTTTTTTCTGTCTGTCCGTTTGTTTTATTTATATACGTGTTTTTACAATTGAACTGGAATCGTATTAAGCTAAAATCCTTGAATTGAGGTAAAACCCTCCCACAAGTCATAAATGCAAGCTAGTTTTGAATCACTAATCTTGCAAGATCAAGAATGCATCCTCGGGCCAGGTGATATTCACGACTCTAAGTTTTAAAACCGTAATCTTGCAACACCAGCTTGTCACTGTATGCTGGTGTTTGTTTATGGTCTAATATTTCACTTTTTCAATTCCAACACCTCTACTTTCATCTTTTTCCATGCAGAGGCGGAGGGAGGGAGGACTGAGTGGAGCTCGTCTGACATCTTTTTCCATTACTAATCGGTATTCTTTATACAAATATATATATATAGGTATGGAGCTGGAAAACACAGGATTTGAGAGGTCTGCGAATTTGGAGAAAGACTTGGAATGGTTTAAAGAACAAGGGTATGAAATTCCTGAACCTTCAAGTGCAGGTGCTGACTATGCAAAATACCTCAAGAAATTATCAGAAAATGATCCTCAAGCATTTATTTGCCACTTTTACAATATTTACTTTGCCCACACCGCTGGTGGTCAAATGATTGGGAAGAAGGTACTTATTATTATTCCTTAGTTTAATTATGCATATATAATAAATTTACCTATTTCACAGAAATAATATTTATTTTGATATTGGAAAATTTGCAAAGGAGTTTTATGTTCATTTAAAATAATTATATTAAAAATATTCTTTTAATTAGCTAAAAATTTTGACTCCTTTGTATCAAAATTAAATAGGTATCTGAGAAGCTCCTTAACAATAGGAGTTGAATTTCTACAAATTATTATTAATTTTGGAGAAGTAGCCTACATGTTCTTTCAGTCCATTAATGTCACAGTCCCGTATCACGCACCAAGATCAGGTCGTGCAACGCTTGCTTAGAACTCTCTCAAACAAGCCAGTCAATGATATTAATTAGTTATCTATAAGCCAAGGACATGCGTTAGAACAACATAATATCGATATGAAATCATATAGATTTGAATATAAGCACAATTCAAGTATCATCGAAGAACAAGTAACAATATATAACATGACGTTGCACACGGGTGTAAAATAGTTTTCTTATTTATATATCAAATATTACATCGAGGCAAATAAGATTACAAATAGGCAACTAATGGCACCTTTCATAAACGTAGGGACGCCTATGAAAGGCCGGAACAAGTACTCTAGCATTCAAGTGACTTTGATCACTAGTTACTCCCCTACAATTAATCAGAGTCGGCTATTTTTTCTGTTTTCAATTTAGTTTTATTTTATTTTATATTGGAAAAATAAAAGGGAAAATGAGTTTTACTTTTACTAACTGCCGGAACAACCGGCCAACCGCTTGGTGGCGTGAAATCACGCGAGATTTTGTCATTTTGTTATCGTTTCACAATTCTGCACGGCACGTTGGATCCACCGCACGAGAGGTTACCGTGTGTGCGCATGTAAACAAACGACGCCGTCTTCATCATTGATTTTCCAATTATAAAAAGAACAACCAACACTTCACAGATAGATATATGGAAGCAGAATTAACCAATAATGACACTCTTCAAATCACAGACCATCCATCCAAATTCGTAAGCAACAATTTTTACCTATAAAAGGTCCATTAATATAACAAACCAAAGAAAGAAAAACAGAGGTAACCGGAACCCATACTCCATTGTTTTATACACTCTCTCTTTGTCTATTGCTTTGTCTTCAAGACTACTTGAACTGCTATTTCAAGCCAAAACAGTCTTGTTAGTCTTCTTTTTCTTTATCAGTGAATTGAATTTCCTCTTGTTTTTTCTTTCTTCCTTTTTTTTTTTTTTTTCTTTTCAATTCAGTGGTTCCGTATACTCTTTTCCTATCGAATATTATACTATTTACTCTCAATTATTTGACAAAAATGGCTTCTCTTAATCCAATTTCTCAATCTCAATCTTTAGTTAACAAACCCCACCTCCAAGTTTCTTCATCTTCGTGGTTTTCTCGTTCTAGTGTTCGTTTCCAATCTGCTTTTGTACCCAAAGGAGTTTCTTTTCAATTTCGAGTTCCTTTGAGCGTTGTAAATATGCCTTTGAAAGCTGCTTCTATTGTATCTGCGACGACTGCGGAGACACCCAGAAAGCGTTACCCAGGACAGGCTAAAGGGTTTGTGGAGGAGATGAGATTTGTGGCTATGAAGTTACATACCAGAGAGCAAGCAAAAGAAGGGGAGAAAGTGGTGGAGAAGCCAGAGGAGCGAGCTATCCCCAAATGGGAGCCTTCAGTTGAAGGGTATTTGAGGTTTTTGGTTGATAGCAAGTTAGTTTATGATACCCTTGAATCGATTGTTGAAAAGGCAGCTTATCCTTTTTGTGAGTTTGCTTTTGCCTGAACAAGTTTCTCCCTTTTTTATATGCTTCCGACCCGCTTACTTATTTTGTCACTTTTGGTTGTGTTAATGGTTTGTTGGATGCTTTTTAGTTGGATTGTTTTCCTTAATTTTTCAGGTGCGATTGATTTTCTGTATGGATTGATGGTTGTTCTTGGATTGCTTAATGGATGTGTTATTGGAGCTTTTATTTTCCGATTTCATTGTAATGTATGAAAATCAGCCTTATAGTATGGTTTCTGGCTATTTTTGAAGTTCTAATTCATCAAATGTCCCTTATAAAATCGTTTTGTGCATTGCATCTTATATGGTGCTGCTAATAGTAGGGTTTTGTGGTGAACTATAGATTCTCATGAAGCTTCATTAAGACTGGCTTTTTTGGTTCAATTCAGTTTGCAATATATAGGACAAAGGCTAGGGTTGTCCTTACATGCTTTGCCCCGACAGTGTTCTTTCCAATATGAAAATCTTGAAATAGAAATTCTTGGAGCTATATGTTCATTTGGTTCGAAGTCAAGAATCATTCAAAAACATCTGAACATACTTTTTTTTATGTATATTTTCCACATTTGTTGATTTTGCCAATGTTTGGATTTTCTGGTTTTTGTTTTTGCTTCTTGAAGGTAGTACAAAGATATTTATCAGATCTTGTTTGATTAAATTTAGATATGATTTTTGGAAGCTGTTATGAACAACCTGGTTGTGTGACCTTTATGTCTTTCTACCCACATTGACGGACTGCAGTGGCCATGTGTAAATATTAACATTGGCTGATGACAATTTCGTTCTTTTCCTGCAGATGCTGAGTTCAAAAACACTGGATTAGAAAGGTCTGAAAGCCTGGCAAAAGATTTGGAGTGGTTCAAAGAACAAGGCTATGCTATTCCAGAACCTTCTTCTCCTGGTACCAGTTATGTGCAGTATCTGAAGGAATTGTCAGAGAAGGATCCTCAAGCATTTATTTGCCACTTCTACAATATATATTTTGCTCATACTGCTGGTGGTAGAATGATTGGGAAGAAGGTAACCAATATTAACTTAGCTGTGTCCAAAAATGTTGCCATTTGTCATAAGATGGAGGTGTAAGACTCAGCTCGAGCTAAGTATTATGAGTAATGAATGAGTTGTGAAACATCTTTTTCCCCCTAAAATAACTACATTGATATCAATGTGCCTTCCTATCTTTTATTTATATATTCAACCCATTTAAGAGAATTCTTGTGAATAAGATGTAAGGGTTTCTAATGAATTAGGAGGGTATCTTTTCTTATCATAGGGATTGGATTGCCTAGAAGGCATGCCTACGTGATTCAGTGTTCTGCCTGATAGGGTGACTCTACTCACGTTTTACCTGTTCCGTTTTTGTTAGGTGGCTGAGAAGATACTTAATAGCAAGGAGTTGGAGTTCTATAAATGGGATGGTGACCTTTCCCAACTGTTGCAAAATGTTAGGGACAAGTTGAATAAAGTTGCTGAGGTAATTTTCTCGCGTTGCTCGTGTAATTGTAATGTTTCATTGGATACATTTGTATTCTTTACATATCTTTTATTCCATGTTTTACAGTATTTGTTAACAAACATGTGTATTTTGTTCATGTGATTACTCAGAGCTGGACTAGGGAGGAGAAGAACCATTGTCTGGAAGAAACTGAAAAGTCATTCAAATATTCAGGGGAGATCCTCCGATTGATAATATCATAATGTACATAGTTGATCGATCTTCTTTTAATCCTGTGTAATGATGATCAAGCATAAGTACTAATGTTCATATTGAAAAACATTTTGTTTTTCCTTGTATTATTCTTCAATGAAATGAAACTGTTGTTCTGTATTTTACAACTTTAATTTTACTCATGAATAGATTTAAAAATGAAGTTTGGTTGAGCCATTATGAGATATTTGTGTTTGTCATTGAAGGGTTGCATTAGCTCAATATTGAATTGTCATTATTTTGCCTGAAGCATTGTTTTGTGGATGAGTTGCGATTGAGAAGCAAAAGAGAACATTAAATGGCAGAAATTCTATTTGCTGTCAAGCGCAAGGAAATAGTTGCAGGCTGGAATGTTTGTTGCTGTGAAGATAAGCAGAGTCCTCAGGCAGATGCTGATTGGAGCTTGCATATGTTACTCGAACAGGTTGTAGTAGCCAAAGAAATTGAGATGCAAAAGCAGTTCTCTTTCAGGATGGAGAAGCTCTCTAAAATGTAAGTCCATCTACGCATCATACTGCGCTTTACTAATTCTCCAAAAGCTTTTCATTTTCAGGATGATGAAGCTTGCAAAAGCCACAGAATTGCAGAATGAAAGCTTTTCATTCGGTTTCTGTATATACCTAACACGGCACATTTTCAGGATTTGATTTCTATCTGTTTTAAGTTCCTACTTTGCCTTTCTAGCTAAATGAAGCAGAAAATGGAATCATCAACTGCTTAATTGGTACCCTGTGCTGGTGGAACATAAAAATAAAGCAAAAAAAGGTCTGGATAGGCCTAGTTGGCAGAATCTAAATGCACTTTGGCCCTTTAACTTCAGACCATACAGTCGATAGGGACATGGCTTCTAGGCTTTTCATTAATTACTTCTCTGTTAAGTTATTGCCCAACCATCCATCTAAAAGGGGCGCTGGATGTGGATATATATATATATATATATACATATGACTTGTTATTTTCCTTTTTTCTCTTTCTTGAACAAAATGATTTGGGTTTGAAAACTCTTTATTACCATAATTACTCAATCAACGTTGCACATCGACACATTGTCCTAAATTGCCACTGCTTGCCTGGATGGGCCATTGCAAAAACAGTAACAAAATCACTACTAATTTAGAAACTCAACCCATTGATTTATTTTTCCCACTGGTTTGTTTTTTTATATTTAAACAGGTCAATGAACGAAATAATTTTATAGACTATTTTCTACAAGAAATAAAAAATTAATCAGAGCGCATATCATCTTGCTTTACAACTCTTTTGTTGCCAGATTAGGACTGAATTTTACATATTTTTTTATTTTGTAAATCTCTAACAACCACACATATGCATTATTACACGCATATACACGGATATTTGTAGTGTTGATAAGATGAACCCCCTTCTCCAAAGTCCAACCAGCAGAGTGACAAAAAAGGAAAAAAATGATCAGACCAGCCTCATATCTTTTCCTCTCTGTCTTCATCTACATAATATTTCCACCTATATATGCTAGATCTCTTTCTTCTCCAAATCCCCATATTCTCAAATCCTTCAACCCCAAAATCAAAATTGAATCTGCAAAAAGCTGTTCTTATACCGTTGTGATAAAGACCAGCTGCTCCTCTCCATCTTACACCAGAGACCAAATCAGTCTTGCATTTGGCGATTCCTATGGCAACGAGGTTAGTGTATTGTAAAACATTACTTTTGACTCGGTTTTCTCGGGAACCAAACAAATTTAAGTATTTAACATAAACCCAGAAAGAATAAAGGATTATAATTAATGGGTATCTAACATATTTTCTTTCTTTGTAGGTGTATGTGAAAAGGCTTGATGATCCATCATCAGGAACATTTGAGAGATGTTCTTCAGATACTTTTCAGATAAATGGTCCATGCACATATGGTATTTGTTATCTTTACTTGCGTAGGAAAGGATCAGACGGCTGGAAACCTGAGACTGTGAAGATAAGCGGTTCATATATTAAGACTGTTAATTTCTATTATGATGTAGCCCTTCCAAATGGAGTTTGGTATGGGTTTAATCAATGTCGTCGTCGTCGTCGTCGTCGTGCTTCTCTCCCTGCAATCATGTAGATGACGACAATATATTAGTTGTTATTAATGTCGTCCGCTTTTGGTTAATATAATAAAAATGATCAATTTGTCGTTTTTCTTTATTTATTTATTTTATATTGACTTGCCAACTCATTAGAGAAATGCAAGTGTTTCATGATAATAGGTTATCATTTCATGTTTTTATATATACTAATGTTTCCCAAATGTGCTTGTTGTTTGTATTTGTTAATTTTAAATATTGAAAGTCAATGTAATTTAATTTATATAAATAATTATCTATTGATTTATATATAATTTTTTCTTATTTCCTATATCTAATCTAATGTATAACTATATCTTAAATATTTAATTCTTTAAAATTTTTAAATTTTGTAATTAAAACTTCGATTTTTTTTTTATTTTGAAATTGAAACTTGTAATGCCTTTGAATTTTTTTCTATTATAGACTTATTTTTATCTATATATATCTTCATATTAATGAATTTCAGTTATTTTCTTTCATGGTAGTTTTTTTTTTTTTCGATTCTTTGAGTTTTGATTGTTTTTTCTTTATTTATTTTATATCATTGTCTTTTCTTTTTCAATTAAGGTAATATTAACTCTTTAGTATTTTTTTTTTATTTTTTAATAATATTTTTTTTATACATTTTCTGATTTTTCTCATCTTTAATTTTTTTTATTTAATAATATTTTCTTTGTTATTTGTCATATGTATTGTATATGTATAGTTGTAAGTATGAAAAATATTATATTGATGGAGATGAACGAAAGAAAAAATTAAAAATAAATTTATTTATGTATTTTTTTTAAATGTATTATATATATATATATATATATATATATATATATATATATTTCTTCATTTCTCTAAAATGGTAAGATTTGTTTTTTTAGAAATATTTATTTTTATATATATATAAAAAATTAATTATAATAAAAAAATTAATAATCAAATAATTTATTAAGGAGATAACATGTCCACAATATAAAACATTATTATAATTTGACTACAAAATTTTTATGTAAATAAAATTACTCATTAACCAAATTAAATTTTTAATGAGTTTTATATTTTATTTTGTATCAAACAATAAATCTTATATTATATTTTTTTATTAAATAACAATAACTTACATTTGTTTTAAGTAAGGAAATATTATAACTAATCAAATTAAAATTGATAATTAAATATAATATATTTTTATCTGTACCTTATATAACATAATATATATCCAATCAAAATAAAAATCACTTTTATTTTTACAGCCAATAAAATTAAAATTTTTAAAGATACTATATTTTTACCATATTTATTATATAATATAATTTCTCAATTTATTCAATAGAAATTAAATTTAAATAGAAAATTAATGTGCCAATCATAATTAAATTAGCTTTATTTTTTCAATCAATCAAATTAAAATCTTTAATGATATTTTTGTCCATCCATAAACTCAATAGGGATGTTTTATGGAATCTCAATATTTCCCACCCATTTACACTTTTATATATACTATCAATTATAGATTCTAAATTCTAAATTAAAATTATTTTTATTTTTTTAATCAATAAAATTAAAACCCTCAAAAATATTATATTCTTATCGTATTTAATAAATAGTATGTAATATAATTTTTTATTTTATTTAATAGAATTTAAATTTAAATAGAAAATTAATAACCAATTAAAATTAAATTATTTTTTTAACCGATCAAATTAAAATTCTCAATAATAATTTTATAAATTTATAAACTTGGTAAGAGCATTTCCTCACACATTTTATAGATAGATAAATATTTTATAGATTATAAAATAGATATATATATTAAAAAATAAAAAAAATATTGGGATGAAAAAAACAAACCGCTAATTCTTCTTGATAAAATGAAAAGAATTGAATTTTTAAAAGAATTGGAATCTGAAATAAGATTAAGATACTAATTAGTTGTTTTCATATGCATTACTCTTTAGTCCTCACATAATATAATATTACTATTAAAGGGTAAAAACTAAAAATGATACTTTTTAAATCGAAAAACTAAATAGTTTAAGGGATCCAAAAATTAAGAACGATTGAGTTATCAAATCAAAATAAAGAAACTTAGTAATAAAGAAATTTACTTTTACCCATAAAAGTAAAAAATGGATATTACAAAGAGTAAATTTTGAGAATGTAAACAAATGAAAGAACATTCTTTGAAGTTCAAGGGGGAAAAGAAGGTATTACCATCATTACGTCTTGCAACGTTTATTCATTTTAATGTAGGATCAAGGCTAACAGAAGCTACAAATGTTGGAATTCTTATAAGCTAGACCTTAAACAGAACAAACTTGTCAGCTGTAATGACAACAATCATAGAAGAAATTTGAACTTTTTCTAATTGTTACCTTGTTTGAGTAACATATGGAAATTAGGTTGCCACATTTCAAAAGTACAAAACTTTTCAGGCTAACAAGCGTTTCTTCATGAACAAAATACAAAAACATAGAAACATAATCGAATGCGTATTTTTTAAGTTCAGCAACTCACTAAAGATTTGTTCTCATGAGATGAGAGTTTTAATCATCAAAGGTGCTCATGAACCCACCAAGAAAGCCAGCTCCATTGCAACTTCCACAGAGAATATCCCTTTTACCTCTGCAAGGAAATACATGTTTTAAGAAGGCAAGATTACAACGCAAAAATAAGTATGAATGTGCTTAGTTTTTCAGTGTAGAATAGAGACAAAAGATTCATATAGCCACCACACTTAGTTTAGGATTATGACTTAGTTGCTGTGGTGCTCGGAAAAGTGATGAAATTTAAACAATTGATATCCAACATATGTTTTATCCATTACTATAATTGCAATGATGTAGTTCCATGCCAGATGCTTTCAACTGATAGTCAGAGATTGAATGATAATAATACTGATGATAGAATATTTTGCTCTGGTGCAACAAAAAACAGGGTAATGGAGAAGAGATAAAGGAAAAATTTGCTGCAAGTACCTGCAGAGCCAGCATAATCCACCAGCTTTAAACTGCCCATTGAAGTGGTCCACAGAATTTACTCCAGTTCCTTGGCATTGGGAACATATTTTAGCACCTGGTATTTTGACAGGAATACTCAAACTCATGTGAACTGAAATTCTTTCTTAATGTTTTATCAAGAAAGAATAATTTTCCAAATCAAAAAGAAATTTGCGTAGAATATTGGAAATAATTGGCTCGATTCATGCATTAACTTCAATAAATCACGTACAACATTAGATGATTGAGAAGATCTATTAGCAGCACCGTTTGACCATAGAGAGTTTTGTGATAAGATGTAGAAAAATCCGCCATATTAAAAAGGTACAATATATTAATAAATTCAAAGTTCTAATCAGATCGACGAAAAAAAAGGTTAAATATGTTAACACATTGAAAGCTCTAATCAGATCAAGGAATTCATCAGAAATGTCACATTGCTGGTCAACAACTCTAAGTAAACTCCAGCAATGAATCCCCTACTCTGAACAGGGATTAGCATCAGCAGATCATAATTAGTAACTCTAATGCGAACATCAGTGATCAAATGAATTTGTTGGATATATAGAAAGGTAAGAACAGCGATTATATGGAACATTCAGACGTAATGAATAACTAGACAACGAGTACAAAACCGCCTTTGAAGAAGCACATGAAGATGGAAGTTTAGGTAGGGCCATGTACAACCAGCAATTACAAATGAAAAGCATTCATCTCTTACTTATCAAACACAAGTTAAAGTCACGAAGGGAAAAGCTAAAGAAGATAAAGCACATGGCTTTGGAGCTCACCGTTTCCATCACAGTCAGCGCAAACTATGCTATTTGGTTTTGTGCCTTTATTACCATCTATAGCCTGGCATACAAACAGAGAAGTGAATTAATTTTCAAAGGAAATTACACAGAATGGAGGAAAAACAGGAAGCTCAAACTTTCATGAATCATCAATTCTAGTGAGCCATGTCTCAATTTCATTTGAAATGTTATATGAACTTTAACCATTTACTTGACCTAAATTTATTCCATGAATCACCAACTTTTCCTTTAAACACCCATTTCAATAACAAATTTTTCTTGGATTTGACACATAGGCATCAAACATTCATCATGTCTCATAATTACTCCACCGCAATCCACATCATTTTTGTCTTAATTTCTTCATTGACCGTCCTCTTCAATTGCCACTAGACTGACTTGTTCATGGCCGGATCTGGATTTGAAAAATGCCACAATTTCCAACAGCTTGGTCCGCCCGAAGTGCACCCTCTTGGCAGATTGAAGCCTGCCGGAGGCTCACAAATGGAAACTGTTGGCTACATTACTACTTCAATCCAATAAATAAAGGGATAATCATTCATATCCATTCCAATTCGTCTCCAACTTTTCCTTATTTCCTCCCTTAATTTTGCCTCACACAACATAAATATCACATATTTTAAGTCAACAAACGGAGACTTACCAAATTCATGAAAAATTAGAAAATGTACAAGAGCCCGTTATCAAACTATTCCAGTCATCTAAACCAAGCAACATCACATACTGCATGGAATTTATTTTCCTTTTTAATTCAATTCATTATCGGAATTAAAAAACATTTTTTTCTGAACAAGCACTCACCTTAGCTTCCAACGATTGAAATTTACTACTTTTAGAGCTTTGGAAAACTTTGCCCACTCGAAGAACCTTTCCAGCAACAGAGTCCCCAAGAATTACTCCTAATATCATCACAAAATAAAGCATAGTAAAAAAAATTACATATAGAGAATACTACATACAGTAAAGGTTGATAAAGAGATAGAAATACCTGGTTTGTTTGGAGAAAGAAAGGAGCAAACAGGGGTGGAACATAAAGCGGTTACCATTTTAAAGAGAAATGCTAAGATAGTCAACAGAGGGCGAAACCCTGTTTCTGTGCGCGTTTCAATTGTTGGTGGTAATGAACGCACATATATTACCAACCAGATAAGGCTTCATTAGTTTCGAAAGAAATAAGACAACCGTTCCCTTTTATTTTACTTTAATGCCCTTTTCTGTAAACTGTATTGTTTTCCAGAAACAAGGGCATTGATGTCAATAAATCATTTGACCCCCAAATTTGCAGAAAGTGCTAGTCAAAAAACAGAGAAATTGTTTCTGAAAAGTAGAAAGCAAAAAAATATGGCTACTGCTCTGTTATCCACTGCTTGCTTTCTCCCTTCAACTAGTAATTACTTCCAAAGCTTGGCAAGAATCTTTTTTTCTTGGTTGAAGAATATTCCCTGATTGTGTTATGTAGGAATGCTATGAAAATAATTATGGCCTGCGTATTTAATTTTAATCCGTTTATGTTTATCATTTTTATATTGCAACTTGTTAAAAATTTTCTTTCATGCAGATAAAGAAGGGAGTAGACTTGTGGTGAATTTGAAGAGTTCCTTCTATGGTAAAGCGATTAGTAGTCAAAGTTTCTTAAGGAGAGAGAATAAGAGAATCCATGGACACAGATTTGTCATTACCTCAGTGGTTTGCAATTCTCTGCCCTTCTGCCTTTACTTGAATTTCATTTCTGCTGTTTACATTAATTACACTGACTTCGCCATCAAGAGAGGCCTGCGGTTTACCTAAGGCCAATTAGCAACATGAGTTCTAGGAAATAAAGAAGATGGGTACTCAGACAACTTGAATTTTGCATAAATTGGTGAATTAGCCTTTTTTAGGTGCTTATAGATAATTGAATTAATGGGTTTAGGACATGGATTTGCATCCATTTTGGTTTAGTTCTTGAATTTTTTTTTTTTTAATGAAATTTTCTTGTTTTGCACAGCTTGGAAGAAAGGTAAGAAAGAGAGAGACAGTTGTTCCGGAGCCGGATTACCGGCTACCAATTGTCCTACTCGGTCAGTGCATAAGAGCTCTAATTTGTGTATCTCTTGATTGGGATTTTATGTGGTGATTTTTTCGTTGTAATCTGGGGGGAGAGCTATAAAATCAAATTGAACTGAACTACATATCTGTAGTAGTGCATTTCTGATCCGAATTTCTTCTCTTAGTTGATAGTGACTATTAAACCAAAGAACTATATCATTTCATGAATTTTGTATATTGATGCATGTGTATCCAGGCTTGGACAATTTTTCTACTTGTATTTTTTCATATCTGCAGCTATGCATATGCAAACTTGTATGTATCAATATTTGCAAATGGGCAATCTTTTTTCGGTTTTTAATATGCACAGAGTTACGTTAATGAATGAAAATAAATTCACAATAGAGCAGAAAACTTCAAAGATTCAAAGCACACCTCCTAAGTCCCAATTGCAACTATTTGCAAATTCCTTTTTTAACTATTTTCATTATACAGAAATTGGTTGTGGACCTTGCATTCAGTGCTTGCTTGGTTGCTCTTGCGTACTATGTTCTTTTTCATCTCTAATAAAGGTTTTATGAGGAAACAGGTTTTGCTGGTGGACTAGCATATACAAATAATTTTTTGCCAGCTGCACCTGTTGGTCTGCTTGGATTGCTCCTATTATTCCAGGTAGCTTTAATATAAAGTTTTTTCACATTGTCTAATGACCCAACCTGTCAATTTCTCTCAAGGTCAATTTCGGGCATTGGTTCTTTGTCGCGGACAAGGTGAGAGGTCCTGAGGATAAGAATGATTCCCAACCAGGTCCTTTAAGAGGCAATGATATCGCAAGTTTACTTTATCAGCATCCAAACACAATTGCAATGTGGAGTTAGCCGCACAGCTGGGACAGAGATTGCTTCAGCTGGCTGATTCCAAAAGGTTCGAGCGTCAGAGCTTTGGAGCAATGATGCCCAGGCTGTTTCAGCAGGTTTCGATGCTGCGTTAATGGCTAATGCCACTCATTTGAAGTGGCCAAGTATGATTCTGAGAATTTCTTTCTGGTCCGGTTAATGGCTAATGCCAGTCATTTGAAGTTGGCAAAGTATCATTCTGAGAAGTTCTTCTGGTCTGGTTCCTTCGTCGTGAAACACATTTACCTCATTGCAACTAATGCCCGAAATGTTAACTGACCCAGAAATTGACCTCGAGAGAAAATTGAGAAGCATTTTGGATTCAAGATGGCACGGCATTCCCTATCTCGTTGATTTGGAAATTCGTTTTTGGGAGGACAACAATGCCCTTATTTCCTCATCACATATCATTTTGGTGTAGATCTTTCAATCAATAATGAATTGACAAATGCTAATAATTTGTTTCTTTCTTCCAGACAACAAGAGTGAGATTTGTTTTTGACGATGAAGCTCTGGTTAGTTCACTAAATTTCCCTTTTAAATATAGAGATAAAATTTTCATAATTTGTCACTCATATATAATTCTGGCATTATTTTCCTAAAATTTTCTTATTTCTTTAGTTATAAAGATGAATTTTGGTTGGTTCAACAGTTGAGTCCTCTATCTCTAAAGAATTTGAATTTGGACTTGTAAGATGAATGTCTGTTATTTAGCATTTTCTATTCCTGTTTATCGTTGATTCAACTGTATTTAAGTTTGCCTCATGACATATGATACCTATGGTTACATAGGAAGTCAAAGTAGGAGAACAACTTGAGGATTCGGGTGAAAATGTATTTGTGGGCGGAAAAAACCGATGGAAGTAAGTACACTCTCTATGCTCCATCTAAATTCAATGAATAGTTACTGACCTACTTATTTGTTACAGATATTCAACATTCGTAAATTGGGAATTGTGGTGGCCAAACTTCCCCATTCTGGTGTATTTTAAAGAGACTCAAACAAAACCTGAAGGACAAGTGCACTTCTTCCCAGTAATTTTTGTAAGTAAATCATCAGAACCCAAACCTAGCAGCTTGTCTGCTTGCCTCTAGTTGTGAATGCAATTGGGTTGCTATATATTTGAAACTGAGAACAGAATTAAAGAAAAAATTTTCATGTTTAGGAGGAATATCTCTGACTTGGGCTATTTCGTTTACTGAATTCTGACTGTTCTTTTGTTCATAGAATGGTAAGCAACTTTATGATGTAATGGTGGAAAGAGCTGGCCCCTCAAAAACTAGCGGACCAAAGCAATCGTAAAAGTTCAGTGTTCATGGTTGCAACAATCAGTATGAGATTCAAAACATTGTATATTTTTTTCAATTAAAGCTATGTTATAAAATTCTAGTTGTGTGGATTGTGCAAATTGTTCCATAGTGATGCAACTTCTCTTTTCTGATTTTTCTTGCAGGGCAAAATAAATTTGCTGCTTCTGATAGAAAGCTAGTTATACATATTTTTCACCATATGCTGCACTATTGCATCAACCGTATCTCAAATTTTGAATTCAAGAGCAATTTTAACTAGTGCAATTGTGTAAAAATTTTACACCTCCGATTGCCATTAATAGCAAAAATTATCTCTAGTGATTGTTCATGTGTTCTTGCTGAGGTCGGTGGAGTTCTCAACTGTTCAGGCAATTGTGTTCTGCCATCTAATATGAAGAAGCCTGAGAATGATCACTTGATCATTTAATTTGTTATGATGATAACTTTTTCTTCTTTTATCCTATTTTGAGTAAACAGACAAAGCAAGTATTTTCCAATCTAAAGTATTTGAGCTCCTTTCATTTGGTTCAGGGAGATTTTTCCGTTCTGACAAGCAATGAGTTTGTGCATAGATTTTCACTTGTTTTAGCATTAATAAAAATGGCAAGCCGTCTGGCAGGGTAAAGGTTCTACCATCCTACTATCAACACTTTCAGCTAGTAATCTTGTATTCAGTCTCGCATAATAGAGGCCAAAGGATTATAACATTTTCTCTTTGAAGAATATATTTGTGCAAATAAAATGACCAGGAAAAGTTACAATCAAGAAGCATGAATTTGCACACTCCACAAATTTGAATAAAAAATTTAATGGCTGTCAACCTAGACAAGGTATTTGTCTTTTGTAATCTGTGCTCCACAAGCAGCTCTTCGAGGAGTGTAATTACACGAGTTAAATTTGGCAGTTGTAGCACCAGCAAAGCTTAGATCCAAGTGTAGCCCAGTTTAACTCGTATAATTTTAAGTATTGAAGCAGTGGTATCATTGGCTCACGATACCATATGCATCATTCTTTGGAATAGCAAAAATGAAAAAGAATCACGCATTGCAGCCAAGAAGCCAAATTCATTTCGTTTCTCAAAAATAAATATGTGGAAACCGAGTCTTCTAGCTAGGTTTTTTCCCCATGGCAAATTTCACCACCTTCATTACTCCTTGGTGCAGTGAGCATCTGTACCGTGCTGGTTACAATGATAGTATCCCACACTTTTTAGGAAGTCCCGGATTTCTCTGGCGGTGCTGTTGCTGGCTTGCAATAAACGCTCATCTTCCTCGTAGATTAAGTACGGAGCTTCACCCTTCTTTCTTGACAGTAACTTTAAGGCTCCTTTCAATACGTGATATTCCCAGCCCTGAACATCAATTTTGAGCAAAAGCACTGGCTCTGAGTCGGGAATCAGTTTGTCAAGGGGAATAGTCCTCACTTGAACCGCTATTTCTTCATTGGAATTGAATGCTAGCTTTGCACCAGCGGCAGAAACAGCACTATTATCAAGTCGGCCAACCAGCTGAAGGCATTAAGACAGATTACAATGATTAGTACAGAAGATAGAAGAAATAGATTAACATGATGCAACTTAAGGACTCTAATTTCTTAATCTAGCAAATGAGCAAACTATCAATAATATAAGGATCAAAACCACAAAAATGACCTCGACTTTTTTGTAAGAAAAATTTTCTTCCAATGTTGCAGAAAATCAATAGTACATTAACCAAAATTACGTGCACCTTCTCCTAAAGAGTTCCACAACCATACATACCCAACAAAGTTTACCCTATATTATCAACCATCAAATTATCTAGTAGCTATTGGCATAATACCTCCTTGCATTTCAGTCAATAAACTTTATTTCCAATTTAATGACCAAGACAATCTTAAATACCCTTGGCTTGGCTTTGAGGTTTGTAAAATCTGAACCATTACTTCACATTGAAGACAATAATACCAATCTATAAATGAACACTAGTACTTAATTACTTCTAAAAGAGCGACAATTTACATTACATTAGGTTACCTTTTTTGCTAATGACTTCATTCCATGACGACAACTAAGCATAAGACAACCATAAATCCAGCATAGTGTAAAACAAAGCTTACTGATATCAAATGAATAATGTAACTGCAGCAAAGCACCCAGCCATCAATTTAGCCATTTAAACATTAATCTTACAGCCTGTTTGGTTTAAATGAATTCCATAAAAAATGGTGGAATTCAAGCATTCGTGTTTTATGCGTGTGGTTTGAAACCATTTATAATTCAATTCCATGGAATTGGTTATAACTAACTCAAAATTCTATTAAATTTGACAGAGTTTGAAATGAATTCCACAAAATAAACACAACATTTATATTAATTTTAAAGTTTATTATGTGCTTATCAATGACAATATTTATGTTGTTATATAAACCTCATATATTATAAGGTGTGTGAATTTGGGTAGTTTAGGAAGTGAGGATAAATTAATTTCAATTATCAAATTATACTAAGAACCAGCTATATCAAATTTAATCGAACTTTAGGTAGAATCATTCTCGAATGAATTCTAACTAGAACACTGTTAACTAGCCAACCATACTTGCTGACAATAGCATTCTCTTCTCTGAAAAGAAATAAATAAATAAAATTTAAAATAGTATTCTTATTATTTCCATATTTTCAACCACCTAGTTAAACCAAGAACTTCAAAGTTGAGCTAAAAGCCACTACCTTATGAAAAGTAATATTCCCAATCCGGTCAGAAACAGCAGCTTCAAAAACAGTGACCAGGTCCCCAACTTTATTAAACCAAATCCCATCACAAATCCTCTGCAAGTTCTCAAAAACTGGTTCAAAAGCCAAAACTCTAAATCCCATAACTGCCGCAGCAAAACTCGCCATACCTATATTGGCGCCTACATCCACCACCAACCCATTTTTCCCTTTCATCCCTTCCAACAATCCCTGAATTGTTGCCGATATATCCGGTTTCCTGAAGGGCTTTCCTTTTAGAAGCCTCACAATGTTCTTATGGGGCTTCTCGGGTAATGACCCGAAATCCGAGAGAGAGAATAAAAATGGGTACTTGAGTTTTTCTACTGTATTGGCAACTACTGGATAGGCCTGTGGGGATTTTAGGCAATCGTAGGGAGGGATTGGGTAATTTGGGATTTGTGTTTGGATTATGGGTTTTGAAATAGATGTGAGATTTGGGTTTGATGGAGAGCGAGATGAAAAGAAGAAGAAGAAGAAGAAGAGAAGAGAGATAGTGAGGATGAGGAGAAGAGGCTTCGAAGAGAGGAGTTTTGGGTGTTTGGATTCTCTTTTCCAGGCATTTGCCATGGAAGTTTTCCGGGAAAAATTGGCTGTTTCAACGTTAAAATATGGACTTTGCCAAGAAAGTGAAGAATTTTCCAGCAACACTAAGATGGGATCTGAAGATGGAGATTCTGTTTGGAACTGGGAAAGGGTGAGCTCGGAGCATCCACGGAAGCAGTGATTCCGTATTTTGAATTTAGAGATTGGATCTAGTACGGGGAAGTCTAGATTAGAATTGTTGTCCTACGAGTTTCACACGTTTTATACTGGGGATACTAATGTCATTTAACACTTTGGCCTTACGAGGCTGAACTCCAGTAAACCCGGAAAATTTTAGTTTGCAACTTTAATTTGTTAAATTCAATTCATATAGTTTAGGATAATTTTGAATAAAACAAAATTAATTAAACCTATCAATTTCCCAATGCTAATTGAATCCTCTGTTTAATTTTTTATTTGGGTAAAGAAGTGTGGCCTAATTGCCATTGATTGAATCGATCATGCCTCTCTTTTCGAAGGACCTAAACTGCCGGTTAACCGAACAGTTCGGCCACTCCTAATTTTATTATGTAAGCGTTCTATTAGTAAAACTTGTAACCGACCCTGTAAAATATTCATAAACACATTCATCTAAATTTTCAATTGCAGCAATTACGAAAAATAAAGGTAAGAACGTTTGGTTCAAAACAAAATATAGAACCAACCAAAGAATAGAACCAAAATTGGTTCAGTTCAGTTAGACAGTTCAACGAATTCAATTTGATTCAATTTTGCTTTTTTAAAATCCGATGAATCAATTTCAATTCGATTTTATCAAGAAAACCAAATATATCAAAATAGCCAATTTCTGTAAAGTTAGCAAATTTTAATTCAAACCGAACTAAAATGATGTTAAAAATATATTCAATCATCTCCCCACAGATTACTCGAGGGATACAAAAGAAAGTTACCTAGTAAGGCGAATATTTTGACCACAGATTAAGGAAAGCAAAATTTTCGACAGAAATTATTGTTCATTTTACAACAGCCATGCCCAAAGCTGACAAGGTTTCTAGACAACATTGATACTGGCCGAGTACACAGACCTAAAATTTACAGAGTTAAAAAATGACAGTTATGCTCAGCAATCCCATCCTAAGAAAATCTCACAAGGACATCCTCTGGATCCCCAATTCTTTGAGTGACGTCACCAATCTACGAAACGCTTTAAGTGGACGGCCAACTTTCTCCTGTGATATCAAGTAATAACCATTAAAAATAATAAATAAATATATTAACAAATCCAGAAAACTAGAATATAAGAGCATAATAAGTAACTGGTATGTGAAGTTGTCACCAATTCAAAACTAAAACAATCATTTCATAGCCTCATTATTATCGATATGTGCCCAAACTTCAATCTGACAGTTCTAGCATTCCTTTCTAAGAACTACAAGGAGTTGAAACTTTTGGCACCAAGGAGAGCAGCTGGAAGTAACTTTCTCCGTGAGCTATGTTGTTACTCTATTTTATCACAAAAAATGAGAAAATCTATAAAAAAAATGGCAGGGGCAAGAAAAAAGTTCCTATCAGAATTTTGTTTGGAACACCTACAGAAGCATCCATCAATAAATAGCTTTCCCTTTCTACTTACAAAGACAAGTGCACACATCTGATAATCAACTGCTACACTCCCTTCGTTTAGATTATTTTTCAACATATATATACCATAGTCCAAACAAAAATCAATATCAGCAATTAGAAAGCACAATGGTCTATAAGCTTCAAAAATCTGAGGAAGCGGCATACCTCACTTATTAGCTCAAGTCGTTCTAAAGATGGAACCAATTTTCCACACAACAAAGAAGCGTCCTGTTCTGAGTCGGATTTTGCACCATTTGTAATTGTTTTCAAAGCTCCATCAGTGTCAGATGTCACAGAGCTGTAAACAGAAACCACAAATCAAGACAACTTTAGAGCAAAATCATGAACTAATCTGACAATCACCACCAACCAGTCAACTTTAGCAATAGTAAAAAAGTGCTTCACTTGTCACTGGAAATTTTAAGCCCACCAACAAAATATATTAGCTGAAGTAAATAGTAGCTGAAGGAAGAGACTAGATGTAATGCTGATATTGTATCATTGTAACTAGGAAGTCAGAATTGAAACACAGGAACAGCCTCCTTACAGTGCAAAGGCAATGTTACATATATCAAACACTTTGCAGCATTCCAAAAGTATGCTTGTTCACCCTTTTGTACAATCGAAACTACAACTTATCATACAGCAACACTTTGCAGGAGCCTCCCAAACCAAAGCCCAATGTACAAGGAGACTGGACAAAAAGAGAATATTGAAGAAAAAAAATAAAAAAAACACACCTGTCTTGAAAATGGATGAGAATAACATTTAGCACTTGTTCTGCTAGTGGAAGTAATATGGTAATTAGCTGGTCTCTGTTACCAGCTACCTGGCACATTTCCACCATTGCAATATACCGCCTGCAAAATAAGATGACCCATGATAGTTCAGACTCCCATCCGAACACCTTTGAAGATATTCCACTTTAAAGATATATGAAACGACACAAAAATCCAGTTGAGAGGATATTGATGATCAACTTTCATCAGTCAAAATTTTTTTATTGCAAGACATGAAGAACTATCATTATGTACCTCATCCATATGCAATCACAAGTTTAAAATACACCAAGAATAACCAATAAAGACTAATGGTCAATGTAGTATGTTACCAGTTTGGAAAACCATTGAAAGAACATATAACAATCTCGTAACCAAACAATAAATAAATCTAAATTACAATTACAGGAAAAAGACAGCATTCCAATCCATGTCACAACTGAAATATTATTAGGAAGCAGATGATAACAGAGACCTTTAAGCAGAAAGAAGATGGACACGGACCTCCATAAAAGAGTTGGAAATAGTCCCCTTAAATTTTATATTGTCAATGAGTGTAGTCTAAGCAATAAAATAAGGCCTACAACAATGCACTTTTTTTGGGGTCTATAACACAACCCTTCAGTATTTAACAAATGATGGCACAAAGCGGGAGGATGACAATTTATTAGACATTAAAGCAAATGTCTAAAACACATGTAACCTGCCAATAAGGGATTGGGGATATTTAATCCAATCAAACTCTCAGCATGATGACCTATTTGGCATGAATAGCATTTATATTGCTTAAGATGGATTGCCCGCATTCGAAAGTCAATATCTTTAACTTGATTTAGAATGTTGCATAGATCCTTAGACAACTCCATTTTATGAAACTATTTTTAAAAATCCTAGCATTATGAAAAACTAAATGTTGATAAGTGCACTGACTGAATTTGATGCCATTGCATTTTATGCACACATATCATTGACCTTTCATTTTGCAAATGATAAAGCATCTTTCTATAGGATGCTGTACATTATTAGTTATTTGTTTCCATTATTATGCTGTTATTAAGTGTTAGGATTTTAAACCAATTACATGCCAAAAAGATGAAAGCTAGGTTTGGTAACAGAATTATTGAGGGACTTGTTACTGTATCATTTATCACTTATATTGATGGCACTTTTACTTTGATAATGAAAGCAATATTTGGCAGGAGAACAGAAACAAAATTGCTACACAAAACACACAATAAGAAGCACAAAACAAACAATAAAAACCTTTTCTGTATGTCTTCAGATGATGATACACCTTCTCTCCGGACACACATGTTGATAATTTCATCTACCTCCTGCCTTGATAGCTCATTTATATCTCGAATCTGCAAAACCACAATATAATAATCATTTTTAATTGATGACTAAAAAAGGTGCCAAAAGCAACATGGGGAAAAAAGTTTCACTTATGCTAATGATGCTAGACCTTATTAAGTAGTACTGATTTTTCCTCTGCTGCTCTTTCAAGAGAAGTTGTCACAGAACTAAGAAGAGAACCAAGTAAATTCAGTGTGGGCTGCTGCAGCCTTGCAGAAGAATGGTAATCAATAGGATGGTCCAGAACCTGTGGCACAGAATATTTGCCATACATGGCATACCTCTTTACTCATCAAGCACAATTATAATAAAAATTTCTTCAGTAATCAGTATACTAGCTCAATCTTTGTGCACATACCTGGAGTCTCAGAGATTTCTTTGTGACCAGAAAATACAGATAAGAGCTTAAACTGAAGCACAACCGAAACAAGTTCAGTTCCAACTTCCTCTTACTCTGATGATTATTCAAGAAAGAGTTGAACAAGTTAAAACAAATCACCCATAAGTGGCATCTGTTTAAAGTGGTTCCCTCCACAAAAGAAACAAGAGTGTACCTCAGATGATTGCACTGATCTACCTAAAGTAGGTGTCTCTAACTCAAAAGAGAAAATAGTATGCATCATGCTAAAAAGCCCTTGAACAAAACCAAACTCATCACTCTCCTCATAAGGCCACACCTACAAGCCAAAAAACAAAAAGAACAATTCAGAACCATGCATAACTGAATTTTCTTGAAAAGAATGAGAGCAAGGACTACTGAATCTATGGCACGTATAAAAGAAATGGGTTATTCGAGAGCTATATTCACATTTCTCCACCACATTATAGATCACAGTGTCCAATAGCCAACAGGTTAAATGAACGATGCCATATCTTTAGCAACAGGAAAGGTCATCAACCTTGTTCACCATTTTATAGCATATAATTTTTCTTCAATGGTGCTTCATTCAAGAGCGAGAGTGGAACAAATCCCACATTGAACAAAAAGGGAGAAGATAGGGTGGTAAATAAAGAAGTTGGATTATTAGTTAAAATGGCCACTTCAACACAAAGGAAGCCAATAAAAACAAAAATCCAATTTGCATGATAAGTTTTCAATCCATTGTTTGGTGGACAGTCCACAGACCCAACCAATGAGTCAAAATGCTTACCTTGCTAAGTATACCAACAACAAGATTGATCTGCTCCATTATCAAATCATCAGCTTCAGAAATATCTTCCCGAAGAATTTGATCAAATAACAATTGATTTGCTTTCACAAAATCTATAACTTCACGAACAATCTTATTCTTGACCTGCCAAAAACACAACTCAACTCAGCTGTACATCGAGAAAAAGGTGTTTTAGCATAATGAAGAAAGGGTGACAAAGGAGAAAAGAGTGAATGTAAAAGGATTAACATCAAACTAATTGAAAATATGCATGGGAATAGAGCTTCAAAGTCCAAAATAAAAAATTGAGGCCACAATATAATAATAAAGTAATATACAATATAACTGAATTTATAATCCCTCCCATAAGCATAGCCCAGGTCCTAGTCATGAACCAAGCCCATCTACAAGATAAGGAACTCTGAACTCTGAACTGCTTTACTTCTTTTTGTCATAGGGAACCTATTCTATATAGGGACGCACATAGGTATTTGATTTTGATTAAATTAAAGCATTTTAAGTTAGAGCCAAAGGTTCTAAATCACAAATGGCCAAACATCTTTACAAGGGGAATGTAGGTCTGAATAGATAATATATGCAATAGATATATAGATACACAAAAATAAATGGATAAATATCACAACGTGAGTTGTGGGCATAAGGGGTTACAGATTCCAGGCAGGGATGAACCTAAACCTGCTTTGGGTATTTTTTTAAAATAGCTGATTCCTGCCGCTGAACAGGATAAAACTAATCCACCAGGATTACAGTATAGAAAATTCTCAGAACTGGAAATATATTACATTAGAAATAGCAGAAAAAGACTGACCTCAAAAATATCAGATAAATCAACGAATGACGTCAATGAGAACACCAATCTTAGCATTGGACTTATGATCATTCGTTGCTTGTCAATATCAACAGCCACATCTCGCCGAAGCTTTGGGTCAAGCCGTCTCAAACTTCCCTGCTTGGAACTTTAGCTTTAGCTTTTATGAAATCAAGTGCAATAAACATAACTATAAGTCAGTAGACAATATTATCACCTGAAAATTGGCTGCCCTACATGAAGCAAGATGTTCCAAAGCACCCATTGAAAATAAGACTTGGGCCCCAGATTTTCCATACTTGTGGCTGATTCTCAATAATAATGCAAGTTCAGCCTCAACAGTGCATGCTCGCTGCAACGAGTCTAACGAATGCCCAACATCCTAAATAAAATATTAACAGATATATCAATCCCACTAACATAAATAATTTGAGAGCACAAAGCACTAGGCTGGCACTCAGAAGGTCCTATCTATTGAATGAAAAACCATAGCCCCGGATCAATTCACAAGTTTACCTGAGTCACAAACCAATAAGCTAAACATAGAATTGCACTCAAATATATATTCAGTAGAGTGCTGAGTTTATTTTTTCCTTTTTTCAGACTATTATATGATGCATGAACATTGTCTTTTCGTTTTCTTTTTGTTATTTCAAAGAACCTTCCAGGTATAAAAAAGGAGATTAATGTGTTTCAGACAATCACTTGCATGCAAAATTGAAGAAGATTCATTCTCAATAAGGACTGGTAACAGCTTAATATGTTTTCATAGGTGCGCAAGTAGGCTAGAGCACTCGAGGGGCCATATCCACTGCAAATTTCTAGGGTCCATTGGATAACTAGTTATCTAAAATGATTTTTCATAATTTTACTCTCGAAATTCGAATCAAAATCTACCTCCCTTTATTCTCACTTGATATTGTTCTATCTCTTTTCTTCAACTGCCCACCCAGGACTGGAAAAATGGAAGAATTATGAAGATCGAATCACTAGAAACTAATTAGCAACAAGCAAAGTAACCATTTATCAAAATGAAGACTAAATGAAACATGAAAAGCGAGAACCAGATTAGAATAGCAGAACGGTGTACATATTGAATTTCTACAGTATATATACATATATATAAAGTGCATCCATTCATTTTTTATTTTTTATTTGTTTGTATTTTCAGCCAACCAAAAATATCTAATAAGAGCAAGGATAAGATTATAGGAAGGCTAGAATCAATCCACACAAATATTTCAAGTCTCAGCTAAAACTTCCTAATAAATATCTTTATTGTTCAACTGGTTTTCAGGTTACTTCACAAATAAGAATTAAAATTATATGTTTCTAGTAATGTTCAAATTCATATTTCATTAGAGAGATTCTGAATTGAATAGTTCACTGTCGACGAAAATACATGTGCACGTGTTGTACACTATCAAATATGAGTCACCTGTCATTAGTGTAAAAGATTATAATGAAAATAACTTGTTTCCCTGAATCAGCAGATGTGGTGGCAGAGAGAAGCAACACCTGATAGGAAACACTGCTAATGCTCATCAAGCAAGACCGCAAAAATCCCCTACTCTGAAGTTGGCTTAAGAAATATCTCTCATGATCAATGCAAATCAATGAATCCAAAACATAGAGTGCTATTGTCTTCCCAGGTTCACTACCTTGGGTTGCATCCTTTATTACCTAAAGATTTGAAAACAAACAAGTCAGTGAAATGATTTTGGGGATCAGAGCACTGCAGAAAAACAAAATAAAAACAATCCTAGATAGCACTGTGACAACTTGAAAGGGAGAAGCTAAAAGTAACAAGAATTAATATAACAAAGGTTGTTTAATTAGAAGTTGACTTAAAAGAGTACTGTTTCACTCAAAGTGAAATTTGTAAAGCTGGTAGACTAGGCCTTCCAAAAGAACATATATACGCTCAGCCAGCAGTTACTACCTCTTCCAATAGAAACTTCTATATATCAAAGCCAATCTCAGATCCCATGATCATTTCACAAGTCCATAACAAGGATAGCATATAATCACTATTCACCAAGTCACAGTTAGCTTTCATATTTCAATATATGACAGTAGGATGCGTACCAGATCTAAGATGGTCTGAGCTTCTTTTCTTAATATGGAAAAATTGGCACGAGCTAGTTCTGCCTGTTCTCTGTTAATCTGGAAACATGACAGCAGCTCAAGATTCAGAAATTTCTACAAGAAATAATAAAATTGCATACATGATGATAAATTCTTATAAATTTGTGAATCTATGTACCTTATGGAGGTCCAGATCTTCACTGTCCTGCTCAGTAAGCAATAAGAACTGCATAACAGTTGTTGGAACATCTGGATCAAGTGTATGCTGACAATACTGAAAATAGCTAAGCAACAAGGCATATTGGCTGCACATACCAAAGAGACAGGAGAGAGAAAGAGGATCAGAATCCAATTAGATTTTCATAATGCAATTGCAGCACCAGCTTCCCACTTAGAAAACATTACCGTCTCCTCAAGGTCTCTGATGATTCGTTTCTCAGAATGGCCATTAGAAGCTTAAACAATATGGAGTGGCAAGCACCATTTGATAATTGTTTCACCATGATAATATCAAGACATGTGATGCTATCAGGATTTAGACCGGCAGGGCATAGAAATCTTTCATCACGTAGTTTAGCCATGCATGTGAGAGCAACCTAGGGGCATCTCAAGATAAAGTAAGCCATAGAAGACAGTTAATTCCTAACCTCTCGAGAAAGCAAGCCAATAATAATTGCATAACAGTGACTGGGACATATGGATCAATTCAGGGGCATTTTAATGGACAAATCATACCTGACTCAATATGAATGCCATCCTCAATGAACAATCTGGAGAAGCACAAGCACTCAGAGAAGCATCAAGAACCCTGCCAATGACCAGAGAACCCAATTATAAAGCATCCACAAAACAGCAGTAGGAAAAATACCAACAATGATAGAGCGCCTACTGATATAAAATTTCAGATCGATTTTCCAGTGAGGAAATCCTTCTTGATGCAGAGACCTTAAAAAGCACCGAAACACACATAATACAAAGTTAGAGAATAAGCAGCTAAAAAGATACTTAAAATGTGAAATTTTCAAATACAGAAAAAACACAAGAGTGGTCTATGAAAGACAGAAAACCTCAACAATCTGCGACCAGCCATTTAACATATGGAGTTGTGCAGCCTGTTCCTCAAGGTTTTTGTTATACTTCCATCCCCATCTTAATAACTGTTGAACTGTCTCTCTTACATCATTGAGCTCAGCTTCACTGCCAAAGTTACTCAATTGGGGATATACTGAATTGAATTTCTGAACACAAACAAAAATCAGTACCAGCATCCTTTAAGAGAGTCTGCATCCAAGAAATTTCAGGAAAAAAAACTCCGGTGATCAATAAGTCACAGAAATGGACCTCCCAAAGTTTGTCACGGAAAGATGCTAGGTCAATCAGACGATCACCACGTTCTGAATAATAATAGATACCACCTTTTCCAGAAGCTTTTGGATCTCCAAGAATGTCCTCTGCCTAGAAAAACACATATAACAAAAATTCTTGCACAAAACAAAATGAGAACCATTTCCAAGAAGTAGCATCTTACCAGCAAGTCATACTTCATATTAGAGACAATCTGAGAAAGCTTCATACTAGTATCTGGATATCTGAATTGGACTACCGCAAGCAACTCTAACACCTGAATTGACAAAAGCAGAAATGGTCAACTATTAGCAGTAAAAAAATGACAAAACAGATTTTCACTCTAATAATAATACACTGTAGCAAAACTGTGAAAGTGAACAGAAATCAAAAAGACACTGTTATGAACATCATGGCAAATATGGAAATTATGAAAATTAAATAATTAGATTAAATAGAATTCAATAAAACATGAATTCCTAATTAGTAAAGAATCCTGAGAATTAGTTAGATTATTAGCTTAAATAGGACTTAATAAAACACATTCCTAATTAGTATAAGATCTTTTTTAGTTGGTTTCCTTATGGACTAAACTTCTTATTTTTATATAATTTCCTAGTTTATCATTGTAATCTCTATTTAAAGAGATATGATTGCTATTAATAAATTAAGCAAGAATCTTTTCCAAAAAAATGAGATTGGAGCTCTCTCTAATGAGGTCCAAAGGTGACAGCTCCCTTTTGATGAGCTGAATCTCTCTCATACAAAAAAAATAGGCAGATCAAGTAATAAGAACAAGGGCTCAAATCCCTTGCTTGGGGAAGATTACATAGTACATCGCTCAATGACATGATCCATTACGCGGACTCATAACAGTTTGGTATTAGAGCCAAACACAATGGCTGATCAAGAATTGCCCAAGGAATTGAGAAATGTGGTGGCAGAATCGGAAACAAGATCGAATGCACGGCTTCAACAATTAATTCAACAGTTGGAAACTCTCCTCACTCTTACCAACCAGTTGCATAGCAACTCAGGTCAGACAAGCCGCACGGAGGATAAGCAGCAACCACAAACAGAGCATAATGAAACTGCAGGTGGCATCAATAGCAGTGGAGCTGTACCGCGTTATACTAAGCTCAATTTTCCTAAATATGATGGTAGCAATGGCCCCTTAATCTGGTTGCACAGATGTGAGCAGTTTTTTGCTAATCAACGGACTGTAGCAGCAGACTGAGTCAGCCTAGCTGGCTTCCACATGTTGGGAGAAGCCCAACTATGTATTACAAATTGCAGCAAGAAGAACCAGATCTCATGTGGAACAAGTTTACAGAATATTGTACTCTCAGATTTGGGCCACCCTTGCAAAGCAATCCGCTTGGGGACTTAGTTAATTTAAACAAACAGGGACATTAGAGGAGTATCAACGTCAGTTTCAGGGGCTCTTGGCTCGCGCAAATTCAGTGCATCGTGATCAACAAGTGGATTTATTCACAACTAATCTAATTGAATCTATTCGATTAGAGGTTGAGATGCAATCTCTGGCCACCCTTGTGGATGCTATGAACTTGGCTAGAGCTTTAGAGAAGAAGCAACAACTGCTTACATTGTCGCACCACCATGGTACTATCTCTCCTTCTGCCATCAAGGGCAGCGTAGTTCCTGCACATTCCAATGCCTCCTCTCCCTTTATTAAAAAATAAACAAAGACCGAAATGGAGGAAATACAAGCCAAGGGATTATGTTACAGTGATGATCTGTTTGTCCTAGGGCACCAGTGTAAAAAGCTATTTTGGTTGGAATTTGATAGTGCAAGAAACTCATCCATTCAAAAACATGAGACAAAACCAGCTTGAGGACAAGCTTGTCTTTCTGGAGGGAAGTAATGTCATTAATGTCAAGGCAAATATAGAAATTACGAAAATTAAATAATTAGATTATTAGCTTAAATAGAATTCAATAGAACATGGATTCCTAATTAGTAAAGGATCCTGAGAATTAGTTAGATTATTAGCTTAAATAAGACTCAATAAAACACATTCTTAATTAGTAGAGGATCCCTTTTAGTTAGTTTCCTAAGTAGACTAAACTTCTTATTTTTATATAATTTTCTAGTTTATTATGTAACCTCTATTTAAAGAGGTATGATTGTTATTAATAAATTAAGCAGGAATCTTTTCCAGAAAAACAAGATTGGAGCTCTTTCTAACAAGGTCCAAAGGTGACAGCTCCCTTTTGATGAGATGAATCTCTCCCATGCAAAAAAAAAATAGGCAGATCACGTAATAAGAACAAGGGCTCAAATCCCTTGCTTGAGGAAGATTACATAGTACATTGCGCAACGACATGATCCATTACGCGGACTCATAACAGACACTAATTACCAAAAACAGAGGTATCAACATGCATTAAAAAAGTCCCTCAAAAGCCTGAATAAACACTAACTACAAGCAATAATACTACTTTATCTGAAGTTATTGAAAAAAATCCACAAAGTAGAAAGTATCCAGATATTCAATTCAGAGTAGAGCAAAAGGCAGTGTGGCCTTGGTCATAGAAATAGATCAAAAAGGAAATATCAAGAGTTCATGCCCTTGGGTTTTAGTGCATGTGAAGGGAAGTGAATGGAGTTGTGAAGCTTATACATCAAAAGTTACTTATCAAGTGAAGAAAAGCACAAGAACTTTGTAGCTCAACTTTACACCACTTGGTGCATTTAAAAGGCCATTATTCTCAGGACATAAAAGAAGCCTGGGGTAATGTTACATAGACAAATTAGAGCTGAGGCTCACAAGAGAGTTGTAGTGAGACAAACTGAGGTTTAACAAGAGGGATTAAGACATTCACATTTATCGATAAGTCAGGCAGACTAAGCTTCTACTTGTAAAAGTTGCCAGGTTTAAATTATTAAGTTGATAGTCTGGCCAGCCAATCCTGATGAATATGAACCAATTACATTTATCCATGTGAGCCATTACAGGAGACTCAATTAACTGCATGCACAGTTATACTAGGTGCCACAAGAACTCTTATTAAAAAGCTGACTGTTGACCAGGTCAAATCCAAACATAATTATTCATCTACAGGGCAGGCCTAACTTTAGCTGTTACAATATCCAACAGAGTGCATTCAGCAGCAAAATGACCATCAGAGCCAAAATACCTCCCAAGAAAAATCATAATTCCTATTCTGTTCGCTCATATAGGACATTTCAATTCTCGATCTTCATTGTTTAAATGCTCCAGTTTCAAGAAAAAAGCAAGAAACATTTTCTAGATAACAGAAGAAAATATTGAAAGAAAAGAAAGAAAAATAAACACAACGTAAGAATGAGGTATCCCTTTAAATATCAAGAATCAAAAAGAAAAGTACATTGCAAACCCACTATGGTCCCCATCACATTCAATGTCAGTCAAGACTCCGCTTTGAATATCATATCTGCATAAGCCCATTATACAACAACTAAGCCTGATCCAGGAAAATAATGTCATCCAACAGCTACATGACCAGAAATAAATCCATAACATCTTGATATTAAGCATTAATTCATTTCTCGCTAAGGATAAAACAAAATTCACATGTAAAGATCAAAAAATGGGAACAAAGCTCGTATAAAATAAAAGAATATATGAATGGGTATATTAATCTCAACATAACATGAATGTGCACAGTACCCCATGGAAATCAAAATAGGAAAACTACATCTATTGATCCTCAACAGAAGTAATTAATAGACTCGAAGCAATCAAAAGGAATAACAATACCTTACTCTTGCTAATTGCCTGGATTCTAGCAAGCTCAGTGCCATTTCGAAGAGTGAAGGAATCAGAAACTACACGATCTGACCCAAATTCAGTAATTTCCCTTCCAAAAAGATGAGCAAGTATACTCTGACATGCTTCTCTGTGGCTAGGGCTACCCATATCACCCGAATGCAACTCTACAGCTAAAAGCTTTAGAAGCCATGCTCTCTGGGGAAGTAGATGAAACAATAAATTAACATGAATGCATCCAAATTATTTAAAAACACTGGCAAATTACAAGCCAATCCTAGAATTACATTATTTGTCGGTGAGATAGAAAGCAGTATGAATTGAGGATGATGATTTAATTATGTGTACTCAATGTTCTGCAGGTTTAGTTCAAAATACCCAGAAAGGGAGATCCTAATCAGTGGATTCCAATATATTTTAACATACTAACATTACATTTCTCATTCAGGATTTTGTAATCCTTCAAGTTTTTAGTTCAAACTGTAAAAAACAAAAGATTATCATTTGTAAGAAACTGAAATTGCAGGGGGAAAAACAGTTATAATCCACATTCTAATCTACATAACCAAAGAAACTTCTACGTATAAATTAAAAGACCTTTTTTATGAAAATATCAAATAGACACCCCATATTTCAAATCTCACCCTACCCAAAAAAATTTCAAGAAACAAAACTCCAACCATGAAAACAAGAACTTTTAACATGTAGCACTGTACAGAAAATGAAAAGATGACAGTTTGGTTCCAATACAACATTATGATCATGTAAGTAACCTTTTGCCTCGAACCAAATATATTGTTTACAGTAGGGCCGTGTATGGTTCCTTAGGACCCGAACCTAACCAAGGAACCATACTGAAGCAAAAAGGAACCAGCATAATGGGAACCAAACCATACTGAACTAAGTGCAATTTCTGTTTTCCTTTTGGTTTTGGTTCTCACTAGGAACTGTAATGGAACCATAATAGACCCATACTAGAATCGAACCACAAATGAATTTATTTATAAATACTTTTCTTTAAAATATATTATCTAGTTTACAAGATCCACCATATTTTATTATTTAAAAACAAAACCTTCATTAATATATAATAATAAAAATAATTTATAAGTTGAAACTCTTGTCCTACATAAAAATTGGTAACTCATAATCTCGTATTATATCTAATATTTTAATAATATGATAAGTTATAAATGTATTTACAATCTCGTGTTACATTCATGATCTGAATAAAAAATGATTTAACGATAACTGACAATTGTAAAAATACTAATATTATAAAAATTAAAAATTACATTATATCAAATCAAATTTATATTATATTTTTGAATAATCTTCTTTTAATGTAAAATTTACAGGAAATATTAGATAACTAGTATTAAAATTATAATTAGTATTGTAACAATTTTATAATTATAACTACTATAGTTATCACTAGTATTCCAATAGTATTATAATTAGTATTAAGTACAAGTAGCGTTATAATCATATTTTTTTAGTTGTTAATTATTGTTTTATTTAATATATATTAAATTTAGTTATTTTTTATTCTTTTATAAAGATTATTTAGTATTTTTAAATTTTATATTTGTAATTATATCTTAAACAATGTATTTAAAAATATTTTATATAAAAAATCCAGTTAAACCACATTGAACCCAGTCGAATCTTCCAATTTAAAGTGAACCCCTATCTTTATTGATTCGATGACCGGTCCGGTTATCAGAACATTGATAAATACTAATAGTTCACCATTAATCCACAATCCAAATCTACTTTATCAGAAATGCATGTTTGGTTAATTACAACAAATGATGCATTGGAAAAGGGCATAGACTAGGTGTTTAATTCATCTAATTTTGTAATTTAAAGTGTTTAATAGACCAAAATAAAGATTGAGAGTGCTATAACACTAAAGTAACCAAATTGAGGGGTAGATTTGTACATTCAAATAAGTACCCGATACTTTATATATATTCAAATAAGTACTTGATAAATTTATTTATTTATATTTCTAACTTAATTATTGTTTTATTTTATGTTTATTAAAACTATAATGATTGAGCTCTCCAATCTCCAGTAGCTAACGTTATCTATTGTCGATGCTTCCATTTTATTTTATTTTATTTTTAAAAAAACATTTGTCCTCTTTTTTACCTTCCCAAAGCTTCGTTAGTCAAACATGGATCCTTTTAAAACAATTAAAGAGATAAACAATATTAATCTACGTCCTCTTTTACCTTCCCAATGCTATTTTAGGTTCCAATTCACATTCTAATGCTCTTTGTATTGTAAGAGGCGACAGGAAGACTGCAAAAAGGAAGCAATTCAACCACTCATTTGGCAATGAAGGCCTCTCTCTCTCTCTCTCTCTCTCTCTCTCTTGTAATGCTGTGTGTATTGTGGAAGAGGCGACAGGAAGACTGCAAGAAAAAGGATGTGATTCAATCACTCGTTTGGCAACCAGGGCCCCCAATATTAACGTTGCTCGCTCAACAAAGGGCTGTGAAAACAACGTTGTCTACTTCATCTCTAACTCTATCACAGGTGAGGTGACATGCCCTCTTGGTTCGAGCCATCTCTTACTATGGCTCTTCTTAGTCTTCCGACCATTACTGCCTCTCTCTTTCTAATACCTTTCCGTCCTGTCTTTTTTGGTCTTAAATCTACAGTCGCTTCCAAGCCGCATTGGAAGCTTAGCAATCCAAAAACTCAAATCAAAAGGTTAAGAATTTTTTTCCTGATTTTGAACCAGACCGATGAATGACGGTCTGGCTCACCGGTTTCTATCCAATTTTTACCTGTTTTTATCAGTTGTTAAATTTTCGTTTTAACTAGCTAACTCAGACCAGATCATGGTCTGGTTCCTGGTTAAATTGACCGGTCTGAACCGATTTTCAGAACTATGTTATTTATAATAATCTAAGAATAATAACTAACCCATCACCATTGAAAAGACAGTTTTTATGTGGGGAGTTCAAGTTAATCCATAACAAAATTATGTTATTTTGTAATTTTTTGCTATTTTGGATTTTTTTTTCGATTATCATGTATTGCAATATATTCAAAGGGACATTGTATTGATGTATATTAAAAAATGCTTAATATTCAACAGGGAACCAAAATTGAAACCTGAACCAAAAAACTAAAACAATGAACCATACCAAAATTTTGATTGAATTAGTTCTGCTTCTGATTCCTAAATCATTCAAATCCAGTTCCTAAAAACAAAAGAACCAAAATTTTGGTTCTGTTTTGGTTCCTCCCAGGAACGAGAACCCGACTAGCACATCCCTAGTTTTCAATATAATTTATTTGTTTCTTTCTTCTTCTTTTTTTTTTGTCAATCGTTGCTAAAATACAATATCTAAGCCTTAAGCTTAAAATAGTTTTGATCGGCTAATATGAATCCACTATTTCCACTCTGCTCTGTTCATAATTAAATCTACACTAATGTCAAGAAATAATAGATCTTTTTATTCTCTCCATGTGGTTCTAGATCTACTTCTTTCCCTTTAGCACCCTAACACCCTCTCCATCAATCGTTGCTAAAATACTTTCGAAAAATGAGACAAATAATACTCTAAAAATAGAAAATGTAGCTATTTCTAAATCATGATGGGGTTGCTCATGAGTACCCCCCACAGAGAACAGAAACTTCATCTTTGATATTAAGACAAAGACATGGCTATATAAAGTCAAGCTAAATCCTGTAGAAGCTGAACACCAAATTAAAAGTAGACAAGGACATGGACAGTGCAGTTAGCAATATAGTTGCGTGATCATCAAAATTAAATATAACAGAAAGAAACCTGGTGAAGGGAACTGATGCGAAGTGGCTGATTGCTATTTCGTTTAGGAAGCGGAGCAACACCAATAGTTTCAAGATGCTGCCATGATGGAGGTAACAAATGAAATGTAAGATCTGTAAAGACATTATACAAATGCAGCAAAATGGTAGCAGTAAAGAAATTTTAATCTTGAAACAGTGGTTCATGGTGTACCTTTACAAAGAATTGATACTTTTTACTGCTTAACAAGTCCATGGTAGGGCCACATGTTAGAGAATCCAAACACAACTCATAAAGGAGCTACATCAGGAAGTGAAAGAAACTGCGTAAGCAACAATACAATGTGACCAGAAAAATTGAGAGCACTAGATAAGACATCCAACCTGGAAGCCAAATTCATGGAGTAAAGCATTTATATCTGGCTTTAAAAGTTTCTCCAAGATTTCAAGAATAACTTTCAAGCAGCTACAATTGAAATAATAAACGCATAAACAATTTTATAACAATAAGAAGAATATGCAAACTTATTTCAGCAACTTGTAACTGACAAAACCTGTAGTGAAATTTTGGCTGTAGTACTGTTCGTTCAATTGGAGTGTCAAGATCAAATTTAAGTAGTAGATGGGTAATATTTGGAGCTGGCCTACTAATATTGTCTATTAGAAGCTGCAAAAGAGCACAACAAATTCAGACAAAGCATTCTATGATGAGTGTTGAATTCGGGCAACAAAGCAGGGAGCAGACCTGCATTATCAGAACGCCTGGGTCATTAGCACTGTTCTCTATAATCTGACACTCCTCTGCATGCAACTCAAGGCAGGATGCATAGTCGCCAACCAAACAGCTTGCAGCATTCGATTTTAACAGTAACTGTACAAGCCCAACCATGCGGGAACTGCCATTCATGTAATGATTGCACTCTTAAAAGCTCTCAACATAGCAACAAAAAGAACAAAAACTCATAAGCACACAGACCAACAAACAAACCACTTTTAAACACTCCTCTTGCACCTGATCTTTATCTTGCACATATCCATGCAAACCCAGATTTATGCACACAGACGTATACATGCAAGCACCATAGACATACACATGCATATACAGATAAAAATACTTGACCAATACTAAATTATCTAGCAAAAATAAATGACAGTTCAACCAAAGAAAATACCTCAGGATAGACATGATTTTGATAGAGCACTGCTGAATTTGTGGCAGAAAATCATATCTGACATACTCCAACAATGCCACAATTTGATTATGATCTTGAGAGAGAATAACATCCAAGGGCTGCAAGAGACACAGAAAGAATTGTGGGGGAAAGGCCAAGTATAAGAATATAATTTAAAATCTGTAATATTACTAGGCAGAAGAAAAAACAGTAAAGTAGCCTTTCAAGGCTCTGTGAAGCAGAGAATGAAGTTATATATATATATATATATATATATATATAGTGCTTAAACAATGTCATTGAGCTACTTCTTTCAGGTTTACAGAAGGTAGCCAGTTAGAGAGCTCAATGAAACATAAACTTCAGCAAAAAAACCAGGGGCAACAATATTTGTAAGTCAATCGAAACAGAAACATGTATCACAAACAACCATGTCCCTGTACTACAGAACCAATTATGCAACAGAAACACATAACATTACTTAACAGTGGTTAGGATGGGGTATGCCAAAGCACCATACAAGCCATTCATAAATTGTTTTCCTTCATACTATTTCATGATCTTGAAAGACAGTATGTAATGTAAGGAAGGACTACTGAGGTAATGGGACTGAGGCTTTGCCCATATCCCCTTGCTTTCCAATTTAACGGACCAGAGGTTCAATTTTCAGGTGACATGTGCTTGTCAGTACATGATCTGGTAGCTAACATGAAAATGAAATTTTCATGTAGATAGAATCCATGGGAATGGGTGAAAAGACAGTGGAGTTAACAGCGCATATTCCCACCTGTAATGAAGATAATACTAAACTTAATTAACAAAATTCAAATTGTTGGAGGGATCGATGAACTCCAATGGAAACATAAGGTCATTGACTTTTGGCTAAAAGTTCAGAGGCTAATTTGTACATTTGGCCAATTTAGTGCATTGACCACACACATATTTCTATCATCCACATTGAACACGTAGCCTGAACATAGTCGGATAATTATCAAGTAACTCCCACTTTAATTATCATTTGAATGAACATATCATCATCCAAATATAACAAATTTTAGAAAATGTAAAGCATCCCCAAAATCATTTCACATTAAACCTTCCATAACAAAGAGCACTAATGCAAATTCAATATGAAACCCAAATATGGAAAACTTGCAATCGCTTGAAGGCGGGAAAATTTAGACGAGCATTAGCAACACTGAACTGAAAATTGTGGGAATTAATCCAAGACAGAACCTAAGAATTTCAACAAAATAATAATAATAATAATAATAACCATTATAAATATTTTAACCAACCTATTCAAAACAGAGATCAAGATAATAAATTGATACCTGGTATAGAGGACGCCAGTAATCAGAAACAAGTAAATCCTTTTCCAGGACAAGGAGTATGATATCCAAAGAAAGTTGCACAGCCTTTTCTAGAAGGTGCCCATGAATTTGGCTGGTCCGTTCAGATATGATCGAATTGACCCCAGGCAGAAGAATGCTCATAAGATTACGGAAAACAGCCTTTCCACTCATGAAATCCTGGCCCCATAATATATAACACAGTTAAAGAAGGTATGCAACTCAAGGCAAATATCATAGTCTTAAGACAAGATAAATCAACGTTCCAAATTGCAGCAGCAATCATGAGGATGAAACCCTCATGGCAGTTATTGTCATAATCATAGCCATCTTGGTGCACTCCTTTTCCTTCTTTAAGAACAGAAGACAGCATTTAATGCATAGATTTCAGAAATAAATAAATGAAATGCCACACTCAGCAAGCTGCTTGCTAACAAAAAGATAAAATGAAATTGCAACAAAAACAGGTTCACAACTCCAGACCCGTATTTGATAAGTTAAAAGTATAAACTAGCTTTGAAATTCAAACTTTGAAACAGTAGAAGAATAAATTAACCACCACCAGCACTGAACCATACTTTTAGCAATTCTAAGGCTGGAAGCTGCATCTCAAGGGAAGATGGTTGTGACTGTGCTGGATCAACAACACTGTCAATATCCTCATCTTGGATGTCATACATGCTTAACATCCTGTACAATAAACCATAGAAACAATTTCCTCATTAACCTGGTTCTAAAATTGAACAGCCAATTGCTAAATACAAACAAAAATATTAGTTAGGGTAAAATATTGTAATTTCTCTACAGTTTGATGATATACATATTTGTGTCCCTCCATTTCAAAAGTGAATCAAGTGACAATTAGTTTTTTTATTTGATCATACCTTAGTCCTGCTAAAATATTATATGTGTTTAAATTCCTGAACTTTTATGTTGAACAACACTTCTAATTCTTGAATTTCAAATAAACTTTTTAACCCTAAAAGTTTAAAAATTGAGTGACACAAACATAATGGAAGTATTAGAGCGTGTTTTTCCCCAAAGGTAAAATACCACTAATTCGCTTTTATAAATAGAGATATAAACTATATTTTGTCAAATCAGGCCATGGGGAGCCTTTTTGTAATTTACCATTACCTTAAATGGAAGCTCTTCAAATTAAAAATCAGGGAAGGTATCATATAAATATCAAACAAAATATTTCAGAAACTTTGGGGAACACAAAAGCACAGCATTATGACCAAAATTTCAAGGGGAGCAGCAAAGGGAAAAGAAACTGGAAAATGAATGGGAACAGCCAGGTCCGAGGCCACTTACATGTAAAAGTGCCAAAGACAAGCAACAACCAACTGCCATTTTTCACACGAATCTGCATAGGCTCTCTGAGGGAAAGGCCCAAATACATCATCATAGATGAACCTAAAGATACCTATGAATCTGCAAGAAGGAACTCAAAATTAGAGCAAGGCTGCCAAGAGAATGCTAATAATCCAAGAAAAAGAAAATAACCACCAAACAATACCTGCGCCCTCTATCACTTGCGTCTTTTTCCTCAGCAATAAGAGCATTTAACAGGTTAAGGAAGGAGATTGTTGAGGGATATCGTTCCATCCTTGCTTCTATTTCATTCAGCTCATATCTCATATCATAGACCTGCCAAGTTCAAACTTTAGAAGAATCACTTTTTCCACCTGTAGATAAACCTATTACATTTGCATTTCCAAGTTGATGATAGTTATCCTCATAATATTGATCAAGATTCCAAAAGAACAATGCTATTGACCTCACACTTTTGTCCCTAGATAACATCTACAACATCCTACATCATTCACATGAAGTTCCAATCACACTTTCTAGAATTATCATATGTCAAATACATGCATTTACACAATCAGAAGTTGGAAATATCTAAAAAATGCAAATTATCACAAATGTTAACGAAAAAAAGAATTCGCAAAATGCTAAGAAAACTAATTATCTATAGAGTTATTTTCAGCGGGATGTTAAGAACGCTAAAATTGGGAACCTCTATAAACTTTTTATTTTTCTATGAAATGTCGAGCCTATGTTGCAAGCTCAATTGGCAAATGAATAAACTTTATTTCTTTGCAATGCCAATACACATAAACTATAAATTTTTCCCTCTGAAAAATGTTAGGAAGTATTTGAAATGCCAAATTTATAGGGATTGATAAACAAAAAAGAAAGCACAATTTTCAAAGGAAAATTTAGAAAAAGTATTTGAATTATCACTCTGTGTCTGTGTACATGTATGTCTTTCCAAGTAAGTTTGCCACATGACCTCCATGTCTGATTTGCTGCCAGGCATCCACAGCCAAAATAGATTAAACTTTAACAAACAATAGCCAAAACTGAAAATAAGGCGAAGTTCAGGATTTTTTTAATATTTGACCATTATATTCTGAAAGCACATGCCTCATATTCATAATAGCAAATTGCAATTATTTCTCACTAAAGCTGCTACAAGTTATAGGTGGTCTTTAAATTGGACAGACAACCCTTATGATTAAAAAGTAATAGCTGTGCATTTAATACATCTTCAAAACAATTTCTGAAAACAACCATCAAGGCAGATGCAGAATCCTACTAAAATTTTAGCTAACATGTCAAAACAGTTAAATTATATATTGATAACTGATGTTTATGATAATCTAATGTATTTTTTTAGTACCAACCAATTTCATTTGCTAGAATCAAATATAAAATTCAGGCTAGAAACAAACCTGTGCTGCTATTGGTTTTGCAGTGTTTCCAACGTGAGTACCAACCACTAACGGTAAATCATACTGCTCAAGAAAACTCCATACAGTATCTTTTAAGACTGGAGAGACATGAACAAAAGTAGTTATGGCATTCCTCAGTGCACCCTGAAAAAGAATATTATAGTAAATTTAGAGCGGGAAGGAGAAATATCTGATGGATTCTTATCTCCAAATAGATTCTGTTACTGTTCAAACACTATGGTCAAAAATTTAGAAACAAGCATTATCCAAGCAGGCTGTAACCTTCAAATAAGGAGGCACATTTTCATAACTAAGGAGCTTGAATAATGGTTCAATGTCAGGAAACCAGTTCCTTCTTTCAGTGGGATGTCCATTTTCAACAACCTGCACCACAAGGCAGATCAGATGAAAACCAGATAGCGGGCAAAAGAGAAGGTGAAAGAAAAAAGATTTTTTTGGTAACTAGCAGCATGCTGGCAGCAATAGAAAAGTAGAGAATTTCCAATCAATAGCAACTGCAGCAACCACCACCCCCCCCCCCCCTCTCCCCAACACACACACACATTTTTTTCTCCTTTTCTACTTCCTCAAAATAGAAGGGCTACTTCTCATCAACTAACACAGTAAAATGATGCTCTTCTATTTCATGAGATAATATAGAAGACAAACAAAAATATTACCATGTAACTCCAACAAATAACAAGGGTTATAAAGCAACAGGAAGAAATTCATTTGCCACATCTTAAGCAACTAAATGCAGGGAATTAGAAGATTGAGAATATATATATAACAGAACATGTACAAACCTTCTGAAGAACACTCAAATATGCAACAAGTGCCTTTGCATCACCCTCCTGAAACTCAGGCAACATGGCCCCAGCAGTCTGAAGAGATTGTTTAAACTTCTCATCATAAATTGTTAAGCAATCAAACAAAGTACTCCAACCAACAGAGCGGAAAGCTTTGCCCTGAAGTAGTTCATAAACCTTTGCAGCTCCTTCTTGACTAGAACCCTGCAAGAAACATTACATCATGAATACTAATAATTGGACCTTTCCACAAAAACAACGAATTTTTCCAATGATTAGATTAGAAAATATAAATACAGCTCCCATACCAAAGTGCTCAGCATTTTCAAGAAAGCCACAAGTGTTTGAAAATTAGTATGATCTTCTCCAGCAAAATTCACAAATGTCCATAGAGCATCATTGCCAGACACAAGCTCAGGTTCCTTCTGCAAAATGCACAAAAGTCTAATGGGTTAAAAAGAGATGAAAACTCAGAATACTAAATTAGCGGGGAAAAACAAAAAAGCATGCTTAATGAGAGCTTCCTAGTCATACCATTGGTATATTAATATAAAAACTGCTTTGACCTAAAAGTGTACTTAGAGAAACATTCAACTACATTCTGCTAAGTAAGGGTATTATACGAAGCATTTACATTTTCTGGAACTTCAAGATTCCTTTAAGATATAGAAATTTTAATGCTCATAAAACCATCATGTGATAATCATAAGGACAAACAAACCTGATAAATTTCGCTCACAAACTCCAACAGAGAGATAAACGGCGAAGAGCCAGACTCAATGGACTGTTGAGAATGCAAGTTGCCATCATGCATAAAATCATGCGAGGCAGCCAAACGATATGAATTAAGCGCATTCATTGCCTTCTCTTTTGAATCTTTTACCTTCAATAAAAAGTTCCATGATAAGTTTCTCAAGGTGACATTGATGAAAAGCACATGAAGATGGTATAACGTGTGTGTGCATGTACATGATATGAGTGAATAACAAAAACAACAAAATATCCTAAGTACATATAAAGTAAAGAAATGCAAAAGACATTTTTCATGTTTAGAAACTGGGAGATTTTAAGAAAAAAGAAATAACAAAATATATAATACTTTTTTTTGTTCACATAATTTGTCAAGTTGTTAAAAAAGGTCTTGGGGGCTTAAAAACTTAAACAATATATACCTGTGTCATGTCATGCTATGGTTTAAAGATTAGGTCATTTTCCACGTTGATTCCATAATAAATAGTCATGCCATGTTCATATTGATCACAAACATTTTTCTACTGAATTCTAAACAGTCGAAAAAACATGCTATCCCAGATTGCAGACTGTACAAAACATAGGGCTTCCCTACAAACAAACAAGTGGAACACATCATAAGGTGACAAAGTATATGCACACACAGAAGTAGATATGCACAACAATAAATAGAAGTTGGAAGAGTAATAGCACCTGTACATACTACTAATTGAAGAGCACAGACACGCAAGTGACTTATTTAGTGCAAGTTATCATACTACACTTGTAAAATTTGGCCGTCCAGTTTTTCGTTCTCTCAAGTGCCAGTAAAACTTAAGAAGAATTGAATAATACAACTGACCTTGTCCCTAGCAAGTGGATGAGATAGGAAGCAGGTGATCAGCTTGTGTAGATAAGCATTGTACATGTAGACCATATCCTCATCATCATTCTGTAGAGATCAAATTGACACCAGGCTTTAAATTTATAATGTTAAATCAATCAGCTATTTCATCATATTTTATACTAGAAACAACCGCAATAATTCACAAAAAACTTCAAGCAAATGAAATCAGAAGAAATAGAGACAAAATGTTTTTAATAAAAAGTCAAAATATCCTCATGTTTGAGTACAATGGAATTGCACAACTCAGGCACAGATTATTCAAGCACTCAAAAAGCAGTATAAATTTCTTTTTAAAAAAAAAATCCGTACAAAAAAAAACGTTGGAAATGTTGAGACCTAGCTCCAAAGATCCATTAGAAAGCAGAAATGCAAATCAACGTAAAAACAATTATAAAAGGAAATTAATCCTTCTATTGTACTTGTTTGGATGTATCAAGAAAACCAAGATTAGCTTACCAACTGTACTAAAGAGAAGACTTTATTCAAATGAATAGTTCAGTTACTATAACTACATTACTGTGAAGTTGAGCCTGATCGGATGAAATGAATTTTAGATAAATAACTAAGGAAAAAAATGAAAAACATTTTACTGACAAACCTGGTAAGCAGCAGTTTGAAGAACATTATCCAGCAAAAACTGGAAAACATTATTTGAGAAAATGATTTCTAAGCATGAATTTAGATACTCCAAATCACTTGAAGTGGTGATTGAAACTGTGTCCCTCGCAGCAATCCCATCATTTGTTAACATCAGATGTACAGACCAAGCAAGCCTTACACCATCAATAAAACCATCCACGATAGGATGATTTCCAGTAGCCATCAACTACAGCATTCAAGATTAACCCAAAAAATTAGAGATAAGCTAAAATTCATCAGTAATGGATAAAAAGTTCATAAATAATTGTTCCTCTTACAATTTCATGAAACTCTTTTCTGAAAGAAGCATCACGAGATAGGATAGATGCTTTATCAGGTAGTGCACCCAGAGCATCTGATATGAAAGCAATGACAAGAGTGAAAAGGAGACTGAAAGAAATCTGCAAAGGAAAATAATTAAGAATTATTTGGCAAGACAGCACTACATCTATAAGTCCAAAGTAACCTTATGTGATTTTCCTTAAAATGAGAAAGGAGAAATCAAAAGGTGCAAGTCATCTCAGATGATATTCAAGGACACCTACATAAACATTGGGCATAAAATTGCTCAGCCAACAAGGGGAGAAAAGGACATGCCTGATGCTTTAATGTGCCATTCACCTCCATAAGCTCAGCTGCACTATCTTTTAAGGCATAAAGAACATCCTTTACATCTTTCGGGCCTGTAAAGAACAAATGTAATGTACTGTTGTTATGAACGATCTCTTTAATTATGATCGCACTAATCAGTTGTGAGCTCATGTGGCAATCATATGGTTTATCAATCAACGAAGAGACAAGCACCGGATAGAGAACAGAAAACGCATATAAGCATCCAAAGCTCAATATGCTTATTTGGTTCTATTCAAAGTTATAATAAAAGGTATATCAATTAAATACGCTCACATGGACTGGATCAGGCTAATCCAAGGGAACGCCAAATGATTCAAATTAGCTACCACATTTGACATGGTCATGATACTCCATACTCCATTTATCAAGATTGCAAATTTTCCATTCATGGGAAACCACTTTCACACATATATTATTATGCATTTCTGCATTTTTAAAGTTGTGAATAACAACATTTCAAATACCATTTAGTGTAGCTTCAATACACTCTGAGTCAAACTTCTCTTCAACGTTTCCTAATGGATTTGAATTGTTTGGTCTCATTCTAACCAACTGATAACAGGTCCAGTTTCCACTTGAGTTTTTGCATGTGGTTTTGGGAATAAAAGTGGTCTAACAATATGACTAAAATATTTTTTGGACTTGTGCCCAAAGAACACCATAAGCATCATCCAAGCTGAATACCTAAACAAAGTAAAACAAGAAAATTTGTTTTGGTTCATTCAGCTTCCTGCTAAAAATAATTGGTCCAGAGTAACAAATTGACAAACCATATTTTCAGTTTAGACTCTACATGCTAAAGTGATCCAGCTCACGCCCAGGGACATGTAAAAACAATCCAAAAAAAAAGGTTGAACAATATGGTTAGCTAAACCAGTAAATTCGGTTTTGCTTTGCCTTCTTTTTCTTTTCTTTTTTTGCTTTTGTTTTCTTGTTTAAAAATTTACAGAGACTGAAGGGATATGTAGATTTGTTATTAGATGCAATATCAGTAAATGTTATAGGTAAATTGACTGGGTAGTTCTTTTTAACAGGTGATTAGAGGTTTGCTCCAATCTTACCTTCTGTACTCTATTTCCAATTTTAATTTTTTGTTCTGTTAATGTTATAGACTTGTAACTGCTACATTCTTTTTAGTGGATGCCAATTCATCTCTATTGTAACTGCTACATTCTTTTTGGTGGATGCCAATTCTTCTCTATTGAACAGATTCCCTATTGCTTATAAAACACAAGCTATCACATAAGCTTTTTCACCCTAAACCTTTACCATGTTTACACTTTTCACTAGTCTTCCTCCCCCACATTAAATTGATATCTATCAGTTTCTCTATTTGTTTTCACAGGGTGTCTTCTTTCTCAAATTTGTCATGTCTCTCTCAGTATCCAGCATATGACAATTTAATTTTTATTTTTCTTCTATTTTCACCTGAAAAAGTTTTCAAATCTAAAAACATATGGACTAGAGATCTGAATAAAGATATCTTTCCCTTTCAACTTGCTGCTATTGTTTTTATCGCTGTCTTCTTATTGAATCTCATGGTTTATGGTTCCTAAAGCTGTTATTGGAGGCTGTTTCATATTGTCCACTTGTGAATGGAGAAATATGTTGCAGAGGGTGGTTATGGCTCTCGATTTGGTTAACCAAACAGTGAACTTCAAATCTCTTTTAAGAGGTTTTCCTGGAAGAGCTATTAGAGTCATTTTTCTGAAATACTTTATACGTAACGCCTATCAAATAGTTCCACATCTCACACAAGTAGACTAGCAGTTAACCACCACTAAATTGGTTAAGCAAAACATTAGTTCTCTGATCTTCATATTTCGGTTTCAGATCAGTAATTCCTTGAACCAATACCATAAGTGAGTTTGTAAATATTGATCACGTTTTGGTTAACCAAACCTGGACTTCCCATGCAAAATAACTAAACCTGGATCACCCAATACCTAATCAATAAGAGCTAGAAAGCCAAGTATTGCATTCAAAACTCCATGTTTCACATAGAAATATCTTACAGCACTGTAACTCATCATCATGCACAATGACCGAATAAAATAAAGATAAAGACACAAAAACAACAACAACTAAGCTTTAATCCTAAACTAGTTAAAGTCGGCTATATGAATCCTTTGATTCCATTCTTCTCTGTTGATAACTTAGTCTACACTAATATCAACACAGGAAATAAAGAGAAAGACAACATAGGAAAATGCATAGCAGCTTACTTGTCCGCACAACCAGAACAGAGAGGGCAAGGCAATGTCCGAGGATATGTCTCTCCTTACAAACAACATCTCGTCGCTCAACAAGAGCACCTCTAGAGTCGAGTACATAGCGCTCACATAGAGGCCCACCTAGACCAGCAGGTTCTTCTCGATTGAGTTCCTAGAATTAAACATACATCAATTCCTCACGTATCGGCCAGAAATAACAAAACCAATAATATACAATGCCAAAATCCAGGTGTTAACCTTTAATGCTTAGAATGTTTTTCCTATTATTTTTCTTTTTAAAAAAAAATCATCCAAGCAGATATGAAAACTGCAAATAATTGCAGACTATAGCTAGCCATAGCTTGCCTCAGTTGTGCACGTGATTTGATTTTGTAGCCGTTTCTAGACCCTAGGAGACTAAGACTTTAAGTCACTGCCTCATGTACCTAAGCATACTCACATTCTAACATGACATCTCTGGTAGTATATGTTAAATCACACCAACACAAGTTCAATCCTGAGAGAATAGCACTTCTCATCTAGTCTATTGGGACATCTCTAGGGAAAGTTGCCTAGCCATACTTTGCATTTATTAAAACTGTAAGCCGAAATTACAGTCAAATAAATAGATTGCGTAGACTGGTCATGTATAATGCCCAAGGTTCTGAGAAATTTGTGATCTTGCTCATCATTGGAAGTCACCTAGAAACAGATCATCTTATAAAAGTACATGTATTGCAAAAAAAGTCACAGTATAGGTTCAAACCTTTATTAAAGAAATCAAACGCTCTCTAAGCCCAGCATTGATAATATCTTCTAGGCACTTCTGGATGTCTGAAATAAAATCAGCTTCAACTTGCGGATCGAGCACAACAGCCTGCAAAAGAAGCAGGGTGAGAACCTAAGAATGTGTCAATATGATAAAGCAAATGCATACATACATATATATATATATATATATATATATATATAGATAGATAGATAGATAGATAGATAGAGAGAGAGAGAGAGAGAGAGAGACCCTTAAAAGCATATGGAGGGCTGTTATAAGATCCCTTCTCTCAGTGTACCAAAGTCCTGCTGCAAGGCGAAAAATTTCTAATCGCTCTCGTCCCATTAAACCCCACTAGAAATAAGAGAAAAATACAAACCATAAATGAGATCCTCATATTGGTGCATGAGCTATAAGTCAATAAAAAATCATGCCAAAGAAAGAGGCCAAAAATCTACCTCTTGATTAGCAGAAACAAGTAATCGAACGCAGTCTATCTCATTGAGATGGAGCTCATCACTCAATTGCAAGGCCTATTACACATTATGACATCAAATATTAAGCAAGAAACAACAATAAAGATGAAAGAGAAAGTCATAAAATCCTAATTATAATTGCGGATAACCCTTAAATAAACTAGGTCTATAATCACTGACTCAGAGAATTGGAAAGTAAAATATCTTATCCGATAGTAATAAAAATCTCAGATCTTAATTCCATGCAACCTAATTCAAAAAGCTAGTATAATAGGTAAAAGGAAAAAACAAATTGAAAATCAGAGTTATGCTTTCCACTGTGGGGAGGAAAAAAAGTACACAAAATACTTCCTGCAAACTTGATGTGCTGGCTTATCAATGGATCACAAAGCTACTAGCATCTCTCAGACCTCAGATATAGCTAATATTGCACTATAGACATTTGTGCATAGTAAGCTTTGAATCCTAATTCAGAAGGTTCTAACATTCTCAAAGGATCAGACTTTATAGTTTGCAGTTCTGGAGACCTAAAATATTACTTCAGAGATGTAAAAGTGCATTAATCCCGGGAAAAAACTGGAAATGATATGTTCAAGCAAATGTAAGGAGACAAGTTACTTTCAATAACATTCACCATCTAGAGCATCAAATTTTAACTAAAACCTCCACAATCCCAGTTCAACAGTTGTCTAGCTTGATTAGTTTCCAATTTTCAATCGACCTTTTTCCAAGGAGGTGAACAGAAAATTCAAACTTACAATCTGTACATCCTGATCGTCCAACGAGATTGGCGGAGAATCAGGCAGCCTGACTTCTTTTGACTGGACTTGGGCGCGGTCTGATGGTTTAGGAGGCTAAAAAGAAACATAAAAGGCCATATAAATAATTAAAAAACCACAAATGTGTATGAACTAAAAACAATTTTGGGGTGCATTAGAAAATTAACATTACCGGATAGGAAAGCAGAGACTGGAGAGAATAGAAAGAGCTGCGAACGGCGTGCAAGAGCTCTATTTTCTGCGCCGGTGACGGACGCGACGTAGTTAGGACAGAAGATTCGATTATAGAAAGAAGTTGCCTTGGAGATACCATTGTGGATGGTACTGGCACTGATTTTGAAAACCTAGCAGGGATGAGAAAAAGAAATGTAGCACATAAAAGAGAAAAGAGAAGGGAAAAATTAGGCGGGAAAGGAACAAAAATTGTTGGCCTATGCGTCGAGAGAGTCCGGTGAGTGATAAAACCCTATATAAGCCCTAAGTGCTTGGAAACGTACATTAGCGTCCACTGCTGGCAGTACTGGTCTGAACTCTTAAAAATAGGAAATACGACATGTCATTTATCAGACATTGTGTCGTTTACAAGCAGGTAGAAAATGCAGGAGTAGCGTTTCGGTCCAGCTGTCTCATTTATGAAGGAATATAATTTGAAAAAGGGTTACTTACCTAATTTAAAAAATAAAAAAAAACACCTCAAAATTATGATTCTTACCAATCATGTAGCTGTGGATGCGCATATTGTGTACTCTTATGTTTTTTCGCTAAATGCATAAATATATATCTGTATCTTATGTCAAAAATTTTGTCGTATTTCAAATTTTACGAGTGTACTATGTGTCTTTAAAGGTATCAATTTTGTTAACATTGTATAATTTTCTATAATAACAATCGCAGTTTTTGGTTCTTTTATCATGTATATGCAATATATTCACTTAATATGTAATTAATATAATATTTAAAATAATATTTTTTTTATTTTTTAATTATTTCGAATATTTTAAAATAGCTTTAGTCATAATTAATTTAAAAATTATATTTTATATAAATAAGTATTTAGATAAATGGTTCGATATTCTTCTCCTTTAAGTGAGGTTAAGACTTCAATTCTCATGAATGAAGTAACTACTCGTTGGAAATACTTTATCTCTATCATACCCACTTTGTACGAGCAGGCTTTAATTATAACTCAATAGATTTAAGATACTTGTGGTTAAGGGAAAAAAAATTACATTTAGTTATTTGATGGGGTATAATTTTTAAAAATTATTTTTTAAATAACTACATATAGAAAATAAAAAAGTATATTTTTTATGGTCACAGAAAAACTGTTGATTTATTTGGACACAATATATTGTTTATTTAAAATAATTTTTTTAATTATTTAATTAACTTATTAATTATTTTAAATTTATAATTTAAAATAATAGAAAAGCAAAATATTTATTTTCACCAAACTCAAGTGGAATTAAAATCACCGATAGGAGTTGAGTTGGACGTCCATATGGAATAAAAATAAATAAAAAAAAACTGATTTAGAAGTTCATGTCAATTTTCAGGTGACTACTCACTAAAAGTTATGTAAAAATTATTTTGTTGTTACACAAATAGATTTTTAAATATTGTATTATTATAAATTAAATTTTATGGACGACATTGTGAAAATGTCTATATTTAAAGGCTTTGGGTGAAATTAAGCCGTCAAATGAGTCTATCCTCCCTCTTAAAGAAAAAAGGGCGAGTCAACCAGTCCTCATACATTTCCAATTCCAAGCATCCAAATAGGAGGGTGTGTGTTTATTGTAGAAAACTCAAGCAGAGTTCTATAAAATTGTCAAAACACTATTTAGTATTTTTCAATTTAATTAACATCAGAATTTGACCGCATAGCGCAGTGGATTAGCGCGTTTGACTTCGGATCAAAAGGTCGTGGGTTCGACTCCCACTGTGGTCGTATTAAAAATTATAACTAACAAAAATTAAATTTTTTTTTCTAATATTAAAACATAAATTTTTTATTATGTTTTAATGAATAATTAATTTTATTATTACAAATATATATGCTTTATTTTCCAAAAATGATATCATTATTATTATTATAAATATTCATCGATCCAGTTCAAAAAATTTTATAACATTTTATTTATTTTAATAACGAAAATTATGAATAATGTATGTGAAGTTAAATTAAAATATAAATTTTATTTTTATCAAGCCAATGTATTTTTTATTTTCTAAAAAAATTAGAAAACATAAAACTATTTTCTGTAAGTAAAAACATCCGGAATATCTCTAACTCCTTGGGCACATAATTCTTATAGTCGAATGATTCTTGATAAGAACATACTGCCGAAAACCATGTGGATAAACCAGAAATAAATTAGACGGCAAGTTCTTGGAATCTCCATTTCACGTGTATCTTTAATAAGTTAGATTCCACTCTTGTCCCTTCTTCTTCCCCTAGAAAATATCAATTGATTATTTGTCTTTGATGTCTTGCTTGTCTTTTCAGATCCCAGGACTTGTTTAGAAAATATCAAAGCACCACCAGTTTTCTTGCCTTCCTTGCTTCTTCTCTTCTTCATTGCAAAATCTTAGTTTTTTTACCACCTACAATGGAAGTAACTAATAAATTTGTAGTAATCAACGTAAACATAGATGGTGCACCAAAAGAGAGTGATTTCGAAGTCAAATGCGAAACAATTTCCTTATTACTTGAGCCTGGATCAAATGATATTATTGTGAAAAATCTCTATGTATCTATAGATCCTTACCAACTAAATCGCATGAAAAGTCAAAGCTCGTCTCAAGCTTATTCAACTTTAGCGGCGGCCATTAATCCCGGCGAGGTAAGTCAACCATTACTGTTGTATTGAAATTGCTTATAAATTTTAGTTATTGACTTCATTCTCATGGAGTGCAGGCTATTGATGCTTATGGAATAGCAAAAGTTTTGGTTTCTGGAAATCCCGAATTCGAGAAGGATGATTTGGTTGTAGGGATTATCCAGTGGGGAGATTATAGTGTTATAAAACCAAATGGGATGCTAAATAAGCTAGATCCTATGGGATTTCCATTGTCATATCAGATTAGCATTCTAGGTATATAATATGGATTTCCTTAAATTTATTCCTAATTTAGAGAACTCTAGTTAAAAATGCAGATCTAGATCGTTTTGTTCTTTTTCTGAATTTTGTTGCAGGATTTAGTGGATTAACGGCCTATGCTGGATTTTTCGAACTATGCAAGCCGAAGAAGGGAGAGAAGGTATTTGTATCCACCGCATCCGGATCAGTCGGCAATTTAGTCGGACAATATGCTAAGCTGTTTGGTTGCTATGTGGTTGGCTCCGCCGGAAGTAATGAAAAGGTCTAATTTATTATTTTTGAATTTATAATCTCTGATTGCTATAATTAAGAATAGCAAGATAGCTAGAGAGCAGTAACGATTCTATCAAAGCACTCGTTGGCAGAGCCTCGTAATTGCATACGAGACTTGAACATATATCCTTTTTTTTTTTTTCAGAGAAACTGAACATATATAGACTTAATGTTTAATCAATGTAATGAAACATAATATAATGTGATGAAAGACGTTATGTTCCACTAGGGTTGATTAAATTTAGCCAGTTGAAAATGAAAAGCATTTCTTTTCCACAAGCACTTCCTTAAGTGCAATATTTGTATTGGCATGGTTAATGGAGTTAAACTTGGGAGTACAGGTAGCCATGCTAAAAGAGAAACTTGGTTTTGACGATGCATTCAACTACAAGGAAGAACCTGATTTGAAGGCAACTCTCAAAAGGTTAGTCAAGAACTGAACTAATAAGGTAAACATACATCTACTAAAAACTTAATTATAAAAAAAAAAAAAATTAAATTTCTGGATTTTACAGATATTTTCCGAACGGGATAGACATATATTTTGACAATGTTGGGGCTGAAATGCAAGAGGCAGCAATAGCCAATATGAATACCTTTGGTAGAGTAGCAGTTTGTGGGGTGATTTCTGAGTATACAAATAGTGGAAGAAAGGCTGCACCCGATATGATAGATGTTGTGTATAGAAGAATCAAAATTCAAGGGTTTTTAGCCGTTGATTTCTTGAACGTGCATGCCGATTTCATTTCAAAAACTTGTGATCATCTTCGCGCTGGGGAAATGCAGGTGCTTGAAGATATCTCAGTTGGTGTAGAAAGCATTCCCTCCTCATTAATTGGACTTTTTAAAGGCCACAACATTGGGAAGAAGATGGTTCGATTAGCAGAAGAGTAGAAAGTTTTTTCCTCGATTCTCTTTGCACTTGTTAGCTCATTTTCAAAATAGAATAAATCTAAATCATTTTTATTTTATGTTTATTTAAATTTGAACTATATAAAAAACATGATACTATAATAATAATAAATAATTTTATATATAATAATTATTATTATAAAAATAAAAATTATTTAAAGCTTTTGAATAGTTATTTTATTTTTAAAATTTTTTTAATGTCTCTTAATTTTAATTCCTGGCTCCATCTAAATTTTACCTTTTGATCTTGTGATATCACAAAACAAAATTGAGAGAATATACGAGAGAAAATTGAAAAAATGAATCATTTACAAAAAAAAAAAGTCAATTTTTTATATGACAATCAAATCAAGTACCAAAATATATGTAGCCCTAATTTTATTCTATTAGTTATATATAACTTTATAATGTAAATTATATTTAAAAAGGAAAATTAATATTATGTTACTGTTTATGCCAAAATTAAGCCTTCAATTCATTTTCGGAGCCTTTGCCGCTATTTGTCTTTGAAAAGACCAAAATACCATCAATTTACAACTAACAAAGTGAGGCGTTTATTCAACAGATCAGCATATTTTAGAATCCAATCCCAACATAACAGCTCCGTTTTATGGAGTATAATAAATTTGCCGCCCATTTCCAATGATCCAAAAAACCGTTGGAACGAAGAAACCTGTAACCTCTCTCACTGCTCTCTCACAGAAATGCAAAACCCTAAGCCAACTGAACCAATTACATGCCCATCTCCTCAAAACCCTCCTACCCGAAAACCCTTTCGCCATTGGAGCTCTCCTTTCGGTTGCCGCTACCTCCAAGGACGCATCTTTCTTCTCCTATGCTCGCTTAATTTTCAACCATATTCGTCTGCATAACACTTTTATGTACAATTCTATGATTAGAGGTTATGTTCAAACAAATTTGCCAAAACGCGCGATATTGTGCTATTTAGATATGTTAAGTTATGGCCTTGAAGTTAATAACTATACGTTTCCACCATTGATTAAAGCATGTTCGATTCTTGCCCCTTCAGGGAAAGTAATGGGTTTCTTAGTTCATGCCCATGCATTGAAATTAGGCTTTTCTAATGATCCTTTTGTGGTAAGTGCGTTGATTGAATTTTATTCGTTGGTTCAAGATATGGGAACTGCAACTATGGTGTTTGATAGAAGTCCTAAAAGGGATGTGGTCATGTGGACCGGGATGATTGATGGATATGGAAAGATAGGGGATGTTGAGAAAGCTAGAGATTTGTTTGAGAAAATGCCTGTGAGAAATGTCATATCATGGAGTGCAATAATGGCGGCTTATTCTAGGGCTAGTGACTTCATCGAGGTGCTTTGTCTGTTTAGGAGAATGCGAGAAGCAGGCTTGGTGCCTAACGAGTCAGTTCTGGTTAGTGTTCTAACTGCTTGTGCCCATCTTGGTGCTATAACTCAAGGATTCTGGGTTCATTCCTATGCAAAACGGTTTAATCTTGATGTTAACCCAATCTTGGCTACTGCATTAGTTGATATGTATTCAAAATGTGGTCATGTGGATTCAGCTCTATCAGTTTTTAAGGGTATTGTTAGTAGAGATGCTCAAGCTTGGAATGCTATGATTTCTGGTGTTGCAATGAATGGGAATGCAAAGATGTCACTTGAATTGTTTTATGATATGATCTCAAGTGGAATTCAACCCACAGAGACCACATTTGTTGCTATCCTTTCTGCTTGCACACATGCTAAGATGGTCAACGAGGGCCTCATTTTGTTTCAGCAAATGAGTAGTGTCTATGGCGTTGAACCTAAGTTTGAGCATTATGCGTGTATGGTTGATCTGTTGGCAAGATCAGGCATGGTAGAGGAAGCAGAGAAGTTTATAGATGAGACGATGGGAGGACTTGAGGGGAAAGATGCTAATGTGTGGGGGGCCCTCTTGAGTGCCTGTAGAATTTATGGGAATGTTGAAGTAGGAAACAGGGTTTGGAAAAAATTAGCTGATATGCAAACCTTAGATTCTGGTAGTCAACTACTCTCATACAGTATCTATAAGGAAGCAGGCTGGGTTTTGGAAGCCAATAGGGTTGGGAAATTGATTTCAGAAGCTGGTATGAAGAAGCAGCCGAGTTGCAGTGTAATCGAGTTGAATGGCGTGGTTGAAGAATTCCTTGCGGGTGATTTTGCACATCCACGCGCAAGTGAAGCATATAAAATGCTAAATTCACTCTTCAAATTGGTGAACATGGAGGAATTTCAACATTTTATCTGATGTTGATTCATGATGCAATTCAGAAACAGTTTATATATATATATATATATATATATATATATATATATGCATGTTCTCAAGTTATCATCTTGCTCGTATTGTTCAGGACCATGAGAATGAAATTCAATTTTCTTTTTTTGTATGCAAAATGTATTTCATGATAATTTTGTAAGTACATCCATAATGAATCCATATTTCATTCAATTTCTTCTCGTATTATTTTGTATCAAGGGAATTGAGAGTGAAACTAGTGGGTTGGTTCACATGTAATTGCAGAAAACAGGGTGGAAAAAATTTTGTAATATGGTGAGAATTTTCCTCCTTGGCCTCCCAAATTTGAGGGGAGCATAATGGAAGAAAATGCAATTGGCATTGGATATCATAAATCTACCTTTTTAAAGTTGAAATTTTCACACGTAAGGCATAATAACAACATCAAATAATATTTTCTTTGCTCCTGCCTTTTTATCCTTTCTATCTCACTTACCAAATGAGACATTTAGAGTCAAAACAGGTAGGAAAATTTGTGATCTATCTCTTTAATGGTAATTTTTCCTACACCGTATTTTAGGCTTAATTCATGAATTGATACATGAACCCCGTAAAAAAAAGGGTCTAATGGCCTCCTTAACTTTTAAGCTGACCTACTAAACACTTCAATTATTGCACTGTACATATTGAACATAAAAATCTACATATTCTTTTATAATTTTATATACATTCGATATATATAGATATACGTTTATAATATGTGTGTGTGTGTGTGATCTATATATATCTTTTAACACAAACTAATAAATTGTTATTTGGTGGTTCTGTTTTTGGAAATTCAGGAACGATCAAGCTTTTAATGAGGATGCTAGCTTTCCTGTTCTCTCGGTCTCTTTTTTGCATAAAAAGGTTTTGGAAGTTGTTAATGCTTTTCATGGGGATGTTTTTGAACCGTTCTTCTCAATGAAAAAGAGAATATCTTATTATTTTTATAAATATTTCAACTTTCAAAAATGAACAATTCCCATTTAGGTCGTCAGTTAAATATATATTTTTAATCTATTATAGGTCTCATTTTACCTTTTTCCCCCTTTTTTGATTCTTCCTTATAAGCTTATAGATGCCTGCATCATTTGATAATTTGCATCAAACTGTCAAGCATTGAAGTGCAGAACAACAAAAGGATAAACATTACAATGCATCAAATTAATTGACCAAGTATGATTGCCGTACATTACTATATAAGGTAAAACAAATGAAACACCAAGTTACATATCATCTATTCAGCTAATGAGCCATAAAAGTTTGTGTATACCATATATTAATTCTAGACATGGGTAGTTTCTTCCCCCTTTGTTCCTATAGCCTTGTTATTTGTCCAATTAGCAATCTTCTGTCGTCAATGCAACAGAGGATTCATCAATGGCAAAAAAAAAAAAATCGTGCCTTTCTGCATCCTTATTTCTCCAAACATCAGAATATTACTGTATCAGATGCAATGTGTTGAATGAAAATCTTCTGCTGACAAAAGACTGGTGATCAGACGCTTTAGCCTTTGAGCACCAGGACCAGGTTTAAGTTCAGTAGCGTTTGTTTTGACATTTTCTAGGCTTAGAATGGTCTCATTTGCATTTCCTTCATTATTGAACCACCCACCTTGTACAAATCCATCAGCACTGCAGCCCAAAATCTCAGAATCAATCTTCTCAAGAACCAGATCGTCCTTGCCAAATTTCCTCGCAAAAGGGGCATTGCTGTCAACCATCCTTTGGTAGTCATCAACTGTGAGAAAATGCGGGTGTTGCTTTGGAGGATTATCCCATGATATGAAGTGCAGATCATGGTTAACTGTAGTGTTCTTGAACTCCTCCGCATTGCAGATTACTGTGTGGAAATATCCCTCAGGAGAAGAGAGGAAGTTCGAATAATACATGAGGACTATCCTTGGAAGGTTGTCCCAACCCCATAAGCAATATTCCATAAAAGGCCGAGAGAGCATCATCCAAGCAGAACCTGAGGAAATTCACATCACAATATATGGTTAAACTCTACAATGAGAACCATATTATTCTAATTTTTCATTTCTTTTATTTTTGTTTTATTTATTTATTCATTTTGAGCATGGGATCTTGCACTCTGATGCAGAAGAGCAGAATCAAGTTGCACCTAAACTCAGAAAATGATCAAAAGACACTACAAGGTAGTTGAAATCAATTCCCAGTTTGAAAACTTGTTTGTGTTGTAGAATTCATAGTTCCTTGTTATGATGAATAAATATTGTTCATCTATCTGCTGACAAGAGATTATGATATTCCTACTCCATCTACGATTTGCTTAATAAGGCAAAAAATCTCTAACCTTGACATGCAAATAATATTTGAGAATGCTGCAGCATTCCTTACGCAGCATTATAGAGTTCAGATATTGCAGTAGTTTTATATTGTATGATAACAAAATCTACAGCAGAAGGCTCCAGGATGAATAATTGATAAGCAAGACAAGCTTGTACCAATAATAAGTTCATATGTTCCTTCTTAGCTCATTGGTTTCAGCTATTACATTGGTTCTAGCATCATCTCTCCATTCTATGATTCTAATTCAACTCTTATAACAGTAGAGATTCCATTGTCTTAAACTGGATTGTTCATACAATTCAACACCATTTCCTTCTCCAGAATTTCACAATCTCAGCCTCTCGTATTCTTTCTAATCAACTGGAACTGAGATGTGCATGTAATCTTCTGAATCTTGAAAAATAGAAAACCCACAAAAATGATTTGGGAGTTTATGGTCTTTCTTCTATTATCAATTCACAAGTGTAACCTGTTGAATTTCGACCACATGATTTGCTATACAACTAGACCTCTAATTTGGAAAAAAAAATGCAATTGAAACTACAAAAGATAAAATTTGACAGGCCGTCAACACTAAAAATATTAACACAATACCACAAAGATAAAAGAAGGAAAATAGATTTCCCTCTTTATATTCCACAATTTGATAGGGCACCATATTTAGAATTGCATATATGATACCAAGAAAATGGGAAATAAGTAGAGTTTAGTGGTATTAAACAACCAACCAACAAGCATTTACAATTTGTGTAAAATACCGAATGGGTTTGTTATCAATTTAACAAAAAGCTAAACAATCAAATACTTACGAAACTATTTCATGACTGTTTGTCATTCAGCTTTTTGTGCTTAATTACTAATGAAAGGTTAAAAAGTGAAACTCTGCTCTGGTTTTCTGGACACCAAAGACATAAAAGTCATTCTATTAGTCCTCTATCTTACCTGTAAACAACTTATAGGCTGTTGGTACACTCCTTTTCTCTGACACCCAATAAACATCTGACTTTTGCAAGCTGTACAGCCCGGGATCAATTATGACAGGCTTGGCTCTTTGATACCTGTAGGGCACAATTAAGATCCAGCTCTTAGCAGACTTTATATATAACACTGCAAATAAATTCTTGAATACCTACTTTTTGCTTCATATGCAGCGAAAACAGAAAAAAAAAAAGGTAATATACAGAAAGGATGAATTTACATACTCCTTCCAACCAATATCACTGGTGTGCTCAATAAAATTAAGGTTTCTTGGAATGGTAGACAAAGTATGAAGAAGATCTGCCAATTAAAAATGAAACACAAATCAGAACACCGGAAAACAAACTGAAGCTTTCAGAGATTTTATACCTATTCCCATTTAAAAGAATTAATGAGGGAAAAAGTAGAACCAGCTAAGCTTTATAAGTTGTGATTAAAGCAAGAAATCAAATGCAGAGATAAATAAGCAAATTTGGAGGAAGAATGCGTCTGGTCAATGATGGGCATTTTGTTAATTAATTATAATTAATGAGGATTTGGATCATGAATCCAAGTGAAACAAATTAATCAGACAAAATAGATGCAATTAATATTTAGATACCAGGAAAAGAAAAAAGACAGTGAAGATTGAGATAGGTAGGTGATAGCAATATCAAATTTGATTCTTACTTAAAATGCTAGATAGTAAGATAAAAGTGGACAACAAAATCAATCCAAAAAATAGAACAAAATGGAATAAATAATGCTGCAGAATTAGTAGCACCAATAAATGCACAAACACAATAAAGTTCCAATATCACTTTTACCAATCAAACCACAAATTTCCAAAATCATAGAATAAAAAAAGAGAAAAAAAATCCATATAAGCATACCATCCTGAGTCACCAATGGATAATCTGAAGCACTCAAATTGATAAACCAATCCCACTCTCCACCATCTTTTAGCAAAATAGCTGCAGCATGAAGGGTATTACTAACCATAGTAGGACCTCTATAAGTCACCAAATTAGACCTCAAAATTACCCTTACATTCCCCACCTTCTTAAAAAGCTTTTCCCCTGTAACCCACCTAAAAAGCTCCAACCTTTCCTCCGCCGTCGACTCCAAGTCCAAATGCACAGCGTACTGGTTCCTTGGATGGTACAGTGCTTTTAGCGTCCTTTTTAAGCTCACTCCATCTCCAGCAGACCCAGATATCAAATAAGCAAGGCGGGGTATAGTACGGTCAGAAACGATCGGTTTAGGCAACTTGGATTCCACAAAATTAGGAAACTGAGGGCGGAAATGGTTTCTGTTGGCATTTTGACGGCGAAAGAGCAACTGGGTAGAAGTGGATGAGGATGTTATAGTAATTAGAATCAAAAGGGTAGAGAATAAAAGTGAAGACATTAACAAAAGAAACCATTTTCGCTTCTTCAGCAATTTATTGGCGGTGATGGTGGAGGCGTTGTTGGTTTCCATGGCCATGGAAACCAACAAGAGCAAATATTTAGGCGTGTGTAGTTGGGATCTGTGTTCACCGGCACCGGAGGTCACGGAAACCAATCAACGGTCAAGAAAGTTAGCGTCTTTTAATGGTGTAGTGAGCAGTAGTAGAAGTAAGCCATAGTTTTATGGATGGTTGCTGGTTGGTGGGTCACGGAGATGTACGAGTGAGTGAAGAAGGGGAGAGGACTAATGTGGACTTCGACAAGTTCCAACCATAAACTTATTGCTATTTAAAACCAGATTAATTTTTATAAAACGAAAAGGCGATTAATTTATATATTTTTTATTTATTAAAGTAAATGTGCATTTTGTATTTTATTTTATTATTTTAAAAATTATTATTTATCAAATTGATAATTGTGTTTTGATTTTTTGAAATGAGTAAATTTATAATTATAATATAATAGTTAAGAGCATGTAATTTTATTTAAAATATTAAATATTCAATTATAATTTGTAATTTGTAATTTAAAATAACAAAATCCAATTAGATTTTTAGTAATTGATCCATTGAAAAGGCTTCTTTATCTAGAAAGTGAAATCTTTGTTGTGCACGCGCCAATCCAGGGGTGGCTATTGCTAAAGGGAATGTGATTAGCTGGAGTGGAATTTGTGCGCCTTTTTTTTAGTGGGATCCATTAATCATTATTTACTTATTTTTATGTTCATTTTTAGTTTTTAAACACAAGAAACATGATTTGGATAATTTTGACGGTGACAGTTATTCTCCAATTTTTTATTAATAATATATAATAATAAAATATATAAAAGAACTATAAATAAATATATTAAACAATATTATATTTTCAGACAAACTCTAACTAATAATAATGTAATATTTTTACGATTCTAATTTAGTTAGAATTTATTTTTATTTTAATATATATATCTTAAATTTATTTTAAGTACATATGAATTTTCAAATATTTTTAATATTTGATTTTAATAATTAATAAATTGTACGATCAGCGTAAAACATATTTTTATAATTTCAATATTTTTGGTAAAAAGAAATAAGGGTATAAATAATGCCATGTAATCATATTCTTAAACAAGTCAACTGCCTTTATTCGTAATAGAAGAAAACGTAATGATTATTATATATGCTAAAAATAAGTATATTTTCAACCACAATAATAAAAATAATTATTAATTCCTAAAATAATAAAAAAATATTTTTACGAAAAAATATTTTTTTGTAGAACAATAATTTATTATGAAGGTAAGGTCTTACTGTCCTTATCAAGGACAGTACCAATGGATCCACAAATTTTTTTTTTTGCTTGTATTGTCACAGTCAAATTCTCTCTATTTTTGGTGTTATATGGTTCCACATTTGAACCAACATTCATTCACTAGGACATTTTATGGACCCTATGAAATATATATATATATATATATATATATATATATATATGTATGTATGTATGTGTGTGTGTGTGAAATTTTGAAAATTAAAGAAAGGGCTAAATATAAAAAAAAAAAGCCCTTAACTTCATCATTTTTTATTTTATAATGTTAGATTTTAAATTTCCAATTACAAATGACAACTTTAATTTCTTAGGTAGACTCGATTTACCATTTAAAATATAGACTCATCCAATGAAATACAGCTACATCAGCATTTTACTTTTTTCAAAACTTATTACTTATTAATTCTTGCACATTTCCCGTTTGGTTAAAAGTAAGAAAGGTAATTGTGTTGGTTTAGGAGTTACTGATGTGTGCAGAAAAAAAAATTAATATGACCGTATTTTATTAAGTGAGTTTATAGTTGATTTGATAGAGTGAGTCTATCTAAGAATTTCTCTAAACAGCTTAAGTTGAAATTGAAGGGACATGGAATAGCTTAACATTGGGCCTCCAATTGTCTGCACATTAAATGGGCTTTTTTCCCGGTGAAATTGATTAATTGGATTCGGTTGTTTAACTCCGTAATGCGTTCTGGGCTTAAAAGCGAACCGAGCCCATAAATATATGGATACAAAAGGCCGTGCGCCGAATGAAAATAGAAGACTGAAAAACTGTTGCTTTTGGTAATTGGTGTGTGTGTGACTTAAGGATAAATATATATTTTATTACATTCTTAGTCTTTCTTTATTAAAAAAAGAACATCCACTATTTCATTTTTAAATGACTTAATTGGAATCTTGATATGAGCTCAATGGTAAAGCAAATGGTTTGAGGAATTAGTTAATTTGATTAATTCAATTAATTCTATTGGTTCAATTCAATGAATTGAAAATCTATTTTCAATTTAAAAAATAAATTAAAATTTTTTTGATGATGGGTTAGGATCCAATTTAAATTTAATCTAACTAAATTAATAAAAATAGTGAATCAGAAAATCAATATTAATAAATAATTTGGTGATCATAAATAGTTCAACCAATTTGGTTAAATCCACACAATTTGATTTGGTGTGGTCAATATAAAATTAATTTAGCCGATTTAATTCAAAAAATAATTTGATTAATCCAATTTGATTAAAAATTTCATCCAAATTGATCAAACAGACTGAATGATTCTTGACATTTTCTTGTCTTGTAACTTGAAAGTTATGACACATAGGATGTATGACATTAAAGTACTATTACAATATTCCTATAGAATTTCAAAGCATAAGGACCATTATTGTCAATTAGTAAGTAAAAGGGACAAACATGACCCCATCACAAGACTACATTCAAAATGTGAATCAATAAAGCAATTATTTGTAGTAAATTTCCTATCTTGGAGTTCAATCCATACAAAAGGGGGGGAAAAGAATGAAAAGAGTACAAGAAAGATAGATTATGTCCATAAGTATAATAACTTTAGGTTTATTCCAAAAGCCAAAAGAAGGAAAAGGAAAAAAAAAAAAGAAAGAATATTTAGATATTAGACCTATCCTAAGACCTCATATCATATATTTGCTTTTCAGTTGATGGTGAGTTTGTGATCTTTGACAAGGCAATTAGAACAAATATAGACCAAGACTATAAGATTCCAAACTGGGGTCTGAATCGATCCGACTTTCGTCTATTCGATAAAGTTAATTATTTTAATAGTTGTTAACTGTTTTAATAGCATTTAAAAATTACGAGTTAAACATTATATGAGTTAACTTTTTATAAAATGATATCTTAACATCTAAAAACTAGTTTAAATGCTATGCTACGAAACACTATAAAAAAAAAATTTAGCGTTTTAAAATACTTAAAAAACTTTTGCCGATCATAAACTTGTTAGTATTATTTACCTTTCATTTTGTCTCTTTTTTTTTTAATGTAATTATACGTAAAACATAAAATTTTTTTTTACTCTGAAGAGTATATTTAGTAATTTAACCCTTCTAATCATCTATAATTGAAAATAGTAAAATGTTTGAATTTCTCTCATATTTTCAACCTAGAAATTGGAACTAATATTTACTTTTCTATGTCAAAAAGTAAAACCAATAGTTACTAATGCTTACTTTAAGAGGTTAAAATGTTGAATTTTTATAATTTATAGGATGTCTTAGTTTCCCATCATGGAACAAATCAAAAGTTAAAATTAAATTCAAACTCCAACAACTTGCTTTCTTTTGATATATCATTAATAGCAAGAGATCAAAAGTTTAAACTTACATTTCCTTTAATGAAAAGTTCTTAGAAACTGAATTATTGAAATGAATCAACAAAATTAAAATTGAATGGTTTTGTTAATGCAAATAATTCAATATAATCTCTTTTGTCAATATAATCTCTAATTAAAAGATTTCAATTTATATTTTTTTACTTTGGTGGAAATGTTATTATATAGTTAATTTATATTTATTATTAATAAATTGTGAGGTTTTAAAAAATATGTAGTGTTGTCTCATCAATAATAGCTACATTTTAGTTAGGTTTATTATTATAAAATTTTAAAAATATATTTTTGATTGATTTGGTATATGAGTGAATTATAAATAATTACCAAAATAAAAAGAAAAGAAAAGAGATTAACTCGATAATAAACATTTGCTGGACACTTTAACATTGAACTTGCAACTTCACTCAATTGATGATACATAAAATACAAGAAGAAATCACCGAACTCCTCAAATATTTATAACTTACACTGCACAATAGAGAAGTACAAAACCTAAATTGTTGAATGTAAAAGAAAGCAATAAACCCTAGTTGTAATTAACTAGTCTCTAGCTAGCACTTCTCCTCAGCTAAAGACCCATTTCCCATATTCTCCATCTGCAAACCAGCAGATTTATGATCAATATTCGTATTTTTCTTGCTAGGCTTGTACCAGAGAGCACAAACAATATACACTATAAAATTTATCACACAAAGGGTAGTAAGTAGTCCATAGAAACAATCAAGCCTTCCATTGTTTATATTGTCACCCAACCATCCTTGTCCAGTGCCATTGCTTCCTGTAACTTTCTTCACAACCATGACCAAGAAGCTACTAAAAAAGAAACCAAGTGAAAGAGTTGTAAGGAAGAGGCCAGTGCTCATTGTTTTCATTCCTTTTGGTGATTGGGTTATGAAGAAATCGAGCTGGCCTGTGTATATGAAGGCTTCTCCTGAACCTACCAGGAAAAACTGTGGTATTAAAAAGAATACACTTATTGGAAGTGTTGATGTGTTTCCACCTGCAGATTTTGCCACCGATAAACGCTTTCTTTCTGCTAGTGCTGCTGCTGCCATTCCGAGTGTTGATAGAACAAGGCCAATTCCTATTCTTTGAAGGCTACTGAAACCTGTTGAAATGATAAATATTAGGCCATGGAAATAATTGTTCTTTTGAATTGTAAGATCTGTTACTGAATTATTAGTTTATACCTGGTTTTCCTTTGAATTTCTTCCAAAGAGGCACGATTAAGACATCGTAGACAGCAAGTGTGATTAGAATAGCAGCAACAAAAAAGACAGTAAGAGACCCAGCAGGAATTTGGAAACTTCCAATTGATCTTTGCATGGTTGTGGCTTGCTCAACTGAAAATGTCATCATCTGTGCATATGTCGTCCAAAAGATAATGGTTGTTGCCCATATTGGCAACAATCTTACCATCATTTTTGTTTCTTCCACTGCTGTCACTGAACATAGCTTCCATGGATTTGAAGCAGATCCACTATTTTCAAAATCTCCTTCTGCAACTATGGCTGCCTTATCCAAGAAACTACATAAGATAAACAACTTAATTAACACATCAATCACGATTAATAAATCAGAATTCTTCCATGCAAATTAAGAAAAGTACATACCGAAATTGGCTGGTGTGTTGGATTCTTGTGGCTTCAGGGTTATCTTCATATAATAAACTAACATTGTAAGGTAGATCCATATTCCTTTTCTTTATAGCAGCAACAATGACTTGAAAAATATGAACTATTGGGCTTCCCATGCTTTTCTTATACCTATATCTTTTAGTCCCGCTAAAGAAGATCAATATTGCTAGAAACATCGAGGCCGAACAAATCCCATAAGCCCAACTTCTACCAACTTCATCTTGTATATAGACAAGCACTGTAACAGCCAACAGAGTTCCTATACTAATGAAGAAGAAAAATCTGTGGAAGAAATATGTCATCTGGGATTTTTCCTTTTCATCTTTTTCATCGAATTGATCAGTTCCAAATCCTGAAACACTTGATTTTAGACCTCCAGTCCCTAATGCAATTAGATACAAAGCTATGTATAAAATTCCCATTTGGAATCCAGTTGCTTGTTCACATGAATTATTGGTGCCACAAGGTGGTGGCCTCAGCTTTGGCAGCTTAGTTACAGTTGCAAGCATTCCAGTACCCTACAATAGAATTAAATTAAATTAATAATTTCAATTTTCAGAAAATAATTAGTTTACATAATAGAAATTTGAACTGTTTACTGCTAGGATGACAGATGTCAGGACAAAATAATTGAACTATATGTACTTACAATGGCTTGTATGACAGCAAAGATTGCAATAGTCTTATATCTGCCAAGGAAAGAATCGGCAAGAAATCCTCCAAGCAAACATAACATAAAGGATGTGCCCATAAAATCTGTGACTATATTAGCTGAAGTTGCACTTGGCAGGTGCATTGTTCCAATCAAAAAAGTAACCAAATTCACTGCTATTCCCATTGTTGAAAGCCTTTCACAAATTTCAATCCCTGCAAAAAAAAAAAAAAAAAAAATCTGAATTCACTACTAATTGATTCATCTGATAAAATAACTAATAATCAATCGTTATTAAAATAATTAATTTTACTGAACAAAATCCAAGTATCAATGTTATTGACAAATTATTTTTTTTTTAAACATATGAATGGGAACGTGGGAAGTTCCTTTTTAGCATGGGACAAGAAATTGTAACGGGAGAAAGTTATACGATAATATAGTTTAAGATATACTGTTTTTTTTTTTTTTTTTACATAATATTCTGTAGAATAAAGTGGTAGTAAAAGAAAAAACATAGTGGAATAGGAATATCTTGAAGAGGTTCTTTTGTAACCAAATCACATGCATTTTCTGAACCAGACATGGACCCAAAGATTATCAGGTTAATGTTTTGTAGGCTCCACTCAAGTTTGTCCTTTCTCCTTCCTTCTACCAGTCACTAAATGCATATTCTATCTTCCAACTCAATACAGTGAAAGGGTGAATCAATCAAACTAAAATAATTATGAACTTTCTTTGACTAAGTGCCCAAAACTTTGGACTAGGTAACTAATGCATGACATGTGGCTGTTTGGTTTGCAATTTTTAAAGTTTATAATAATTAGAACTTTCGCTTTCAAATTGCTAATAATAGTATATTAATTGTCTTTTTTTCCCTTTTCATTAGATAAAAACTTGGAAAAAAGAACTCAACAACCATACAATGTTTTTCCCTTTTCACTTTTGATGAAAGATCATTTGCTTTTGCTTATGTAATCCTTCTCATGAAATTTAGATTAATGAATATAATTAATCAGATGAATTTGATAATGTAATATAACATAACAGTAACATAATTTCGATTATGTAAATGAATGTGACTTTTACGATCTAAAAATTCATATGATTACATTCAAGAACAATAATTGCCAGAAAAAAAAAAAAAAAAAAGGAAAGAAAGAAAGAACAAACCTAGAGCAAGAGCAGCAGGCACCCAACCACCAGTTTTAGATCTATCTGCAGGGAACCCCTTGTAGTCCACAGCATCAGAAACGGTCCAACTCATCTTCCCATCCTGAAAGAGATTATATTGGTTGAGACAATGTTTTCATAACTATGAAAAACACAATTCTAGTACAATATCTACACTAACCATGATTCAACTTTGAACAGGGAAAATATAAACAAAGCTAAAATATTAAGAAAGAAAGCTTTCGTTTTTCTGTCTCCTCTCTCAATAATTCTTGAACTCATAACAAAACTTGGGAGCTTGCCCTTTTTATAGGCCAAGAGTGTAGGTGAAGGTAATATTTGAAGTTTAAAAAAAAAGTGATCCTCCACTAAACACATATATCACTAATGTCTGTGTTTCTTGATAATGGGTATGGATTAGTTTGATCGCATTTTGAAATATTGGAAGGTTCTGGGACTCAAAAATAATTATTCTTATAATAATACTACTGTTTGGTTAGCATACAGAGATATTTCATATTCGTTGAAAATTATAAAAAGGTGATGTTGATAGTGAAAGAGGAAAGGTAAGAGAAGAGAAGAATTTAAAGGGAAAATAGAATAAGTAACACCAACACCATTACTTTTGTTATCAATTCTTTCTTTTTTTGTGGCAGAGTGGATAGGCATTGGCTTGTGATCGGTAAAGGTTGTGAACCACAGTGCTTGGCCTGGCTAGTCCATTTTAGTGCTCTACCTACCCCACCAGACCAAATTCAACCCATCAACACTCTACCTCTTTTATAACCGGAAGGTGTAATCCCCTCAAGCCGTAACCCTCTACCTTTGTTCTTGAGTACAGCCAGCCACAGATCCAAATCCTGAAGTTTGTGGGGCTAAAAAGAAATTTTCAATAGTCATGAGGGTTCAAATAAAAAAAAGAAAATAATCATTGCTCGTATAGAATGGTAAGTAGACTAAAGAGATGCTTAGTAGTTGGAGAAAGTAATAGCAACTTTTGATTTGCCGATATATATCATATTTATTAGATAATCTCATCAAGATGGAGAAATATAAAAATTATTGTTCCCAAAAAAAATTTAGAAAGATGCTTCCAACGTGACTAAAGTTCTATGATGATAAATTTTTATTAATCATTATTCTTTTTTTTAAGGAAATAGAAGCCATTTCATTCAAGTAAATCTAAAAGAAGACTAGCTTTCATACAAGAGATTATTGAATCTCATCCCAATATTGAAAACTAGCATAAGAACAAGCATCTCTTCATGGAGAATGTGCTTGCTTATTAGCTTGCCTCCTAATCAAAGCCAAAGAAACATTAGCAAGTTTACTAATAAGAAAATTGCAATCATAAATTAAAATTAAGACCAAACTCCGACAAGTTTAGTCTATTGCTAGTAATAAGTGCATTAGATTAACTAATTTTACGCACTCTGTTGTAAATATATTTATCATTACAATATGTCTTGATACGCTGTTAAACCTATTTTCCGACTTTAAAGATAAACTATTCATTTTGAGATTAAAAAATTTAAATGATTGAAAAACATTCTTTACGAGTTTTAGCTTAGTTGGTAATATATGCTAAGTATATGGAAAGTGTTTTTGAATTTGATATTCACAAAACACACTTGAAGGAATACGCGAATGGATATCTACTTAATTAGCTCTTTTATTTAAAATGACAGGAAAAAAAGACATAGACGATAGACATTAATTGTTTAATTAATTAAATTTAAAAGAAAAAATGATTATTAGAAAGATTTTAAAATGCAAAAAGCGATAAACTTTCATTAAAAAAAAGTTTTCAATCTGTGAAAACTATTATAAAAGTTACATTATAAAAAATAAAATTAATGTAAATAAAATTTTAAATTTAGTCCGAACCATAGAAGTTAATTTAAAAGTTGCTATCGAATAAGCACTAATCAAATTGCATTTATCAGTACAATGATTGCAAATTTGAATTCAAAAAAGTTGGTGTGAAAATTCTCACTATCATAACCAGCCTTTCAACTGTCAATTCCTATGGAAAAAGATTAAAAAAAAAAAAAAGGGTTACTTATATTTTTCCTTTTGTCAAAAAATCACCTTTACGTTCTATCTATGAAGCTTCAATCGAGTGGAAAGATAAAAAGTATTTTTTCTCATTATCGTCACGTCATTCGCCAGATGAGTGTGAACCATATATAAGGTTGAAACCAAAGGAACGGAAAGTAACAATTGCGGGGACAAATGTAATCTAATGCAAGATCTTTTCATCCATACAAGCACTGTTGTGAGAGGTTTCAATGAAATAATGGAAGATAAGTTGTTTATGTGCATAATCCAGAGTCCACACAGACTATCCAGATAGTAAAGTCAATGTATCAATGATTCAATTTGACTCCATAAAGAAAGAGAAATAGAGACATTTATTTTTTCACAATTTGTATGTGTATAATTATGTAAGTTTGACCAAAAATGGTTGGAATTATATACACTATAATTAGTAATATGCTTGTCTGTCCCATAATAATATGTCCAATCTAACTCTCATGTATATATATTTATATATACGTTTTGACTAATCGTGTTTAGTTTAATTATTTTTCTCACTGAATTGAAGAGCAGGAGATGTCTAATTAGAGTCCTTCTGATCACAAAATTTTTTTATTAATTTGATGAGTTAAGGGAATGATCCCTTATTATGCAAATGTGAACCTGCGATCAATATAGTATGATAGTGCGACATATTCCTCCATTCATGCTACTGATGCATTGTAGCGGAAATTCATTTATATTTATTATATGTTATAAATTCTTGAAAAAATAATAATGTTATAAAAGATCAAATTTGTTGTTATTTTGACGTTCAAATCAATTAACGGGCTGAGTACTTGTATAAAGATTTATATCTTTTTTCAAAATTAACTTCAAACGGAGAAATCTAATATTATATTTTTTTAATTTCAGTTTCATTATTCAAAACAATATGAATTCTTTTGGTTTGTTAAAAAGATCAACGAACTTTATTAGCTACTAATCGATGGTAAGAGTAGTGGTTTTCCTTTTTTCTGATAGAAATGTATATTAACTAGGAATAATTAGAATAGGGAAAAAATAAATTAAACAGTTGAATTACATTGTCTAACAAAAATCCTCTGAAAATAAAGGGCATAGTGCACAGTATCCTTTTTTTTTTTTTTTACCACATCATTTTTAGAGACTAAATAGACAACGGCGTTGAAAAATATATTTTCTTTTAATTTTTCATCTTTCTGACGTGGCAATTATTGGAATTGCTCTAATTAGTCCATGCCGAAAAAACTTAAGTTTCTTTTCATGGTTTCCCATTCTATCCTTCAATTTAAACATTCTAATAAATTTAAATAATTCTAAATTTCATTCATCTATCTCTTTCAATTCAATAATTCTAACATTACCAAATTGTTCAACCAAAAAAATTATTACTAAAAAAAGATAAACATATATATAATAATCCTCATATATATCTTATACAGTGCATCCATGCACATACATCACATATAGCAGAAAAAGATGGTCCATACCTGAGTATATAAAAATTATTTCGGAAGAATCTTAAAAAAAAAAAAAAAATTTCAGAAGAGACTGTAAATGGGTTGACTTTGATAATTGGCTACAAATAATGGAAATGAGTAGGGTCACAGAAGTTGACACTTCATGCTCGTTGATCTATGTCACAGTCACTAAATATTTTTTTATTTCCTCAATTTCATGATATCTGTCTCGTTTAAAATTATACGTTCTTTAAAAAGTTATTAAATTTATTTAAATTATTAAATAAATTAATTATATTATCTTATTTTAATATTATTTTTTAAAAAATTATTAAATTAAAATGATAAATTATTAATCATAGTTACGGGACGCTGTATGCTACAAGACACGGGACACGTGTCTGTAATTTAAACGGTAATTTTTTCAATTACGTACCAAATTATAAAATAAAATTTACAGTCGACAGACCTCTGACCTAAAACTTCAGATTGGGAATATAAATAAGAATATACCATATCTGTAACTTTTGAGTCCTGATCCAAGGGCCCTCAACCAAACCATGACAACTAGTATCAATCATACCGACCAGCCATTAGAGCAACATGCAACATGTGCAAATGGTTCCATCTTCATCCACAATTAATTAATTAATTAATAATATAAAAGTATTTATTTATTATTTATTATTTATTATTATATTTGTAAAGGCCATAAGCTACAAGACACGTGTTCCTCCACTATAATTAATTAAAGCATTATCGGTTTTGCTGGGGATATTAAGGATTTATTTAATCCTTTTGACTTTGCCACGTTACAGGAAAATCAAGACCACATCTGAGACTGGAATCTTTGTCAAGTTGGCTGCTGTAGTGTAGGCTACCCATGTCACGCACATTGGACACGTGTTTACACAGAAATGGTCCATCTGTTAAAAGAGTGATTGCCCTTTTTGCGTACGTGATTCTTTAGAATTAAGTGCATCTGCCGACCGACCGGGGTCAAGTTAGCATATACGCGCGAATCAGTTAATTAAGTTAACCTGATTGGGAATATTTAATTTGACCTTGCTCTCTCTAATTAACGGTTTTTTTGGGAATTCAAACCTACATAAAGTGTACTATAGTTTTTTTAAAATATTGTTTTTAATTGTAAAATTTCTCTAATATTTTTATATGAGGCGTTACTAATTTTTTTTAAAAATTTAAGGTTATTTTTATTTGATATAATATAATATAATATAATTACAGATGTAATATAATAAAAAATATAATAAAAATAAATATAATTAAAATTTCATTATTATTTCAGGTACTATAATTGATAAAAATTTATGAAATATAATTTCATTTTTATATTTATTTGCAAATATGTAATGTAAATAATTAAAATACTACCATCGCCGATCACACTATCATCAACACTCCATCACACTATCATCACCATCATGACCACCAATCACACTACTATCACTACTCCGCCAATACATCATTATTAATACAAAAGAAATATTTGAACTAAAAACTATTCATTATATTAAGCTATTAAATATTATTTAGATTTATAAATTTATTTGAACTAAAAAATTAAAAGAAGTGAAACTAAAAATAAATATATAATTTAAGGGTGATCATTTAACCGATTTGGTCAATTTGAGTAAAATTTTTAACTGAAGTAAATTAATCAAATTATTTTTACTTAATTGAATTTAACTAAATTAATATTTTAACCGAACTTAATTGAACTTTTTAGGCTGAATTAATTTTGATTATAAATCGAACTGAAATTAAAGAAAATAAAATTTTAATTACCCACTGAATTTAGTTGAATCATTTTTTTAATTGAACTTAACTGAACCTTTTAGGCCGAATTAATTTTAATTATTAACCGAACTAAAGTAAAAAAAAAAAAATTTAATTACTCACAGAATTTAACTAAAATTTATGATTAACTAACTTTAACTGAAATCAAAATTAACCAAAGTTATTGTTTAGTACTTAATCAAAATAAAAATAAATTTTTTTTAATTTTTTAATTTTTTTTATCTACTTGATGAATAAGATGTAGTTTTGAGATTTGATTAATATAATTAATTTGATTAAATTAATTTTTAATCTATCATAGAAATTTTAATTTTTTTTAATTAAACTTTAACTGAATATTTATTCATTGAGCCAAATTGACCGAATCAACTGATATAATTGAATTAACTGAATTAATCGAATCGAATCTTCACCTCCTAATGTAATATAACAAAGTAAAAGTTAATTAAGTCATTAGAAATTAAATTTTTTCATATATTTTCATTGAATAAATTAAATATAATATAAAATTACGAGTATTTTGATATTTTAGTAATTTTTTATTTTATTCTTTCCATTCTTATAATAAAATAAAATAATAAAATATAATTTTTAATTTGTATTGTATATTAAACACTAAAATATAATTTTCATTATGTGATGATGGTGGTTATGGTGTCCGTGGTAGAGTGATTGAGGTAGTGATGATAGCAACACCAAGTGATGGTTGTAATGGTGATGATGGTGATAGAACACTAATGGTGGTGGTAGTGGTTGAGGTGGAGGCGATGGAGCAATGGTGATGGTGGTAGCAGTGATGTGGAGGAGCAATGATAGTGGTTGAGATGGAGAAGCGATGGTGGTGTGGTTGGTGGTCGGGGTGGTGGTAATTGAGGCAAAGGCGGTAAGACAGTAGTGATGGTGGTAAAGTGATTGAAATGGTAGCGGTGGAGGTGGCGACGAGGGTGATGGTGCGATGGTGGTGGTGGTCATTGAGGTGGTGTAACTGTGATGGTGGTGGTGAAGCGATAGTGGTGGTGGTGGTGATAGTAGAGCGGTGGTGATGCAGTAGTTAAACGGTGGTGGGTTGTGGTGACGCTATGGAGGTGATAGAGTGGTTGAGGTGGTGGTAGAAGAGTGGTAGTGATTATAATGGTGAGATAGTAATGTTGAATAGCCTTGAATGATAAGTTTTTATTGGGTAACTGGATGTAATTAGTATTACATATGCTTGATGTAATGGATAATACACGCGTTTTTTATACAATAAATATTACATTAAATTAAGTCATGAATATTACACATGCAATCTCAATTACGTCACATTGTTAAAAAAAAAGTCTAACCAAACATAATATAATCATCATTTCATTACATAGTTGATTACATGGTACCAAATATAATATAAGTCTGAAATGTTTCAAACCTATCATTGAAGAAATAAAATAATTAATAATAATGCAAAAGTTCTCTATCTCGTTAATATTTAAATTACCATTGTTTCCGTAAGCATTTTTAATACAAAATGGACAAAAAAAGAAAAGTGCACAAAAGACAAATTAAGAAAAGAAAGAATAGACCAAAATGAAACAATGAAGAAGATGCCTGCCTGCCTGCCTGCCTTGTTTTAGAGGTCATGTCCAAGCAATTCGTAGATCGTGTGAAGTAATATTTTATTAAACGAAAGATGTAAATTACCAAATCCCACTTTAATTTCATTAACATTACTTAATTTACTTCAATTATTAAACAACTAAGTCATGATATTAATTAAATTAACTATCAATTAAATTAACTATCAATTATTAAACAACGTCGTTTTACGTCTTTTCTACTAAGTGAGACCAGTAGATATCCTTCAGAAGCGCCAAGTAATTGTTATTTAGCTTTACCGAGGCGCGCATGGAGGTGGCGGCAAATGCAGAAGTTAAGGGCTGCTAAACGGATTATCTTCTTCTTAAACTTGTAATGGTTATCCACCAACCATTTTGTAAAACCCTACACAGAATCGCCAAGCAACGGTCGTCTGCTTTAAAAAACCCCCATACATATAACAATGCAAGCCAACTGTTCGATAAAAATCCTCGACCAAATGTTGTTTCCATTCACAGGTCTATGCTTGATTCTATACACAAAAATCTCCCATTTCAAGCTGTTCATATCTTCAAGGAACAACTTCGATTGGGTTTTCTTAGTAGCATTGATGAAGTTAGTATCTCCCTTGCCCTCAAAGCTTGCTCTAATGACCCATTACTTGGATCTCAAATCCATGGCTTTTCCATTACTTCTGGATTTTATTCGTATATTACAGTTCCTAATGCGCTAATGAACATGTACTGCAAGTCTGGACTATTTAGTCAAGCTTTACTTATTTTTGACAATTTAAATAATCCTGATATTGTTTCTTGGAATACAGTACTTTCTGGGTTTCAAAGGAGTGAAGATGCTTTAAATTTTGCTCTTAAAATGAATTCAAGTGGTATTGTTTTTGATGCTGTAACTTATACTACTGTCCTTGCTTTTTGTTCAAGGAATGAAGAGTTTCTCTTTGGATTACAATTGCATTCATGTATAATAAAAGTTGGATTAGACTCTGAAGTTTTCGTTGGGAATGCACTTGTAACTATGTATTCGAGATGGGGATGTTTACTAGAAGCAAGAAGAGTGTTTGAGGAAATGCCAATTAAGGATTTGGTTTCATGGAATGCAATTTTATCAGGCTATACACAGGAAGGAATTTTTGGGTTAGAAGCAATTTGTGTCTTTATTGAAATGGTTAGAAGAGAAATAAGACTTGATCATGTCTCATTTACTAGTGCAGTCTCAGCTTGTGGTCATGAGAAAAACTTGAGGCTTGGGAAACAAATACATGGTTTGAGTATAAAAAGAGGATATGGGGAACATATTTCGGTTGGTAATGTTCTCATCTCAATGTACTCAAAGTGTGAGATCACTGAAGATGCTAAGTTGGTGTTCAAGCAGATGGATGGGAGTAATGTAGTCTCGTGGACTACAATGATATCTATTGATGAAGCAAATGCTGTGGCTCTCTTTAATGAGATGAGATTAGATGGGGTTTATCCTAATGATGTTACATTTGTTAGTCTAATCCATGCTATAAGCATTGGGGATTTGATTGAATCAGGCAAGGTGGTTCATGGATTTTGTATAAAGAGTGGGTTCTCCTCGAAATCAAGTGTTTGTAATAGTTTGATCACCATGTATGCTAAATTTGGATCCTTACGAGACTCGATGAAGGTTTTTGAGGAGATTAAGTGCAGAGAAATCATAACATGGAATGCTTTAATTTCTGGGTATGCACAAAATGGACTTTCTCTAGAAGCTATTCGCACATTCTTCTCAGCACTTAAGGAATCAAAGCCCAATGAATACACATTTGGTAGTGTCTTGAATGCAATTGGTGCTGCTGAGGATGTATCTTTAAAACATGGCCAAAGATGCCACTCTCAAATAATAAAACTTGGGTTAAACACCAACTCAATTGTTGCTAGTGCTCTTCTTGACATGTATGCAAAGCGTGGTAGCATTTGCGAGTCTCAACAAGTATTTGCTGAAACACCTCAAAGAAGTCAGTTTTCATGGACAGCTATTATCTCTGCCTATGCAAGACATGGAGACTATGAATCAGTCATGAATTGGTTTGAGAAGATGGAGAAGGAAGGTGTGAGTCCTGACTCGATCACCTTCCTTTCTGTAATTGCAGCCTGTGGAAGAAAGGGAATGGTTGATATGGGGAAACATCTTTTTGACTCAATGATTAAGAACTATCAGATTGAACCATCTTCAGAGCATTATTCTTGTATGGTGGATATGTTGGGCCGTGCAGGGCAACTTAAAGAGGCACAGGAGCTAGTTAACCGCATTCCAGGAAGGCCAGGATTGTCTGTGCTGCAGAGCTTGTTAGGGGCTTGTAGGATACACGGAGATGTAGAGGCGGGAGAAAGGGTAGCTGATGCTTTGATAGCGATGGAACCTACAGAGTCAGGTTCATATGTGTTGATGTCCAACCTGTATGCTGAGAAAGGACAATGGGAAGAGGTGGCAAAAGTAAGAAGAGGAATGAGAGAGAAAGGAGTGAAGAAGGAAGTAGGGTTTAGTTGGGTTGATGTTGGAGATATTTATGCATCTTTAAGTTTGCATCCATTTTCATCAGGGGACAAAACACACCCACAGTATGAGGAGATATATAGAATGGCAGAATGTTTGGGATCAGAAATGAAGTTTTTGAGAGATAGAAAGCACTGCCAATATAGCTTCATGAAAGATGGAAATTTCAGATATAGCCAAGATGAGGCAATAATTGTGTATTGAAAATTTTTGAAATAATTTATGTATTAATTTGTTTTTGAAATTTTGAGATTGCAGTTAACCAAAATGAACACTCATTTGTTGTTCTTTTTTCATTATTTATTATGAACAATTCATGTTTGGGAAAAATGAAACCAAATTGCATATGAGGGAGGTGGGCAATGGCAAGTCTAGAGAATACCTTCTAACCTTGAGAAGAAAAGAGTACTTGAAAACCCCACTCAAAAGAATAATGAATCTGCTGAAAAACAAAAAGCAAAGACCGTGGTCGGCAGGATTCGAACCTGCGCGGGCAGAGCCCACATGATTTCTAGTCATGCCCGATAACCACTCCGGCACGACCACTTAATGCTTGATTTCTTAAATCTTCGTTATTAATATGAAGAGAACCAAATGGGTGTTTTGTGCCATGACTAAAAGAGCAAAATCGTGGTCGGCAGGATTCGAACCTGCGCGGGCTGAGCCCACATGATTTCTAGTCATGCCCGATAACCACTCCGGCACGACCACTTGGTGCTTCCGGATATGAAAATTGATTATAATTTGATATAATCTATAAAATTCTTTGTAAAATAATTTTTTAAATTTTGGCTTCTCTTAAATAAAATATGGACATAAAGACTTGATTGGGAGTTGTTATCAATTTTAGGACTTGCAATGTTATAATAATTCTAATTAGAAAATTCATTATAAATGAATCTTCAATAAAATGTAATATAAAAATAATTAGTAAAAAAATCTAAATTTTTTTAAAAATTAAAAAAAAAAACACCTTAATCTATAGACAATAACAATTACTCTTGCAAGAAATCATTGATCACAAATACTCTTCTTTTTTTAGCTATATTTCTTGTTATATTCACAAATGTATAGCCTGGGTTAATTGAATACAGATAATGAGCATAAATTCAATTTTGAATTTCTCTTTTCACAACATTAAAAAAATAAAATGATATCATACATAAATTTCAGTTCTTGTAATTCTTTCTTTTTTTTAACAACTTATTTTTCTCTTTTAATATCTCAAATAATAAAATTAAAGTTATTTTATTAATCTAATATTTTTTTATGATTGAGAAAAAAGAAAAACAAATTAATATCAAATAGGCTCGAAACTGCCCCCCTTTTGCATTTTTTAGCGAAACTAGAAATTAATCAACACGACCAAAATTCCTCTCATCTTTTTCATAACGTGCTATGTTTAAATAAAAAAAGATTCCATTAATTGCAAAAAGAATATTCGAATAAAATAATTAAAATCAAACTATGAAAACAAAAATTAAAGATAATTAATTTAAACTCATAGATTAAATTTGTAAAAGATAAAGGATAAATTTTGAAAAAAAAAAAAAATCAGTAGCTAAGGGTACAAAACTAGAAATTTAAGAGTTCAAATATAAAATGCAGGAAACCTCGGTCGCCTTCCTTTTCTTCACCATGTCCCAACAAATATCAATGAAAGGTTCTTTTTTGCTCAAGAAAAATACCCAACTCTTGTTTTCTTGTCTCAAAAGAAAAATGGATTTTGAGTTCTAAAAAAACGATCAGAAATAAGAGAAACGCTGATTGATTAGATAAGGACAAGGAACAGACACGAGCAGCATCAGCTGCAAAGTTTAAATCGAGGCCAATTGGCCAAATTATCTTCAAAATGAGGATACAATCATCCATAGCAGACGCCATGGCAATATAAGAGAACCCAGGTTTAGAAACTCAGTATTACATTTGGCATAAAAAAAAAAAAAAAAACTTGATCTTTACGCAGCAACATGCCAACAACTCACATTAAACAAGTCATATAATAAGTTCATAGCACAACTTATCTCAAGGTTTGGCAAATTATCGCGAGTAGTCACAATACTTGAACAAAACTCAAAACTAAAAATCTTAATAAATGTCATTGTAAAAGTTTTGGACTCTAATGATACAACTTCATCAGTCAAAGCCTCCCATGGACCAGCTGCTAACAAGCCAAGAGGCCCATCACACCGAATTGCAATCCGTAATATTTCATATCAAGAGTTTTTCAATAGCATCCTACATTTAAAAAAAAAAAATGAATAATCAGATTCCTGTTTCAAATTCATCAACAAAATTGATTATGAATTCCAAAAGCATTTCAGAAGGGAAAAAGAAAAACCTTCAGGTGTTGTATTTGAGTCTTCAATTGGCTACCCTCATTTGTTGTCACAGAACAAGCAATAACAGGTCTTGTGACACCACACGCTCGGCCAAGTGCTTGCTTAGAAGGGACAAATACATAGGGAACGTTCTGCCAAATTGAAACAGAGAGGTTAAATGAGTTACAAGTCATTTGGACTCTGGAAAGATTTGCAACTAGGAACTAGAAGTCAAATCCAATAAAACAAGGAAAAGGGTGACATCGGTACAATTTGCTTTATTCTGAGACAAAAGTAAAATCATGTGAGAAATCTAAACTTCAAATCTGAGACTTTCACCAGAAGTCAACAAAAATAAACATATGAAGTTATGTAAAGCTAACTTCTCCCTCATCAACTAGGATAATCTTAGAAAGATCAATATGTACCATTATACTAACGTAGAACTAAACAATGGACTAAAAAGATCAGAAATCTCAAGTACTTCAGTTCAAAGGATTCCCATACATTCACTTTATGCAATCAAAGTATAATCTAGGATACTAGTACGAGTGAATATACAGCATACAGGAAGAAAAAACAGTCAGAAACAGCTACCCAAAAAAATTAAAAATGAACAGCAGCAACTCACATGAATCAGAGAAAGAGTACTAAAGAAATTGACCTGAATTTGAATCGATACACAGCTGAACACGATACATGAGATGACTCTTTTAAATAAAATACCTTAACTCATGTCAGAACCATATTGAGAAAAGGACATTACCAGTTTTGAAAACTTAATGTTATCAACTCATCGCCAAAACCTCTGCAAACCTATCAATCCAACAATTCCTATACACATATTATGCCAAAAGAAAACCCTAAAATCGAAAACTACTAAACACCCATAAAAATACATAACCTTCAGTTTCCTACTCTGTTAGGAAACAAATCCAACAACTCGAATACCCAAGCTAGGCATTTACTAAACGCTTAAAAAACAAGAGACTAACCTTATCCTCAGCAAGCAGAGGAAGATGGAGAAGAATCTCGAGCGGCTCGGTATCCGCGGCCATCACGATAAACTCAGAGATACCCCTATTAAGGGTCTTAGTGGCTGAAATTCAAAACATATTAGATGCTGACAAACAAGCGCATACATATCAAAGACAAGTAAAAAGAGAAGCAGTATTTGCAGAGCTAACCTTCATTTGCTCCTTTTTTGAGTTGCTTGTAGTTGGCAGCTTGTTGAACTAGATCCAGAATTGTTATGGTGAGTTGTGCATCGGCAAGTGGGTATGCCTTAGGGTTCACCGCTTCAACTCCTCCTGTCTGCAAAACCAAATGTAAAAAGCTGAATAAAACCCCCCAAAGCTCAAAATCACATAACAAATGAGTATATCTTGTGAGCTTGAAGAGAAACGGTACCATTCTTGTTTTGCTTTGAATGCAAATAAGAGGAGGCTAGGGTTTTTGCTAGGGATTGAAGGCGAGCGTAAAGTCCTGGGTTTAAGGTCTAAAATTGGCCGAAAGGGTAAAATATATAGCGAGGTCAGAAAGGGACCCATAAAACGACGCTGTTTCATATCTAACCCTATAGTCCACTTATTAATTAATTAATAAAACGGTATATATTAATAATTAATTTATTTATTTAACCAATTCATATCTTCAAATAGCGACTCATAATATTATTTAATTTTGTGGTGGTTTAAAAGCTGAATTTATGTTTTATAACAAAATATTTCAACATTCTATTTATTTTAGTGGTGATTGTTATTATCATTAGTTTTTTTTTTTTTTTCTAAACCTGTTTAGTATTGTAATTTAATTTTTTTTTAAATAATATTTGAAAAAAACAAAAATCTAAATACAGATGTCGCAACTCAATTCGAAGTGACACGCGACAACTTCCAGATTTCACTGTAATCGGTCCAACCTACAAATAAGTACAGCTCTAGCTTCTTGCACAATAATTCCTCAGATTTTGGCGACACGAAAAGAGAGGGAGAGATCGTTGCAGAATAAATGGGGTGGATAGGGGAGATAATTGACTCCATCAAGTCTATTCAGATCAGACAGGCTATTACTCAGGTCATTAGTCTTGGTTCGTCTCTTCCCCTTCTCTCATTTTCTGTGTGTCAAATATGATGCTTTTAATTGAAAATGGAGGACACGCACATATATATATATATATATAAGGAACGCATTAGTGATTATCTTCTCCTTTGAGATCAGTAATTGTTAACATAAAAAAAGTTCAATTCACGTTTGAAAACAGTTGGGTTTTTATTTTAAGGGAGAATATATAGCCGTTACTGCTTTTTATCAATGTTGAGCTGTATTTGTTCCGTAACTTCTAATAGGCAAAGAATGATACTTGAAAGTAGGGGATTTCTTTTGTCATTTGCATTTGTTTTTCGGTTTGTTCATTGTGTTAAAAGGTTTTTAGGAAGCTAGCTTTTCTTTTCTTCCCTTTTTTATTTTTCTGTTCCTTTACTGTTCTGTTCATTCTTTTACTGGTATGAACATTGCAGGCTTGATTGTGACTTCAGCTCTAATAATATGGAAGGCATTGATGTGTATAACTGGTAGTGAGTCACCTGTTGTAGTTGTGCTCTCTGAAAGTATGGAACCTGGTTTCCAAAGAGTAAGTCCATTTTACTTTAAAGTAAAGAATCTCCAGGCATCGATGTGATCATGCTTGTTGTTGTTTAACCGTTCGCATGAAAGCTGCTTTCAAATTCTTGTATGATTGTGCTTCTTCAAAAATAACAATAATTGGTGAAGATGTCAAATGATATGTTTTTAACTCTGTAGTTATTTACAAGGTGTTGCTGAAGTGTATATAGAAAATGTACTCCCATTTTTGTTCATGTTATCTGATTATTGAAAGCGCTCTGTTAATACTTTGACGGTGCTTGGAACTTATCATGGTATTACTGTCACCAACTTCTATTAGTGGTTCGTTTGTTCATTTGTGGGTATGTCATGTACTTAGAATGTTAGACGTCAAGTCTTTCAATACTGCACACCATTTTATGGACCCTTCATTATTTTGAAGATTTTGTAGCAGTAATTAACTTGATTTATAACAATGGATTCCATGGAAAGCATCACCTATTTCAACCATGAGACACGGTACTGCAAAGGTGATAGCAACTATTTTTTGTTTTTACATCATCATCCCATTGTTTATTTCATATGATGATCTACCAGCTTTATGTTGCACTTTTTTATCATTGCTATTTCTCCATCCTGTAACATAACCCTTTCATTGTGTTGCAGGGTGATATTCTGTTCTTGCATATGAGCAAGGATCCTATTCGAACTGGGGAGATCGTTGTGTTTAACATAGATGTAAGCTCATTGTTCTGCTATCCATAATTGGCTCCATTTTTTCTTTTTCTTGCCAGTGATCTTCAGGTATCTTGTTGTGTTCATATGAGCATTATTGATTTTGGCTCTTATAATGAGTTTTTGGTCTCTTTAAGCTTTTCACTTTTGTGTTTTACTATGACATTTTTCAATTTTGTTCTTTTTGAGAAGTTACTGTGAAATTTTTTATTTTGTTCTTTTAAAGAAGCAATTCATTCATTATCTGGCATACTGGTCATATTGGTTGGATATTCTTGCTGTATTGATGTTGATTTGCTTCATTCACAGAAAAATTTGGTGATTGCACTGTGCTTTAACATGGTTGTCTATTCTTTATTCATGTTTCATGTTTCGCAGGTTTTGTAATTGTTTAAAGTTGCACCTTTTCGGCAACTGCATGTATAACAGCATTCTGAGTGTATAAGAACAAATTGAACTGCATAGTGTCTTTGCATCTAGAAAGGGTGTTTCATTGCTTGAGGCAACGAGTCTTCATGCATTCTGGGCTTAATGAGGATTAGGGTTATGCAGCTTGTTTTCTGCCTTGCTAAGAGGCTGTCTTGATGGGTTGAACACATGATCGTTTGCTCACAATGAAATAATGTTCTTTGTGTCAAGGCTCCTCGTTATTATCATTCTTTGAGAAAAGGAAATTGTGACACCCTAGGCGAATCCCACATCGGCTAAATACAAAGTAAAAGTGAAGTATATAAGGAAAGGCAAACTTTAGACTAGTAAGAGGTTTTTTGAGCTATGAGTTGGTTCTAACTTAGGAATAAAACAGTGTGGGTCTGAATTGGTTCAGCTCAAAGTGGACAATATCTTGTTAGGCCTTCTTTTAAGATCATCTAGTCAAATAACTATCTAATATTTATTTGAACTTGCTCAATATGCTTTGTAGCTAATGAACTTTACAGCCATGCTAAATGGGTATCTTATGCATTTTCCTTTGGGCCTTTGTCATATATGTGTGTGTGTGTGTGTGTGTGTGTGTGTGTGTATTTCTACTTGTATGCTATTGCAGAACATTACAGTTCTTTTTTCCTGGTGCTAATATATCATCTGTGCATTGTTTAGTGTGTGTGTGTGTGTTTCTACTTGTATGCAACTACAGAACATTACAGTTTTTTTTTTCCTGTTGCTAATATATCCTCTGTGCATTGTTTAGGGACGTGAGATTCCAATTGTTCATCGGGTGATTGAGGTAAAATATGTGCAAGATTCCATATTTTTCTTTTCGTCTATTTATGATTGTTTTATTTTCAGTCAACAAATACTCAGAGCATATGAACAGGGTTGACAGCATCATAGACCAACAGGATCATGCTAATAATATTATGCTTTTCAAATGAAAGGGAAAAAAAAGGACTTATTGACCCTTGTACAAAGGAGAACAAACTAAAGCATTATGGACCAGCAGGATCATGCTAATAGTTTATGCTTTTCAAATGAAAGAAAAGAAGTTATGGACTTATTGATCCTTGTAGAAAGGAGAACATAGGTACAGTCATGAAATTAGCATACAGAATTCGATCTCCTGTATTCAATTTTAATTGATGATGTCCAATGTTTCTCAAAGAAGCATACTGGTTGATCATATGAAACAACACTCAACATATCTTCCTACCTTGCTTTTTTCTTAAGGACATGAGAAAATAGTAAATTAAGTGACATTCCATAAATTCTAAACCATTGTTTCCAGCATTGGTTAATGCCACAACTTTCATACCTGGATTGGATGAGCTCACAATAAAACTAAGTAGGGAGTCAAATTTAGAGGATTAGTTGTATTCTTTTGCTGTACTTAATGATAAACTTTGAACTTCCCTCTGTTGAAGTTGCTAAATTTGTTTTTGTATGCAAAAGAGCTGCAACAGATCTTTTTGCAAGTAGTTCATGTTTCTCCTACTACAGTAGATTAGTTTCTAATAATGTGTTTCACTTCAATAGCAAAATTATCTATGTTCTATTATTTCTTGTTAGGTACATGAGCGACAAGATAGCAAGGATGTTGATATCCTCACAAAAGGTAACATGTTCTGAGACTAAAGTAGTTAAATTTCTGTCATACTAAACCTTAATAGTGATATTTCTTCTACTTAGGAACAATATATACTCTGATGAACTGGACATGCTCTCTTCCCATGGACAACTTTTTAACCTACTTACTACTAATGAAAAATAAACTGGAAATAGTTTTGAATACGTCTGGAGTGTTTGTTTATGCTTGTAGTTTCAGAGCTATTCTCTCTGCTTATTACTGATTGATTCATCAATTGGCTATTTTTTATCAGGAGACAACAATGATGTGGATGACAGGTCTTTATATGCCTATGGTCAGTATTGGTTGAAGCCGCAACATGTTATGGGGAGAGCTGTTGGGTATGTCAAGCTTATGCTTTTTTCTTTTCAAAAATATTATCATGCTGGAAAACAATTCCAAAGAATGATTTAGTACTGCTCATACATAGTGTTTATGTTACAAAATCTTAATTTATTGGGCATATCACAGTTTTTGAGAGGTAAAATTAGTTAAAATCTGAGTGCATTTTTGCATATACTGCGATATACCATTTTATCTGATACTAGTTGATCAAATTTTATAAATGTCTAGGCAAAGTGAAAGTTCCTCATATTGGTTAATTTGTTTACCAAAATAAATTCTCTTTTACAATCATTTCGATGTGAGAAATGCAACTACTTTCCCTTCTAGTGAATTTTCTCTTCATAATATTAATCCTGCTAAATATATGCATCATCTTGATTTATGTGATGTGTTATTGTCTGTTCCAACAGATTCCTGCCTTATGTTGGTTGGGTGACAATTATCATGACTGAGAAGCCTTTAATCAAGGTAGTTTCAAACCTTTCCTAGTTTTCATTGAAAGGAACAAAGTGATTACATTCTCCACAAAAAGTAAAAAAGTTTTTTGCAGACAGAACAAAAGCAAAACGAAACTTACACATTTCTTTTATTTTTCTACTGGCTTTGCTTGCAGTACATCCTCATAAGCATTTTGGGTTTGCTGGTCATTACCTCAAAGGATTAGGTAAACAGTTTTGAAGACTAATTTAGTACTGGGAGCAAAGAAATTTAGATATGAGATCTCAACATGCAATTTTGTGCTTATAGTTGATGTATGAGAAGCTATTATGTGAATGATAATTTTTTTTCCCATGACTTCAAATTATCATTCCTTTTAAAGGTTATGTTTTACTGTTAATGATTAAATGTAAGTCTGACAAATGTCAGTCCATGATGTACGAGACAGTGTTCCATGGAGTCCTCTTGAATGAAATGAACAGGATTACGATTATGTTATCGACTTTCATGAGTTGCAAGCAAGTTGCTTCTGCAATTGGCAATTGCATTTTTATCACATCTGAAAAAGATACTGTGATTTTTAGTTAGCTATGACTATGTATTGCCTAGGGCTATAGTTTGCTTGCCTGATTTCAAATTGATCATTTCTTGACATCAAAGGGAAAAATGGTGAACAGAAGCAACCCAATTTTTTCATCTCCAATTGAGTAACTCTCGAAGTTCCTTATTTTTTTGTTAAGGACTAGATTAAGCAACTGGGGTTCTATGGTTAACAGTGTAGTGAACTTTTTATTTCATTTTTTATGATATAGGCTATTAGCTTTTTACTATGATCTGTCTTTTTTTTTCGTTTTTCTCCCTAACGTGGACCCAGCCAAAAATGGTTATTATTTTGCCCTTCCCAGGCTTTTATGTTCAATAACTATGGCAGATTGGGTTAACCTGAACTTTCTTTTCATTTCAATGACGAAATTGAAAGAGGTCCAATCAAGTTTCTCTCTCTGCTGAACCATATATAATGTGTGGAGTCTATTGAACATAGTAAATGACAAAAGTTAAGACAACGGTTTAGTTCAGAACTTGCCATACAAAGATGCAGCAACACAAGGTTTGTTCTCCCTCACAAGCAGTGCAGGAGTTCAAGAAATGCTTAGGACGAGATAGAGGGCAATACAAACCAATTCACCTCTACATATAAAATCTGAGAAACAATGACATTTTCCACAGCTTCCTACGCTTTTACAAGCATTACAATCTCAGACTAAGAATTGTCCTACGAATTCCTTTGGATGTGCAGTTGTCCAACAAAATAAAATCAACAATCCTCGTATGTCACTGTTACAATCTTCACTGTCTATGAGGAATGTTGGATCATAGCAGACATACAAACAAGATCATCGTTCACCTATAATTTATTCTAAAAGAAAATAATAATAATAATAATAACAATAAGTCAAGAAAATGAAAACATAGCGTCAGGTCTGTATCAGACTAATGCTCCATTGTCATCAAATACGTACCAATTTGAAATCACATCATCAAGCATTCACCTTCCTCATCACATGGCAATAAGATAAAACATTGATGACATTTTTCATAACCTCCTACCTTTACACCAATGATGTATCATCCAGCCAGAAGAATAGAAAGGCAGTGTTATCCCCAACATTAACTTCTACCTTTTCACTCGGGATCAATAGTCTAATCATAGCACAACCCTCCACAGGAAATTTCCTCTCCCCCGTTTATTTCATAATAAAAGCATCTCCACATCAAATCAACAGATGAAAATATAACAATGAAGCTCTAGAAGATTTCATACTAAAATACACAAGTCAGGTAGAAAAATTTCAAGATAAGTAGATAACCCTGACGAAAGATCCTTTGGCTATATCCCATATACTGCAAGTGTACCCCACCACGACCCATTCATATATCAAAAGCCATACCAGAAAAGTTCCTGCCACGCCTTCTTATCGCTAGAAAAAATATTGTCCAACAAGGAAATGGTGAAAAAATATAATGAATTCACATAAATAAGAGAAGAGTATCACTAAACATGTTGGATAGTCGTGCAATCCAATATAATCATTGTAGTCAAGCTGGAGCATGCACATTGCAGCAAGCACTCAAAATAAGAATTAAAGCACGAACTGAAACTCGAGTTATAACACAAGCTATTCTAAGGAAGACACTGCCCATATACAAGCGACAAGAAGTTTGTAGCACCACATTATGTGCTAAGGAAAAAAATATATAATGAATTTGATAACATTAAATCTAAAAGTGACAAGTATTATCCTTCATTTCCACCATAAATTCCAAAAGCTCCATGACTTCTACAAAATTATATTGATCAAGTTGTTCCACAAAAGCATCTGCAAGAGAGAAAGAAATATAGGCTCTAACTACAAGCTTCCACAAATTTTCACATTAAGTTGCAATGAAACTGAAAGCAACAACCAATCCATCAGAAAATAATTAGAGCAATCACAAGGCCACCTGCCCTCAAGTACATCTGATATACAATATCAGCATGGCTTCATATGCTACAGCGCAAGTAATCGACAAAATAGTAGAATCACCCAATAAGCTTGACCGCATTTGTATTGTACTCTAGATTAAGCGGCAAAAGTTACATAGCATCTGGTGAATAAAATATCTTAGGGATATGGAATACATCTCTGCTAAGGTGTTGGAAATCGCCATTACAAAATCATTAAGAAGTGAATTATGCATTTATAAGCCAATTAACTCCTGCCAAGTTACTATAATAATACTAGTGTATAAGGAAATATAGTGAAAAACAAATGACATATCTGGGGATAATTTTCATGTAATGGTAAGTGAAAAGAGAATCGGGGAAAAAAAACTTATTGGGCCTCAATCTATCAATATTACATCATATGCAAACTTAACTTAGCTTGTAAAAAAAGGCAATTGTAAAACAAATTTAAATTTTAACCTCAATTCCAATTCATCAAGCCACTGAGGCCCCTGATTGAAACTGCTTCAACATTTCGCAATGAGGAGTCTCCCGCACAAAACCCCACTGCTGTCTCTGCAACTCGTACCTGCAATTCTGAGCAAGAATAGACACATAATCCCTCTCCACCTTCCCTTCCAATACTGCCCTTTCATTGGTACCCGGTGGATAATCCTGCTCAAATTTCGTACTTTTCACATAAAAATTAACCCCTTTCTGCGTGGTGAACCTATACTCATAAGGATATGCCCTTGAGAGCGAGTAAATTGGCTCTGAAGATGGGAGAAAGTTCAAAAGCAATATAACGATAACAGGTAGCAACTGAATCAATGCACGCATATTAAACCCAGATGCATTATCGCCTGTTCTCTGTCCCATACCTCCACCAAAATTGAAACTTCTAAAATTGGTAGTCGCTGGCGGCATTCCTCCAAAGAAAAATTGCCTGAAAATCTCGTCCGGATCAAAATCATCATAATACCCATTGTATCCTCCATGATGCCTCTGAGCGCGTCTCTCATAAACCGGCTCGTCACTTCCAGTTAGATCATACTTCTTTCGGTTCTCTTCATCGCTAAGACACTGGAATGCCTTGGAGACGGCTTTAAAAGCTTCTTCAGCTCCGGGAGCTTTATTTTTATCAGGATGAACTTTCAGAGATAATTTCCGGTAAGCTTTACGAACATCTTCAATAGAGCAAGTTTTCTCCAATCCCAAAATGTCATAATAATCTTTCTTCTTCTTGATTTGCCTCACGATCGTGATTTGCTCCTCAGTATATGTTGCCGAGGCAGAGGCAGATGAAGAAGACCCAGTTGAGGGAGCCCTGTTGCGAACTTTAGATTCACTGGCGACGGTTGTCGTGGTGCTGGTGGGCCCATTAGTACTCTCAGCCGTTTGATCAGAGGAAGACGAATCCTTTTCAATTTCCGACAAGAGATCGTCAACGGGGAGAGTGGGATCAAGGCGACGAGCTTTATTGATGAACTTTAAAGCACGACTTCGATCACCGGAATCCACTGCATCTTTGCCGATTTTCAAGCACTTCAACGCGTCGTCTTTGTTCCCATCCATTTGTTTGTACAATTAATAAACCTACAGAAATAAAAACAAAACCTAATAACAAAATCTATCAATCAATATGCAGTCATGTTCGGATTCGTTAATGCATAAAGATAAGAAACTGATTGGGTTTTTTGCGATATAAAGTCAGTACAACAGACAAATAGAGAGAATCGAGAAGGATTTGAACTTACAGATGGATCGGAGATGGGAAATTAAAGTATAATTGGTAATATGGGGCTTTGTGAATTAGGGTTTCATGATTTGGGGTTTTTTTTTTTGGGCCTTTTTGGGAGGGGAAAATTGGGAGGAAAGGTCAAATATCGGTGGATTTATCGTCCTTCCAATTATATATAGTAGATGACTTCTCAAACTCAAACAGCCGTGTTTGGTTCCACTGTAATGTTCAACGTTTATTGGCTCCATAAATGCTTAAAGTCCCAAAGCGAAGATATTATTTCGTGGCATGTTTTTATTGGTTCAGTTGCCATTATTCAATATTTAAAAGTTTTTCACTTTAAATTTTCAGTATTTTTAAATAATTTTAGCCCCAAATAAATTCAATAATTAATTTTAAATAAGAAAATTTTCAGAAAATCTCTTACATTAAAAAATTAAATATGGCTATTTGAATTGCATAATTGTTATAATTGATTTATTTCATATACATAAAAAAATATTAAAAATTTTCATACGTTAAAAGATCAAAGGATGGAATTATTTATTTAATAAATATAATTGAAAAAAAAATTATAACCGAATCCATCTAAACTATTGATTTCTATAAATTATAGTAATCTATTCCAATTGAATATTTAAAATTATGATAGATTTTATTTTATTTAAAATTAAAGTGTCAATAAATCTGAATTTAAATTTAAATATATATTTCAAGTAAAAATTATTATTTCGAATAACTTATCTAAAATGAAAATGATTTTTTTTTTTAACAAACCATCCGATATTTTATTTTTTAATTCTATTATTTTCACTTTTCACTTTTCCTTTGCTGCCAATAACATTAATATGTCATTGTTACCTCAAAAAAATAAACTTGTCACCGATATTTAATGCAAAATTATTTAATTATTTGCTATAAGAAAAATAATTAAATAATAAATGATGCTCAGTCATTGATTAAGAACTAATATATATTAAAATACAACTTAAAACAATTGTTTAATTGTTTTCCAATATTTATAAATTAGAACATATTATTTTTATGAATTTAAGTTCTTCATTCGAATCATCAAATCCTGCAAAAACAAATACGCATAAAATAAAATAAAATCAGTTAAACTAACACAATGCAACTTAACAAATAAATAGATTAGACAGATGAAGAGAGATATGTATAAAAAAGAATACTTACTGGGCAAATTCAACATTAATCTTGGTGATAGGGACTTTAGAAATGGCATTGAAAGCTTTGTTGGAGAGAAGTAAAGTCGAAGGGCAAGGATCTAATGTACAAAGATCAACAACTTGAACAACAATGGATGGATCTTTGCAAGGCCTCTTTAAGCCACTAATGCATCTCATGCGATACTTGCGACCACAAGCTGCTCCGTTGTCCCATATTCCTTCACTTACTGCTATAAAATACCCTCCTTCTGGAAATTGATCTTCATTGTATCCTTTGCATCTTGTTGCTGCATCATCATCTTAATTGAGATTAGGAAAAATACTTGTTTCGTATTTAATCAGGTCCAGTTCTTATAGACAAATACACATTTGAAATTTATAAATAAGAAAGAAGAAAGTTCAACGAGCAACATACGCAAATAAGGTGGATCATAAGAGGTAGCAGTTCCAATATCTGCAGCAACCAAACCCATGCAACCAAACCATAACCAAACGACAATGATCATAAGGGCAAAGAAAAAGTTGAACCTCATGTTTTTTTTTTTTTTTTTTTTTTCCAACTTGATTATGTGATATGGTGAAGAAGGCTGCAAGCCATTCCTATTTATAATCAAACATCCACACATTAATTAATGCATTAGAAAGGGAAAAATGTGACTGAAATAGCAAAGTGGGGGTTTAGGATATTGATGAATATAGGTAATGGCATTTATATATTATGACCTCATTTTGTAAGATATGCTTTTGCTTGCTTACTGCTTATCTGCTTCGTTCATGGAGTTCACGTGTCAGCACAGCGATTCTTAATAGGATGTTCAAAAGCATTTTTGGTAGCTTACGGCAATTCTCTTTTTTAAGGTATTGTATTTCAGTGGATTACACTTATTCATACTCATGTGCGTGAATTTATTTATTTACAAAACTAATGAAAATATGATTTTTCTCGTCTTATTTTTTTTTCTTATTAGAAATATTGTCATTTAAATAAAATATTATTTTTTATAAATTGGCAATACACTAAATCTACACAAATAAATCCTAATTTCACTGAACTAAGCATACACCATAACATTGAATTAATTAGATTGAGTTAATTAGTTTGATTTGGTTCTTAAAATAAAGAAATTATTTAAATATTTAATTTAATATTCTATTAAAATAGAGAATAATAAAGATAATACGAAATATTTTCATTCTATATTTTATATAACAATATTTTAGAAAAACGCATTCCATGTAAATTTTATATTTAAAACTTCTAAAATTTAAAATTTCAATTTCGATTGAAATAACAAACAACTAATATTAACTACATTCATCTATATTTGACAATAGTTTTTTGAGTAGCTTTTAAAGTTTTGATTGGTCAAAATGTTAAATACTATTTAAAAAGTTATTCGGTAATATAAATATTGCATTAACTTTAGAGGTTGAGGATTATCTTTTAGTAAAAAATTAACTCATGCAATGTTTATCTTTTAGCGTTTTTATGCTATTCAAACTGCTAATAGTTAACTGCTATTAAAATAATTAATTTTGCTTTGCAAACTCTAAATAAAGATAAAACCACTAATTAATTAAAGATAATCATACACAAAAAGCCATCATCAAATATTCTGGTAGTGGGTGAATATGCACCGTTGGTGTCCACAAGTGAATAAAACGCGTGGTGTAAAAGCAATTTTTTAAATTGGTGAAGAGTCTTTACGGCTTAGCGGAAAATTAAAATTTCCTATCCATATCATTTCCCACTCTTCCAATTCACTTATTTTATAAATTATGACAAATAAATAAGTATTATAAAAAACTTTATACTAATAACGTAAAAATTTGTGTTATAAAAAATTTATCGAACGCTATGCAATTAAACGTTTCTCTTGTATATTATATTCATTTGATTTCTCGACCGTCCAATTTTTTTAATACTAATTAATTATTAAAAATAAATAAATAAATAAGCTCTGAACAAATTATAAATTTGATATTGGATTGAAGAGAAGTTGAAAATGATTGAATTGCTGAATTGTAATGATTGGTTTGATTTTTTAAGATTTTTTTGCTTTTATTAAAAATATCCTCTTACCTGTCATTTAACCATTAAATGAAATATTAATTCCTTGTAAAATGGAGAGTAATTATATTTTAAAGTCCTTTTTAAAATGTTAACTCTACAATTTAATCAGGTGCACTTAATTAGTTCAATTTCCTTTACTGTTTTTGTCCTTATTCGGGTTGCCATCCTCACCAGAATATTAAGGCCTGGTAGCCTACGTGGTGTTGGGCTATCTGAACCCAAAAGGCCCATGAAATCGGGGCAAGTCGCGGGTGAGGGGCCCGGAAAAGGATATGTTTGTTGATTATTAACTTCTGTGATAAACCCTCGCTGCGTCTTCTTCGTCTTCGACTTTCTTTCTAGGGTTTATATTGCATAGCTAAGTGAGATACTAACGCAGTAGCATCCCATGGAGACTGACAAACAATATGAGGTCGACCTTGGACATCTTATGGCTTTTGACCCTCATCACCAGTTTCCCTCTATCCCTTCCTCCAGGTTCTTATTCTTCTTCTTCCTTATGCTTCTAGGTTATTTGGTCTCCCGCAGCTCTGTTCAGTCTACCTGTATTCTTATTCTTACTCGTTTGGCAGTTTCGCGCTAGTAATTCGTTTTCCTGTTCTATGTTTGATACTTCATCTTTATTCATTTTTGGGAGATATGGGTATTGGATGCGATTGTTTTCTGGGGAAAGTTATTCTGATAACGTCAATAACGTTCGGGGAAAAATCAAAATGATAGATTGCAAGTTGTTTTGAGTATTGACTGGAAAAGCTGATAGCTACTCTAAGCTGAAAAAATTAGGAGGAGGATGCTTGTTGACTGGTTAAGGTTAAAATTTAAATTAAGCATGTATCAGAAGGTGCGCCGAGTTAGGTTTTGAAATGTCATTTATTCTGCAGTGAGGTTCAAATGAACTATTTTCAATCCTTAGAATATCTAGGTGATGATTTGAAATCAGAATATATAAGGTTGGTGGTACGCAATTGTTTTTAATTAAGCTATTGAGTAACATTTTAATAGGAAGATGGGAAACACCACTGTTCACGTAATTGTAGTAGGTTGTGCTTTTACTTGGAGAAGAACATGATGTTGTGAATTGAGTTTCATTGGGCTTTTTTTCATTTGCATAGGGAGGATTTGGTGAAGGAATGTGTTAAAAAGGGCACAGAGCTAGTTCAAGTCATTGCTGCAAGTCTGTTCAACTTGCCTTCAACAGAAGATGTAGATGGTCCACTTGTCAAGTTGCCTCCCCCAACAACAAAATTACCGAGAGGGAAGCATGTAAGTTGTTCCTTCTATTTAGAATATTATACTTTGAAAGAAAATTATGTAAAGTGGAAATGGGACGGGGCTTGGAGGTGCTAGAGTAAGCTCCTTCTATTTGCTGAAGTAGATTTTCAGTTTCTTTTATATCTTCTAGAAGGCCTGACAGTAAATTTGTTTCCTAAATTCAAGGTTCATGGATTTTGTTGCTTTTTTTCTGCCCTTCTATTTGAATAGAAACCTACATACATTCTCTCTTTTGTACAAGTTTTGCCTCTTTGTCAGAAGTTATATGTTGATATTTATTGTCCAAAACTGCTGTTAATTACAAGTAGAACACTACCTACTAAAAGAGAAGGACCTGCAGTAGAAACCTGTGTTTTATGCATGGCATGCTTAACTTATATTGCTTTGAAGTCCATCCTTGGATTTGGTTATCAGCTTTGAGCACTAGTTCATTTGGACTGTTATTGAAATGGTGGTTTTGCTTGTTTATCTCAATTAGTTTGTAACTTTCTTGTGAGAATTAAATATACCTGGTAACTACTGTAGCAGTGGAAGTACCAAGACGAAGAATAATTATAATTTATTTAACCCTTGAACTTTATTGATTTTTCACAAAGCAGTCTCCACATTTTTAATTTTAACAACATTCTTCAATTAAATATCTGAGGTGCTACAGTAATTTCTTAATTTTTTCTTGTTTAGATTTTTTTTGTTTTATTGTTAGCACGATAACTGATAAGCTTATTGGTGTTATATTTTCAGTTGCCAAAGCCCAAACCTCCTACGAAATGGGAATTGTTTGCTAAATCAAAAGGTAATTGATCTTAATTAATATCTGCAACCTCTGTGTGAGATAGAATCCGTAAGCCTAAATTTTGGCTGAATTTTTTATTTCTTTTGTTCAAAGCTCACAAAGTTGAGTGCTTTTTATTGCTCTTTGTTGAAGGTATAAAAAAGCGCAAGAAAGACAAAGTGGTGTGGGATGAACAAACTGGCACTTGGAAACGTCGTTTTGGATATGATCGTGTTAATGATGATGAAGACATTCCCATCATTGAAGCCAAGATGACTGATGGTAATGCCACACTAAACTCTGTTGTCAAATCATATATGAGAAACCAAAGTGTGAATTTTGCTTTTAGTACTGTTTTTCTTGGGAAAAAGTAAAAGAGAATTTTCTCTAGCAGCCAATAATTATAAAGCAAAAACATTAATGTTTTTAACTAGAAAAAGAATATGCAACTTGACGTGTTTTAAACATGAATGGCTGTTGCTTTCACCAGAGCCAGGAGAGGATCCATTTGCCAAGAGAAAGACTGAGAAGAAGAACAGAGTTGAAAAACAAGAGAAGAATCGGCTACAGAACTTGAAACAAGCTGCAAAAGTTGGTGCTTTGCCAAGGTTTTCCCGTGCCATTCACTTTTTTTCGTTCATATTTAGCACGTATTTTATTTCTCAACGAATCAAATCTTATGCCGTCCAATAATCAATCTCGCTTTTTGATTAGTAAATGTGTACAACATATATCTCAATGCATTAATGATTTTAGCCTTGCAAAGACTCCTTATTCATCGATGGAGTTTGATAACAAGATTAAATGCTGAAAATTATAATTGTCATCACTTAATTATCTGTCACATGGGTGTGATAATTACACATCTGTTAAAATTTTCTTATGCAATTTCAAATCCAGGCTTCTTGAGCAATGAGCATAGATAAACTGGTTGCTGTGTGAGGTGGCCTTGTACTTAGTTATCTTTGCCACACCACAGTTTTTAATATTTTTTGAGACTCACATTAACTGATGAAACATTTCCACCCTCATGGATTACTCTCCAATATCCACACAAATTGAAAAGAGAAAAAAAACTGCTTTAGACTCATTTCAGTGGTAGCATCTTAAATATTTCATCACATTTCGGTAATATTTGCCAAGTAAACACTTTTCTGCAGCCATGTTCAGCTAGCTGCCACGGCTTTGCCCATAACAGGAACTCAGGCTGCACCAAAGAAGGTTTCAAAAGTTGAACTAGGAAATGTTGCTGGATTAGCGGCAACTGCAACAGCCAGTGTTGGGAAGTTTGACAAGAAGTTGCCAGGAGAAAAGCCTGCCAAAAAGCAAGGAAAGAATCGCAAGGTTTGAACTTACCCGTGGAAATGCAATCTCTTTCATTTCTATCTGCCATTGAAGGCTCCATAACTCTTTACCCCTTCTGTATTTATTCAGTTTCTACCAGTTGTGGAAGGTTCAGGAATTGGCAGACAAGAGAAGGAGCAAACTGACAAGGTTCTAAGCAAAATAATTTCACAGAATTCGCATGAGATACTTAACATTGATAAGGTATGCATGTGAAGTCAATTTTTATCATTGCTTTAGCTTTTTTACAGCAAAACAATAGAATGTCTTGTATACACTAAACTGTCTTGTGGAAATAGGCTGTTTCAAAATATACAGTCAAGAAAGAGAGGAATAGGAAGAATCAGCAAGGCAATTCTTCTACAACTCCTAGCAAGTTGAAAGCAAAAGGCAAACCTATGAAAGTAAAGAACAAACCTAATAAGAAGTCTGTGAAGGCGGGGTCGTCAAAGTCAACGAAGGGAAAGTCGAAATGAAACTATTAATTGGAAATAGCCATTTTGTTGTTATAGAATTTTGGCCGAGACACTATGTTCATGTTTATTTATTGGGAAGCAGAGATCTTGATGACAAAAGTGTTATATTTTCACAGGTAGAGTTTATATATATGCACAAAGCGGGTGACTTGCGCACCCTCTCATACACACACTGGGGTAGAAGTCTCACGGAATTGAACGGATGTGCATTTTGCCAAATTTAACCAACTTCGTAGGAGGATTGTAAAATTATACTAATTCTTGGCCGTCTGCAGTTTAAAATTCTAAATGAAACATTGAAGTTAATGACTCTGATATTAGGTTTATGCTAGTTAGTTGTCAATATTTAATTGTTAATGACTGAATAATCTATAAACAGACTCTGCTGATGGCTAACCGGAGGCTTCTCCTTCTCCCAGGTCCGGGCACATAAATCCCCGAGGATACTAATTTTTTACTTTAACCTTCCAAATAAATAAGACCCAATAAAGGGAAATAAAAAATCCATATCATCTGAATTTCGTGGCGACAGGTCAATTTGACATGCAGACATGGGGAGAAAAAACATGAAAATGAGACATTTTTGTCTGGTACTGCATTACTTGTTCACTTCCATTGTTATTCTTAACAATATATATAAAATAAAAGAGATGATGCTACTTCATGTAAGCTGTATGGTCAACAAAATCTGTGTCTAGTCAATATGAGAGAAGGTTTGGTGGTGACCACGAGAAAGGCAAGGGCAATAGTATAATGCTCACTTTATCTGACCTTGGACTTAAACAGTAGGTTGCTACTTTGAATTTAGACATTTAGTATGGTCAAAAAACAAAAATTCATTAAGTAATTTAACTACTCTTCATTTTTCATTGAAGAGATTTTTCCTTTTTACATCAGTAAGGGTAAGGAAATTTAATGGGTTTAAATAATAAAAAAAATTAATTCAACATACTTCTAATGTTAAAGCTCAGCAACAATTTTTCATAGTAATATTTAATAATTTAATTAATAGTATTGGGTACCATAATATTTATATTTTATATTATTTTATACGTTACCAAATCAACAATAAGGTTAGAAAATAAATCATTCCACCCAAACAACAACTTAGAAATTAAATTCACATTTAGTTAATTGATAATCAAATATAACAATTCTTTTATTAATTTATGTTCCATTGGGATTTGACTTTCAAAATATTAGTAATATTATTTTTAAATAAATATCGAAAGAAATATTGGGGAAAAAAAAAAAAAAACAGTTTTTATTAGGGTTTAAGACTTGAATCCACTTGCCCTATTGAGACGGTGACCTCTCTCACTCTCGTAAGGGGCGGCTTTTCACGTAAACAAACGCAAAAGCCAACACATAGCAATATTGAAGTTTACGCCTACGCCACCTTCTTCCCCCCCTTTCTTCTCCTCTGCTTCACTGTAGAGGAGAGGAGAGAAGGATTATCAAAATCTTCTGGTAATATCTCTTAAATAGAATATTTTCCAGCACCTTTATTCTTGATTCTTCTCTAGTTGCGTTTCGGTATATCTGTTCATATCCTTTAAAATAAAAAAAGATTCGTTTTTTGACCTCTATAATCAATACTCGTCCCTAAAAATTAGTTTTTTTTTTAAACACCCATTTTGGCTTGCAATCGACATTCCTCATTCAAATTGCAAATTATATTGTTTTGTTCCTTTATTTTTTTTTGTTATATTTCAAAAGCTCGTAAAAAGAGGAGGAGAGAGCCTAGTTTGAAGCTTTTGTAGCTGCTGGTATCTATGGATAGAAATAGTTTGCAAGTTGTTACAGGTAGAAACCAGGGAGTGATGTTCTCTAATTCTGGTGTTAAACTTCAATTATTTACTCAACATAATAGTGTTAGTAGGGCTGTATTTCATGATCGTGGCTTATTCGCTAGTGTCAATCAAGTAGGAAAGGGGCTTGGGATTTCCCCAAATTCCCTAGAAAATGCCACAAACTCACAAATGTCAGCTGCTGCTAATATGCAAATGAAATTTGTTTCAATACCTGAACCGGCTTTACCAGTTGACAGGAAACCTGAGTTGGTTACAAGTGAGGTATTGAAAGTAGGGGATAAAGAATTGGTGGCGTTGAAGAAGAAAAAGAAGAAGGCAACTGGATTTAAATGGAAAATTAAGGTTGGAAATCAGGCCTTGAGAAGGTTGATCAGTGGGGGGATTGCTGGGGCTGTATCCCGTACTGCTGTTGCACCATTAGAGACTATAAGGACTCATTTGATGGTGGGGAGTTGTGGGCATTCTACCATGGATGTTTTTGATAACATCATGAAGCATGATGGTTGGAAGGGCTTGTTTAGGGGCAATTTTGTTAATGTTATCCGGGTTGCACCAAGCAAGGCTATTGAGGTATCTATTCATGAATCCCATCTTTTTATTTACATTCTCTTGTGCGCTGATACATCTTCTTATTGTAGTTGCTTTTGTAATTGCTTGAATCTGTAAGTTGGAGTACTGTAGGTTGTATGGAAATGATTTAACTATAGCTTGCTAATTCCTGTCTATATGGTTTTCAATATTTGCTTCAGAGAGTTCTAATTTTGGCATCTTCCCTTATGTGACCGCTTCCTTTGGTTTTTCTTTGCCAATAATGTTGTGGTCCACAAAAAAGTACCGTTCATGTCCAATATGTCTCATATCAAGTAAACTACATAAGCATTGAAAGAGATGGCTCTCTGAATTGGTCCACTGATTAAAAGTTCTTGGTTGGTTATCTTTATATTTGTTTATCTAATTTCATTTTTGAGGAAGTTCACTCTTTCTTCAAAATATGATTGGTGAGCTCTTGCATTTTGGGTTTTCTGTTTCCACGAATGGGTTCCTGAATGCAGTATTTCGTCATTAGAAAATATAAATGGCTGAATACATAATTTCAGCCTTGTACTTTTTACAAAAAACCTTATAACACTCTTAACTTTTGTTTTGACCAGTTAACTCTTTAACTTGTAAGATTATAACTGTTAAATACTTTATTTGACCCATTTAACACCTCAATTTATAAAATTTAATCGATTAAACACTTATTGAAAAATGAAAAAATGTAAAATTATTGTTTTAAAAATTGTATTAACCACATATCAAATCAATATTTTGCATTTGAAACACCTTAAAATTTACTGTTTTTAGTGTAAAGAGGTGGAATTATTACAAAAAATGAAGTTCAGGGCGCCACAAAATCGATTTTATAGTTAACGGTGCCACAATGTATTTTTTGTCAAAGTTCAGGAGCTAAATGATGTATTCTGTCAAATATAAATCAATTCAACTTAGACTTTGTGTGCTGTGGTGTTAGTCATCTCATTCATCCTTGTGTCTAGAACTTTAGTTTCCTAGTCCTTTTTTCTCTTAGTTATCCCTCCTTGACATTTCTCTGTTACCATGTCCTCTATCCATAAATTAAGAGAATTTTTCCCATGCCTCACCTCCCTGCTATTATCCTTATTGTTTCATACATTGTATAGGACCCGCATTCTTGCTGGCATTTTGTACATGTACTGGCATTTGGGCTAGCAATTCAATTTTCCAAATGAATGACCACATCGAATCCATCACAAACTTGGTGGTTAAAGATTATTGCGATGAAGATGCTATGGGGGAGTTCCTGCAGAAAAGCCTTACCTGTTGGTAGTCTTTTTGTTTAATTCTCAATCTTCATAATGTAACACTATGTGCTTCAAAGTGAATTATTAAGAACTACCATTATTATGTCATTCTAGCTTCATTTACATATGTAGGAGCTATTGCAAATCTTTCTTACTGAACATGTATATATCATATTTTGCAAGTCTGGCTGTCCCCATTCTGTCTTTTGGAGAGTCCAGTTACACCTTTTATATATGATACCATAAGTCACTAGCAATAATGCTTGCCTGATGCAATATTGCCTACCGCTTATGTGTTGATGTAAGAAGATGACTGGTTTTGTTTCAAAATGATAAATTTTTTAAATTTTGACACCTGAAGATATTATTGTCTAATCCTGCAGGCTATCTGTAAAGTTTATTATATTGGACAAGATTGAGGCTTCTTTTCTAAAATCCAATCAAATGTGATTGTTCCACTATCAAATATCATAAATGTAATGCTATTTCTCATTGTGGCCTTTGGCAGTTATTTGCTTATGATACAGTTCTGAAGCACTTGACGCTTGAACCAGGGGAGCAGCCAAAACTTCCGATCCCTGCTTCATCAATTGCTGGTGCTATTGCTGGAGTTAGCTCTACATTATGCACATACCCTCTTGAGTTGCTCAAGACTCGACTCACAATCCAGGTAAACTCGTGTTGCGGAAAGTGTGATTGAATTAAAAACAGATATTTTTTTCCCTCATATAAACTGAAGTTTTACCTTAAATCTGAATGTAGAGGGGAGAGTACAAGAATTTGTTGGATGCATTCCTTAAGATAGTGCAAGAGGAAGGACCCGGTGAGCTTTACAGGGGTCTCACCCCAAGTCTGATAGGAGTAGTCCCATATGCTGCGGCCAATTACTTTGCTTATGATACACTGAAGAAAGCTTACAAAAAGGCTTTCAAGAAGGAAGAAATTGGAAACGTTGCAACTCTACTGATTGGATCAGCAGCTGGGGCAATCTCAAGTACTGCAACTTTCCCACTTGAGGTGGCTCGGAAGCACATGCAGGCTGGGGCCCTCAATGGGAGAGCGTATCATAACATGCTTCACGCTCTGGCGAGCATTCTTGAGAAAGAAGGACTTGCAGGTCTATACAGAGGTTTGGGCCCAAGCTGCATGAAATTAGTCCCTGCAGCAGGCATTTCTTTCATGTGCTATGAGGCATGCAAGAGGATTCTGATTGTGGAAGACGAAGATCCTTAATTATTAACCTAGAAATGGGCATGGTATTTTGTGAAGAAACCATGTTTTTTTGGAACCAGTCACTTTGCTTACTTTTGGTTTACCCTTTAATATATTAGGTTTGAGCTTGTGGATCTCGTCCAATGCTATAAATTGAGTTGTTTTTTAGCATCTGAATGACCTTGACTGTTTCTTTAAATTAGACCATAAGTTGCTTGGTAAGATTTTCTTACAGCTAGGAGGCCCATTACGAGTGGTTAAAAGATTTCAAAGCTTCCAAATCTGTCTCATAAACATGCTTCTCCGTGCTGACGAAAATCGAAGGCATGTCGTGCGGTTTCTTCATCTTCTTGCTCAATAGCCTCGATCGACCTTTCTATTTTACCTTCTGGATGAGAGGATCGTAATTAATGACCCCTCCATTTTAGTGCCTCCTAACTGACGACATAAAAGATATGCCTATAAAACAGAATGGGAAAGAACATGGGAGAGTGGAGGAATTGACAACTTGAAATAGTAAAGGCGTTCTTATCTTCATTCTTCGTGCCTCTCCCAAATTCTGGCACATGGAAAATTCTTAAAGGGATAAAAAAAAGGCCACCAAGGCTTGAATCTGAACTTCTTCACAGTACACAGGCAGTTGCCTTGCCTCCCTGCTTTTCTCATTACTTTCAAGACAACGTTCTGCAGGGACTACGGTGATAATAGAAACATTAGACCATGTGCATTCAACGCTTTAAAATGTATTGTTGCTTTATTAACCTAAGAAACTAATGCAAAGTCTAAATTGGTGAACTGCACAAAGGATCTCACATGACAACAAAAATGTATTAAATATTGTCGCTCATCAAAAACCAAGAATGTAGCCAAATTCAATTCCAAATATATGTTAGCTGAAAAGTTATACTCCCAGGAGCGCAGATATGAAACAACACCAGCATCAACTAGTTGCAAATCAATCCAAAAAATATAACAAAATTGACCTTTTAGCAAACAGATTTCATTTCTATGCTAATCAACCCGTTCAAGCTTGCATCACCTGAGACACCTAGAATATAAGAAATTGACTACTTAAATAAGGTCATCTAAAACAGAAACGATCAGATGACAAGAAACAGTCATTTTTCAACTCTGCTCTTCACCATCTGCCAGTTCCCTCTCTTCAGCAGCAGCAGCCATCAATTCATCAAAATTTTCAGTTTTCCCGAGCAATATCTCAATCTGAGAAATAAAACACCAACAAATATATCAACCTCACCAGGTAAAATTGGGTAGGAGGAGGGAGGAACACTGCAGAGGACATTATTCCGAGCTGAAACATATAAAAAGGAATACGAATGTTCCAAAAGCTAAAAATAAAAATAAATGAGCAGTCCAACAAAGTCCTCTCAATAATGGATGGTCAGGAAAAAAGGTCAGGAAAAAAAAGGTACACGTAATTCACAATGAACAATATGAGAATAACAGTTACAATGGAGTATCCAAAATAAACGTAAAGTGCTAAACCCAATTATTAATTTACCTTAGCTTTCTGGACAGGCCGCCCTCTTGCTTCATCTCTCATATCAACTGTTGAAGTCATGATCTCTGCATAGTGAAGCAAATTATGTGAGCGTCAAAGCTTGATCAATCAGTTGATGCAAAAATTCATTGAAAATAAAACTATCTTACTCTTTTCAATAGCCAATCCATTGTTTTTCAGGATTTCTGCAACAGTGACAACAGTGGCTATAGCTGCAGGCATGACAAAACAAATAGTTTAGTGAACTTACCAGAAATAGTGTTCCGTATCCATGCACACTCAGATTTGATCAAGCAAAACATTTTTATACGTCATATTCAGAGCAAAAGAAATTGAACTGGTGGTATACTTGTCAAGGATTAGAAGATAAAACATGATATTTACAAAGACATAAGCAAATCATTTGGGAAGTTCAAGTGCAGCTGGAAAAATTTGATGGACTATAAAAAAAATAATAAAAAAAAGGATCAATGGGTAAAGATGTTGTTGCAAAACAAGCTATCATTCTCAAAGAAATTCATGTTTGGTTAAAAATAGCTAGAACACAACATATAACCAAGTCAATAGAAAGAGATAATCATATCAAAATGAAAGGATACGAGAATCAAATCAATAAATCAAATCAATTCAATAACCCCTCATAATACCTATTAACATCCTAATTAGACAATAAAGCTTACTTCAGAGTAATCAGCCCTAAAAATATGAAGTTATAAACAGGACAACCTTAATAAATTGAAGCAAACCGTTAAAAGCAGATGCACCTAAAGTAATACGACAATAAGAACACTTGGGCACAAATTAAGAAACAAGAAATCCCATACCCATTCCAAGTGCAGAAAGTTCCACCTCGTTGTGCTGCTGCATATATCTCTGCAAACCCAAAATTGGATATAAATAAACAACACTTACCCAATAATTAAAATAAAATCTTAAATTAGGGTTATGATTAAGCAAGTTAAACATCGCGAGGCACATAAAGGAAAACCAGAAAAGCCCTAAAACCTAAAATCGAACCTTGGCGAGGTTAACGTAAAAGAATAAGGGCTTCTTGGTGTTGGAGACTTGAATACGATTTTTCTTGTGTAAATCTCCTCCGGCTATGCTGATATTATTAACTCCCTCTGTAATCTCTTCCATCACAGCAAATTGGAAAATATAAACAAGAATTTTAAAAATTAACCCTAACCCTCTCTTGTTAATAGATAAGAGTATAGAAAGCAAACAAAGCAGACACAGATAAGGAAGGCACAAACAAGACAAAAGCCTTGATCTTTTCTTATATATAATACAGAGGGTAAGAGAAAGCTCGTTGGTGATGTTAACCTCTTCTTTTCTTACTTATTTAACATTTTTATATTTCATTTATTTATTTATTTATTTATACTCTACAGTTATAATTTATTCTGTGTAAAATATTGTGTTTTTTAGGAAATAATTTTTTATTATAGTATTTGTGGATGAAAAAAGTTACATGTAATAATTTTGAAAAATAGGAACAATATGGTATTAAACAAAATGATTCTTTTAAGAAAAAGGATTATTGTTAAAACAATTTATCAACAAGAGAGAAGAAATAATAATGATGAAAATAAATTTGAAATTCATGTCCATAAATTATTATTGTATTTTGTGATTTTATATACTTTATTTTTACATATAGCTATATTAATTCATTTAATATATAAATTATTTTTTAATTATTAATGATAATATTATTAGTTATTCTAAAAATAGACATTCTCTTTTTGTTTTCTAGAAATTATAATCCACTTTCTTTTTTAAGAATATAAATAATTTTATAATTTTTAAAAGTATGAAATATTCAAACTCAAGCTCCTAAATTAAATAAAAATATATCGATACATTGCATAAAATTTAATATAATTAAGCTTTATCAATTAAAATATTAGTCCAAAACAGAAAAATTATAGTTGAACATATTGAAATATACCACATACAAAATCACAAGAAACTAGCAAAAGCACACATTGAACCCGCAGCCTTTACCCTTTTAACTCGTGCAGAAGCACAAGCAGAATATCAATCAACGAAAGACTTTGAACAAATAAAAAATTTGAGAAATAAACATCAAAATGACAAGATTGTCATGCAATATATTGTTTTCCATCCCATCACAGACGTAAAAAGGAAGTCAATACCAATTATATAATATATATATTGGCTGAAGCTTTGTAATGTTAACAATATGTCTTCCTTCTCAATATAAAGAAGGGGCTACAACAAAAAATATTCTCCCAACAGAATCCAATTAGGTGAAAAATACCAACCCTTTTGAGTAACAAAACTTGTCATGTTAATGTCAAATCTCAAGTTAGTCTTCAGCAACTATTTTCTTCAAGGGTTATATATATACTCAAAATCTTATGTAAGCCAAGAGGAAGAAGGAAGCATGTCTAATCCCAGCCAGTGGCAATAACTGACTTATTGTCAAATACATAACCATGCGATGAAGCATCATAAGCTTCAGCATAACCAACATCACCAGCTGGGGGAGAATAATAATCTGTGCTGCCTAAACCAGTATCACCATAGGAGCTTGAAGAAGCATAAGAATCCACAACAGGTTCTGCACCAACATAAGTACTTGACTGGTAATAGTGATTCTCATTTCTATAGTCATAACCACCAAATTTGCTGCCACCATACCGCCTAGCACGACCACCACCACTGGCATAAGATGAATTTTCAGCATATTGACTAAGCCAAGAAGGAACCTCCTGATTTGCTTCTTTCATTAGTTCAACAAGTGCCTTTGCAAGCGGAATGTTCTTGTCACTGAAAAATGCAGTAGCCAATCCAGATTTACCAGCACGTCCTGTTCGGCCTATCCTGTGAACATAGTCATCTATGTCTTTTGGCAGATCAAAATTGATAACATGGGAGACATGAGGAATATCCAGACCACGCGAAGCAACATCAGTTGCCACCAAAATTGGAGTTACACCACTCTTAAAAGACTTCAGAGCTCTTTCTCTTTCCTTTAAAATCAAATGAGGAACATTTATGAAAAGAAAATTTGAGAGAATAGCAAATTAACAAAATTAACCATTAGCATTAATCAATTAACATGGATTGATACATCATTTATACCAGCAATTTTAGATTGGAAAGCTAAAAGTACCACTCAGCTGACACAATGTACGAAATCAATCCTTTCGACAAAGCCAAAAAAAATTACAAAACCGTTTCCAGTTAAATAAAGCTTTTAGCTTGTCATATTTGAATTTGAAAACCCAGAGCAAACAAGAACTGCATATGGTAAAATAAACAGAAAGATATTTAAAAAAATAAAATAAAAAGTAAAAAACAGTAACATCATACAGTCGCAGCAACGAGTAGGAAATACTAGATATTGCATGATTCAGATAAAAAAAGTTAAAATTAGCTAAAGGTTAAAGACAATATCTGTGCTGACCATTTGCATTTTGTCACCATGTATTGCTATTGCCGGAAAGCCACTCCTGGACAACCAGTGCTCTAAGGCATCTGCTCCTCTCTTTGTCTCCACAAATACCAGTGTTAGAGCACGCTGGAACAACATAGTATTTCTCTATTAATAGCAAACTTAAGATCCTAATTACTTTCAATGAATTTCCGACTAAAACCACATTTGCATTATATATATAGACTAAGCTACAAAATAACTTTACAATTTCTATTGCTATAGAACATTGCATTAAATGAGAAAAACACCATCATACCTTGCCATGGTTGCCACTAGCCTTTTGGGCACGAAGAAGCTCCATAAGGTGGTTTCTTTTGTCAACATCTTGAACAAGTTCGACTCTTTGTGCAATCAAATCAGTACTTGATCCAACTCTTCCAACAGTAAGAAAAATATAATCTGAAAGAAAATCAGATGCAAGACTCTGCAAGGAAAAATTACAAGTTAATTACAATAGAGGAGGCACAAGCAGACTTGCAACTTGCTAGATAGATCAGCCACCTGCAAATTTACAATCAACAAGTGAATAGGCACATCAGAGAACCACACTGCTTCAAGAAAACACAAGACATGAATTCTTGCATTGTTCTATTGATTCATAAATAATCACAAGGAACTTCAACAAGAACAGATCATAAACCACAATCCTCGAATATTGTTTAAGCTACTGAAATGCTATTGTAGGATTTGATTGACATATTGTGTCCAACAATTCAACAGTAGGACAATCTCATGATTAATTAGAAGTCCTATTTCTTTAACTCCATTTAACTATACTCGTACATTTTACTATTATCAAAACCTAAAACATCTGGAATAGGCTATCTAAAAGGAACAACAAATCAAGAGTGAATATCAACAAACCTGTATCTCATGTGGAAAAGTTGCACTAAAAAGCATAGTTTGCCTTTCACCTGGTGGAGGCATGTCCATTTGCTGGACAATCTTCCGAATCTGAGGTTCAAATCCCATATCAAGCATTCTGTCAGCCTCATCAAGAGCCAGATACTTTACCATTCCAAGTGAAACTCTTCCTCTTTCAATCATATCCACTAAGCGACCAGGCGTTGCAACTAAGATGTCAACACCCTTCTCCAAATTGCGAAACTGCAGTATGAAATCAGCTACAACTGAGCCAATGGAATATAGTTCATGACTACAGTATTCACAAAATCAAGGTTATATATATATAACACAAGAAAACTAAATAGAACACCGTAAGAATCAACTGTCGATCTCTCACCAGTTGATAGCAAAACGCACTAAAAAATAGATGAAAATGAGAGATTGTTGCAACTAGAATGAAGGTTAAACGATCATAGAATCTATCATTACATGCGAAAGTGGCTATATTAAAAGCAATATGCACAAACAAAAGGAGTCAATCATAGTACTACACTGGTCAAAAGATTAGAGTCCCACTATATCAAAAAATTGCATGCATCTTTATTTTGCAAGTGAATGAGAAGATAAATGAGAAGGCAAATCACACATAGAACCACAAAGATTATACCATCAAATGAACTGCTTTGACTAGTCAAATAACGAAGACACATTTGACATAAAATCAAAATGAACAAAAAGTAATCCTCGAACCTGCTGTATTATGGGTGCCCCTCCATAGGCAACCACAACTTTCACCCCAGTGTTATAAGCGAATTTCTGCGCCTCATCGTGAATCTGGCAGAAACAAACAAGTTAACAAACCCCCATAAATCGATAATCAATAAGACAAAAAAATAGAATAAAATAGAAGATTAAGAAAACACGAGAGAAGCGCAAATGCATAAAATATACTGTTCTTACCTGGCACGACAACTCTCTGGTAGGAGATAGAATGAGTGCAGAGGGGTAAGCCACCCGAGCCCTACCACGACCCGACCCGACTGCTTTAAGCCCATTCCTCAAAATCCCACAGATGATAGGAAAACAGAAGGCAGCAGTTTTGCCAGACCCAGTCTGAGCACAAGCCATCAAGTCTCTACCAGCAACTGCAATGGGAATGGCATGCTTCTGAATAGGAGTTGGTTTGACGTACTTACACCTCCTAATATTCTCATTTAAACCCACTCCCAAATCAATTTCAGTGAAAGTATCGACTGGTGCAGGTATGTTTGAACCAGTGATTTCAACAGGTATATCCTCATACGCATCAAAGTTAATAGCAGTATTTTCATTCGGGTCGTTATTACTACCATCACCTTCTGTTATCTCAAGCTCATCAAAATGGTCACTCACGTCAAATGGGTCTTGGTAGTTAACGTTTAGGTGGGCAGAATCTCTCCAAGAAGGCCACCGTTGGCCACGGCCACGGCCACGATCATCACCATCACCGCGTCCGCGACCACGTGAACGACCACCGCCGCGACGAGATGCACCCGGTTGACGGGGCGAAGAGAAAGCAAAGCCATACCCACCCCCCGACGACTCAGCGCTTCTGATCGGTGGGGGGACATAAGAGGGTTGGGTCGGACGATTTGGTTTCCGGGTTGAAATCTCAGTGACCATATTAGTCATGATTACAGGTAAAAAAAAAAAAAAATCTTTGACGTAAAAGAAAATTAAAGCTCGAAGCACGAGAAATGAAGATACTTTCTTCTCTATATATACATATACAGAGAACAAGAAAGAGAGACGATTTAAAATGGGGTTTTTGAGTGACCTATATATAGGGTGTAAGTACTAAAGGATAGAGTGTAATTAGTGTTAGGCCTAGAGAGAGAAAATGTAGGGAAATGAGCTCCATCTCCTTCACCATAAGAAAAGCTGCAAAACCCTATTTACTACTACAAGTTAAAAGAAGAGAGAAAGAGAGAGAGAGAGAGAGAGACCATTCTCTGGGGAGGAGAAGCCATTAATGAAGGTTATGTTACGGAGAAGAGGAATTTGCTTTTTGTCATCGTCATTGATTTCGCGTTGCATAAACGCCTTTTCTCCTCCTCCTCCATTTTTGTTTTGTAGTTCTTTTGACGAAATTGCCCTTCATGTTATAGTTTTAAAACCCGTGATATGTCTTACGTAGGATTTGATGTTGCATGCTACGGTGAGGAGTGTTGCAGATGATTATAACTTGAGTAAATATCTTTCTACCTCGTGGGGCCAGCTACCGCATACGTGGCTATCTGATATTTGTTGCTGGAAGGGTAGAATCGGAATGTAAGGAGAAGTGCCCGAGGAATTATTCAATGCGTCGAATTGCTCCAAGTGTTTCTGTATATGCGGCGAGTTGCTATTCATCCGAACCTTCATATTTTCCATATGCAATGCAAGGCTTAATAATTTTTGTTAATTGAGATTATGAAAGTACTAAACAACGTTGTTAATGGGTTTCCTATGGTTTCTGATTCTCAATAAACAAAATTAACAAGTCAAAAGCACTAATTAATCTTTAGTTGGAGTAATCTTGTTTGAAAGATCAGTTAGAGTCATTCTTAAAGCAATAATGCCAACTCTGGTTTCCTATGGTTTTCGAGGTTTTTTCCAAAATTTGCTAGATCCAAACTCACATGGAGCATATCTCCGAAATTTTGGGCCGAGAAATTCGAGTTTCGGATCAGCCCAATCCAATCATGTTCTTTTCTTCCTTGCGAACTTTTTCTTTTCTCTTTTTTTCTTTTTTGGACAATTAATTTTTCTAACATAATATTATAGGTATTATTTATTTTAATAACCATTGCTTTACTAATATTTGAAATCAAACCTTAAAACTCTCGTTCATCAATAATTTTTTATATACGACGAACTGTTTTGACTTAGTCTAAATATTATTTTTATTGTTTATAGTTTAATAATGTAACATTTATATTAACATTTAGAATTTAAAAAACAAATCATGAAATATTATTTCAATAAATTTATTAAATTATATTGAATTTGAATTAAATTAAGTGATTAAAAAATTATATTGAAACTGTTTGCTCTGTAGAGGTAATTTTATTTTTTAATTCCGCAAGTTACATAAGCAATTTTAATTCACAAATTATATATTTTCATTTAAACAAGCAATTTAATTATTAGTTCAACTCAAATAAATTATTTTCTTTTATTTTTATCTAAATGAATATATATTCAAACAAAGTACTCATGAATATATTCACAATGGTCAAAGTATTTTCGGTTAATAATATACGCAACCATGAATTTGAATTTGACCTTAACTAAGAATAAATAAATAAAAATAAATACACAATAATTTAAAATTGCTGTTACGAATGCCGTTGGACCCTATCTGTGAAGGCAACTTTACCACTTTCGTGACACAAACGCTTACTACTGCTAAATTAATTTTCAATTAATTAGTAATTTCAAAAGCTTTGCGAGCCTGCGCGTTGAAAGGTCAACTTTGTAATTTCCGCAATTGTTGTGGAAATGATTTTCACACCTTAATCACGTAATTAATTAAAATAACAGTACTAATAAGCATATTAATAATATGAATATGCAACTTTCATTATTTTGATTAGATGGATTTGAACTACTTGTTTAAATTGAATTTTTAAGTTTTATAAAATTATAGTTGTGTTGAAAAGATTTTTTTTTATTTGCATAATTAAATAATTTTTTATATTTTAATAACAATAAATTTAATGTTCTACTTTTTGACGTCCCATTCTATAGTTTACAAATCATTTGATCAATTTTAAATTTAATGATTTATATCTGATTAGTTTAATTTTAACGGTGAAAAATAATTTTATATCAATTAAAAAATTTTTAAACATATATTATAATTTTGCCTATACAATTATGATATTTTATATTTTTAGTGATTTTTTTATTTAATTATTTTTATTTTTAATAAAAAATAATTAATAGTGATATGGTGTTGAGTGGTGGTGTTGATAGAGTAATAATTGAGATGGTGGTGGCAGCAATGAAGTGGTGATTACGGTGGTAAAAGCGATAGCGATGGCCGTGTTTGAAAATGATTATACGTTTTAAAAAATGCAATGCTTTTATATAATATATATTATATTAATTTAAATAATAAAAATTATATATATAATTTTAATTATATTATAAATTTTAAAAAAGTCTATATAAATAATATAAATAATTATTTAATTTTCGTATATTACAATTAATTACATTCTATTAAATATATCTTAATTTTTTAAAGCGTCAGCATTCAATAAAATATTTTTATATTGTAAATTTATTAATTTAAATATTTAACGAGTTAAAATGAAATGAATATATCCAGGTGGAAGTCAAGCATACGGCTAAAAAGATCTGTTTCGATTACAAATAATGTATGCCAAAATTTGCGTCAGGCAAAATAACCTCGGTGTAACCACATTAAAAACCACGCCACACGAGCCCAAGTTCGTAATTATAAAAGAAACTCTACTCTTTTCCCGGTTCACGTTAAGAGCTCCCAAAAAAATCGCGTTTTGAAATTCAATAAAGAGAATAATGGGAGCAGCAGAGCAAAAGAGCTGGGATGTAATGGAGGTCGCAAAGGAAGCTAGAGACAACTGTACCTCTGATATTTTGTCTTCGAATCTCACTGTCGATAGCTCTCTTTCACTGCCTCAAATGGCTCCTCGAGTCGTGTTCGTTCCTCTCCTTTCTTCATTCGATTTGCATTTCTATGGTTTATCAATATATTCATTTGGCGGTCACAAACTCAATCTCTTTGCTTAGTTTTGCCTAGATTAGCTATTTGATTTTTCATTATAGTAAAGCTCCTAGTCCTGTTTATGTTTGGTTGCCGAGAAAATAACGGACTTGTCAACGTCTCTTTAGTATTATTTTTTCTCTCTCGGAAACTAACGAAAACGAGATAAAATATGAAACTCCTCGTCGTCTTCCTTTGTTTTTTTTAGCTTATCTGGCAACTGAACAGAGGTTTGTTTTCTGTTATATTATTCTGTTGGAGTTATGGAGCGCTTTCCTAAGAATACTTATCGGCCTAACTGTGTTTTATCAGAGAGTTGTGCAAGGATCTTTTCAAGAAATGGTCAAAATTAGACGATTCTCTCTTCTCCGTTGAGAGGGTTTCAGGTGGCATAACAAATCTATGTGAGTACTTTTTTGGTTATTTATCAGGTCTTGATTGATTTGACGAATTCATTAAGCTTTAACCTGTCTGTAATTTTTCTTTGGCATTGAAAATCACCTATAGCCTCTTAGTGGTCTTATAATTCGCTTTGTTGTCCTGTAGTGCTCAAAGTAACTGTGAAGGAAGAAGATGGTAATGAAGTCTCTGTTACTGTCAGAATATATGGGCCTAATACTGATTATGTTATCCATCGTGAGCGAGAGCTGCAGGTGATTTCCTAAAAGGTCCTTGGATTACTCTCTAATGATACATTGCAATTCTCCTTGATTTCTGTGTGCATTAACTGTGTGATTGGAAAGGAATGATATTCAGCACCTGTTGCATTATTTAAATTTATCGAGTTTAATAAACATTAATTTGTTGGTTTGTTATATTATTGTTGTTGGAACCTCAATTCTAGATTTGTGTTTGACCAGCCAACCAAGTATTTGAGTCAGTAAGGGTGTCTAATCTATCACCAAAGGATTCAGCGAAGTTTTCTAAAACAGAATATGAATCACTTAAACAAATTATATAGTTGGCAGCTGGTGTTTCATTCTGTTTTCACTGTGATCAAAGAAATCAATTGGTTGTCATTTCAAATATCATATTCGTACTCAGAAATTCATAGTTACAATCATAGTGTAACTTGCGAATGACTAGAAACTTTTTAAATGCAAGGAACTTTAAAACCATGCTAAGTTCAGCATTCTTATGGTGATTTCTTGTCGTGCGTTAAAGTTCTTGCAACCTGTGTTGAACTTCTATTAGTTCATTTCATTTATCCTTCTTTTTACTATTTAGTTGATTAGCACATTTATTTTCAGGCTATCAAATACCTCTCAGCTGCAGGTTTTGGTGCTAAGTTGCTTGGAACCTATGGAAATGGCATGGTGCAATCTTTTATCAATGCACGGACACTAACTCCAGCAGGTAAGCAGAGGACAGTTGCATAGCATACATACAACCACTAGAAGGGATCTTTTGAGAACAAACTATTGATTGCACCAAATTTCTGAGGATACTAGATATTGTTTGTGGTCAACTTGATCACTTACTTCCATTAGAGTTTTCAGTGCCAGAGCAGTCAAAAATTCGAGGGTCGAATAGGCAGAGTCTATAACATTTGTAGCCCTGCATGAAGAAGGATGCACTAAATTAAATCACGGATTTTCAAAAATTTTTATTGTTTGTGTTGCTATGATTTTGATGTTGTTGTTGCAGTCACATGCCTTCTTTTGCCCTTCCAATTACTATACTTTTATTTGAAAGATACTAACTAATACGTTCAATCAAATTGATTTTTAATTTATAATTTATTTTATCTATTATTTTTAAAGTGGTTTTTAGTTCGCAATCAGTATTATTTCATGCCTTATAAAATTTTGCTAAGGATTTTGGTACATGTATACAAAGTTTGGATCTAAGTCCTATGTCTTGCAAAAAAGAAAAAAAATTTATTTAGAATTTTAAACTAGTTTTATTCAAAATCTTAAAAAAAAAAAAAAAAAAAAAAAAAAAAAAAAACCTGACAATGAAGTTTTGGATGGGTTTACTAGAAGAATTGCACAATGGCCATCATGGCTTTGATTTTAAAAGTACTTTTGTAAAATTGGACTCCATTTACTGGCCTTTTTCTCTGTTGTGCAGTTGATGCTATTTTAATTCCATGATAAAGTTAAATTGCTGTTGAGTTTTGATGCTAGTCTAACACTATTAATACAAGTATCAAGTGTCAACCTTGTATCATTGCATTTAACTTAAATGATAGGTTCAGTACGGTTCCCAGTAGAGGTTCCTTGATTTGCAGTGTTTTATGAAATCAGGGGAGTTTATGAAAGTTTCTGTAACCTGATTTGAACTTCCTTATCTGAACTGTTCCTTCATTTGCAATGTGCTGTCCCCCCAAGTTCTCTCCTATCTTTCATCCCTTCTTTTCTACATTGGCATTTCCTTTGTGGCAGATATGAGAAAGCCAGAGCTGGCTGCAGAAATTGCCAGGCAACTTCATGAATTCCATAAAGTGGAAATTCCAGGTTCAAAAGAACCTCAGTTGTGGAATGAAATCTTCAAGTTCTATGAGAATGGTGTGTTTGTGAACTTGTTTAGCTTCCTTGATATAGTGTTCCATACGTGTTCAGCAAAATTCATCTGAAATTGATTTGGTTGCAATGCTTTTCTACTTTGAATATCGCTAATTTTTCCTATGTTGAATCACTGTTTGTCGCAGCATCCATTCTCCAGTTCGATGATATTGAGAAGCAAAGGATATATGAGACAATTTCATTTAAGGAAGTTTATAATGAAATTGTTGAAATCAAGGTGCTCTCTTCCTCATAAAATTTCTTGCTTGTAACTTTACCTGTAATGAAGCACTTGTACATCAGGTTATTCAATAGATTCACCTATTTTTCTTGTTAATCATAAGGCTGTTACCTTCTGAGCATTTCAAATTTCCCTCAGAGCAAATGATAATTATTAGCTGGAAGATTAATCATAACATGGATACGCTGCACAATTTCACTCTGTAAAATGGTATCTCCTTGATGATTACAGAAGTTATTTTGCCTGATGATTTCGCTGACCAAAGGCTTGCTCATTATTTGGTGAATCTGAAAACCTAAAAAGCTAAAACCATTCAGTTGAAAAAAACTCAAATTTCAGAAATACTAGATTATTTCTGACTGCCACTTTAGGTTATTCACCTCAAAATGCTAGATGCTGTTGATGCTGACAGATTATATAGATGGTTCTCTTTCTAGACGCGCAGTTGGAACTTCTTAAGCCTTAGCTTATCTTAGAAATCTTTGTGCTATCACGTTTGCTTTCACAGTGGATCAAAACTTTTTTTGAGCTGTGGAAATTCTCGGTGGATTCCATTATTTAGGGCTGATTTTTTATTCTGTGTATTTATAAGGTTCAAAGAGCTCCTTTCATATTTATTTGTTATTCTTCCTGATAATTAAACAGGCATTGACAGACCGTCTTAATGCCCCAGTGGTTTTTGCTCACAATGACTTACTTTCGGGGAATTTGATGCTTAATGATGATGAAGGTATGTGAGGTCCCTGACTTAAAATACGCTTATTTTCCTCTTAATTTCATGTCCTTTTCTTTTTCATTCTTGCAGAAGCACATTTGTCTTGTTAAAATGTTGTACTGTACTTCTTTTAGCTATCTTGCAAATGTGTATTGTTCATGTGCTCTGGGTTTTTCTTTCTTTTGTATTTCCATGAGTAAAATCAAAGTGGAAGTTCTACAGAAAAAAGAGGTAATAGCGATAGTGTACATATCTCAGTTCATGGATCTTTTAAACTGTGGAGAATTGGTGCAAGAAAATAGCCAATTGATTTTCAGCTGGCTGTATCTTTTAAGCCACATAAAGTATTATTAGGTATGAAAGATAGAGCAAGATATGTTAAGAGACAACAACAGACTGAGGTTTGTCTGGATAGTTGACTTGCTTATAATTTGCATTATAATGAATGAGATTTTCCCAGTAATTTGAGTTATAATGTATGTGACTTTCTCAGTCAACTGATGACAGGGAATTTTTTGAACATAAAAATATCTTGTGATCTAATTGAGAGGTTACTTCAATTTTTGTGTTGCTCAAATCACATGTCATGAGAATGCCAATGTTTTTGGGTGTTCTTCCATCACTAAAACTTGTTCAAGTGATGACCCAAGAGACGATGAAATTGTAGGAGGGCTTGGTTCCTGAAAAGGTGCAGATATGCACAGAATAAATAAGTTGTTGCTAAAGAATTTCTTTCTTCTGTACTGCTGATATTTTTTCCCCCTCTGTCTCCTGTCTTGATCTCATCATTTATCTTATGAACATGCAGATAAACTCTACTTTATTGATTTTGAGTATGGATCCTACAGTTACAGAGGTTATGACATTGCAAATCACTTCAATGAATATGCGGGTTATGATTGTGATTATAGCTTGTATGTCTTCAACTTTCTTCTTCTACTTGCATTCTTCAGTTTATATTTCATTTTGTTGATTGTTAAATTTCAATGTAGATACCCGAGTAAGGATGAACAATATCATTTCTTCAGGCATTATCTACAACCTGATAAACCTCATGAGGTATGTTTATGCATTTGGAGTTTTATCTTCATGGATTTCAAGCGGAGATCTTTTTGGAATATGTCCCAGATGGATGATTTGTATCCTACTTTACTTCTGAATCAGTCAGAATATTATACATCCTTGTTAATTTAACTTAGAAGCGAATGTTGCTCGTCTTTAAACAGACAAAGATAACTAAGACTGGGCTTTAAAACATTGGATTTTGAAGACTTGATGTCCCTTGGCACACAGTATAAAACGGGTGGAAAAAAAAGAAAGAAAGAGAACAGTCTAGAAACAATGCATGGAGATCTTTAGACATGTGGTGCGAATTTATTTACTTGCTGTTGATTATACGGCACTAGAATTATACTGATTTTGTTTTATCATCCTTTTAATTTGAGGTTCGTTGCTGGTGTCATTTAATGATTAATCTAGTTCTCTCTCATGGTTTTACTAGAAACTTAATTTACTTAAGAGCAAGGCGTTCCTTTCTGATACATTACAAAAATTGGTACTCTTTTTATCTTTGCTGCATCAATAAGATTTGGTACAATCTGTTGGCGTAGGAAGTTAGTGCCTGTAGCTTCGTATTGGCACTTGAGATTTTCATTTGTAGTTGTCGGATAGAGGAATCTTGTTCCTAATGTCTTGTTAGAAGCAAACCTTTTTGCTGTGATCTTCTTCCGTTTGGATTGTAAATAAAGTGATGGCTTCTCTTTCTCTCTCTCTCTCTCTCTCTCTCTTTTAACAGGTATCTGAAAGGGACCTTGAAGCTCTATACATAGAGGCAAATACATTCATGTTAGCTTCACACTTTTTTTGGGCCTTATGGGCACTAATCCAGGTAAGTGTCACCGCGTGGCTCTACAAGCCAAGTCGACTGGACCTCTACCATTGATCATTGATTCATGCCTTCCTTTCTACAGGCAAAGATGTCTCCGATCGATTTTGATTATCTAGGCTACTTCTTCTTGCGATACAATGAATACAAGAAGCAGAAGGAAATGAGTTGTTCATTGGCACTTTCTTACCTCTCGAGATGTGAGAGTGGATAGTTTCTGGTAAGTTATACCATGCTGGCAGCACCCTTTCCTGTAATAGATATGTAGGGAAATCTTGTTTAGTCCAATTTAGATATTCTTGTAAAATAATCTTTTGTAGCCAGATTTAAGATCCAAACGACAATGCATAAATATTTCCAAATTACCAGCATGTTGGTTGTACTTCAGTTCTTATATTTCTGGGATATAATAAAGTTAGTTGCTTAATCAACGAATTGGATGTTCTTCTGTCACTACCTTATATTATTTTATTATATTCTTTGTAGAATTTGTGACATTTGTAAAAAGCGAGCGGCAGTTTTTTAGACTGAACTTTTTACATTTGGTAAAAGCTAAAAGGGAAAAAAAAGAGTGAAAAGTTCAGGTTGCAGCGTCCAAATGGCAGAGTATACTGCATTGCAAACTCGAGTATGGTTCATCTTGATGCATCATAGTAAATGAGATTTACCATTGAAATGTAATAAAACAATATATGTCAAGCTTTAGAGTGACAACGTTCTGCTTTACAGCACAAACCTTAGAAAACGCTGAAAGATTATCAGGTTCCTTTAGGTTGTATTTGGCATTGTTCTCTGTATTGCTGTCAGCTAAAAGAGCATTAACAAAATTCCGAAACCCTTTTGCTTAACAGCATCTAAAATGGTGCTTTTCCTGAAAATTAAAAGAAAAAAATTCATTCACAATGCAAAACAGGCTCCTACTAGCATTTAAATGTTAAAATTACAGAACCTCCAAAGTTGGATGTATGGTGAAAGATCAAATAACCAACTGACCTGTTTATGTTTCTTTCATACATGAGATAGTTACAGCCAATGGCCATATCTTGACACAGAAGACCAAGTCAGTTGGATAATTTGCTCTTCAATTTTTAACATATAACTACTGTGTATTTTATATTATATTTTTAACAATAGTCTAGAAAAAACAGTCTTACCCATATAGTAACCCTCCATGTATAAGGCCCTCAACAAGAACCAGTTAAAACAGATTTGTGCGCTGCTTTTGTCAGCTAGACGAGCCTTCTGGTGTTGCTCTTTCATGAATGTGACGGCTAACAAATACATTTCTTTTATGCTTGAAGAACCTGGCAGTGAACAATATGACTTTTCAGTCGGTTCCTTCCTGCTAGGCTTGACCAAAGATTTGTCACCAAAGTCTTGAACTGACCTTTCCCTGATATGGTTTCCCATAAATGCTCGGCAGTAGCTCCTCTCAAATCCTCAGATTTTGACACATCAACCAAAGATATGCTCATATTATTCCTGATGATGCATAGTTTTCCATTTAATGGAACAAGTGCAGCTGCCTCAAGAGCCCGAGAATTCCCCATATGCATCTTGCTGTCTATATGTTTGCTCCAAGAATCAGTTACATCATCATAAACCCTAAGTTTACAGCCATCTTTACAGTCCAAAGCATACAGGTGCCCATTCAAGGAAGCACTTGGGTTCCTCCAGCCAGAAACCATACCATCATAAACAGGATACCAGCTATCGGTTTCTGGTTCGTAGACTTCACTTAGAACCTGTCGGTGAGATCCCAGGCCCTTGAGGAACCACCTGCCCTCGTACACAACCCCAATGAAGGGCACCATTGCTGTGCTCATATCTGAAACGAAGGACCATCTATTTTTGTTAGGATCATAAACTTCTGCTGATCTCAAGGACCGATGCCCTCCGTCATTTTCTCCACCTGCAACATATAAACAGTTGTTTATGATGCACGATCCAAAAAAATGTCGTCGACGAGGCATATCTGGGGCACGATGCCATTTATTAGTCCTAGCACTATAAAAAATGACTCTTCTCATTGATCCTTTTAAAGGGTCTTTACCACCAAACAAGTACAGGTGACAGCCACTGAGGACAGCACAACCAAATCCCAGAGCTTCAGAGTATTCCTTTGGGACAGGGGGAAGGGGCTGCCAAAGTTGGTATGTTGGGTCAAATGCATGCCATGAGATTTTCCCATCGCGGTCTCTCTTGATCACATATATCCATTCCTCAGCAATTCCAAGGTTTCTCCGGAGAGAGTAGAAGAAGTTTCCAGCCAAAAGACGATACCATCTTTTGCACACTAGCCGTAGCTTACGATGCTCTATCCTTGGGACCCGTATCAGGCAAGCAATAGCAAGATCATCAGGGAGTCCTGGAAGCAGAGGAGATTGGTTCCGACTCCTGTCACCACGTGATGGCTTGCTTCTAGTCGGATGAATGGATGGTTTAATGTCTGGTTGAAGGCAAAGCTTAGACCCAGGGACATATTTTTTTGCACTGGCAACCGTTTTGAGGCCTGCATCTACTCTACACAAACAGGCTGTGGTGTCAACCTACAAATATATATGAAGAAAATAGTTAATCAATAGTTCTTTCCAGCATTTTTTAGGTTGAATTCAGAATCAAATATATCTAATTAAGGTGCAGCAGTATTTTATTTTAAATTTTCAATAATAGAAAGGATAAAAGGTTATTTTCCAGTCATTGGAAGATCTACTGCCAATTAACAGTTCCCATAGATATCTTAGACAAGAATATTCAAGACTACAAAAACAAGTAATAACAGAAAATTAGCAAAACATAATAAAGATATCGCTGCATCACAAAAATATGCACTCACCTAGTGAAGAATGTTGGAGGCTCAAGTGACATCAATAATGAATTAGTAAAGCAACTACGGTCCTTAAGAGAAAGGCTTAAATTCAGATAATGAACCAAATTTTACAACAATAAGACACAGAAAAAGAGCAACTTCAAATTTAAAACTAGAATGAGAGAACCTAATTTAACATTACATTGTATGACTTAATCCATGAATAAGTCAATTATTAAAGCAGAAAAATAGCCACAGGATTAGACGAGCAATTTACCAGGGGAGGTTGAATCCCTCTATCCATAGTTTGTAGTTCAAGGATTAGCCAGCACCTGATTTATCAAAATCCCACCACCAAAATCAAACAAACTGTCCCTCAATCATTATCCCCTGCATTAGAAACCAAAAAAATCCCAAATGCATACACCTGATCAACAGCACCGATCAACATGAAGAACTCACCTCCAACATACAAGCCTGCTCACAAATGTATCTAAACAATTGAATTTCAGGAGAAATAACCTCACGAACTTCCAAATTGAAAATTCCACCTTCAAATCAAACAATATAGCTCAAGACTACTAAAAGAGAACCCAAAAAACATCCCAAAACAAGCTAATTAGTAACACAGGAGAGGCAAATCCCATGAAACCCATATCCAAAATAAAGAACCCGAATGAAAACACTCATAGAATCACTTCATATGGAGAAAGTGGGAAAGATAAAAAGAAACCCAAAACTTATGTTCTGATAAAAGAAGCGAAAAGATCCAAATGCGAGACAGCATGAAAATGGGGGCAAAGGAAGCACTGCAAGAGGAGGAGGAGGAGGAGATATAGACCCTTCTTTTCAAACATTAAATCTTCAGTGGAGTTGAGGGCCCATTTACCTCAACGGCACAACCTACCAAGCACAAGAGTATGTGACACTCACCAAAGAGAGAAAGAAATATAGAGGTGAAAACAAAAAAGCGAACCTAAACCATTACTGGAGAATAGAGAGAAAGAAAGAAAGAGAGGGACTCGAATGATGACACTTGTGGGTGGTGGTTTTTATTGGAGGAAAGAAATGAAATAACAAATCACTACAAATGGAATTGGAAGATAGTCGTTTCTTGGTTGAAGACTTTGGCAACAGAGAGAGAATGTTCAATTCAAAAAATAAAAGAGTCAAAACTCAAATTTTGTGACTACTTTATCTCTTTCTTTTTTTCTTTTCACCATTAAAAATATGGATAAAAAAATTAAAAAAATATTTAAAATCATGAATTTTATTTTTTTGCTGATTAAGTATTAATTATTTAAAATTTTTTCGAGATATGAGATAGAACGATATAAATCATTTTTTCTCTTAATCAAAGGTTTTTAGCATATTAATAAATTTCAGTATCCCACGATTAAAATTTAAAAAAGTATTTAAAGAAATAATATAATAATATTTAATTGATAATAATTCTTTTAGTGGATTGTTTAATAATTTTCTTAATTCCTACACCAAGTATATTAAACATGTATATGTATGTGTTGACTTAAAAATAATAATAATGGTATATTCTGTCATTGAAAAATTTTGGGTCCTACCAAATTCTATGGTGATGAGCTTGATGGGCAATGGGCTTTAGATCTAAATAAGATCACTGTGATTGGATTATGATAACCACACCCCACCATGTCCATACTCTTACTTTTTAAAAAAAAAAGAAGAATTAACAATACTCCTCCTTTGCAAAAATTCTCATGTTTTGGGAGTTCTAATAATGAAAAAAATATATGTATTTCTACAAAGTTTTGGATATAGACAATAATAGTCTCCTTTTCATTACATTACCATAAATCATGTAATAGATTATGTGAGCTGTGGCTTCCCCATTTCTTGCATGTGTTTAAAATAATTGAACTAAATCTGAATTGTTTTAGTTGAGTTTGATACTAAATTGATTTCTATAGTGTTCGGTTCAGTTTCAATTATTATCAAATTTTATTTGGTAAGACGGAACTGAAACAATTTGGTTAAACTAAATGCTCATTTTTAATTATATTTATTAGATATTACATGTGTTTAATCGTACTTCATCGATATTTAAATCGAGATTGAATTAAATGACAATTTCATATTAATGTATAAGATCGTAAATATATAATGAATCCCAAATTATAATAAGTAAAATTTGAATTCTTAATTTTTACAAATCCTAACTAAACCAACAAATTACAAGAATCTACCTATTAATGGTTGTTATAAATTTTTTTTTTCCCCCACTTTTTTCCATAATTCAAAGTTCCTTTGATTGCATGTTCCACATTTGGGGATGGTTGACAACTGCCATAACTGCTTACTTCCAATCATATTACCTTCTCCATAAGGGAAGTTCCTTAGTAAGGATCTGTTTGGGCAAATGGGAAATAATTGAATCATGAGGATGACTGATGGAGTCTTTTTATTTACCCCATCCATCTAAGTTTCCTTTGCAAGTGGGAAATTGAATTTCAAGAAATAGGTCAACAAAAGGCCCCATGGGAAATAAGCTATACCTTCATAGAAGTACACACAGTCTTTTTATCATTTCCATGTACCCCATTTTTGAATGATTCGCACAACGAAGATGTTCACATTTGACAAGGGAAGCTTCCTTCTAGATTTTGTGGTTTCCTTCCTAACTATTTGATTTAAAATACTCCTTGGTTTCTCAAGTTTGAACTTTCAAATTAACCCAATATATATATATTGTTTGATGAGTTTGAATTGTAAAAACTAAAAAGTCCTTCTGGGGCCATTTCACATGAGATCATCTAAATGGACACACCAACTGTTCCTTACAAGCTACAAATGAGATATAGACAGATTAATTATTATTTATTCTTTAATTGAGTTGGTAATCATATTTGTGAACATTCTTTGATTCTTTTTAATAAATTTTCATTGTTTTTTTACCTCAACTCCCATGTGATTCAATTGTGAAAAAAGGGGCAAAAAAGAAGAAGATAAAGAAATAATTAGTGATGGAAAATCATATGTATGCCTTTTTCTTTTTCCTACCATAAACTGTGATAAAGAAAAATAAAAACAAGATCTCCTCATGAAAGAGAGGTAAATGGAGTGATTGATGTTTTTAGCAGTATACAATTAAGTTTATCTATTCCCAGTTGCACTTATACCCATCATAAGATCTTATAGATGTCTATATGCATCGATGGATCTTTTTTTTTTTTTTTTTTTCTTCTTTCCATTCAATCCGGCTTTCGACAAATGAGAGGTTTATGATCAAGAAGATGATTGAAAATCTTGCTTATAAAGATGTCAAAATCACTTTCTGCACAATTTGTGCTGAAAAAGAAAGGCATTTGGTTATCTTAAACAGTTCATTTTCTTTCTTTCTTTCTTTCCTATCAGAAGTCGAGTGTTTGTGATGTGAGAATGTGATGCAAACATAAGAATAATAACAAAGCACTAAGGTTAGAATTATAAGGCTACTTTTTTTTCCTTTTTAGAGAGCCAGAGAGGCGTTTAAGGCTGTCTTTCCCTATTTGGGAGACAAGGCATGGTTGAGGTCTTTGTGGGGGCTGAGAAAGTTACTGCTGTGGGGTTCACATTAACTTTCTCTAATTCACAAAAAATAAAATTAAAAATTGTGGATGTGATTTCATTATCAGCTAGCAAAGACCAGAGAATGTAATGAGAAGAGCTCAATTTCAAGATCAACACCAACTTGTAGACTAAGCTTGCAAGTGATTACTACTATTCCTGTTTTTTTTTTTTTTTTTTTTTTTTTTAAAAAAAAAAAACAGCTAAGTCTTTACTCTTCTATGAAAAAATTAATAAAAACCTGAAACATCAATATTGAGAAATCAAAATGGGAGTTGATAGAGTCTAATCAAAAAATAATTTCCCCATAAGCTCCTCATCTCACCTAATTATCTTCTATGTTGTTATTTGTCTGGACTACATTGGCTAAAGCGACAACTCCTTATCTGTACAAATCATTTAAAATATTACATTCTTTTGGCTCTGGCTATATGTTCACAAGTTTCCAAACAACATGCTGACAAACAAGGCAAAAACCAAAATAATTTTGTCAAAAGCAAGGATATACAAATCCATTTCATATGGAATTTGCTCTATACAAACATCTAAGAGACCATAATAAGCACACTAATTGAAGATTTCGAGATAGGTGAGTTGGGTTTGGAGAATTGAGTTTACAAGAGGTCGAAAACATATTAAACAAGTACTATAGTCCCAACTCCATACCAAAAAAAGGAGAATGAAACTGGTAATTTTGATTGAATAAGAAAAAGGTATCAAAATACAATCTGACTGCTATAAGACCAAAACCGACTTCACCGAACCAAAGATAAATCTATATTCCTGGACAAGGCTTACATTGCACGACAAACTTTGTCATAATGTGGGGAGACTTGGCCCAAAAGGCTCAACGTCCCTAAATAACAAAAGAAGCCTCCCTGCCATCTGATTGATGCTTGCCTGTCCTTAATTCTTGTTATCACAATGATATAAAATCACAAGGCACAGAATGAGGAGTATCAAGTTAAGGAATGCACAAGGTGTGAAAACTGACTCATTTTTAAAGGACAATCAGCGTAGTTAGCACTAGTATGGCAAAACTAGGAAGGAGACTTTGCATGATAATCGATTCACACCAATTGTCATCAGTATTATCATGTTCGAGTTAGAAAGCTTCATCTACGTCAGTAGCCCAATGTTTGGAACTCTTAATCTATACGGAATGTATCATTTTGCTGCCTGAATGTCACAATCATGATATGGGGACAGATAACCATGGAAGCCATAAACAGTGTGAACTGCAGCAATAGAAACAAGAATTAGGCAGTCTACACAAGTAAATTAGTCTACAGACAGAAAGGAACAAAAACCAAAGCATGCAAGAAGTACCAGAAGAGGAAGGGTCAAGAAACTCCATACTGGCCACAGAGCAAAGGAGAACCTATGTGAAAAAGTGGTTCAGGTTTTAGAGGCAGGATTGGTCAAACACATGAGCAATACAGAATAATCAAAACAGAAATGACATCAAAATTTATTTCTTACAAGCAAAAAGAGACAAGTCCCAATAAAGTAACCAATGGCAAAGCGGATATACTTGATAGCTCCCACTTTTCATCAAACCTCCTGACGCCCCAAGTGAACATACTTGTATATAAAAAAATGACCAAATTCATCCCGGCACCCACCATCCCAAGGTATAAGGGCAATCTGTGAAGAAATTTTTGAAATATTAGAGATCATAAGAAGTTAAAAGTTCATTAGAATGATCCAACATACTTCATTCCATAGCAACAAGTAAACTACTATGACTGCCTTACCAGACATACAGGTATATTCTAAAGCATCTACCATCATTTCTACATCCTCATGTCAAACTACACTCTAGACACTTGATTGATCACAAACTCATATTTCACAAGACATTTGAGAAATTGACCAAGTATAGACAATGTCAGGCTCTAAAGGATGGGTATAAAGTTGGGAATGAGTTGTGAATACTATGTTTCATGATAACTAAATTAACTACTCATTCATATTCACAAGTGCAATGTTGCCATCAGTAAATAAATATACACAAGGCCGTGCCACAAAGCTTGTGCAGCTGATTATATTGAGATCGTATGCACTCTAGTATTTTTTTTTTTTTTTTTCGACAGGCTAAATATTTTTGGAGGGTATTCCAGGGTTTTCCCAGAAACTTCATATGCTACTCCTTGCACTCCATGACTAATCCTCGACAATATAATATTAGTACTTAACCCAAATTAGTTTTCTATAGCTGCATGCAAAGTTTTCAAGTTATAGAATTGGATATATGGGTGTCATTTCAGTGAGAGTGACCCAATAACTGGGAAAAACACGTGGAATGTGCCTAAGATGTTAAAGAGGACTTTAGATATTGCAAACATAAATGCTAAAGGGAACTAACAATATTGCAAAGTAGAAAGTAATTGCATTTAGACTGTCGCATTTACATTTGTAATTAGCTTTTCTCATGGTCAACATCATCAAATCTAAGTATTCAACATTTGGGCCTATAAAACCAAAATATTTGGTTATGTAAAGCTACCAAAGCCTATTTTCAATAGCAACCCTTTTTAACTGGAGAAACTTAAACTAATTGAAATCTGAAAGATAACCGTAGCTTGAGATAGTGAAGCCAAATAGATAAACTCACATCTCCTATTTTTCACTACAAATCTTTAGCAAGATGACCATCTCTTTCTCATCAAGGTGTCAAGAAAAAAGGCTGGTATGTTACATAATACGTTTTAAGGAGATCATTGCCTTATACCAGCTCTAAAGACTACATTTCACTTCAAACTCCCACTCATGAATCTACTTTACTTTTTAGCCTTTTCCAAAAATATTTTTCAAGTCCCTCTGGATAATGGCTCTAGTATCTATTAGTTTTACATGCTTTTACATGTAAAAGATAAACATTAAAAACATAGAAACAACAATATAATTGAAAGCACTTTAAATGCCATATTATGTAAGATAATCTCATGCAGATAAAGATTACCACAACTCATCAAACTGTTAGCGATGCAGCCTTTTTAATAAGATTCATATAAATCTGACCATTAGATGTGGCATGCTTATCGTACAAAAGAAAAAGAATAAAAAAGTCCTTGGTGGCTGGAACCAATGCATAATGAGTGAAATTATGACAGTTTGTTTCCATGAAACATGTCCTCTTCTTTTTCTTTGTCAATTTTTATTTCCCATCTTTCTTTGTCTTGTCCTTTTGCCATTGTCAATATCAATAAGCTGCTTCTCTGTAATAATGAATCCAAAGGTCTTATTTGCGTGTGGCTAATTTCATACACAATTTTTTCTGTGCTTATTACTTAAGATAGTAGCATGCCATGGTGTCAAAGCAAAACATTTACTACTCTTCCCATCCAACCTTGTAATACATAAGGTACAAAAACCACAATAGATGAGAAAACAACTAAATTGAAACAAAGGTACTAATAAATGCCATATAATATGGCTTAATCAACATACAAGACAAAGAAAGGATTCAAATCAAGTGAAGAGCTGGTGACTAGCAACTACATTATGTAGTTTTTCACCTAAATTCACCTTAGAATAAAAAGGTAATGATAGCTTTGGTGCATATACAGCTTAAAGTACATGAGATGAAACCGTTACACATTAATGCACCTTTACTTGATAATAACATAAATCCAGAATTTGTTAATGCACCTATACTTAACAGTGACATAAATACATGATCCAGAATTCGTTAATGCACGTACAGGATCCAATATTCAATTTCCATATAAGGGCTTCCTAATTTGGTAAGCAAAAGAACCTCAGACAAATCTCCAACAGCAGTAACTTTTCTCCGAGGTTTTTAAATATAAAAAGAAAGGTCTCTGGCCATTTTTTAATTGTTTCAAGCCATTTCAAAATACATTTTGAATGTTCTTTGATACAGTTTCACTAATAATTTAACTGAGAGAACCAATTCTACTTTAGTATCATCACAATTATAGAACTCCACTAACATTTTCACAGTTTTACTAATAATTTGACCCAGACAACTAATTCTACTTTTGCATCATCAAAATTATAAAAGTCTACTAACACTTCACAAGCATTCAAACATCAAATAACCCCAATTCAAAGTCGCTATAATATTACATAAACATTAAAATATCACAAGATGCATTTTGCACCCCTTAAACAAACAAAAATAAGTGAATGCACAAATGAATAACAGCAACTAAATTGCTCACCTTCTTATTCGTTCGTCATGCCACAAGAGATAAATCAAATTGGAGTGTCGATCACCAAAGTAAACAATGAAAATTGCAGATGCAATCCAAAGCACATTCTCCACAATCTCCACCCAAGACCGAACGCGGGGACTTGGGGAAGAAAAAGGCTGTGGCCTTGAACAAGCATCATCCTCAAGATCATCACCACCAGAGGCATAGCCTTGGCTATGTCTCTGTCTCATATATCCACCTCCAACTGGCGAACCACCAGACATACTCGCACACAAAAGAATTGCTAACCCAATAACTTCCAATTCCAAAAATCAATAAAATCCTCCTCCGCTAAAGAAATTCAAAACCCAGTAATGAAATTCAATCTGTAAATAATCTGAGCAAAGAATTTCACCTCTTAGCTACTTGAACCTTGTTCCTACATGACCTGATCAATTCGATTAGGCACTCGCCATCTAAACACTCGAATCAACCTCACATACTAAAATGAACACCTAAAATTAGAAGTATCCAAAAAATAAAAGAATTAATCATTAGCAACTACATGAGAATCATTTACTATGAAAAGAACAGCATTATGAAGAATCGTTGATGAAACAAAAACCCCAGAAGAAAAATGGAATTCCCCATAAAACCCAGCTCATAAGTCCCAAATATGAGTCAATATCAGGAGAAAGAATCAAAGACACGCCTCAGAAGAGGAAAGTATAGAGAAACTCAGACCAAACAAGTAACGTTACCCCACATTCGAGATTCGAATTCCGCAAATTTGAAAATTCTCTTCGGTTTCACCGATTCCAGCCACCAATAGCAAGGAAAGGAAGGATTCTCAATGGGATAATAATGTAATAAAAAGTATGGATGGAGGGCAAATGGGTCTTTCCGAACAGTGCAAGAAGGAGATGAGCGTACAGTGCGTCCTGTGCGTGAGGAGAAGGGATGAGGAGGTGTGCGTGTGTGTTTGTACGTTGTAATTGTATCTAACGGAATGTTGAAATGATTATTGATTAAGTACTTAATACTAATTAAAACGGGATTTGAAAATTAATTAGGTTCCTTTCCACATTCGTATTCTTTGACTTAGTATGGTAGTTAAACGAACTATAAATCAACGGTCAAAGAGAAGTGATCTGACGGCTGAAGTCATGAAATCTATGAAACGTGACAAGTGATGATTGGTCACAGTGACGAAAAGTCCATAAAATTATGAAAATAAAAAAGGTGGTGCTGAGGAAAAGAATTCGGTGGAAGCAAACAAGATTTTGATGATTATTAGCTGTTGTTTGTTAATCCTTCCTTATAGATCAACCTTTCCACATGTTTTCTTGCTTTTATTTTACAGAATAATTTTTAAATTTTTTTATTTAATTATTGATTCTGTTAAATTTCACATCATTAAATTAATTATTTCAAATAATGAGTAAAATGCGTCTTAATTTTTCTTTTTTTCTTTTCGTTTTGTATGTCTCGTTGCCATTAGGGTCAAATTCTATTTTAACAAGGAATCAAAATGAATGCCAAAAGTTTCTTTAAAAGAAAAAAAATACGAAAAGGAAATGATTCTAGAAAATTTCCAGTAGAAGTCTCTTTCAATGACGACAAATCTTCAAGGAAATTATACTGTAGCACGTGGACACAAAAATAAAATCAATAGTGCACAAGAAACACCTAATGCGTTGGAATTCTGTTCCAATTTAAAATTAAATCCGATGGAGATATAATTGAATACTTGATCTGATTCGAATTCAATCCATGAAAAATGACTTTTTTTCCTTCTTTTTTTTTTGTGTTTAAATTATTGATTATAATAATAGAGGCTCACGAGATCCAACTGACTCAAACAAATATAAATATGGATATATAAAAATCTTGACCGATAGATGTATGAAAATTTTGATCCATCAAATACGAATTTTGTATAGTTCAATCCATGAGTACCCCAAAGAAATACTACTCCGGTTATTGTAAAAAAGTCAGCTATGACACTTTATGCACGAAAATTAGAAAAAGAAAAATCCAGTAACTGAAAATGAATTTCACTCAAAAGTACCGAGAGAAAAGTTAGATGATTTCGATTTTGATGATATCTTTAAATACACTAATTGTATACATCGTGTCATTATTTTGTTACCATCTAAAACAGCAATGACAATGACATTCAGCGCAATTCGTCTACCTATGAATACGCAGTAAAAAAAAAAAAAAAAAAAAAAACATTTCACCACCAACAGAGGGAAGGTAACATTTAGCTGTAGTCTCTATCATCGATTAGTGCAGTTAAAAAAAAAAAAAATTGTCAATGGCTGCCACCTCCACTGCACAAAGTAACCAGATCCATCAGTGTTGAGTATAAAACATCAAGAGGTAAATACCCTAAGAACTTCCTGCATTCAGATGCATTGTCTGCAATGTCCATATGAAGTTTCTTCTCCTCTGCAAAACCGTCTTCCATTACCAACCACCATGAGATGCACCCTTCAGCATCTTCTGGATCCACATGTGCCACCATGCTCAGTACTTCACCTTGATCCAACTCAAAGGACAAGCATAGAAAGTCACGATTTGCTTTTATTCCCACCGTAAGAGCTTCCTCGTGAAGCCAGCGGATTACCTGGCTTGCAACCTATCACCAAAGGTAATAACAAGAAATTAAAACATGAAAATCATGCAAGTAAAAGATGTTGATGTATATATAATTATTGTCCTATCAGGTCAGTAAGGCAGAAAAATCAATAATATCCATTTACTTATTATTTTTCTGATTTAACCTGTTCGTAATATGAAGAAAAGACTCTTATAGCCAAAAACCATTTCTTTATCTAGAATCTGTTTAACATTTTTTCATTTTATGGAGCCAGAAAAGAAAATGAAACAAGATGACCATTTCCAATATGCTTTGGTTTGAGCATATTTGTGGTCAATTTTCAGACTTCATTTTGCAAAGTTTGTCAAGTTTGTTTGCTTCGATTTCTGATTCTCTCTCTCTCTAGAAAGGAAACAATCAAAGGCATGCATACCCTTGTACTAAAGGCAACTAACTTCAAATTGCAAATCCTGCACAAGCCTTCTTACATTCTGAGTAGCCTAAATAAGAGCACTTAAGGTTAACAGAGAAGGCCATTAGTTCTTTAAACCATCAATTCTAGTGGCAAAAATCCTTGAGTTGATCCAAAGATACGTTATGAAGAAGCAGGTATTTTGACTTTGTAAGGTTGATGACGAATAGGATAATCAATAGAAAAGTGGGGAAAAGTTCTACCGTAGATACCATAACCATTATAAAAGTTGGTGATGCAACTACAAATATAAAGTGCAACAACCTACCTGCTGCAGAATTATTGCAGGAAGATCAGCCAAGTCACAATCGTATTTGTTCATAGAACATGTGTCATCAGAACTGCCCTTAAATAGGCCAACAACATTAGGAGCACCTTCCGCTTCGACATTGATGGAATCATCATTTACCACAACCTTAGTCCGGAATTCTGTTTTAATGTCACTCTTCATGCTTTTCATGTCAGATGTCTGGGAGTGAGAACTTGCATGGAGAATGGACTGAGGAACTTTCATGAATATTGTCCACGACGATGTCCGAGAATGCCAAGTAGGATGAGATATTAAATGGAGATATGGAACCTTGCAAATCTGTCATATTTAATTAAGAAAAAAAAAAAGAATCACTAAGAAAAAAGTTCAACAACAAACAAAATGCAAAAAAAAAGGTCAGTACAGGACAATACCACATTTTCTAGCTCCATAAGAACTTTGTTTGAAAATATTCTGTGAGCCACAGTCATGCAGAAATGACCAAGGAGACCAGACGCATCCTTAAGTTGACTAGATACACGAGTGCCAGTGGGGAGGGGTCTATCCTTTGCTTTTAAAAATACATGCTCATGAAAAATCTGTTGAAGATATATTTCACAACTAATACGGTTAGGAAACCTCGACTTCTTATGAAGATATACATGTTTTTCTTCTGGCAGCTTCACTTCATCAAACGAGTCTAAAGGTAACACTGCAGTTTCTGATATCTGGAGACCTTCCCCATCAGCTGTTTGTTCATCCTCAACAGACGGCACAAGGGATAAAAATACAGAAGTTCCTGTACTTATGCTCAACTGTAGATAATTTTCTTGAATTCCAGTCACATTGACTCCTAAAGATTGGTTGAATGCTTCACGGTTCACCATGTCAAATACCTGGAGCCACAAGAACATAGAAGATGTAAAATTGAAAATCAAGAAGATACCACAAGGAAAGGATGAGGATGAGTAGGGAAGGGAATCTACCTGCTCATCAAAGATTGCTCGATGAACTCTACGAAGGAGCAAGTGCGTTTCTTTAACGCTTTCATTATCACTTGCAGATTCTTTCTCAGTTTCTTTTGAAGGTTGCTCAACTGAATCTGAGCTTTTAATTTTAGAGGATTTCATTACGTCTTCATTGGAATGTACACCAAGAAAACCAAAATGAAGAGAACGGCAAGATTTTGGAGGTAAATCTATAGCTAGCATGCCAGCTGAGTCATGGTCAATCCGAATGGTAGATAAAGAGGTGGGCCGAAATAAAGATGCTGAATCATATAATGAATTGTCAAAAAGATCAATGGTGAATCCTTCATTCCCAGGAGCAATTGCTGCCACGCGCTGCCGTTTGACTTTCCAGTTTTGCTGCAATCTATCAGCTTGTCAGTAAAAAGGACGAGAGATAGTTTAAGACAAGAGTTTGAATGATATTTTTCAAGCTCGTTTATAGAATTATGAGCAATTAAGAGATATCAGCTTTGTCATAATAATAACACACCTGATTAAAGCACCATAAAATCTCGCTTCCCTTGCAACCTGCTGTTCTAAAGCCTTGGCAGACTGCTTAAAATATTTACCAAGATGCTGCAAAAGGACCAGAGCATTAAGATATTTGCTAGATAGGTTGTAAATATTAGGACAAAAGCGCATCCAGAATTGTCCCTTCCACTAACAAAAACAAGTTAGAAACCCTTTAGATGTAGCTTTGGCCAATAAAAAAATGAATCATAGCAACAGAATATGTGCCAAAACAGCTGCACACCTCCACCCACCAACTGAAGAAAAGAAAGACTCACAGGAAAAAAATTACCCGGTAGCATTGTAGCTTAGTTGCTGTAGACACTGCAAGGTCAGCCAGATGCTCATTGGGTAATGGCTTTGGCCTGGTCATGCTATTCACAGTTACAGCATCATTAGCTTCCACCTACAAATAACATGTGCAAAATAAAATCATATGCAAACCAATTAACATTCTTCATAAAGGCATCATCATAATCATGTCCTCTTCAAGATTCATGAATATAATATGCCAAGCCAATAGAAACAAATTTCTAATCCTTAAACCTGTTGTAAACCTGTTTAAAATGCAGGCAAAATTTTTCTTCAACCTGTTTTAAATTCAGTTTACATGTCTGGTCTGGTCTTTTCTTGTCTTGTTACAACGGAAACAACACATTTTCAAGATTTGCAGCCAGCCAAACCCCAAACATCATGTTGCGATCTATTAAGTTATAGTGTTATATCAATCATTTCCCAGGTACAAGTTATAAGAATGTATGTTTTGTCAGCAGCATATCATTTCCACATCCCCCGAATTATCCCAATAATAGAACATAGTCAAAATTCTACTATCACTCAATGCCAATCCTAAACCTCTAGTTTACTTTAGGGAGAAACAAAAAACACAAAAAAAGGCCAGAATGTAACAATTCAAAGGTTCATAGGACCACATTACTCCCCTTCGTGTTAAACATATATGTAACTAATGATTTCTACCCTCCAAATTGAACTTGCACAATATTCACAATAAAATACAGGAAGAAAATCAGAAAAGGAGAGTAATACATGAAAGGAGAGTGAGTCTCACAGTGTTGATGAGATCGATAATAATAGAGAGCTCCTGGTGAGCTAACTGCAAGTTCTCCACCATGCTCTGCCATGGCCATGGTGTAGTTGATGAACTCTCTTTTGCACTTTTCTTCTGCTTCTTCTTTTCTTCGTCTTCTTTCTCCACTGCCCATGCAAAATCTATTCGCCGAATCAATGATACACTCTTCTCATCATATCCAACATCACTGTAATCCAAAACAATGAACAAATACTAGTTTTGAATCTACCTTTCGCAAGTCTCCATAACTTCCTAGAACTTACGACACTGTTTTATATATGAATAGAAACACACCAAAATTACTTCTCCGTTCACTTGCAACTGTGTTAATTAGGGTTCAAGTTTGGACCTAACTTAAATAGACACAAAATAATCATAATTGACCTAAAATTCCGTTTGGAAGCCGAGAAACTGAAGGAAAAATAACAGAAACAAATTAGTTAATGTTACTAGGTTAAAAATTGTATAGTTTCATTTGTCATTTCTCAAGTATCGAATTTCAGAAGTAAAAGGGAACGTGAGTAAAGGAAGGAAAAGGCGTACGTAGGGAAGCGTTCGACACCGTTCTCATCGATGGCTTCCAAGCGCTTGACAGGAAGCTTGTCTATTGAGATTTTTATCTTCCCGTCCATTACCTCTCGAGATTTTCCGGGAAATTTTCCGAAACGAAGAGACTGATTTTGTTCGAAGAAAAACTACTGAGATTCAGTTAAATATCGGAATACCAATTTTGTCCCTGCACAAGCAGTAAACAGTTAAAGAAGGAGCCCACTGGGCTGTCATAATTGAGCCATATTTGGGCTTTTTTCCTTGGGCCTCGGCTATCATTTTCTCGATTGCTTATCTTATAAAATGAGAAACGGGGACTCATCAAATTGGCTTAATCTAATCATTACCCCCTTATACTCAGCCTCACAACGTCCATATTTGGAATTTTTACACATCAAATTAAAAATGAATTTTAATAAATAAAATGGACAGAAAACGATTCAATTTTGAAGAAGTTATTAGAATTTTCGGACAACTTACTGCATATATTTTGCTTAGATGCTGCATGTCTGCACCATTTTCATTGACATTTCAAAATTACTGGAAAAAAAAAAAAAGAACTATACAAGTAATTTGAAATAAATACGATTAGTGAACATGTATAAGCTCAAATATTAAGATATGTATCTAATTTGTCAGTGAGTTGCAATTTGAAACATTACTATATAAGAAAAAGTTGGCACTCATCACCAAAAATTAGGCCTACTTCAAAACCATAAATTAGCAAGCCCAACTTGAGCCGCTATAAATTGTTTTTGGTAATAATATAAAATTTCAAATCCAACGGTCCACAAGTATCCATTTTGGGGTAATGTGATGTGATTAGGTTTAAGCTCCTCTCATTTCTTAGATCAATCAATGCCCAATTGCTTTCTATTAGAAGATTTATGCTGGAAATTGCATTTTTGTCTAGCAACAGCTATGTCAATGTCATTGACTTTTTTATTGCATTCCTCAAGATTTCTTTTATATTAGTAAAACAGTTTAACAGTATTACCTACAGATTTGTTGCAACATTTATTGTTTTAAATAAAAGCCATTCTTTGTATTTTCTTCGAAAGAAAAAGACTTAATACTCCCTCTGTCTTTAATCGATAGACACGCTTTTTATTTTATAAAAATTAAGAAAAATAGTTATTTTAAGTTAGAAATAAATAATAGTATTAAAAAATAAAAATTTATTTTTAACAAATAACATCAAATATAGAGATTAATATATTAATATAGTAAGTAAATTATAATTTGAAGCAAATGAAAAAGAAAAATGCATCTATTAATCAGAGACGGGACATGAGAATGAAGTACTAACATTATTTTTGGACAAGAGAATTTTTTCATATTCATAATCTATCTGTCTCATTTTAGGATATATAGGTTATTTTAATATTTTAAAAAATAATAAATAATTTTTTTTCAAATTTACTATTATTTATATTAAATATAATATAATGATATGAGATAAAAGGTAATTTAATAAAATTACTCTTGATTTTATTATAATTTAGTAGAATTAATTAATTATTTTCTTAATTATTGTATAAAACTTTTAAACGATTTATATTTTAAAATGGAAGGAATACAATTTTAATATAATAATTAGAAAAGTTTTATATAAAATAGTAGTGATTACGGGAATAAATATTACTCCTTTTGTTCCACTTTAATAGCAACATATGATCTTTTTACAAGAATTAAGAAAATATTTACAAAATATTTATTTTCTAAAAATATATGGTAGAATATCTAAATTGTTATTCTTAAATTTAAAGCTCTTATTTAATTTTATTATAAAATCCCGAATAAATATGAATAAATATCTTTTTGTTGATATTAAAGTGAAACGGAGAGAGTATATATTAATTTTGAATTTCTAATATATATACTTACAATATGAATATCGGTAAAAATGTGAATTTAAAGAATTTATTTATTTTCGGTGCATGAGTTTTGTTTTATTTATTCTTGACGTATGTATGAATTTGCTCGCACACGAAATCAATTAAAAATAATTTTTTAATTATAATAAGGATATTTTACCATTTATTGAAAAAATAAATTGACTTTTAGTTTCACGAACTTACCTTCGTGGATTAACTTGGTGCATAGAATTACAACAGATATATGCAAATCTTATCCGCAAAGAAAACACACAAACGAGCTCCGTCAGCAACAATAAAAGCTGCTGATTGTGTCTCTATTTGTCTACAGGTTTTAATTACACGTTAAAGCCAACAATTAGTCAACCCGGAAACGTGGAGTCTACGTGTCTGGCTCCATGACTATCCAAAACCTTACAACATAGGAGAAATGCACATATAGGAGAAAGAACGAAGAAGAACCCCTCTCTCTTATTGTTTTTCTATATATAGCTTTAAAGAAAGAAGCCATAGAAATCTCTTCAACCTCTCTTCTCTTTCGTCTCTCTTAATAGTCAACCCCATTTTCTTGAGATATTTTTTTTTCTTGTATACGTACATTCAAACTAACGCTATTAAAAAGGAAAATGAAGGAAAACGTAATGGAAAATCCTTTGCAGCTCAAGTCATTGAACCATATCTCCATTCTCTGCAGATCACTTGAAAAATCTCTTGATTTCTACCAAAATGTTCTTGGCTTCTTTCCTGTTAAGAGACCTGGTTCTTTTGACTTTGATGGTGCTTGGTATGTTATGTATATATATTAATTTTTATTCAAGATTTTTGGAAACCTGGCCTAAACTATGGTTTTCTTATGTATAGGTTATTCAGTTATGGAATTGGCATACACCTACTGCAATCTGAAGATCCTGAAAATATGCCCAAGATCAACCAGATTAATCCCAAAGACAACCACATTTCTTTCCAAGTTACCTCTCTCTCTTTTCTCTGTTTTCTATATATAACTAAATTAATCAATGCAATTAAGAAAATTGAATAGTAGTTAATCAATAAATTCTTGTTTTTTGGTTTTATGCAGTGTGAGAACATGGCAATGGTGGAGAAAAAATTGAAGGAGATGAGGATACAGTACGTCAAAGGAAGAGTAGAAGAAGGTGGGATCAACGTCGATCAATTATTCTTCCACGACCCAGATGGCTCCATGATTGAAATTTGCAATTGTGATGTTCTTCCTGTAATTCCACTTGTCGGAGAGGCCACTATTAGATCATGCTCTCTCATGAACAGCGATTTCCGGCAGCAACAACAACAGCAACAGCAGATTCAACAAGTTGTGCAAATTAACCGTTCTTTGTCTAATATTCACATGCAGGAAGATTATCTTTCTTGTGCATGGTAATTATTATTTTGGAGTTTATTATTATAATTAATAAGGGAGGCAATTTCTCTTTTTATCCATATTTTCCGCTTTAGCTTTTGTAAATTGCGTATGCTGATTCTGTAATCTATACAATTCCAACCTGCAAGTTGGTCCAATTTTTTGGCCTTTGCCAAAAACATAAAAGTTAAATAATTTTCCTTCTTCCAATGTGCATGTGTTTATGCGCTCAACCAGTTCACATTCAGGTAAAATTTTTCTAACGATGATGACTATATATATATATATATATATATATATTAACATTAGAACATTATAAACGATGACGTTTCTTAAAAAATCTATTCAATAGTTACATTAAATTATTAACTTAATCAACTATAATATCTTTAATTTATTATTTGAATGAAAATCATTTGATCACTATTGATTATATATATATTTAAACGGTAAAATAAAAAATTATTTATTATTTATGAAATTCGCAAATATGATAAATATTTAATAATATAATATTTTTTAAAATATGACAAATATTTAGAAACGAAGTTAGCGCTACATCCGTAACGGTAGGACATAAAAAATAAATTTTGCTGCATATGCCATGAAAAAGTTGAAAAGCAATAACTTTATTATGGGAATTTCACAACCAATTTGAGCATACTTGCAGTATGTCCTAGGTTGTTAGAGTGATCAATAAAGTGTAAAGAAATATTGCATCATCAATCAAATGAATACACAAATTAAAAATGAATTTGGATTTGAAAACATGACATTGAAATGGACAATGTGCTAACAAGTCCACAAGGTTGGCTATACTAGAAACTTGTTTCTACTAATTACTTGGTGTGCCTTAGTACACCACCACCTACCACAGTATGCAATGTATCTTCCTTTTTGTCTGCTATATTAGAACATGTGCAATTCAAATAAGTATCGTGGGAAGAATCAAACTTGCATATCGAACTAGTCAAGTGCTGTGTTGGGCAATAACTTTTTGAGTTTTGACTAGTCAAAACGCTGAACACTGCTTAAAAAGTTGTTCGGTAACATAATATTTGAACTAACTTTTAAAGATTAGGATAGCTTTTTGTGAAAAGTTCACTCATATAACGTTTAGATTTTAACGTTTCATGAAACATTATTCAAACAACTAAACGCCACTAAAACAATTAACAGCTATCAAAACAACTAATTTTGCCGAACAGACACAAAGATAAACCTTTTCTCTAACTTGGACCTCAGTAATTTTTTTTTTGTAATTTATTATTCTATCTGTATTATATAGGGAAAATAATTATTTTATTCCTGAAGTTTTACAAAATTAATTATCTCATCCTTATATTTTTATATATTCAACATTTAGTCCTCGAGATTTAATTTATCTCATTAAATCGTCATCTCATCTAATTTTATGATTTTTGCAATCTCCAACTATTTCATTCCATAAGTTTCAAGAACTATAACCACAATCCATCGAGAGAATCCAAAACCCAAAAAATGAAAAATAAGAAATAATCCAAATACACCTCTGTAGAATGGGGGAGGGCCATGCCATTAATTATCAATATATTTGCAATTATAAGGGAACCAAAGTACAAAAATCCCTATCAAAATCATCTCCAACAACACAAACATGTTTCTTACATTTATTTGGATTGGAAACAGTAATTTCATTATGGCTGATATGTTCTTTGTCTACGGGGAATTAATTAATTAATGCAATATCTGCATTTTTCAAAAAGGTTAACTGATTGGTGTGTCATTGCCATGGTACTTATTTTTTAGATGGGCGGTGGAGGGTAGGGGGCTTCTGGGTCCATATGTGCTGGATGTCCAGAAACAAACTCAAAGCAAACACATGTGCCCTAATAAAAAAGACTAATTGATAATTCAAAACCATTTTATCAACGGAAAACAAAATACGTCAAAGCTTTCACAAGCACTGTACCACTTTATTAGGCAATAACACATGGGTTTGCTTAGTTGCCCTAATTTTAATTAATTAATTTCATAATCAAACATTATTTTAACTATTACCCTTCTGTGTTCATGATTCCAAATTCAGTATATATACCCACTAAGAGAACATAAGCCTCAGAAATCAAAATGGCTACTACTCCTCATGAGAAGCAAAAGAAAGGGTTCTTTAATTTCTACAAATTCAACACTAAAAGATATGGCAATCCAAATAAACCCGACCCGATTAGCATCGCGACAAATAAAATAGTGTCAGGTAATTTGTCGATGAAAAAATTCAAAAATTTTCAAGAAACCACGCATGGCGCCGAAGAAAGAGAAGGAGAAGGAGGAAGCAAGTTGGTGGAGGGAAGAAAATCAGTATCGCATGTGGAAACAAATCTGGAGTCAGTGACTTCATTTCTTCAAGTGAAGGTATTAGTGAGTGATATGCCTGGATTTATGCAAATGCATGCCTTCAGGTGTTCAAGGAGAACTTTTGAAAGCTTTGAGAAATTTAGCCCTAAACATATGGCTTATAACATCAAGAAGGTATGTATATTGATTCATTAATTTTGAAATGATTCTATTTTTCTGTTTAGAATTGTTCTATAAGAAATTCTAGCATTTTTCCTTTTGCATTTCCTTTGAATGTTCTCATATTCTTTGAAAGACTTTTGTAAACCTTCTTGTCAATTAAACTTCTAAAATAAGAAAACAAAAAAATTGTTATAAATTATATTCAAACTTCTAAAATATTAATTTTTAGATTCAAATTGGTATTATGGGCGGAAAGAGTTTCTTTCTCGTCTTTTAGATTTTGATTAGGAGATTAAATTTTATAATGTCTTATCTCGAATTCGAGTTCAAATAATCTATTTGAAGCTCAATTAATATTTATGTATTACTAATTTTTTTCTCCCTTAATTTTTTCTTGACCTAACTAATAAGGATTATGAAGCTAAGTAATTAAATGAAATAAATAGTAATTTAATCAAATTAAAAATATTTTATTATAATTTTAATAATTTAATTGTTTCCTTAATAAGTAAAAAGCTAAAAATGAGTAATTTAAGCTATTAGGTGAAAATCACAAATAAAAAATAAAAAATTCCATTTAATATTCAAATCAATTGCATCATATAGCTTCTTCCTAATTAATTAGAGAATGAAATTCAAATGGATCCAACATCCCATGTGTTACAACACAGACTAATAGCCAATTATAGACTAATAATCAAATACTGCAGTCTTCTCCTCTGTCAAACCCATCTCTCCACAACAGAAAACATATTCTATAACACAGTTATAATCTGTTTTCGGTTAAACCATTTGCTTTCTCCAATGTTAAGACACATAGACATATAATATATTATGTTGGTTCTAACTTCCTCATGTGAAAAATGTTGGTGCAGGAATTTGATAAAGTATATGGGCCGGCCTGGCATTGCATTGTGGGCTCAAACTTTGGGTCATTTGTGACCCATTCAACTGGCTGTTTCCTTTACTTCTCAATGGAAAAACTTTACATTTTAGTCTTCAGGACAAAAGTTCAAAGAACTTTGGATTTGACCAACTGAGCTGGCTTCGTCAAAACGGTATTTTTCAAACCGGACTGAACATGAACCGGATTGTTGATCATGATAAGTATAATATTATTTTTTTTCTTTTTTTTCCTAAATTATAGGTCATGTAAACCTAAATTTAAGGGCAGTGCCCTGCTAATTTCGTGACTTTCTTTTTTTTTTTTTTTCGAGAAAGCATTTTCTCTGTTTTATACATGGGCCAAAGAATGTAAGTGGTTGCTCTTTATAGCCATTTCATAGACAAGTTATATATCCTAATATTCTTTTGTTTATCTAAAAAAGCGTAAGTCGTGGCTTTCTATATTTTGAATCTATTTATTTATTTATTTATTTATTTTTATTGGCATCAGTTTTTTGAGCATCATCTTAGATCCATTTCTTAAGTCTAGTTAAAAAATAAATAATTTGTGCTAAAAAAAATAAAATTTAGCATTAGTAAAATTATTTTTTATTCAATTTTAAGGTTTAAACCCTAATTAATAAATTTCAAAAGTTGACGATAAATAATCTTTTTTTATTGATTAAACACATACACCCTTTAGGGACGTTATATATTTATTTATAAACTATGATAATGTATATTTATTAATAATTATATATATAACTCCGAAACAGTCAAGATGAGTTCAACTCATTTAAAAATAATCAATCTCGAATTCCGCTCTATAATCTTGAATGTTAATAATAGTAAATGAGTGGAGTTTGACCTCGAGCTAAATAGTAGCAAACTACAATGACGTAATTTTAATATAAGTTTGATTGATTTTGGTTTTTAACTAGCTCGTGAGTTTGGCTCACTAAAACCGTGAAAGCTGGCTTGTGACATTGACTCGATAATTTACCAAGTAAACTCGGAAACAAATGAATTGAATTTAAAAAATAGAGGAAATTTTTACTAACAAGTCTCGAAAAGTTTCGTGAGCGACTTGTTTCATTTCAAACCTAATTACATAGTTATTCTTCTAACTATCTTTCAAGAACTAAATCAAAATGAGTATTAAAAATTAATATTTTTGATAAATCATATAATTTATCTAAAATATAAGAATTCAAAAACCCCAAATATAGTGACACTATGTGGACTTTATATGACAAATTAATTAAAAAAAAAAATTCTAAAACTAAAGTTTAAGTCTCTTTCCACTAAACAATAATTGAAAGAAAAAAAAATATTAATAATAATTCAATGGCTTCATTTGACTTCAATAGTCCCAAATGGGTTTACTCAGCAAGTGCCATTTTTTCCATCCTTAGTTCACAATTCATGGAAGAGTTGCTAAGCTGTGTTATTGGGGTTTGACTCAAGTCCTTGAAATTCTTTTCTATGCTTATCCAAAAGCAAATAAAATGTTATTTATTAATTAATTAGATTATCTTTCCTTTACCTATTAATTAATTACAAAATAATAATAATAATATTAAAATGAAATTTTAATTGAATCCTGTCACTATCATATGCACTAAGGAAAAGCCACCGGCCCATAATTAACCACTAAAAATTAATTTATGGCATACAAACAACCTATTTAGTTGTAATTACTGGTAATTAATGCCAAATGATGAAATGTTAATTTTCCGGTAAAATTTTAATTATATTTGATGTTAGAATATAAAATGACAATATATTGATAGTATATACAAAACATCATATCAATATTAAATAAATTATTTATATAAAAATAATAAATAAAAATTAATGAGAAGTATTAAAAATAAAATAAAATTTAATAAGGATTAATAGATAATTTAAAGATTGAGTATAATATAAAAAAAAGATAATTTATATTTTGAGAAAAAAAATATGAATTATTTTTTTAGAATAGAAAAAATATATAATAAATCAATTTAATTTTGAAAAGCATAGTTGGTATTGATATAGTCAGAAGATTAGGAGATATGACTTCAGATAATTAATAAAATAAACAAAACCAGTACCAACTAAATTTTATTATTATACAAACGAACCAACTATAAAAATGCAACTATTTCTTAGTATTACATAATTTTATTTTATATATAAATAAAATAAAGTAGGTTTTGATTAAATTAAAATAGTTATATACTGCTACTGTCTTGAACCCTTTGTAATTTGGATAGTTGCCCATAAATTTGTTATACCAAAATCATTTGGTAATAAACAGTTAATTATTTTTGAAAAAAAAAATAATTAATTCATTAATTTGGGGAGAAAACTTATATAAATTGAAGTTCAAAACAGTAAAATCATTTAATTCCTTTTTGTACAGAAATTAAAGTATCCAAGACTCACACAAACTTGAAGAAGATTTAATTTAATTACGACATGTACAAGTTAATTAATTAATTATGAACGCTTACTTGATCTTGGTGGAGGACGGGTAGAGACTACAGGTTTGCCAAAAATGGCACATAAGCCACAACCAGAGAACTTAGGAGATGGAGGGTCAGGATTAGGTGAAGATGAAACTTTGACCGTCCGATAGCCAGCTGCTCCGGCACTGGCAGACCGACTACGTTGTAACCTATTATCATTTGATCTTTTAGCAGTAGTATTTTGCTTCAATTCTCCAGATAAGAACGACTTGTCGTCCCAAACTAAGCCTGAAGATCCTTGCCTTCTAAAGGATGTTGTAGACCTTTGAAGACCACCACCACTCTCCATCTCTCTCTCTCTCTGCTTTTCTATAACTCTCTCTGCATATGTATATATATAAAGAAGTCCAGTTTTTATTTATTTATGTTTGTATGTAATGGATGTTAGAAATATTCCATTATCACAAGAAAAGAGAGAGAAGATAATGACAAAATTAGGCATAAGGTTAACAACTATAATAAAATGGAACATGTATATGTAATTATATACCTAAACCATTATTCTGTTGCTGAGGTTTGATATGCATTTACTAATCTCTCCTTAATTAGGTTTTGGAAATACAGGAAAATTTTGCTAAAATTAAAGGGCAAAATAGTTAAATTGCTCCAATCCAATGACAGAGGTAGGATGACAACTAATCCCAAAGAAAGTTGGTTTTTATGTGCTTAACAACTAGCTAGATTGAGGCAGCCGTCTGTGTTTGAAGGCACCAAAGAACTAAGAAGTTACACCAAATTATTCTTAAAAGAGAGAGAGAGAGAGAGAGAGATCAAAAGTATCCATAGAAGCCAAAGGAGATTGAATTATGAAATGACTTTCAAAGATTTAAATCAATGTCAATAATGGAAAAGCAATGGCAATGATGCAATATTTAATGGATAGCGTAACTATGTACAAGAACAAGCTTAACACTGAATCCAAAGTATGTAATCGAAGTCTGCAATGTGAGTAGAGCCAGAAATCAACATGCTCTAGGTTAAGCTTCTATCTTAGTAACAACCAGTATATCAGCAGAGATGATGAAAACAGTTGTAATTGGGTGCTCGATATGATCATCAAATAGCTGGAATGGAAAAAATATTCCTCATTCAATGGTGGAGGAAAGTAGGAGGAACCACAATATTCAAGGATTAGATGATATGATGTAACATTCTGTTCATGTCGATTTTTACTTTCATTAAATGCTTTCCATTCTTTCTGGTCTTAAAGCATCACCCTTTTGTTGCCTTTACTACCATCAAAAGTCTTGCACAGAACCCATCCTCCTCTTGTCCTTAAGGATTTCACTCAGAGGTTTAGGACCGTCAAAGTCGGCTAATGGCATTCTACTTGAATTACCAGTTTTGCCAATGCCATCTCCATTTCCTTTAGCCTTTTTCTTCTCTTCTTTAATCTGAGCAAGGGTCTTCGGTCCTGAGAACTCAATGGAGGCCCGAGTGGATTTTCTCTCCCTAGAAGCTGATTTCCCTGGGACTTCAGATGAGAGAAACTGTCTTTTAGCCAGCCTTTTTTCCTTGTGTCGCTGTCTAGACCTACATGACCGTGACTGCATAAGCCAGCCACGTTGATTATCAGCATTCAATAAAGTACAATTCTCTCCATGTGATTCAACTGCATTCTTTCCCACCTCAGATGCCAATCTTCCATCCAGCCGCTGACTAACAGAACAAGTCCTCTCCCAGCTTTGACCAATCAGACGAGAAGAGTCTTGCCTTCTTGATGATCGAATCCCTGGATGACCATCAATTACTCTGCGTTTCCTCAAACGCTCTCGAAGATCCACAACCCTCCGGTCATTGATTGTCAACTCAACTGGTAAGATTTTTCTCTTTCGGGACAAAAGAGAATCCAATACCCGACTTCTAGAGCAGCCAGAACCATTTTCGATGTCGCCAATGATACGGACATTATCCACACAATCAAAAGAATCATATATATCACCTTCATACATTGCTTCTGCATCACAGTAAGTAGGGTCATACTCAACTAGGTCTTCAAAGTCATACCCCAAGAAATGGTTATTCAGCTCCCTGTGTTCCCTGTCAAGGGCCAGTAAATAGTCTTGATCATCCTCATAACCAATATTCTCTGATTTGTCATCCACAAGAACATCAAAACCAGGGGATGATTCCCATCGCTCCTCCAGTTCAACACAGTCATCCATTTCATCTTCTGAACTCTGATCTGAGCATATGTTAGATCTACTTTGAATGAAACTATCTGCCTGAAGCAAGAAATCAGACTTAACATTAACTGCTTCTTCACAATGGGATACAGCAATCTGGGGGAAGGGACTTTGAACTACAATAGTTTTGGGAGCTGGAAGCTGGATGTTCTCCTTAGGCTGCAATTTCAAATCAGTTACTGCCTTTGGAGCCATTTCAGATGGATTAGCATATGTTTCTGTTGCCACAGATAAAATATCATTTCCTACAGAAGTCCTGTTATCCAATGGATTCCCTTCATTGATTACCGAGGATGAATTACCAGATATCCGTGTGGGAGTATTGACATCAGGGCCATGCATAAAAGAGCATCTGTCACCTTTATTGCAGAAACCGCTAAAATAAAAATAACAGGGGAAAGTGCTCTTGTTCCCATGTATAGAAGGCGATTCAGACTCTGATGGTGCTTCAGCATGCTTTTCTAATGGCTGTTAATTTAGTTCAAAAAACATTATCAGATACCAGAGGATAACAGGTTATAAACACAGCCACCAATAAATTAATACTCCAGAAATAAGGAATAATATATTGCAGAGAGGAATTTACTGTGTACCTCCTAAGACTATTTCTTTTTTTTTATTTTCTCTACTCCCACTTCCATTTTCTTATTTTCCTTCATGCTTTCTGCTTGACATTTCCACCAAGGACATCCCTTCCAACTACAATGCAATTTGACAGGGTAGACCAAGCCCCCAAAAGCCATCTTATACACGCTGAGAGGCTTCACTTCAAGCATGTATAACATAGTTTTTTATATCTAAATGCTCTAAGAAAATACAAACTGATTGACAATACAAAACGCTCTCTCATATATCCTACAGTTATCAGCCGTCATTCTTCTCTCAAACTCCAAACAGCTTTAGACTTTATTACATCCTTAATCAAGAGCACTGCAGTCTTCCTTAACATCGATCATGTCAGCTATCGGTGCCTAAGGAATTGTTCACACATCTAAAAAAATTGCTAATTAATACAACGAAGATTATTTTCTAATCCAATAAACCTTCCATTTTCAGAAGTCAAAGCTTAGAACACAGACAAGCAACAACACATTCCCCACCCGACCAAAAAAAAAATGCCAGTAAAAAGCAGGCAAGGAACTTCAGACCAATCATATTAACAGTTAACTTCCTTCTGATAGGCACAGAGGAAATTATGGTCCTTGTACTGATATCAACGGCGAAAAATATATAAAAAAATACTCTCAATTCAAAACGTGCAGGTCCTTTCATCATACAATTTCTCTATTTTGTTACATAATAACTATGACCTCCTGTGCGAATATCTCATTTACTAGAATTGGGATATTTATAATCTACAGATTTCAAAAGTCAAACTCATGATGGATCGTTTAACAGGGGCTTAAAAGGTAACAATGCACCGATTTCCTACAGAACGTAACAAAAAAGCACAATCCCATTTGAAATACTAGTAGTATCAACAGTCTCAATACCAACATTCTGAAATTAAATGCACAGTTCTTATCAAGTAAGCAGTCAAACTCACTGAACCCGAACTAACACGCACAGATATAGAAATGATCGGAATATACTTACAGGATGTCTAAAACCACAAGTTGGGTTAAGACAGTTCCCAGCCAACCAGTACCAACAATCTCTGGGATTAAGCCTTGCAATCTCGTTGTGCCTGTACTCACAATCCATCCCCTAAAAGAGTATTGGGAAAAAAAAAAGAGCTACGGAGTTATTATACAACAAAATTAAGCTATGAATTCCATATAAAATAAAAGAAAGCTCAAGTATCGAAGAAACTATCTATCAGTCCAATGTGAAATCCATCTTTCAATTCTTTCGAGTGAGTAAATACAAAGAAACAGTGGAAAAAACAAATCTAAATTCGGAGAAAAACCTCGAGAATTTATTAAAAAATTGAATCCATCTAATTTAATCATAAAATGGATCAAAATAGAAACCCTAATTCGTTGAACCCTATAATCATTCAAATGCAAAGAAGCTACAATAACGCCATTGAGAACAGAAAATTAATAGAACAGAGAGTGCGCGAAAACAATCCCATAAACGATTTAGAAGCGAAAAGAGAAAGAAGAGCAATAAACAACAAGAAGAAAGCGAATAATTATGAAAGAAAAAAAAAAAAAAAAAGAAAATCAAGTTAGTTTGTTTTGTTTTGTTATTGCGAGTAGCTGTTACCTTCTTGCATGTGAGAGGAGACGCCAAAAAATAAACACAATCAGTGTTTCGCTTCTGCAATTCCTCCTCCATTGTTGGTGGAGTAATTTGAAGAGGTGAAAAAGGAGAAATTGGTGTGAGAGAGATCAAGGAGAGTTCATCAGAGTTGGAAATGGGGCTACATGCCGGTTGAGAGATCGCAACAAAGATAGGAAGAGAAGGAAAGAGAGAAAGAGAAAGCGATTTGTGTATATACGAAGCGAGGAAGGGCCTTCGGTTTTGGGCTATAGCTTATAGCAGCGCTTCGTTAATAAAGAAATTAAATAAATATTAAAACAATTTTTCACTAAAAATTTTAATGTACTTTGTTTTATAACATTTAATATATAATAATTCAATTTAAAAAACTATATCAATTTAATTCATTTTATATAATTAAAAATATAAAATTTTTATTTTAAAAATTAAATAATTATATAAAAATTTTAAATTAATATTTTTATATAAAAATTTTAAATTAATATTTTTATATAAAAATTAAAAGAAATTAAAAGTTTTTGTTTTAGTGTAAAAAAGTATGCGATTATTATAAAAATAAAATTCAAGATATAATAAAATTAATATTAAAATTCAGATGCTAAAAAAAATATTATTTCACCTATCAATTTTATTATATTAATTTTATAGTACTTTTAATTTTAAAAGAAGTCTATTATGTTTTTGAATTATAAACTTTGGTAATAACACATATTCTTCCGATGATAAGAATAATTTTTAAATTGAATGTATAAATTTATTTTTGAACTTTGTTGCTTTAATTTCGTGGTACGTTTAATTTTTATTTTGACTTGTTAAATATTTCAATTTATAAAATTATAGTTGCTAAATACTTCAATTTGCAAAATCGTTCTATTGAATTTTTAAGTTACAAAATTAAATCAATTAAACACTTATAAAAAGTAATTTAAATTAATAATACAAGTCATTTTGACAACGGTAACAATATTATTTATCTAATGAAATATATGTACATGCTCATAAATTTTTAAAATCTCAAAAAGTAACCCAAATAGAACTATATAATTTTAGTTTTTTTTTTTCGATTTCTTAAATAATATTTTCTTTTAAATCAAATAGATTTAGGATATAAGAAAAATATATTAAGAAAATTAAAAGTGTTTAATCATCAATAGACCATATATTTATCGTAAGTATATGTAAATATTTTACTAAATAAAAATAATAGTAATTATAAATTATTCAATAATTAAAAAAATAAAAAAATTATTATTAAAAATAAAACTCTTTCAAAATTCACCTAACAAAAAAATATTTAAATATATAAAATATATAAATATATCAATAAAATATTATTTATATTTTTTTAATTAAAATTTTTAACTGTTTATCATCTCATATTTAATTATATAAATTTTATTTAAAAGTTTATTTTTTTTAAAAAAATATATCCGATCAAATCTTATAAACATAAAAAAAATATTAACAAAAATAACATACTTATTTTCTTCTTTTTTTATCTCTCTTAAATAAAAATTATATATTATTCTATTTGAAATTTTATTTTTTAAAAAATACATCCAATCAAATCATATAAACAATAAAGAAAAAAATATTAATAAAAATATTTTTTTTCTTTTATCTATATCCTAAAAAAAATTAAATATCTAATAAATAAAATATAAATATATTTTTAAATGTATCATTATAATATATATTTATTAAAAAATAAATTTGGCAAAAATAAAATTTAAATTTTTAATTACTTAATTATTCATATACATTTATTTAAAAAATGATTTCTTTTATTTCATTAGGACGCCTAATTGGCGAAATAATACTACTGGACTATCAATAAAGAATGAGTCTCACTTCTCACTAAATTGGTAAAACACTCGTAGTCGAGAATATTCGACATTGAGAATTATCACTCCTTATGTAATTAAAAAGACACTTATTGACTTAAAAATAATTTTATATATATTAATAATAAAATATAATTTTTGAATTGACTATAATTAAAATTATTTTAAATTTCATTAAGGGGAGTATAAAAAATTCCATTATTCTCTTTATTCTAGCTTTTGTATATAATATATAGTATAGAATTTCACATATGGACTCCACTTGTACAAAATACACAGAACGGAGCGTAAATATTATATTAATTCAAATCTCAATTCTGCTTAAAGAGTTTAGGAGGGAAAAGAAATGCTTATATCAAAATAAAGCCCATAATAAGCCCAACTTGAATGCAAGAATAACCACGAAACAACAAAGCCCAAATTAGCAAAAAAAAGAAAGCCCAAATTAACACAAAAATATGATTAGTAAAACTCATTTTTCATTAATTTCCAGAATTAAGAGAATAAACTTTTCAGATGTAACGAATGTAAAAAAGTGATGATTGGGAGAGATAAACTATTGCAAAACTAGTCCTGTCCTGAGTGCAAAATGCTCCTCAATGTTTCTTTATTTCAAAATTTGACAACTTTATTTCAATGTTTCTTTGACAGGATGCTTAAAATTTGTAAACCATTTCTTCAGTATATCCAAGTTCTTTTAGTATGCCAGAGAGCTGCAAGAAAGCCAATAAAAAAAATATATTTTTCAAAATAACTTATAAAGAAACACTACATAACAGATCAAGGGAAAAAGGAGAAAAAAAAAAGGCATGAACACCATTTCTCACCTCTCCCTGTGAGTAGTCTTTGGCCTTGTCACCAGAGATGTGCTTCATCATCCCCGGAGGGCCACATACCTGAATATAAGGAAAGCAAGTGTTTTAGGGGCACAAGAGGTGTTTGAAATAACTTATAACATTTATCCCAGTTTCCATGTCAAGAAGTCGATTAGAAAAAAACGAGTTGAAGAATTAAGGCCAAGAATGGGCAATCTGGCTAGAGCCAGATAATGCCACAGGTTCGAAAGGCTATGTGATTAGAAAGGCAGCATGTCAGACAATAACAAGTTTGAGAGGCAGATTTTCAATCTGCAGCCATTATGGAACTGAAGGGTACTGCAAAGATAAAGAGGTCCATGGTCAAGAAGCAATTTACTGTGGGATTAATGGATCAACCTCAGTTTTACTTTGATGAAGCTCTAAAAAGGTCCATTGACGTTTCTATTTGTTGTCAGAAATGAAAATTCATCAGGTTGATTGAAACTTAAAATGATTTCTACAATTAGATTTATAAGAATCCGAAAGTATAAGAATACACAATACTTTGCTATTTTGAGGAAGAAAAATAAATTATAAATATGTGAAAACTTCAATAACAAAATTGCCTCATTTTTATTTTTCAAATTGCATAAACACATTGCATAGAGAAAACACAAGAAGAAGTCAATGGAGCACAACTCTAATAGGACCGGTACATAATCAATTTATCATGTCGTTGAACTAGCTAATTTATTGAAGGTTCAGATGCAGATTTTACCAAGTGATACTTACCATGATAAGTGTATCATCACCAGGACCAGGTAAACCTTTCACAACCATATCCTTTGATATGTAACCTTTACCTCCTTTCCAGTTCTTTGATGGCTCGTCTACAGTGTAGAATACCTGGAGTTTTGGTACAGGAATAAAAAAAATGTAAGCAGCTTTCATTCTAGAGGTACACCCATTTTTGGCTAATCCAGCAACTTCTAAAAACTCAAGGATCTCATACGTTTAAGTTCGGATGGCTAGCAGCAAGGAAGTCAAGCTTCTGTTTAAGTAGTATGTCGTCAGGGGAGATATTGCCATAAAGCAAGGAAACCTGTTAAGATAACAGTTGATCATCAAGCAAGCTTATGTATGTATCCAAAAAGTGTGATAAAATGTCCGTTCAATGATAATAGACGGTTCAAATTATAACTACAGTGAGAGATAGAAATAAAATTTGAACAGAAGACAATGGTCACAGAAAACAAGAAGGCAATAGGCTTACCTGAGTGTTGTCATCAGGATTCTTCAGGATAGCCTCAATTACTTGAAGCATTGGTGTAATTCCCGTGCCACCTGCAATCTGAATAAACAGAATATAATTACATACTATCAAAAGAGTAAATTTCTTAAACTCAGATGATATTCAACATTATAATAGTTTCTCATAGAAAATTAATGAACAAGTTTTTCAACTGATCTTGCATTAAGAACTAATAGAAAAATACACAAGAAGTGTTGAAAAAGAAAGAAGAAACAATAAAACTCATGGATTTTTTTTCTGGGGTAAAAGGAAACAGTGGACCACTAATTCCACCATTTTCTTTAAATTTAAATGTGATAGTTTATTTACAAGAACACAACTACAGGATGTGGCTATGCAGAAAAATGTCCTAAATCCTAATGCTGTATAATCAAAAGTTATTTCTATGTGATTGAAATTCTAGACAACCAGCTCTTACCATGCCAATGTGTTTCTTCATATTGGGAGAATATCTGATCTTTTCAATGGGCCTGCAACAGGCACATGCATTTCAATATTAAGTATAGCATACAATACAATTCATGTAAACTCCTTTGAGTGAATGAATAGCCTACCCTTTAACTTCAACAACATCACCAGGCTTTAAGCTAGCAAAATGTTGACTCATTTTGCCCTCAGGATACACCTGCAACAGTTTTAAAGAAATTGGACAATTAGATTATGACAAAAAAAAATCTTGAAAATTCTGAACTGAGGTACAACAGAAGAAACATAACTGGATCTATAACAGCATACCTTAATTAGTAAGTCAAAAAATCCCTTGGCATCTGGGTCTGATATGGGAGTATACCTGTGTACAGAAGTCGAGCAACTTCCGAACTTAGACCAGTCCGAGAGCAAACCAACAATATCACAAGCAAGACCATCTCATCATTTCAAAAGAAGAACAAACAACATAAAATGATGCATCTCTTTCCTTTTTGGTATTTGCCCAAATGAACAAAGAAAAGGAAACTGTGACGATAACACAAAAAAGGCCTGAAATCTCAAATTTTCATGTCATAGATGCCTTAGGAATTGGAGTTATTTAGTTTCATATTGAGAATAGTTGGCATAGCATGTTTCCTCAGTATTCAATAGATCCAGTTCTAAGCAATAACCTAGATAAAGAGGACAAACTAAAACCTTGTAAAGAACAGAGTCCAGAAATGGCAAATAAAAGGCATCAGATATTTCAAGTGAAAAAAAAGGCATATCCCATCTGAAGTGAGCCTCAACATGAAAGCTACAACTGAAACAAATCAAGCACTACGTTGCAAAATAAAATCCAGAATAGAATCCTTAGCTGGGAGACTTACGGACGTATGACATATTTTGTTTTTCCTTCAGCATCTTGTCCTAATGGAGCTCTGCAGTAACATAACAACAACACATCAAAACAATCAGCAATAATTAATTCAAAGCTTCAGATGATCTAAAATAATGAATTCTACAGAAAAGACTAAAAGTGCTATATAAAATTTCTCAGCTATTAGGAAAGCTTACCTTGTAAGGATGCATGAGGCAATATGTAGGCCCAACTTGGCAGAGGGATCAAATGAAAACCTATCATTTTGACGAGAGAAATAAAATCTTAGTCAAACCTTTAAAATGGTAGCATCTACTTCACATGAAAGACCAAGTATGCTGCAATCCAAGTAATTTGAAACTTCACACTGCATTTCCATGGCCTTCAGCTATACTTTCTTTCTCCAGAAAATATGTATCATATTAGAATCCTATGATTCCTAAAGATCTTGTTATTTTTCAAGTATGTTGATTCCAAATGACCATATTCAGCAAAAGGTGCGAGTAACACAAGCTGGAGTAAAATGAGAGAAAGATGTCTAAGATGATTTGGTCATCTCTTACATAGACCATTAGGTATACGCTGGTTCATAAGTGTGATTCATTGGCGGTTGAGAATGCTAAATGGGGAAGAGGTAGACCTAGAATCATATGGAAGAAAATTGTCATGAAAGATCTACTATCTGTTGCCATTAGTGCAGATTTAGCTTTCAGCATAGCAAAATAGAGACAAAGGACTATAGCCGACCTCAACTAACTTAGAATAAAGGGTTAGTTGTTATTGATGTTGCCACAAGAACCACACTAACTGATGTTCCGTTGTCATGCAAAAATATATTAGTTTAATTGAATTTGAATGGCATGTCCAAATCCTAATGAACATGGAGCAACTGAGAGAATATAATTAAGCCAAACAAGATCCATTATAGGCACCAGTAGCAAGGTGGGACACCAAAAGCATTTGATCACTACGTTTAAAGTTGAGTAATGCACTTTCAGATGTTCTGGAATAACCAACATAACATTATATGAAGTAAAACAAAGTAACATCAATATACGCATATTATGCATTTAACCCTATCTCTTACTCATACTGGATGCATGTATGAACATTTCATGCATCCACAGACTTCTAAAGCAAGGGAGACATTAAGAATTTAAGTAAAATTTGCCTCAAACCAATACATTGTCAATATGTTTTAGTTTGAAATAAAAATGTCTATTGTAATGATGGAGGCATGATAAGAAAAAAGGCTTTCAACAAAGACACAGATACTGCATTAGACCAATAGAAGAATTCAGAAAAGGCTATGATCTTTGGATTGATCCCATTGCGCCCACATAAATTTGCAAGTTCCACTCAAGACTCACCTAATACCAAAAAAAGATGTGATTGAACCAAGAGATGGTACCTGAATAAATGAGTATTGTGGCTAACTCTTGCAGTGTCTTGCAGCTTAAATTCAATCCATTTATCTGGTTTAAGTGCTGAATAGACAAGAATGCATCAATTGATTTTGCAATCTAAAAAGGGAAAATATGTACTTATAAAGCAGGTACTTCTGTGGATGAATCTTCTGCTTCCATTGCTAAAACTTAATCACTTTCATAAAATCAGCAACAGTTTTATGATTTCATGTCAACTGGGGAAGTCTCATAAAGCCCTCTAATCATGAACTAGCTAAAAGACATCTTCAGTTTTTATAGAAGAGAAAAAGGAGAGGGGAGAGGGTGGAAGGAGGAGAAGAAATGGACTTACCAACTTTTGGATGAGCCTCTTCTTTTACTTCATCAAGATGAGCCTGTTATTAGAAAGCATGTCAGCTTAAAAGTTGTAGATTCAAAAGAAACCTCCCACTATCATTTATTTAAATCTTTAAATTAGAATAAGAAAGAAAGAAAAAACTAACAATTGGAAAATTATTTCATTCCCTAAAATATTTCAATTATGGATCACACATATTATGTTGCCAGCAATTTAACTATTTCAAAAATGAGCATAGACACTAATTCCCTGAATACTGAGATCACTTTCACCACAAGTAATAAAACGTCCAGCAGAATTCTTTCCAAAAAGGATGTGTAGTTCAAAAATTTATCAAGCATAGTATCCATTTCGAAATCTAATAGAACATTATATTTCAAATTTGTAAAGAAAATAGCAACAAAATTCATTAATCTATAAGCTTGAATTATCAACCTTAATGCGCTATCTTTTATTCAAACATGCACATATCATCACGGTACTTTAATAATTATGTATCCAGCAATTAACCTGACAAATCAACCATATATCATATTCTATTCCAATTGACTCATTATTATCGTACAAATACTTAGATCACACAACCCTCACAATCCTATCTCTTCACTACCAAAGGTATACTGCTGAGCCAATCCAAATCAAACTCTCATTTTTTAAAAGGATTAACAAACACTTCGATCCCTCAATGCCGAAAATGAAAGGCAGAAATGCCGAGAGAGAGAGAGAGAGGAGCGTAAGTGCATAAGCATACATTTTGATTTTTGAATCAACCCACAAGGGATTAGAGAGAAATTACCAAATTTGGAGATGAAAAGTAGTATAAATAGGAGATTCCACCAGAAGCTGCTGCAATTGCTCCAAGAGGAATGCGAATTCCATCAAAATTGGACTTGTTTTGCCGTCCATATCCGATTGGAGTGGCTTTAGCCAGTCTCCTGAAGAACGTAGAAGCCATTTTTCAGCAAAGGAGGATACTCAGTGCACTGATAGTAAAGTATAACCGAAAGAACAGGCAATTAGGATTCAGGAACTTATACGCTGATGATGAGTCGTTTGATCCTCCACCTGTTTTGGAAGAAGAACTTATGCACAGTGGTGTAAATTTTGTACGCGGTCCGCTATCCCATATAAGAGTCAATTTTATCTTTATATTTTAACTATCTCTGTTAATTATTATAAAATTAATAAAAAGGTAATTTACTGAATTATAGTATCTATTTTTTCCTGGATTTACTTAATTTTTGTATAATTATCTTAAAAGATTTTTATTTTGATAATGAGATATTTTTTTGGTCACAAAATATTATCAAATTGATAAAAATACTTTAATCGATAATACTGAAATTTGAGATTTTCAATTTTTAAATAAGAAATAAGACTAATCAAAATTAATATTTTATTGACTTTTATACAAAATTTAGAAAATAAAATAATTATAATGTCACACCATTTAAAATATTTTTATTTTTAATTATCCTCCTTAAAAATAAAATTGTTATTCCTAAAATTTTAAAAAAATTATAATGAATATATAAAAAGAAAAGTAAATATCTCTTAAATGGACAAATAGTTAAAAATATTTAAAAATAAAAATATGAATAAATATTTTAGGAATGAGGGAATAATATTTATTATTCTACTGTCTGAATGTATATATTGTTTAAGTTTTTGTATAAGAATTAAAAAAAATAAATTAATCTCTTAAATTATATAAAATCAAGATAATTTGATTAAATTATCATTTATCAGAAAATTAATAATTATTTATAAAAAATATTTATTAATATAAATAAAGATAATATTAAAAAAAATTATTATTTTTTAAAGTACTCAAAATAATTTATATTTAAAAAAATAATCACTAAAAAATTATTTATTTATAATTTGAGACAAGTAATAATATTTTGGACAAACATTTAGGGAAGGAATTAATAACATTTTGGACAATTAAATCATGTCACGTTTTCTCTCTCTACTCGCTTGGGTCTCCCTTTGTAGTGGGCTTGCGGATTGTCTATACGATCCAATAATTGTTAAAAGGTTCAAGGCCCAATAGGTATATGCTAACTGAGTATGAAAACCATTCAGTTTAAAAAAGACACACAACCTAAATGAGACTTATTTTGGGCCTCAGACCCATGAAGTTACCAAAGATTCAATTAAATCATGTCCGTCGAAGTTACCAACCAAAATGTTACCAAATTTTAATCACGTCCGTAGAAGTTATGATAAATTGGTGAAAAAGTCTATTTTTTAGTATTTTTGTATATCACGTGCTCAAATTAACCATTTTAACTCGATAAGTTAAGCATTTCATGAGACTCTAAATTTTGCAGAGATTATTATAATAACAATATTCTTTTTTTATATAATTTTTGAAATTTATATATAAAATATTAAATTGATTTCATGTATTTAGTCAAACTTTTTAAATAATAATTTATATATATTTATCAATTATCTAATAAATATTTAATTAACTTAAATTTACAAGTCAGGATATGCAGCAGAATAATTTTATAAATTAAATTATTTAATAGATATAATTTATAAATTGAAATGTTCAATAGATTAAAATAAAATTTAAAAGTGTCATAAAATTTTTTTAAAAAGTAAATATGGATGAATTTATACATTTAATCCAAAATCCAAAATTTAATGATTTTTGAAATTATTAATACACGAATGATTAATTATTAGGGACCCCCTAACCCTAATAATTATTGTAATATACATAATATATATAATAAATTAATTATTGTAAAATGAAAGAGATGATTTCACCCTCCACCGAGATCTCCAAAATTCTTGTAGCTAATCATTTATTGGCTTTTTACCTAAATTATAAGATCAAAGACAGAATAGAATAATTATTGTTCTTTGTATAATCTCATTAAATATCATTGTTAAGAAGACAAATCCCACTAGAAGACCTCTGCTCAGAAAGTGACATGAGATGAGAAATATATATATATATATATATATATATATATATATATATATATATATATATATATTTAAGCAAAAATATATATATACATTTTCTTTAAAAATGTAGAAAATAGGAGATTTCAGAATCAGGGCTATAGTAAGCAAAAATTACTTATTTTAGTAGTCGTTAACTTAATTAATCACCACGAGCTATTTTATTAGCAATTTAAAATATTAGAAATATAATGTTTTATAATATACTTCTTCTAACCTTTTAACAATCTTAGTATAAAAAGTTGCGTTCAGTAATAAATTTAACGGATTTTAAAGTAAATCATGAAATTTTAATCGGTAGTCGTTTTATAAAAATTAATTTATATAATATTTAAATTTTAATATTTTATAAATAACTAAATATTTTTAAAATTTAACGCCTGCCAAAACAGAACAAACTCAAAAGATACATCACTAAAAACTATAAATGGTAGAGATAGTATTTGACTCAAGTCAAAAGACTAGAAGCCACCATTAAACAAATCCTTGTACTTTGAGAGTTGTTTGAGAATTATTAAAAGAAAATCACAATATTATTTCACTCATTTGACCTCAAAAACTATGAAAAAAATTACAAGAAAATAATAAGGTGATTAAGAAATAGGGTTGGGTGAGATGGACAACAAAGCCAGTACACATGTGCAAAAAAGCCCATATTGTGCTACTGCATAGATTCCTTGCTGGCATGATTCTATTGAATTGCCATCTATTTCACAAATGTTCTTTTTCCTCTCAATAATTTAGTACTTATCAGTGAAATAAAGGACATAATTCTTGTAATCAATCCATCAATTCATTCTATTATCTGTCACTTCTGGTTTATGAAAAAAAATGACAGATGTGAGATGTCCAAATGCTCCAAAATTTATCTTCACTTTACTGCTATGTAGAAGCCAGGTGGAAGTGGAACCTCAAGATGCTCACTTGGCTACTGCATATGGTATCATTTTTTTTGGCTGTACACTACTAAAAAGATTTCTTTTTTTTTTTTTTTTCCCGTAAATTTCTTAATCCTAATATATATAAAGGATTTGTCTTTGGAGCAGGGCACTTATAATGCTGGATTTTCCTAAATTTTTTTCAGGCTATAAGTATTGTTATTGGTTCAACTACCTCTTCCATACTTGAATCTGCTGGAATCCTATCCTTGTCATAATTGTCAGATGGGGATAAAAAATAATGCAGAGCCTGTGCAATAGATGTCTTGTCTTTATATGGGTCTGAAAAATATCATTTCTTAATTTTTTTTAATATTATTTTGCTTTGAACGGTTGATAATTTGAGTGGCAATGAAAATTGTTTGGATTCGCCATACCTTCTCGTGATTGGTCATTCAACAGTATCATAAATGTACACTTGAAAAGACCAGTGAAAATGTCCATATTGCTGTGTTGGTTGCTTCTTTGGGTTAAATTTGATCTGCAGCATGTGGGTTTTGATCTTCAAATATATTTCTTGAAACTAGCCTATCATTTAGTCTTTATTGTGTAAATAAGTCCTCACAAGAACTGGTTTTAGATATGTTTGATGGAGGAATGGCATTGTCATTCCAGAAATTAAAGTACCCTCTATATGTTCCGGGAAATGACCCAAAGAGTAGGATTCAGTATGGAGCAAGACCAAATTTATCTGCGGCAATACATTTTTCTACAATTCTTGTACAAATTGATGAGAGTAGAAATTCACTGCAATTCCAGAAAATTTCATGTTCAGGTAAATCTAGGAAAGGGTATCAAAAACCTGATCCCCTTCTTAAACAGGCAAATACGGTTGGGATTATTGGAGGTGTATCTGTTTTATCTACACTTATTTTCTTGGAAAAGCTTGTTTGGTGGAGTTCAAGGGATGGAGAAGAATCCATTCCTTTCGTTGTCTGCAGTGATCCTTCAGTAACTAGAGTTATTCCATCACATAATCCATTTCCTTCATTTAGCAGCAGAAATGATAATCAAATCGAATTGCATATTGATGCGGTAATTGAGAATTTGCAGTCAAAAAGGAAGTTTCTTGAGCTGTCTGGTGCTTGTTGCTTAGTTTTGCCATGCCATGTTTCGCATGCCTGGCATGGGAAGATATCTCAGGGTTGCTTGTTGCCATTTTTTCATGTAGGTGAGTGTGTTGCTAGTGAGTTGAAAGAAGCTAAGTTGAAGCCACTTGAAGCTGGAAGTGATGTGAGAATTGGGATTCTTGCTTCAAATGCAACTTTAACTGCTGGTTTCTATCAGGAAAAATTGCAGGATCAGGTACACTTGTGAACTGTACTTATTTACACTTCTGCCAGTACTGTTTTCTTTTACATATTTGGCATTGTTGTTTTAACTGCTGCTAAGAAAAACAATTTGTTGAGATGTGCATTAGATGTTATTAAAATTTGTTTTTAGTGTAAATTCAACATATTTTGGTTTTATAAGAACATCAAACTAACTAAACAATACTCTCAAGAGACTTTTTCAAATAAACTCTTCATAGCATAGCAGGTGGGGGGTTCAAAGTTTCACATCTTAGCAGCTCCCATTTCGTTCTAAAATTTTCCAATGTACCCGAAAAATAAAAAACTGGTGTGCTAAATTATTTAGAAACTTGTAGCTCCTGGAAATTTCCTGACTATTAGTGTGCAGGGCTTTGAGGTTGTCTTGCCAGACAAGGCAACTATGGATCACATTCTTATTCCTGCAGTCGAAGCACTGAGTAGAAGGGACATAGAAGGCGCGCGGAATCTATTAAGAGTGGCAATCCAGATTCTTTTGATGAGAGCAGCGAACACTGTAATTCTTGCTTCTGATGAACTTCGAGCTCTTCTACCTCGCGATGAACCCCTTCTGAAAAAATGTATAGATCCCATGGATTCTTTGGCAAGAGCTACCATCAGATGGGCTAAACATGAAAGCAAGGTACATTAAAATGTTTTGAATGGAAATTAGGACAACCATTATCCAATATCAGGTGTACAGTCTTTGTGCTATTTTGTTTATTTCAGTGCATTCAATGTATCAGGTAAACCGACACAGTGTTCTATGATTGAATTAAATTTTTATGTTTGGTGTTGAAATTAATAAAATGAAAGTTGAATTCTGTTGTCGTTGGCACTCATAATAATTTTTGACATAGAAGCACTTATCAACAGCTTGATTGTTTCGATCATGTATCTTCCAGGAAAAAAAAAAAACTCTAAATGGTGGAAGAATTCAAATTTATGACGTATACAATTCCTTACATATAATATCTGAATGGTTTAAAGAGTATCTTTACAACAGATAAATATTTCCAAAAGCAGAAAACCCCCACAATAAAGAAACTAATTTTGATCTACTTTGCTTGATTACCACATGAAAGTGAATGGATTTTAGGGAACAAAAAGATTAGATTGCTAAGTTTGAATTTAATAGTGTCGGAAATGATTCATCTTTGAAATGCACAACTACTACAAATTAGAGAGAGAACTACTTGGTTGTTTCAGTTGAACTCCAACCCCAATTGTTGAAGATTGGTTAACCCAAGAAGAGATTAGATGGTGAGCAATTGCGAAAGGGCCTGGAAAAAACATTGGAGCAAGTTCTCCACTTTCTAAATTAAAATCTGCTGCTAAGCTTTGTCCTTTTTCGACGCCCTTGCACATCTGATCGACCTTGGCAGCTACTGTTCTTTGTGCTTTATCATACTCTGCAACCATCAATGCTTTCTGGACGTCTTCTCTGCTGTGCCATTTAGCATCTAGACAAATGGAAAATGCATTTGTATTTGTCATTTGATATATCCACCAAAAATAAAGCAAATAATGCTCTAAAGTGAATGATGGTTAAGGGATTCAGTTCACTGCTCTACATCCATCAGCTACTTTCAGATATCCAAATTTGCAACTTCCAATAGGCCAAATTACACGGAAAAAAATATTTAATTTCATGGTTTTTATGTGAAATATGGTCAGATACTTGAAATGTTAAATTACATAAAGTTCAGTTTTCTCAACTTAATTAATATAATAGATGCGAAGAAAATTATGTTCATTGCGTCCTATTTTTTCATGGCCAAATGGGAAGACAATAAAGAATCTCTACTTAAAAGAACCGCAAAAAATACATTTATATTCAGAGAGTGGTAGAGATCCTACACATTTCAAACTGTAAGTCAATAAGTTCTGCACTATCAAAAAAAAAAAAAAAAAAGCACTTTCAAGTACCTTCTAACTCTTCCTTGTCTACATTTATTTCAAGCGATTCTGCATAGGCAAAGAAACCCACCATCAACTGGCATGGCATGCTACTTGGACCAACTAAAAGACACCAAAAAAAAGAGAGCACATTAATTAGCTGCATATTATAAGTAACATAGATTGGTTTCTAATGATAATATTAAACTTAGAATTTGAGAAATTTTCAATCTCTAACTATAGATCCATAAAATATCATTGCATTAAACAAACGAGCATAGAGTCTTAAACTTTAAACTCCAAAATCAATTAATTAATTTTCCACTCTCAAAATTTCCATATTTTGGCACCTAAATTTTTTATTTAATAAAGGACCTTTTAACAGTATTACAATGTTGTAGGGTGATCATCATAAACTAAAAGCTACTCCTAAATTTCAATCAATCAGTTGAGATCTAGAAATGAAAACGTGAAAGTAGACATCATATGGAGTTACATGCTTGGGATAATATTATTTTTTGTGTTTGTACTTGGCTTTTATTTAATTTTAGTGTCTGAACGGAAAATTGTAACAAATGAATGTCTAGACTCGCAATTTTTTTTTCAATTTAGTGTCTCCTAATGATATGTACAATCGAAATGTCTAATGGGATTGAGTGAGACCCACATATGCCTAAGTGTCTGATTACGTGGCTTGAAATTTAATCCACGTAGACTGTCCTACGTGGCAAAAATAATAAAATTATCCATTTATTATCGCCCCCAACAGTTACTTTTCCTCAACCCACCACCTCATTCACGATCTCAGTTCCCTTTCTTCCAAATTTAATATATTTCAAGGACATAAAATTTTATCATTTGATATGATGGTAGATTGGGGAAAAGTAACTGTTGGCGAGGTAATAAATGGAGCTAAATGGGTAATTTTATTATTTTTGCCATGTGGGACAGCCTACGTGGATTAAATTTCATGCCACATAAATGGACACATAGGCATATGTGGATCTCACTTAATCCCATTAGACATTCCAATCCATATCATCAGGAGACACTAAATTGAAAAAAAAATGCAAGTCTAGACAATCAATTGTTACAATTTTTCGCTCAGATACCAAAATTAAAAAAAAAAAAAAAAAGGCCAAGTACAGAGAATATGTTTCTTTTTACCAAGGATCAAGGCTAACATGTAGATGACACATAAACCCACTTTTTACACAATGAAGTGGTCATTAGTCAAATCACATTTATGTTTGGATTCAGACATGGCATCAGCCATAAAAGAACAACCAACAGGACCACGAAAAAGCAACAGAAGGTGGTGTTTTAAACATGGCACTGGAACTCATCTATGATACTAAGGTGCCTTGCACCTCATAATAAGAGATGTGGCAAGTGTGGCCTTTTCCAAATTTAATGTATTGCAAGGACATGAGTAAGTAATGTAGGCATGATTGCAATATGCAGATGAATCAGTCGGGAACATGGCCCTAGATATCAGAGGAACGACACAACAAGATCAATGCAAACAGCCCCAAGTTGACACAAGGCTTGTCAAGACAAGTCAAGGTTAAACAACTAAAGAAAGTTAAATCATTATCTTATTGTGGTTTTTTATCAGAAAATAAAACATAAAATTATTTATTTCTTTAGACATCAACATTCATCGCTCCAACAATCAGAACAAAATATACATGTAAATGATCATAAAAACACAAGAGAAATGGCTACACTAATACCAGGCCATGGCTGAGAACTATGATAGACAACTTCTCCCACTTCAATACCAGTCTCTTCCCATGTTTCTCTTCTTACTGCCTCTTCTAAGCTTTCTCCTGGCTAACAACAGAGATATTTTACAAATAATAACTGGAGATAGAAGAGTAAAATAACTGATATCTATATGGTAGTTACGTAAGACCTTCTTTGCTGCTTCATTTTGAAGGAAAGCTTCAAAACTTGGATGAAAATAAAGTTGATGTAGACTCATACCTCTATGAAACCGGCTAAGCAACTCCACATTCGAGGTACAAATCTTGCTTGCCTGCTTAAGAGGACGCAATCGTTTTCTCTATCAATAACCAACATAATCACAACCTGTAGTAACAGAACATTGGATCAAGAAAGCAATATGGAAATGAATTTATTCACCATCCAAGAGTATCAAAGTATAGTTGCTGCAAAGAGGCATAAACATCACTATACCGGATCAACACGAGGGTAAATCCTCTTTTTGCACATTTCATTTGTGCATTCCTTGCGTCTCCCAGCTTCCATGGGGACTGTCTTTCCTCCACAGTGCCCACAAAAATGTGACAAGTTATGCCATTCTAGCAATGCCCTGGCCTAATAAAAGAGAAAACGTATAAAATTTATACACATACAAATTTTAACAATAAAGTATGCACTAACTGAATCAATATTCTAACGGATAAAAGTCCAATGCAACTAAGAGAATTTTGACCAACAAAAGATTAGAAACTGATAGGGAAGAAAGCCATAAAGTCACCAACAGCAATGCTCTGATATGGAAACCCAAGAGGAAACAATTAAGAAGCAGAAGGAAATTCGATGGCAAGAAATTAAACTGGACAAGCACAGGTCAATAATTTGATCAAGTAATGCAATTCAAACATTCATAACTGAACCACCAATCTATTATGCTATGCACCAGATACTTATGCCACCTAAAAGAATATTCAGGAATCCTTGAAGCAATATGGATATGTGAAGCATTAAAACAAAATGATATAATTGATGCACAAAATTTGTCTTGTTATGGGTGAACTTAAACCTGTATTAAATCTTTCATATTCTTAAAGAATGCATGAAGTATGACATTTCATATTCCTAAAGAAACTAAGGACGATTTATGCAACAACAGAAGTTAATGGAAACATATAACATAATATGACTTGGATGCTCTCAATAAGTCAAATAACTTCACTGGGCTTTTTCTTACAAGATACGGTACAGATCAGCCACACCAAGTCCTTGCTCTTCTTTGTTAAAACTTATGGTTTTTCTCCCTTTTGAATCCCTTTTGCAACTAATCTCCTAAATCCCCCAATGTTCCAAATGTTTGAAATCAATAACCAAAACTCCAATGTTTGAGAAGGCAGTCCTTTTATATGTTTTCGAACACAAAAACGAATAGCATGTATTAATATTTATAATTTTTGTCGCACATGTCACAGCAATATTTTATTCTAGTGCCATATTTGTCTCACACGATTCCTCTATCCCCGTAGCTGTAGTGTGCACTTCCTTAATTCATTGATCAGTTAAAGAATAACACCTTCTTCATCTGTTCCACCCGGCATTCAATCAAATGCTCTCAGTTTACTTCTAACTCGTGTTCTGCTAAAAAAGAGCATATAAAACCGAAGCTAAAGAAGATCAACTCATAAACAACTCTATCAATCAAATAAAATGAGGTCTAAACTATTGATTAATACACCGATAGACACCTGAAAACAAAAAGAAAAATTACAAAATTTAAATGAACCGCAATTCTAAATTAAAACAGCTTACATGACCAGCAATAGCCAAATCCCCCATGGCGCGCTCATTAGCCCAATCTGTAGCCACCATAAGCGTCCTCAACTCAACAAAGCAGAATTGCTTGCTACCCAATTCGGTTACCAAACTACCCTCAGCAGAAACATCAATCGCCCAATAAACCACATCCTCACCGGACCTTGAGCCCAGATACACCATACTATCTCCGGTCAATTCAACTCCAGAATTACCCAACAAACTTCTACAATCAGCCAAACTGATCCAACCCAGTTGCCAGTTTGGCACTAAATCACCATCACTATTCGAGGAGGCTAAAGGCCTGCCCTTCCTGAAAGGTAAAACCTTGAAATTAATGGAAGATAATTGGTGGGAATTGTCTAAAAGTTGACTCTTGAGGGTTTCAAGGGCTAGGGTTGGTGATAAAGGATCAGTAGGTTTGAGGGTTTTGGATCTTAGAGGGTTGCCTGCAAAGGCATGGGTTTGTAGGTTTATGGACATGGTGGCAGTTGTAGCAGTGAAATATGTGAGAGCTCTTGTTAAGGTTGTTTTGGGGGAGAGTTTTTTGGAGAGAGAGCAAAGGAGAGAGGTCGTAGGTGATGAAAAGAGGAGAGAGAGCATGACTCTCTTAATTTTGTTTGATGGATGATGACTGGGCTTGGCCTCGTGTAATAAAATGACAATTATCCTGAGTACGAATTTTTTTTTAATATCTGTGGGACCCATTATATTTCCAATTTTGATTAGCCAGGTTTTGGGACACCATCATGCGTTCTTTAACCTCATATGGCCTATAACTTGAAGCTATATATATATAGCCATTTTGCAGACAAGAGCCCCCCGGGCATGAATATGCCTTTAAAAAGAGGAAACACTGGTTCAATTGTATTAACAATCTTCGTTTTTTTTTTTTTTTGGAGGAATTATTAACAGTCATCTTTAATTGTTTCCATTAAGAAATTCTGCAAGTTAAAACTCTTTAGATAATTGATATTTATTGTCATTTTGTTTAATAGATTGAGACGTGAGGTCTTTTGCCGGGAAAAAGAGGGAAAATGAAGTCAATGGAATTAATGATAATTGGACTGTTCATTCACATTTGCTATAGACTTTATAATTTCAATTATAACTAAGAAACAATCAACTAGTTACAATTTGAAAGATATATCTCAAATTTACTTAATGAATAGAAACAATGGGAATAATAAATTTATATGCAGGCCTATCACCTGTGTAACAGAGCAACAATCCAGAAAGTCTCCCAAAAAAGAAGGGCAAAAAGGCATTTTCTATGCCTTCTGTGATAACTCAACAATTCTAGAGACCAAAATTTTCATATATGGAAACCAAATTACTAGAAGGAATTCTTGATGCACAAAAATTATTACTATGCAACAGCTTCAAGTTTGAGCTCAACTTTCCACTTGATTCGTCAAGTTCTGCACTAATGGCAGATCATCAAGCCAATCACCATAAATCCGATTTATTTTCTTGGGCCCTTTCCACTTCACCAAGCATTTCTTACCCTGCCTCTCTTCAATTACAATAGGTACATTTGCAGTCATGCTTGGACATATATTATTCGCATGAATAGGTGGGGGTTTGGTCAAAGTACAGCCCGGATTCCCTACTTCTCCTTCTGCACGTTCACCAGGAAGTTGTAACTCTGATAAACATGAAGTTTATGTTAGTAAACATTAGTAACTATCCAGATGGGGGGAGGAGAGACAGAGAGAGAAGCACAAAATAAAATCCTTTTTGATATTTAATGAGAATAAACAACTCTCAGAACCGCTAATCAATAGCAAAATAAAGTAACTTCCCAATCTCATCTTTTACAGATTAATTTCTGGGGACAAATAATTCAACGGAAGAGCAAAATCAGCAAGCTAAACAAATATGATCACCACATGTATTGTTCAAATTGAATACTTATTTCTAAGGGAGAGGCACATTTGCTGGCCTATAATAGTCATATGTTCAGGCTCTGGCACGAGCACAGTCAGTTGGGTGATGAACTCAAATTGAGACAACTTCGCAGAAACTTTCATTGTACAATACACCATACAGAACATATGCCGATGCCGAGTTATGCAAGTGGATAACACACAAAAAAACAACTAGAGACAATGTGATACAGAAGCCACTAATACCCCTCCTGTAGTCCACCTATCAACCTGCCCACTGTTGCTCGACAAGTGGTCTCAACAGATAATAAGTGGAAAGCTACTGTATTTTTTATTTCACAAACTACACCAATTCAACCAAAAGAATGCATGGCATAAAGCATTTCTGGTTTACCTTTAGATACAGTAACAAGATATGCAAGGTATGCAAAAGTGTTAGATCATCAAATAAATTCCAAATCAAAACAATAAGCAAAAAGTAATCTAACAAGAATTCATGAATTTGGCCAATAGCACATACCAGCTTGCCCATGAGCAAAGTGACATTTCTCACCGAAAGGGCATTGACCTGTAGTCTCCCACTTAGTACACAACTTCGTCTTCCAATAAACTGGTTTCATATTATTCACTCGAAAAGCATCTGAACCAACATTATTGACAGGCTTAGTAACTTCAGGCGCATTCAACCCACCACTTCCATGCATCATTGGTTGCCCAGTTGTCCCAATACTAATTGCAGAACTCTCTCTAAACCTCCCTATGTCATCCCTAAACTTTGAAGGATCCTCATGAAGAAAATTACACCTATCCCCATAAGGACACTCCTCCCCATTATAAAACTTCTTGCATAGCTTCATTTTGTGAATTATCCTCTGATCATCTTCCCAATTCCCAGATGGCCTTTCGTCTTCACCTCGTACACCTCCGCCTACACCAACAAGTTCTTGCCAATTGGGTGGGGGCTGCCTCAAATCTTGCATACCATGAGCAAAGTTGCAATTCTCACCATTCCTACAATTACCACTCCTAAATTTTGCACACATTCTAGTCTTAAAAAAGATGTTCGTTGTTACTTTATTATTGACAGGCAGATTGTTTGGTAGGGGGATCCTTGAATTCATGGATTGGCTATTATTATCCTCAGAATTTCTAGGCTTTTTGTAGGGGGGTTGGTGTTGTTCAAATTGCGAATGCGGATCAAATTGTCCATTGCTGTTTAAAGGGAACTGAGGCCAGATACCAATGGCATCAGTACCTGATTGATATGAAGGCTGTGCCGACATAAAAGGAGGCTGTGAATCGTTGTAACTCATTTTAGAAAAATTCAAGGTTTGAAATTGACCCAATAATGTATTTGCACTAATCGATTGGATGCTTGAACTCAAAATTAATGAATCAAAACCTATGCCAATTCAGAAATGAAAGCAGTCTAAAAATCTAGAGAATACAAAGATGGAATTGTGGGGGAAACAGAACAAAACGTACGCAACAAAATCTAGAGAATTTGAACTTACTTGAGAGAAGTAATGGTAAAGGATTAGGAATAACTGGAGAATACCCAGATGAGATTTCTGGCTTGAATCGATATTTATTTGAAAGAATCAATATCAAGGGGGAAAAATAAAATCCTAGCTTGAAACCTAAATGAGATTCATCAAAGTTTAGAACTTTGTTTATATATACTGTCCAAATACCAAAACCTATGCAAACTAGGAAAGGGAGAATAGTATACGCAGTGATGGGTCAAAAACCCTAGCCGCCAAATCGAAGGGGCAAGCAAATTTTTTTAAAATAAACCCTAATACCGTTCCAATGAGAAGTAGGCCACGCCTAAAGCCCTAAACGGCTAAACCCCTAATTGTACTCCTACAATTACGCGTAGGCTAAGCGAACGGTCGGTTTGCTTATCGAAAATCTCAGATTTGAAATCAAACCAGCTGATTCAGTCGGTTTTGATCATATTTGCTGTATCAGCTTGGTTGTAAGTCCAACAGATTAATTTCTGTAAAGCAAGTCAGCCTAATATTAATTTCAGTTCAAACCGATTAATTTAAAATCCTAACTCTTAGTTTGTGTTTTCCAAAAATTGAATTTATATTTTTTAATAAAAGATTCTGATTTTATAGATGAAATGAAATTATTATATAAATAACAATATTTCTCTAAGTATTGAAGAAAAAAATTGAAATTTAGAATTATTGTCCGTTCATAATACACTAACCACTAACCTATGAATTAGTATACAGATCAATAACTAAATTAAAGATTATTAGGATCTAAATTCTTAATTTTAGTTTTCACAATATATGAAAATATTTAATGATTAATCCACGGGTCATGATTCAATTGGTAACACAAACTGAACATGTAAAAAGAGTTTTTGAGTTTAATTTATACTATATATAAAAGTGGGAATAATGAAATTTCTAATAACGCCTTTAATGAAATTTCGGATATTCTAAAATACCTTAATCACAATCAATTAGAAAATTATATTTTATTATTAATATATTTAAAAAATTATTTTTAAGCCAATAATATCTTCTCACGTGAGTAGTGAGAAGTCTAAAGTTCGAATTCTATCAACCACAAGTGTTTTTAACAATTTAGTGAATAGAGGGTCACTCTTTATTGGTAGCCCATACTGTTATTTCAACCGATTAGGCTTCTTAATGAATTAAAAGAATTTATTTTTTAAATAAATATATATAGATGATTAAATAATTAAAATTTTAAATTTAATATTTGTTAAATTTAATTTTTAATACATATATATTAACGATACATTTAAAAATATTTTTATATTTTATTTTTTAAATATTTAATTCTTTTAGGACATAGATAAAAAAAAGAAAGAAATAATGTTATTTATTAATATTTTTTTATGTTTATATAATTTGAGTGGATGTATTTTTTTAAATAAAATTTTAAATAAAATATATTTTTTAAAAGTAACTTTTTAAATAGAATTTATATAATTAAACATGAGATAATAAACAGTTGAAATTTTTAATTTAAAAATATATGTAATATTTTATTATCATATATATATATATATATATATTGAAATATTTTTTTATTGGATGAGTATCGAAAGAATTTTACTTTTAATAATAATTTTTTATTTTATTTTTTGTTAATGAATAATTTGTAAATACTATCATTTTAATTTAATAAAAAATTTATCTCTCTTAAAGATAAATATATAGTCTGTTCATGAATAAATATTTTTAATTTTTTAGATTTTTTTCTCTTGTATCATAAATCTGTTTAATTTTAAAAAATAGCTTTTAGGAAACTAAAAAAAAAAAAAAGCTATCTAGTTCGTTTGGGTCATTGTTGGGTTTCAAACATTTATGTGCATATACATATATTCCACTAGGTAAATAATACTGTTATTGAAGTCAAAGTGATTTCTTTTGTTAATTCAAATCCTTCTCTCATTGCTTTTCTTTTACCTAATAATAATTTTTTTTTTATTATTCCTCGTTATAGTTGTATATAAATATTAATTTGAAGTTAAGAGCGTAGATTGAAAATTGAATGATGATTTAATTTTTTTTTTTTGGACATCTATTAGAGTTTTAAAAATCTACATTTATAAATTAGAGATTAAAAATTAGGTTTACAAATTGGGTTGAACTTTATTTTGAAACCAATTGATTATATAAAAGCATAATTCAATACATAAAAGGCAATATATCAAATAGTTTGTACGTTAAAATGCAATATAAATTAACCATTTATATTTATTTTAATCTAAATAAAATTTATGCTTTAATATTATATAGGTAGAAAAATAAATATATAAAGAGCATAGTTAACGTACAATGCATGTCATGTAAAAAATTAATAGTAATTAAACACATCTACATGGAAGGGCAACTGTGAAAAAGTCTCAAGACAGATTAGTCAGTTCCTAATAATAAAATATAGATAGATGATTTAAAAAAAAATATTTAATGATTAAATAATTTATTCAATGATTTTGAAAGAGGCTAAGATAAATATAATGGACTGATTTTATTAATAGTAGGAGATACTCTTTAACTGTCCACAACATAAAAAATTATATTTACACTCCTTAATTTAATTTCTTATTTATTATTTTCATATTTAAGTTGTATTTGAAAATTTTAATTTTACTGTAGGTTGTGGTTTAGTTGATAATATAAATGGTTGGATATGTGAGAAGAATTCTCAAATTTGATCATCACTGATTGCATTTGCAAAGGGAAGTTTGATCCTCACTAATTGCATTTGTAGGGAGGAGCCATATTAGACGGTTTCTATTAATATGGTCCGGATAATGATGTTAATCTTAATTTGTTTTTAGGTGCAATTGCAATAGATAAAAAAATTTAAGTATTTGCTCTAATTTATTTTTTTTAATGAAATTAAAGTAGGATATAATTGCAACTAAGTTGATTAGTTACGAATAATAAAATTTTGTGATGAATATGATACTGGGCCAGGCCCATTTTGAAAATTGTTTTGAATACTCAGGTCCTAAGAAATTGTCCTGATTTGGGCCATTTCTTTCTACGGTTGTTTGAGAATGGGCTTTCGGATCCATAAGATATGAAAGATAAGCCCAATAAAATCAGTACTGTTGTGCCACATATGATTTATATACATGAGTAGCGCTACTGTATAATAACGTATACATGTACTTGGAGTTCTTCGATTACGCAGCTGAAAGTTAACTATATCTTGGAACTTTTTTTTTTTTTTTTTTTTTTTTTTTTTTTTTTTTTTGTATTTTTTATTTGTTAAAATTGAAAAAAGATAA